>CM041781.1:25509267-26709267 GCA_023374045.1 Limonium bicolor | reverse complement strand
ATCGCATAAAGAACAGTTTCTATTTGAGACCGATTAACCTATAGGCGGGATCACGCTTCTAGTCGTCAGTTAATCAGTTAACTTCATATGTCTTGTTATCTATCTCTGCTCTCACGTGTTGATTAGACAACTACAAATATTGCTTTAATAATTAGCTAGAGAATTAAAGCACATAAAGAACTGGAATTAAACTACTACATTATTGAATTAGAGAAAAGATTACAAAATAAATATAAAGATTCGGTTTGCTACCCCAATCCGGGGAGCTAAACTAACTACTCAAAAATAAACATAAAAATAACAAAAACACAATGGCAGAACACATTGACATATTAGATAAAAAAGGAAGAAAAAACTCTGTTAAGAAGATCCCCACTCTGTTTTCTGTCGTCATGAATCTTTACATTAATCCTCTGTCAGAAATGTGGAGTGTAACAATGGTGGACTTGTGTGGATGTGAAGGAGGAAGAGGCCCTTTATGTAGCACTAGCAGCCGCCAATATCAAAATAATAATTTTATCTCTTGTATATGATAAAGGGCTGCCGATAACTATATCTTGAATGAATTATAAGGAAGACATGAGTGATGTGGTCCACGTGAACCATAATATACAAAATGATGTGGCTATGACGGTGTGTATGATGATCGAATAGATAATCCGTCAATGTGGTAATTGGTGTGGGTGAAATAGTTTTCGTGTGTGTATATATATATATCACCATTTGTCGCGTTGTAATTCTAATTAGTTTTCCTGCATTAGACACATAAAATGTATCAGTTCATATCAAACATAAATATAAGGAAAAACATATGATAAGTGAGAAATATGACATAAATTGTTATAAAATAGAAAGAATTAATGCCCTAAAAGTATATATATTTTGCACTTATCAAACTTCCATACACTTAGCTTTTGCTTGTCCTCAAGCAAAAAAGAATACAAAATCTTTAAGGTTGTAGTGTCAAACCTCAGGATCGAATAAGTGCAGAAGGAAATCAAGCGAAATGGCAATCAAAAGAATAATTCTGCTCTTAGCTATAAGTTTTCACAAACAGTGAAAATAATAGTTATGTAAAAGCATGGAGAAGTTGATTGCATAAACAAAATGTAGGATAGCTTGGGATCTTCCACCAATTTCTTTCTCTTACCTTTGGATGTCAAGGGTGTGAAGTAACACCTTATTCCGTGATACCTTTCACACCACATACTCATGATAAAAAAAAATAAACTGCAATTAACTACTCTTTTGCATGCAAAAACATTCCTCTTCAAGAATATATACAAAACAAACGAACTATTGTGAATTGTAGAGTTATTCCGTAACCTTGACTTTTCTCTATCCATGTAACGGTGTTGGGCCACTATCCCAGATCTCGAGACCGAGACCTTTGGTAGATAGGGTGTTAAGGCACCCTAGGACATAATAACCGAATAGACGAGGCCTGCTTTTGTTAGGAAAAATTTCTGATCAGCGGAGTATCTTGCCTTATCCTTTCATTCCAAACTTTCACATCATTTCCAAATCCCAAACTAAACTAATTCCGATTACACAATCAACTAATCCATCAAATTTCAATGAAAACAGAATTGATTTGAATAAAAACAAGTAGATTAGTCAAACAACTTTAAGCAAGAGAATTCTTGAGGTTGTCACCCGGCTCAACTTCAAACTTCCACAAACATTTTCATCCAAGAATTCAATATATAAGCACTCAGAGAAGTGATTCTTTCAAAGCAAGAAGACAATAAAAAAACAAGTATGACATTTAAGCACAATTGACATATTTTCAAGGAAAGGTCTCTACTTCCTCACACTTAAGAGGAGCAATGTCCTCATTGTTCAAAAATAAAAAACAAGAAAAGACCTTTCAAAATATGCCAGACTCATCAATTTCATTCAATTGCATGGATTTAAAATAATCATTAACCATTAAAATCATCGTAGGCTGAACACAAACATTAAAAATAAAGGAAACTAAAACTCCCTTGCTATCGTAGATTGAGGAAGGTTCCCTTCCTCACACTTAAGCTCGTACATGGGGTTGCAACATTCCTCACACTTGCATCCAAGCAAGTGTCCAGCCTTGGAGAACATCAAACACCATGAAAGGAACTCCATCTGCACACACTCACAAAACTACCACAAAAACGCTAAATAACGTTACATTAAAAGCACGACCACCATTGCTACTTCTGGCTCAAAAAGAACTAAATTTTAACTACCAAAAAGAAATTAATGTAGAATTAAATAGGCTAGACTAAAACAAAACAAATAAACTATAAAAATAAAAATAAACTAAAAACTAAAATAAAATAAAAACTAAACTAAACCTAAAAAAATTAAAGAAAATAAAGAACTCAACCAGGATAAAAAATATAGGTGGATAATGGCTTCAATGGTGATGAGAAGTATGCACCAAACAAATCTCTAGCAGAAGACCAGGAGCTGATGGCTTCTCTTACTCAAATCAAGGACATAAACGTCCTTCTCCTTTGGTTGAGGCTCCTAGAGGCAATGTTGAAATTGCAGATTAATTGAATGTGGCGCTTTCTCCTCAGATTCGAGAATATAGGTATCCTCTTCCGGTTGGTGAGGCTCAATCATGCAATCCTGCTCATAGACAATTGCGGTAGATGCATCAATTCTTTTATTCTCTATGAAATTATCCACTACTGGATCTACCGGCTCGGAGGTAGGCTCAAGCAAAATATTCTGCTCTACAGATGCAGGACTTTCCCACCAATAAAGTTCTATCAGATTGTTGTTGGTGGTTGGTATCCAATCAGTCTTTGAAAGCAAGTACTGCTTCCCGCTTGCGTTGCAAAGCTTGTTCCACCATCATCTCATCTTTTGATCGTAATTGTTCTCCATTCTTAGTAACTAGCCTACAAAAAAAGAAAAAAAAAGTAAACTAGAACGAGAAATAAAAACAAACAAAAATAAAATTCACTAACTCAAAAGATCAAAACTAAAATGAAAATAAAAAGTCAAATTAAATTATAAACTACTCCCTCCGTCCCACCTCCAGTGTCCAGTGTCCAATTTACAATTTGAATGTATCGTATGACTTCAATATTTAACATGTAAGATAATATATTTTTATAAATCTATATATTATAATGGAATCCTTATATGAAAAACTATATATTGTATAATTTATTTTTTAAAAATTATTTTATCTTATATGTTTAAAATTGAGGTGTAAAAGTGTGCTAAAAAGCAAACATGACACTTATGATGAGGCGGAGATAGTAGTAAATAAACTACTATATCATATTTAACTATAAACAAAAACAAAAAAAAGTAATGAAGAATGAAAAAAAAACACGGTCGTATTAAAAGGAACGTAAAGAAAAGTAATGACCAGAGCAACAGGAAGTCGATTTCGAAAAGAAAAAAAAATGAACACGATCGTAATAAAAATAAAAACAAAAAGAAAATTAAAGTAACAGAAAATATTTAATGTCAAACCGTGAAGTACTAACTCCAAATCAACTGAAATACTAAAAGATAAAATAAAAGAAAAGCAAAATATTTAACAAAGTACGGAAAAGTTAAACTAAAGTGCACTGAATTCTAATACAAAAAATTAAGCAAATAAATCCTACATTAATTAAACCGTATCAAAATACGCAAGACAATGAAACTAATCAAATGACAAAAGCGATATTAATATACAAAATGAAAAAAGAAAAATAATAATAATGTAAATAAAAAAACAACTAACAAACTAAATTGATCTAAAATCTCAATTAAATAAAATAAAATTGTCAATTAACTGTGCTAGAGGTCCCCGTCAACGGCGCCAAAAACTTGTTAGCAGAAATATGTGTTACTATATTTCTACCTAGGCAGTGTACCTATCGTTTTGCGGCATAGTTAATTGAGTGGGGTTGTCGATCTCAGGGACCTCGTTCAATTAATTGACAATTCATTTACTAACTGAGAAACTAAACTAAGAAAACAGGAAACATCACTTTTTTTCAGGTTTACTTAATTTAATGAAAAGAATAACTCAACAAACTAACATAAATAACAAACTAATAAAACAGTAAAAATAAACTAAGAAAATAAAGATTTAAATTCTAAATAAAAGGAAGCACCCCGCATTGTTCTACAAACCTTCCTTTTTAATCTATTAATAAACTCTTCCCTAATTCTGCAATAATCTCAGAAACTATAATTAATTCGTCAACGGCTAAGTGTAACAAATCCTAACCAGTTGCTAGAACTAGCAGCAGACTAATGCTCTAATCCGGACACAACTAATCACATAAAGAACAGTTTCTATTTGAGACCGATTAATCTATAGGCGGATCACGCTTCTATTCGTTAATCAAGTTTAACTTCATATGTCTTGTTATCTATCTCAGCTCTCGCGTGTTGATTAGACAACTACAAATATTGCTTTAATAATTAGCTAGAGAATAAAGCACATGAAGAAATGGAATTAAACTACTGCATTATTGAATTAGAGAAAAGATTACAAAATAAACATAAAGATTCGGTTTGCTATCCTAATCCGGGGAGCTAAACTAACTACTCAAAATAACATAAAAATAACAAAAACAACAATGAAGAATACATCGACTGAGTAGATAAAAAAAGAAGAAGAACTCTGTTAAAAAGATCCTCACTCTGCTTTCTTTCATCATGAGTCTTTACATTAATCCTTTATCAGAAGTGTGGAGTGTAACAATGATGGACTTGTGTGGATGTAAGGGAGGAAGAGGCGAAAGCCTCAACCTCAGAGTCAGAGGCGCAGGCGTGAGGCGTGGTGGCGTGTGTAGAAGTAGAACCCCTCGATCAACCTTAATACTCCCTTTATGTAGCACTAGCAGCCGCCAATATCAAATAATAATTTTAATCTTGTATGTGATAAAGGGCTGCCGATAACTATATCTTGAATGAATTATAAGGAATTGACATGAGTGATATGGTCCACGTGAACCATAATATACAAATTTGATGTGGCTATGACGGTGTGTATGATGATCGAATAGATAATCCGTCAATGTGGTAATTGGTGTGGGTGAAATAGTTTTCTTGTGTGCTGTTGCGTGTGTGTATATATATCACCATTTGTCGTATTGTAATTCTAATTACTTTTCCTGCATTAGACACATAAAATGTATCAGTTCACATCAAAACATAAATATAAGGAAAAACATATGATAAGTGAGAAATAAGACATAAATTGTTATAAAACTAGGAAGAATTAATGCCCTAAAAGTATATATTTTCGCAATTATCAGTTAGTTTAATTAGTTTGTGCACAGTGTTCGAAAAAAATGTCCGGAAAATTATGTTGTTTGCGATTAAGGATGGATGTTGCCAATTGTTGAATTTGTTTGTCGTGGTAAATAAGATATTGGTGAATGCTTAATGATAAGCATAAGATTAGCTTCATTACGTAAAGGTCGTGTCGAATTTTTTCTAGACTTATTAATTAACTTTATTTGTTGTTTGTGTATAACAATTACTCTTAACTTTTCTTTCTCAGGTCTTCTGCATATTGAATCGACTTCGTACCAGTATTTCCTTGCCCATCATCAAAGCAGTCTCTTACCTTTCCCCCTGCACAACTTAAAACAAGTAAGTAATTACTTTAGTTTTTTGTTTTAATAAATATGTCATGAGTTGTTGATGTTATATAAATAACTACTATCTTAATTACTTGTGTCGGAATTGTTACAGTAAGATAGGTTAGTTACGTTTGACTGGTGGAGTATTTAGGCTAGCTAGGTTAGTTTGGTTTGGAAACCTTAGAGCAGTGCTTAGTTTGTTGGAACCTTGAAGCAGTGTTTAGTTTATTGGTCGGAACTAGAGCTGTCAAAATTTGACCCACTCATAAAACCCGGTCGTTTTATCCGAACCCTATATCCGACCAAATGTAGATATACAAATGCAGACAAAACTGAAAGACAAATCAATCTTATACTTGTTTTGTTTTCACATATAGAATGGAGTGTAACTGGATGTACGGTGATTGAGGGGATAACTTTGACGAGAAGCTGAAAGAGTTTCTCAAAGCGGTAGTGCACCACAAGGACAGAACAAAGGCGGAAAAAATTTCATGTCCTTGTGTTGACTATTGGGTCGTAAGGAAATATGTAGACATTGAGGAAATCAGATTCCATCTTAAGACTCGTGGATTCATGCCACATTACAGAAGATGGACTTTTCATGGAGAACTATAGAAGCTAGTGGTTCAACATCATACAGTGGTCATGATCCACGTTACGCAAGTACCGACCACACCTTCAATACCATCAATGAGTCGGTACCGCTAAGTGATTCAGGATTCGATGACAGTGAGACCACTCACCATGATGAGCAAATGGATGAAATGTTTGAAATGTTGGGGATACTTTTGTCGATAAGCCGGAAGAGTATCAAAGATTGTTGGACGCATCAAAGACACCGTTGTACCCTTCGTACGTTAAATACACAAAATTGATTGTTGTACTTAATTTGTTCAACTTAAAGGGGAAATATGGAGTTGGTGACAAGTGTTTCCCGTCACTTCTAGAGCTGATACATGATATGCTTCCTGATGAGAAGGGTCTTCCTACATCCACCTACGAGGCAAAGAAATGGATGTGTCTGATGGGAGTTGAAAATAAAAATTTCATGCTTGCCCAAATAACTATGTGTTGTATAGGGTGAATACGAACATCTAGACAAGTGTCTTAAATGTTTGTTGTCCTGGTACAAGGACAAGGATGGGGATTCCTCCTTTTAAAAAAAACGTCCAGCGAAATTATTGTGGTACTTGCCGATAATTCCTAGATTCAAACGGTTATTTGCCAACCCGAAAGATGCAAAGAACTTACGATGGCACGCGGATGGTAGAAAAATTGATGAAAAATTAAGACATCCTGCAGATGGACCTCAGTGGAGAAATATCAACAGAAAATTTAAACATCATTTTGGGGATGAGGATAGGCTTGGATTGTGTACGATGGGATGAACCCGTATGGCACGTTGAGCAGTCAGCACAACACTTGGCCGGTGCTACTAGAGATCTACAATTTACCATCATGGTTGTGTATGAAACAAAAATACATTATGTTATCACTCCTATATCTGGTCCAAAGCAACCTGGTCATAGTATTGACGTATATCTTGCACCACTGATCGATGATCTCAAGTTGTTGTGGAATGAAGGGACAGTGGTATATGATGCTCATGCGAAAGAAATTTCACACTGAAAGCGATGTTTGTTCTGTATTGTTAACGACTTTCCTACCTATGGGAACTTGTCAGAATACTCGGTGAAAGGATTCAAAGCGTGTCCGATATGTGAGGATGACACATGTTCAGACCGTCTGAAGCACTGCGGCAAAAATGTTTACATGTGTCATCGACGGTGTTAATGCTATTTTGATCGGCAAACTCAGCTTCAAACTGACAAGCACAAAAGACCAATAACTGAAGACGCGGTTAGTCCTAAACCGAGAGAGCAAAGAAAGAAGATAGAAGATATTAAGTAAGATTTTATCTATCTGTTAAAGATAAATAAAATCTTAGGCGGTGACTGATTACTTAACGACTCGACATCTATAAAGTAAGTGGTGAGACTAGGGTTAAAGACATAGGTTTTACGAATAAGGAAAACCGAGTGGGAAACATGGGAAACACAATAGGGATTCTTATGTGAAGAGATTTACAGCAATTGTAATATCGATCTGGGTTATAATCTGAAGTTATACACGGGGTAGAACTTCAGGTGCTAGGAATTAAGGGATAGACGTTTCTAGACGTGATCTGAGTATTTGTACTCGTGAGAACATAAAGAAGTGCAGGTTGTACGTGCTTTAACTTGTATCAGGTGTGATACGTGATTTATGTGAAAGTCAATTAAGTTCTTTAGTTATTCCTGTTCTCTGTTCTTCGTCAGTCCTAGACTAAGACGCGTCATACACTAGCGGTAGGATTCTACAATTGGTATCAGAGCAAGGTTACCCTCACTTCGAAGAAACTTCTTCAGGGTAGATCGAGATGAATAGCTACAGCGTTAAACCTCCAAAGTTGACAAAGTTCAACTACACCAGCTGGTGTGAACAGATGGAAGATCAACTGATATCCATCGATCTACAATTATGGGACGTAGTCACTGATGGCGACCTGAATCCCAAGTTCGAGGAGAACGGAGTTACCAAGGAGAAACCTAAGGCTAGTTGGAGTGAAACCGACAACAAGATGATTAGTAAGAACAGACAAGCACGAGGGTTATAATGTCTTCGTTGTCAGACTCAGACCAACAAAAGGTGTTGGTTTGCGCACCGCCAAAGAGTATGGGAATTCCTTAAGACCGCATATGCGGGAACTAATTCGGTGAAAAAGGCTAAAGGAAGCAGCTTAAAAGACAGCTGGATAATTTCAAGATGTCAGACGGTGAGACCATATCTGAGACACTGGAGAGGTTTGATAAGATTTTTGTGAACTCAAGGCTGTCGGGGTAACTCTTGACAACGATGTGGTGAATGAGAGATTTCTGGATAGTCTCGATAAAGACTGGCTGAACTTTGCCACATTGTTGGAGACCACTAAGGATTTGGCAAAATTGTCTTTTGAAGAGATGGGCTCAGAACTGACTGTTTACGAGGGAAAGATGAGAGGGAATTGTCAATTCCAGGGATGAACAAGGACCTGGCACTGAGGGCCAAGAAAGTATCAAATGAAAAAGAGAAGGAAAGTGAGATTACTGATGAGGATGAGGAGATTACCATGATCGCCAACAGAATTAGGAAGATATTCGGAGGAAGCGAGGGTCAAGGTCTAGGTTTGATAAATCCAAGTTTAAGAAAGACCCAATTATATGCTTTAGGTGCAATAAACCAGACATGTGGTCAAAGATTGCACACTAAAACCGAAGAAAATTTTCATGACAAAGTCAAGAAGTTCACAGAAGCAGCTGCGGTGGCATGGGGGCAAGACGTTTCAGATACAGACTCAGAAACAGAAGAAACAGCCGAGGTGTGCATGACGGCCGTTGTCGAGGAAGATGAAGAAGTAAGCGTGGCATCAGACAAAGACTTCTGCATGATGGCTAGTGAAGACTGGAAGAAGGTTCTTGAGGCAGATGAGGTAAGTCCTGAACTCATCGAAAGTACTTTCAATTCCTTATCTAAAAAGGAGATCTTTAACTTACTAACTACTGCTGTTGTTAAAATTAAACTGCTTGAATCTAAATTATCTAATTTAGAGGTGCCTAAGGAACCTGTCATGGAAATCAGTTAAAAAAATTCCTCAAATAAAATTCGTAAAACCCTTGGTAGAAAGGATTGAATGTTTACCTGAGTGGGCACAAACTGAGTTTAGATCTCTTCAGAAAGGCTGTGAAAATTCGAAAAAAGAAAATGAGACCTTGACAAATAGGCTGTCAGGAATCTTAAGAGAAAAAGAGATATATTCCCATCGGAATCCTAGTTGGTATATAGGAAAAGCCGACCTAACACAAATGTTGATTGGAAAGAGAAGTGTAGAAACATCGAATTCTTCAAACACTTGCAAAATTCCTAGCCCTCAAAACACTAGGACTAAGTATTTCTGTCAGTATTGTCATAAGCATGGTCATAGTATAGGTTTCTGTAGAGCCTTAAACTCTACTAGACGTATCCCTTATACATCCAGAATCTATTCTCAGTTTAGAACTGACCAAGTCAGAGACAATTTTTCGTATCAAAGAAAACCACAATTAGACAAGTTTGGGTACCTAAGACTAACAAGTAGTCACTTGTTCATAGGCACTAGCAGCCTCACAACACGATAATTGGTGGCTGATGGATAGCGGCTGTTCAAGACATATGAGTGGTGATAGAGGTAAGTTCAATACTCTAGTTGAACAAAGAGGAGGAAAAGTAACTTTCGGCAACAATGGGAAAGGTAGAATAATCGGCATGGGTACGATTGGAAAAGAACACTGCATTGATAAAGTTAGTCTTGTGGAAGGCCTCAGTCATGATCTACTTAGCGTTTCACAAGTTTGTGACAAGGGTCCATCCGAGGTGGTATTTGATTCTAACGGTTTTCAGATACGCAACAAGGCTACACATGAAGTTTTGCTCCAAGGTTGTAGAGTAGGTAATCTCTACATGGTAGACGTTAGTGATCAGAGTGATTTATCATGTCTCACGGTTAACGAAGAGGACGCATTACTGTGGCATCGTAGGTTGGGGCATGCACATCATCGGTTAATTAATAAACTCAGGATAAAAGGGTTGGTGCATGGTCTACCAGAGAAGAAACTTGAACACAGCTCGATTTGTCAAGATTGTGCCTTGAATAAGCTTACACATGTTTCACACAAATCTAAGGGTATGGTCAGCAGTACTAAAGTTCTAGATTTACTACACATGGATTTAATGGGGCCGATGAGAGTACAAAGCAAGTCTGGAAAGAGATACGTCTTGGTAGTTGTCGATGATTACTCAAGATATACTTGGGTTATACTACTTCATCACAAGGATCAGGCTTTCAATGAGATCAAAAACCTGATCTTACAACTTCACTCAAACTGAGAGTATGGTAAAGTGCATACGCACTGACCAAGGAACGGAATTCCTTAATCAGAAAATGTCTCAGTTCTGTACTGATACTGGAATACCCATACTTACTCTCGCAGCCAGAAACACCTCAGCAAAATGGTGTTGTAGAACGTAAGAATAGAACTCTTCAGGAGATGGCACGTACTATGCTGAACAGCAGTGGACTTTCATCTAGTTTTGGGGGAGGCTATCAATTCTGCTTGCTATATCCTTAACAGAGCTCTTATTCGACCCATAATACTTAAGACCCCTTACGAGTTGTTCAAAGGTCGTAAACCGTCTATTACACATTTAAGAGTGTTTGGTTGCACATGTTATATCATAATAACGGGAAAAATCAATTGGGTAAATTTGATAAGAGGAGTGACATTGGAGTTTTCCTTGGTTACTCTATGAAGAGCAAGGCGTATCGGGTTTTCAACAAACGAACTCTTGTGGTAGAAGAATCCACAAATGTCAGTTTGATGAGAACAACTTTGGAGGAAGGTCAAGTCAAGGAGTAATCGAGGATCTGTTACAGGCTAAAGAAGGAGACATTTCTCTTGATGATAATTCAGGAGGATTCGCGAAGAAGATTTGACTCAAACCGGGATATCACCTCCATCAGTTTCCGAACTCAGGACAGCCTCTGACTGTATCAGTCAACAATAATGCCTCTCAAAGACCGACAACAGAAGCACCTCATCGCTTGACAGCAAGGAATGCTCCTGGTTGATATCACAATATTCTGTCAGACTTGGACACAGTAGTGAGAACTCGATCTACCACGCAAAACTTCTGCACCTTCTCTGGCTTTGTTTCCACAACAGAACCTAAAACTGTGAAAGAAGCATTGAAGGATGAGAGCTGGATTAATGCCATGCCAAGAGAGACAGCTGAATGAATTTGTACGAAATGATTTGTGGGATGAAACTTGTTGTTAAACCGAAAGATCAAAATATCATTGGAACTAAGTGGGTCTATAGGAATAAGCTGGATTCAGAAGGACATATTTCCAGGAACAAAGCACGATTGTGGCCAAAGGTTACATCAACAAGAAGGCTTGGATTTTGATGAGACCTACACTCCGGTTGCTCGCCTTGAGGCTATTCGCCTTCTCATTGCATTGCCACATTACACAAATTTACTCTTTATCAAATGGATGTGAAGTGCGCGTTCTTGAATGGAAATCTCAAGGAAAAAGTTTACGTTTTCAGTCTCCTGGTTTTGTTGATCCAAGAAACCTCATTATGTGTTTCGATTGAAGAAAGCTCTATATGGTCTCAAGCAAGCGCCAAGGGCCTGGTATGAGCGGTTAACATCTTTTCTTCTACAACAAAATTTTGTACGGGGAAGGTGGATCGCACGCTGTTCAAGGGACATCATCACTTGGTTTATTATACATTGCAGACTCACTACCTACTCTTGCTGCATACACTGATGCTGACTTTGGAGGCTCTCTTACTGATAGAAAGAGCACCACGGGTACTGCACAGTTCTTTGGATCCAATCTGATAGCATGGTCGTCAAGAAAAAAGCATCTGTTGCTCTGTCCACAACTGAGGCTGAATACGTAGCTGTCTGCTGCTTGTTGTGCACAAGATCCTGTGGTTATTTTAGACAACTTGAAGACTATGGCCTCTCTTTTATACCCCGTCCCAATCTATTGTGACAACACGAGTACCATTGAGCTTACAAAGAATCCAGTTCATCACTCACGGTCTAAACATATAGATATTCGTCATCACTTTATTCGAGATCATGTTGAACACGGCACCGTCATTCTACTTCACTGTTCGATAGACAAGCAGTTAGCTGACATTTTTACCAAGCCCTTACCAGAGAAATCTTTGAGAGACTTAGGTTTGAGATAGGCATGGTAATACGAAGTGAGAATTTGTTTTCTGTTTTTTTTTTCCTACTTCCACAGTTTAACAGTTTCAGTTTTAAACTAAGGTCGTTGTAATTCTTTTCATTCCGTTGTTTGAGTTGTTTTTATGTTGAAATGACAAAATCTGTTTTATAACATTGTTATCACAGTTCTTAATGATCACTACATAATCAATTACCATACTCTGTGATTATAAGTTTTGTGCAAATCCAAGTAGTTATACTTTTTACGAGATCATAACTGCTATAAAAAAGCCCTGACTACTTTGGGAATTAAGTCTATCCTCTCTCGGTGTTTAACATGGATCATAGCCTACAGACAGTGCCATGCTTGTATTCATGAATGAACTTGTTTTGAAGGATGGAATGGTGGTAATGAACAAGGCAAAGAGATTCTGTCTACTCACAAGTTTGATACTTAACGTTCATAAAGCTAATTAAAGCAAAACAGGAAAAAGAAAACAGAATTGGCCTCTCTTATCTGGCTATTAAGTCTTTAAGGGTGCCTTATCACCTAACTTCCTAAGGGCAACTGCTCTGGGCAAGTTGACCCAACGCTGCTACAAAGATAAGGAGTAAAAGTCAAGTACCTGTTTGTAACATGAAACAAAAGCGAAAAAGAAAGTTTTTTTTAAGGACCTTGTTGTGAGTATGAATCTGTGGCGATGAAAGGTTCAGTGGAATAAGACTGTACTTCTCGCCCCTTGCCAATTCAGTGGAAAGTGAATGAAAGGAGGAACTCTTTATGTAATACAAGTGTGCCACCGTATATGTGCATATATCCATGAACCACGGAGAGTAAACCTTCTCAATTTAGTATTTTGTACCATTTGATCTCCTTGGATACCCTACTCAACTATTTCACTTATTATGGTACATGTGTTGTGTGAAACTTAGTCTGGAACTGAGATAGTAGGTTTAATAACGGTATTTTACATTCACTTCGCGCTCCATTTTTAAATAACTATGTTAAAAGGGAAGCAAAAAATGACATCATCTCTCTCTGCTGCTGCAAAAGACGTTTGACATACCTTCTTCATTTTTCTCTCACTCTCCACTCTCTCTGTGTTTACGAATGTAATTTTCCTTCCTGCCAACTCTTTCTGTCTCAAATCGAACTCGGATTTTCTCATCCACAGGCTATGGATTCCTTCGAACATCTAATTGTTGACGAAACTGTTCGCCCCCTAGCTATGGAGAAGCCAACTGAACAAGAAGTTTCACAGCCCATCCCGATTCCAACTCCAAACCCTCTCCCGATGAAAATTCCCCAGAGATGCCATACGTTTCCAAGGTTGGGATAATTTGTTTAAGTCGGAGACTGCGTATTACCCTGAATTTCTGTTTCCATTTATTCAAAACATGGAATTTCTATCACCCTTTGAATTCAAGACTGAAGTTGCTGGCAAGAAAATGATAATTTCACCTGCATGGCTTGCTATGATGTTAGAGGTTCCCCTAGACGGTCTGGCTGAATTTAATCCACAGAAAATTGAGGTAGCGCCCCATACCGAGGTAGTTGATCACTTTGCTCTGTCACGCATGAGTTCTAGACTCAAGCACTACCCACAGAGGGATTTAGCAGTCTTGCCTCGCCTGTTACATATGATAACCTATCAATGTCTTCTTCCTCGGTCTGACATGAGAGACAAGGTTACACCAGTGGATCTTGCGGTTATGTGGTGTCTTGATAGGAAGATACATCTATCTCTGCCTAGGATGATCATTTCCCATCTGAGGACTGTCATTAACAGCTCCAAGCCGTCGATTCCTTATCCGTTTTGGCTAACGAAAGTGCTCAGATATCATCAGATCTCTCTGGAAGATTCCTTCTCCATCCCCGTTCAACCAACGAGCTATCTCGCTTTGGCTACTCTTTCCAAGATGGGGATGGAACTCTCTGAGTCTGGCTGGCAACTCAAACAAATAGGTCAACACAACGCCAAGACTGAGAAACAGGTTGCTCCGGATCCCATGCTACAATCTCTGATTCAGTCAGTTCTAGACTCAGTCCAGGCTTTGGAGAAGCGGGTAATGGCACATTTGGCGAGGCTGGAAGATAAACTAGATACTCTCATGCCGGTGCCAGATTCTGAATCTTCTGAGAAAATATAATGATTGTTTGAGTCTGTAATTGGTTCTTGTGTTTGTCGGGAATTGGTCTTTTTGATGAGGCAAAAGGGGGAAGTGTTTGGAAGTCTTTGAATTGTTCTTGTATGTTTGGAAATCTTTGAACTGATCTTGGTCCTTATGTTTTTGTGCTGGTACTTGAATTGTGGTGGATGGCGGTGGATGACCAAACTTCAATTTTTTGTGATTAGCATGCATTAGCTTCGTGACACTAGCCACATTTTGGATACACTAATGCTACAATCCTATTTTCTGTTTAACTGCATCCTTGAATGTTGCTTATGCTAAGTCTTTCCACTGATGCTTACAAATCTCTCTTTCTTTATTACTACAATTCTTTTGTTATGAGTCACTTTACGCTTGAAAGGTTGTGAGTGTTATACCAAGTACAGGATTAACTGAAAGACATGCAAAATTGAGGGGGAATGGTTTCATGCGAAGCTGTCTGAGCACAAGACTCAGGGGGAATCAATCCAAGCTGTTCAAGACTTCAATGGTTTGCCGCATCAAAAGGGGGAAACTGTTAATGCTATTTTGATCGGCAAACTTAGCTTCAAACTGACAAGCACAAAAAGACCAATAACTGAAGACGCGGTTAGTCCTAAACCGAGAGAGCAAAGAAAGAAGATAGAAGATATTAAGTAAGATTTTATCTATCTGTTAAAGATAAATAAAATCTTAGGCGGTGACTGATTACTTAACGACTCGACATCTATAAAGTAAGTGGTGAGACTAGGGTTAAAGACATAGGTTTTACGAATAAGGAAAACCGAGTGGGAAACACGGGAAACCAATAGGGATTCTTATGTGAAGAGATTTACAGCAATTGTAATATCGATCTGGGTTAATAATCTGAAGTTATACACGGGGTAGAACTTCAGGTGCTAGGAATTAAGGGATAGACGTTTCTAGACGTGATCTGAGTATTTGTACTCGTGAGAACATAAAGAAGTGCAGGTTGTACGTGCTTTAACTTGTATCAGGTGTGATACGTGATTTATGTGAAAGTCAATTAAGTTCTTTAGTTATTCCTGTTCTCTGTTCTTCGTCAGTCCTAGACTAAGACGCGTCATACACTAGCGGTAGGATTCTACAGACGGTTTCTTCCAGTAGACCATCATTACCGTTCGAGAAAGCAAAAACTATTCAACAATGAGCCCGAGACTCGCGTGGCTCATCTGCCTTTGACTTCAGAGGAAGTGTATGCAAGGGTAAAAGACATTGAAAATGTGTTTGGAAACACATCCAAGCCGCCGAAGAACATTTGGAAAAAACGTTCTATTTTTTGGGATCTACCGTATTGACGACATCTGCCTGTTCGACACTGTTTGGATATCATGCACATTGTAAAGAACGTCAGTGAGGTAGTGAATGGTACTTTGCTCAACATACCTGGCAAGACGAAAGACGGATTAAAGGTGAGGAGAGATATGCAAGAGTTGCGTATACGGAAAGAACTGTACCCACAAGAGGATGAGAAACGGACATATCTACCTTTCGCTTGTTATACCCTCTCTAAGAGTGAAAAATTCAGTTTTTACAAGTGTTTCCACTCGTTGAAGGTACCATCTGGGTACTCTTCAAACTGGAAGAACCTAGTTTCATTGAAGGATTTGAAGCTGTTGGGCATGAAATCTCATGATTATCACGTGTTAATTTTGCATCTTCTTCTAGTTGCAATCCGAGGGATATTACCAGAAAATGTCAGGAATGCTCTAACTCGATTATGTTTCCTCTTCAACGCTGTCTGTTGCAAGGCAATTGACTCCGACACCCTCGATGATCTACAACATGAAATTGTTGTGACAATATGCCAGCTTGAGGTGTATTTCCCATCGTCTTTCTTCGACATAATGGTGCATTTAATAGACCATGTTTTCCGGGCGATCAATGTTGTAGAAATATGTGACTACTTCTACCACTTAGGCAGTGTACCTATCGTTTTGCAGAATAGTGGAATTGTGGGGTTGTCGAACTCTTGGGGACCTTGCTGTGGTTTAACTGATAGTATAAATTAACTGAGAATTCTAATTAGACTATTGACTAGAAACTTATCACTTTTTAGAGAAATTGTGGTTTAGAACTTAAGTTAAACAAAACAACGAAAAGAACAATTAATCAAAACAGAATAATAATAGCGGTTTATAAAACTCTTTTGTTTTTAGGAAGCACCCTGGGTTGTTCTGCGCACCTATTTTATCCAATATATTACTATAAACTTCTACCATTTTAGCAATAAACTCAAGAATTTTAATTAGTTCGTTGACCGGTCCTTGTACAATAAACCCTGATTAACTTAAATAACAAGCTGCAATCCTTGCCCAAGTTATTATAAATTAATCGCTTTATTAACAATTCCTGTTGGAGACAGATTAACCTATAGGCGAAACTTGCTTCTAGTCATTAACCTGTTTTGACTTCTTCTGTCTAGAACCTTGTCTCAGCATCGCATTTTAACAAGAGGACTATAAAAATCACTTTAATAATTGACCTGAATATTAAAGCGCATTAAGAACGAGAATCAAAATATTGCTTGAACAGTTTATAGTAGAAAATATACGTAACACGATTGTATAAAATAGGCTTGCTTCCCAACCCGGGAGGCTAAGTTATTACTCACACATATTATAAAAACAAACATCGTAAGTATGATAGACATTAAAACAGAGTAAAGTTAAGAAAAGGAAGAACTCTCTGCATTCGCACGGGCTTATTTGGTGATGGCAAATGATGAAAATGAAGTGGCGATGTGGATGTATGGAGATGAGATGTATGATTTTTGGAGAGAAAATGATGATTTTGTGGAGGAAAAATGGCATAAGTTTGGGGGTGGAAATGAGATATGGATTAATGGAGGGTTGTAGGTGTATTTATAGAGAAATATAGGTAAAAGGGGGAGGTAAGGCGGTAGAATTTTCTTGTGAAGAGATAATGTTATTATCTCTTCACACTGCTGCCGACCTGCTCTGTACGCTGGCAAGATCGACATGTCCGGACCACTGTCCGGACCAGATTGGTCCGGACATGTCGATTTTCTGATCGGGTGCGCTGGCGTGTATTGGTCTGGACCAGCTGATCCGGACACTGGTCCGGACAAAATTCAATTGCCTCTAAAATATTCGTTTTAGCTCCGATTTGATCCCCGTTTGCGCCTATGTGTTTGTCTCTTCGTCTACTTTGCTCCTAGCTTTGTTTTCCTCATGTTTAACCAATAAATTTGTGATATAACCAATAAAACATAAACTAGAGGAAAAACATACGATAAGTGAGTAATATTATCCTAAAAGTAAGTAAGTACAAGGTAAATTAAACCCTTAAATGTCTATGTATTTCTCACTTATCAAACTCCCCCATACTTATCTTTTGCTTGTCCTCAAGCAAATCTTTCTGACATAATGGTTAAACTAGTTAAACAGACAATAATCAAGTAAGGAGAGCACAGAAGAGGTAATTGCCAAACTTTTCAGATTTTAAAGGGTACTAAGAACAGTAAGTTTCTTAAATATATATTTCTCCGTTTCTGAAAATAACCCTGAATCCTTCAAAAGAAAGAGAAGTAGTACCATGAGAATTCTGCTTTTAACCTTGAGCTAATCCACCATTTTCTTTCACATTTCCTTGAACGACAAGGGGCATGAAGTAAAATCTTATTCCATTGTACCTTTCAATGCCACATACTCATGATCCATAATGAAGAAGTTTTTATCATTTTGGTGCAGAATGCATAGATACTTCAATTTTGAAGTTCATTTTTCTTTTACCTCAGACTTTTCTCTCCACCCTTGTAGCGGTTTTGGGTCTACTATCCCAGATACCGAGTACCTTAGGTAGCCGGGTGATGAAGCACCCCTAAGAACTTAATACCGAGTGGACGAGGCCTGTTTAGGATCAGAATATGCCTGTCTGGATCAGAGGAGTACCTTGCCTTGTTCTTTTTCCACCATTTCTTTCCAAATCAAATCCAGGCTCAAAGTCAAAACAAAATTCAAATGATAATTTCCTTACAATTTCTTTTGAGTAAGGAGCAGAGTGTTGTTGTTTTTTTTATGTACCCTTTAAACCTGTTAACACTGGCATTACTACCTCTATGGCTCCTCTTTGATTATTAATCACTTAACAAATTCAAACATAGTGTCGAAAAAAGACAAACTTAAGAGCAAGCTTTTTGATTATTATATCTCCCCCACACTTGAACCAAAGCAATGCCCTCATTGCATAGAAAGAATTAAAATAACAGGGCATGCAAACTACTACCTGGGTAATGATCACAAAGCATGGTAATAGGAAATATTGAAAATTTAAAAAGCAAGGTAAAGATAGTGTACTCCCCAGATTTATGCAGAATATGTAGTGTAGCTCCCTCCACACTTGAGTTCAGCTGTCGGAATGTGCAAGATTTTCCTGTAATAAATATTCTAAACAAAGACCAGAAGAACTCAAGTTAATTCTCCTCATTCTCTCTTCTCTCTTTTTTTATTTCACTATATTTTTTTATCATAAAATAAGATACATAATATAAGCACAATACAGATTTAAAAAGATAGATAGTAGGGTGCCTCCTACCAAGCTGCCCATCTTTATGGTCTTTGGCTATACCGTACCTGAGTGTTTTAAGGTGTGACTGGATCTTTGAGAAGAAGCGCAGAAGCCTCTTCGTTGTCTAACGTGGTTCCCAGAAATAATTTTATTCGAGCTCCATTTACTTTAAACGATCCTCCTCCTTTCTTATTGTCCAATTCCACAACTCCATAAGGAGAGGTGGATATGATTTTAAATGGTCAAGACCAGAAGGACTTTAACTTACCTGGGAAGAACTTAAGTCTGGAAATAAAGAAGGACATGATCTCCTGCTTTGAATTCTCGCTTGGCAATCATCTTATCGTGCCAACGCTTGGTCTTCTCCTTATAAATCACTGCATTCTCATAAGAGTCGTTCCTAAGTTCTTCCAGCTCAGTCAATTGGAACTTCCTTTTTTCACCGGCTTGTTGTAGATCAAAGTTTAACACTTTCAGAGCCTAATAAGATTTATGCTCTAATTCCACTGGCAAGTGGCATGCCTTCCCAAAAACTAGTTTGTAGGGGGACACGCCAATAGGTGTTTTGAAGGCGGTGCGGTATGCCCAGAGCGCATCATCTAGTTTAAGGGACCAATCTTTTCGAGAAGAGCTCACCATCTTCTGTAGAATCCATTTCAGTTCTCTATTCGTTATCTCAGCCTGACTATTCGTTTGAGGATGGTATGGCAGAGCAACCTTATGTCGGACTCCATATTTCTTCAGGAGAGCATCAAATTGGCGATTGCAGAAGTGAGATCCACCATCGCTGATTATTGCTCTAGGAACACCGAATCGAGTGAAAATGTTTTTATTTATAAACTTCATCACAACTTTACCATCATTAGTAAAGCAAGCAGGGCTTCCGCCCATTTAGAGACATAATCGACTGCTACTAAGATGTATAAATTTCCACAAGAATTTGGGAAGGGTCCCATAAAATCAATCCCCCAAAACATCAATATTCAACCTCCAGCATATTATTCAAGGGTAGTTCATTGCGGCGAGAAATCTTACATTGCCTTTGACACCGATCACATGTAGACACAAAAGCATGACAATCTTTGTGAAGGGTGTTCCAATAGAAACCGGATTCAAGTACCTTAGCAGCTGTACGGGTTGCACCGTGATGTCCGCCGGTTTCTCTATAATGGCAATGGAGAAGGATATTTCTGATTTCCGTTTGTGGGACACATCTCCTTATAATTCCATCTACACCAGATTTTGAAGAGATATGGATCATCCCATAAATAATGTTTGATAATCGAAAAGAACCTTTTTCGCTGCTGATATGTCATATCAGCTCGGATGATCTTCGTAGCCAAATAATTGGCAATATCGGCAAACAAGGGTCTCCTGCCGTTTGGATTGTGAATACTGCCTCGTCCGGGAAAACTCATTGATGGGTCTTTTCGTCTTCTGGTCCCTCCATCCTTGACAAGTGGTCAGCCATGATATTCTGGATACCTCTCTTATCTCTATGTCGAATTCTTGTAAGAGAAGTCCATCCATCTTATCAACCTGGGTTTTGCATCTGCTTTGGCAAATAAATACTTGAGGGCAGAATGGTCAGTATGAATAATAACCTTACTACCCAATAAATATGAACGGAATTTATCCAAAGCAAAGACAACTGCCAGCAATTCTTTTCGGTGGTGGCGTAATTTTTCTAAGCGTCGTTTAAAGTGCGACTAGCATAATAAATGACTCTCTGAACTTTATCCACTTTTTGGCACAAAACAAACCCACCCACCGCATAATCACTGGCGTCACACATGATTTCAAAAGGTTGGGACCAGTCGGGTGATACCATAATAGGAGCAGAAGACAAGTTTTTCTTTTAACAAATTAAAAGCTGTTAAACATTCATCAGAAAAATGAAATTTAGCATCTTTTGTCAGTAAAGTACAGAGAGGCTTTGAGATCTTGGAAAAGTTTTAATGAATCTTCTATAGAAACCAGCATGTCCAAGAAAACTTCGAATACCTCTTACAGTAGTGGGAGGTGGGAGTTTTTCGATTACCTCAATTTTAGCGCGATCCACCTCAATACCTTTTGAAGACACGTTATGTCCTAGCACAATCCCTTCTCGAACCACGAAGTGACATTTTTCCCAGTTCAGGACTAGATTTGTGTCTTCACACCTGGCCAAAATAAGATCGAGATTCTCCAGGCAAGTGTCAAATGTCGAACCAAAGACAGAGAAGTCATCCATAAAGACTTCTATACATTTTTCAATGTAGTCAGAGAAAATAGCCATCATGCACCGTTGAAAAGTAGCTGGTGCATTACATAATCCGAACGACATTCTTTTATAAGCATATGTTCCATAAGGACAGGTAAAAGTAGTTTTATCCCGATCTTCTGGAGCAATTGGGATCTGGAAATATCCTGAATAGCCATCTAGAAAACAATAGTAATCCTGACCTGCTAGCCTTTCCAGCATTTGGTCAATAAAGGGCAGGGGAAAATGATCCTTACGTGTGGCAGTATTCAATTTCCTGTAGTCAATACAAACCCTCCAACCAGTAGTAGTGCGTTGAGGAATCAGCTCACCCTTTTCGTTAGGAACTACAGTTATTCCTCCCTTTTTTGGAACCACCTGTACTGGGCTTACCCACTTGCTATCTGAAAGTGGATAAATAATGCCAGCGTCAAGTAGTTTTATTACCTCTTTCTTGACCACCTCTTTTAGAACGGGGTTGAGACGCCTCTATGGTTGTGCCAATGCCCTGAAATCATATTCCATATAAATTCGATGAGAGCACAAATATGGGCTTATTCCTTTGATATCCATTATCGACCAACCGATAGCGGTCGTATGATTGCGTAGCACCCCTAAAAGTTGCTTCTCCTGCACATCTGATAATTTAGATGAGATAATAACTGGTAGATCAGATGGCTCTTTTAAAAAAGCGTATTTTAAATGAGGGGGAAGAGGTTTCATTTCGACTGTAGGTGCTTTTTCGATGGATGGCTTTGGTCTGTCTGCGTTTCTTTCTACTGGCTCGAATCTTTGTTGGTAGGAACGGAAATATGGCTTATGCTTGTTTAACTCTTCAACCATGAGAGCAATATCAGGATTTTTGTCATCAGCTTCAGAAGATGCCATGAGACATCTTTCCAAAATCATTTCTTCATCTTTGCCGAGGAACGTCTCCTGTACTAAAGAGTCAACAGTGTCTATTGAAAAACAGATTTGTGTATCAGAAGGACGCTTCATGTTCCGGGTCATGTCAAAAACTACCTGTTCATCATGAAGTCTTAAAATTATTTTACCTCCTTCAACATCAATTAAAGTTCTTGCAGTTCTCATAAAAGGTCTACCTAGGATTAGTGGAACATCCTTATCTTCCTCAATGTCAATAACAATGAAATCAGCACGGAAAATAAATTTGCCAACAGAAACCACTAAATCTTCAACTTTTCCTTTAGGGTGGATTATGGAACGATCAGCTAGTTGTAGCTGCACAGGAGTAGGAGAGCATTGACCTATACCTAATTTCTTAAAGATAGATAAAGGCATTAAGTTAATACTGGCTCCTAAATCGCATAACCCGTTACCACAATTTATGTCTTCTATCGCGCAGGGAATGATAGGGAGACCTGGATCTCCCAATTTCGGTGGTAGCTTCTTTAAGAGTACTGCAGACACTCTTTCGGTTAATTTCCCCGTGTCATTTTCCTGTAAAGATCGCCTGTTAGACAAAATATCTTTCATAAATTTTGCATAAATAGGCATTTGTGTTAAGGCATCAGAAAAGGAATATTAATAGTTAATTTCTTAAAAATGTTAAGAAATTTTCCAAATTGGTCATCCAATTCTTTTTCTTTAATCTATCAGGAAATGGAATTGGAATATCATATGAAACCTGTGACGGTTTAATAGTAAGGGATGCAGGAGACTCCTTCTCCTTGGGAATTGTTACGTCTTCTCTTTCAGATTGAGGATTTCTTTGTTTGTCAAATTTCTTCTCAGCTTCAGGGGCATCAGATACCAGCTCTTTTCCGCTTCTTATGGTTATCGCTTTTGCATGCTCCCTTGGATTTGGATCAGTCTTGCTAGGGAGTGATCCTGTTGGTCTTTGAGCTAGTTGTTGTGAAATCTGACTGAGAAGGGAAGAAATGGCGCCGGACCAAAGCAGGCAACGTAGAGCATCCGGCCGCTCTGGCCGGATGAGATTAAAGGCACGTAGAGCATCCGGCTGCTCTGGCCGGATGAGATTAGAGGCTTGTAGAACATCCGGCCGCCTTAGCCGGATGAAAATGGGACTTAAGCAAAGCAAAACGTCACTCGACCGGCCGCTTGTGGTCGGTCAAAGATACTAAAGAGGGGGTAGAACTGTACTTAAGCATGTAAAATACAGGCTGGCACCAAAGGGACCAGGCCCAAAAAACTATAAATAAGGGTGTACCCCCATGAAATAAGACACGGTTTTTGGGCAATCAAACACACATCCGATTCTAATAGAGGCTCCCTTTCTCTCTCTACTCTCACAAAGATTCTGGGTTCGAGATCAGGTAATGTAGGACCGAATGTCAGATCAGGCCATTTTAGGATAGATACACTGTTACATCGGGATCAAGGTCGGATCCTGTTAGGATAAATAGACTGTTTCATTTGGCGCTGTCTGTGGGAATCGAACAACAAGAAGCAACCACGAGACCACCTGGAAACAGAGAAGTAATCTGCGATGATTTATAACGAAAGATCTGAATTAATGACGTTTTTTGCAGGATTGGAACACGAAAGATGGCTCCAAAATCAAGGAAAGCATTGAGGAACGCTACTGAAGATAACAACCGCTCCGAGGAAGGAGTGAGTTCAGAAATGCCAGAGGCCATCTCCAAAAAAGATCTTGAAGACATGCTGAAAGGGTTGGTCAGATCCATTGACAAAAAAATCGTAGAGGGAAATGAGACTTTGCAGCAGGAGTTGATGCAAAGGGATGAAGAATATCAAAGAAAATGGGACGAAATGACGGAGGCAATTGAACAATTGAAAAACAGAGAGTCCAGAGGCAGCAATGGGGAAGAAAGCAAGGATAGAAAGCGCAATTCAATTGCGGATGAAGAAGAGATGGAAGAAGATGATCAGATAGATATGAGCTTGTACCCCTTCTCAGAGCGGATAAGGAAGGCAAAACTCCCGCCGCATTTTGTCGCTCCGACAATTGAGAAATATGACGGGACTGGAGATCCTGCTCAACATATCAAAAATTTCATGTTCGCCATGAACACTCAGGGGATTAGCTCCCTCGCCCTCTGCAATCTGTTCCCCGGAACGCTTTCAAAGAGGGCATTGGGATGGATCTCCACGAGACCGCCACAGTCCATCACGAGCTTCAAGCAATTGACCAAGGATTTCCAGCAATACTTTGCTGCGAGTAAGAGGGTTAAAAAAGAAACATAGAGTTGATGGACATCAAGCAGCGAAAAGGGGAGACTGTGAAGGAGTACAGCGAGCGCTTCCATAAGAAAGTCGCGGAGATCGATGATGTTGATGAAAAAATATTGATTAAGGCCTTTGGAAACGGCCTAGCTCAGCCCCGACTGGCTGGAAAAATCGCAACGAAGGTGCCGAAAACTCATGGAGAGTTAGCTGAAATGATCCATGATTTTTTGAAATCCGAGATAGCGGAAAACAAGGCCAAGAGCCTAGCGGACAGCTTCAAAGCCGCAGGGGTGCCGGAAAAGAAAGAGGGGCATGGAGGGAACGCCGGAAGGGGAGGATCCAGGTACAAGCCATACTATGGCAAATCTACCGCCGGGTCTTCCTCTCAAGGGGCACAGCACCAGGGGGCAAGAGCCATTGTCTACATAGATCCGGGGAAGTAAGCTGCTGCAGTAAGGGAGGGGTACCTTCCTCAGCCTAGGAGGCCGCCGCAGGGAGAAATTCCGGTTGCATTCTGTGAATATCACGGGAACCGCAGCCATCGGACCGTAAACTATGCTACCTTGGCCAAAGAGCTCCGAGTCATTGAAGAAAATAAGAGGAAAGGAAAGCAGGCGGCCGGAGCACAAAGGCAATACGGCGGCCAGCAAGGTGGTACCCAGAATACACCCCGAGGGCGACAGGAGGAAGAGATCCACCCCAGGCTTGATCCCGGCAAATCAGTGGGGATGATAACAGGTTTGTAAAAAAGGAGAGTAAAAGTTTCTTTTCCCTTTATTCCGGATAAACATTTGGAGTACAATTTGCAATCTGTTTTAGGATGAAATTTTGTATCGCATAGGTTGTCAAAAATCATATTGCTAGAAGGAGAAATAAAATTTCCATTCTTTTCGCATTCTTTACTATTAACAAACCTCCGGTCTTTTCCAAAAGGAAAGCTAACAAAACTTCCTCTAAGAAAACTCACAGGACTTTTTTCAGAAGTAGGACCACTAACCCCTAATGAAAGGAAAGACACATTCATCAAGTGCATCATGAGCTCCCGGAGAGAAAATCGCCAAAAGGATAGTTTTCCTCCAATTTTTCTTCTCCGACGAGGATGAAGAAGGAGTACTATACCCCCACAACGACCCACTCGTCATTCGTGCGCAGGTAAATGATCGAATGATGGAGGGAATTTTAATCGATAGTGGGGCCGGAGCGAATGTCATATCAGCTGAAGTGGTTAGGAGGTTAGAAGTGCCGGAAGACGGAACAAACCCTATTCGGCGGTTCTAGGGGGATTGTTTGTGGGAGGCGTCTCTACCACGTCTTCCGGCAGTATAGATTTCACAATGACCTTGGGGCAAGGAGACGAAAGAAGGACAGAAAAGCTCACAGCTTTTATTGTACCAGGTCTTTCCGGGTATAACATGTACCTTGGAAGGCCAGGGATCAATGCTTTCAAAGCCATTCACAGCACCCATCACTTAAAAATGAAGTACTTAACCTCAAGTGGAAAGGTGGTTACGATAAGAGGAAGCCAAAAAATGGCACGAATGTGTGAAGTCCGCATCATGGACAGCCTTCCTAGTGAGGAAGTGATCAAAACTGTGGGATCGGACAAGGAGTTTAAGGGAAAGTTACCTTCTTCCCAGGGCCGGATCAAGAGAAGGAGGAATGTCGAACAATCCAAGACTCCCCCAGAGAGGTACATTTAAAATCTGACCCTTCTAAATTTTTTAAAATAGGAACTGCGTTTAACAGTGGAGAGCAAACTCACTTAATGAGGTTCCTGGAAAAGAAGGACAACATTCGCTTGGAGCACGGACGAGATGCCTGGTATAGACCCAAGCGTTATCCGGCATGAGCTCAGGGTAGACCCTAAGCATCCGGCAGTCCGGCAAAGGAAGAGGGTAATAGGGGAAGAAAGAGATTTAGCCGCACGAACCGAGGTCCAAAAACTCCTTAAAGCCGGATTCATCAGGGAGGTTGCTTATCCACGGTGGTTGGCTAATGTTGTCATGGTGAAAAAAGCAAATGGAAAATGGAGAATGTGCGTGGATTTCACAGATTTAAATAAGGCATGTCCTAAGGATTTTTATCCCCTACCATCAATAGATAGATTGGTGGTCTCAACTGCCCAGAGTTCTGTGTTAAGTTTTTTGGATGCTTTCTCCGGCTATAATCAAATAAAAATGAAAGAGGATGATTCGGAAAAAACTTCCTTCATTACTTCAGCCGGAACATTCTGTTACAAAGTAATGCCTTTCGGCCTAAAGAATGCAGGGGCCACTTTTCAGCGAATGATTGACAAAGTGTTTTGTCAACAAATTGCCCGGAATGTGGAAGCTTATGTTGATGACATAGTTGTGAAAAGCCCGTCAAAGGAACAACACATGAAGGATTTGGAAGAAACATTTGACACTCTGGATAAATACCAAATCAAGCTAAATCCAGAGAAGTGTGTGTTTGGAGTAACCAAAGGGAAGTTTCTTGGCTTCATTGTTGGGCAGCGAGGTATTGAAGTTGATCCGGAAAAAAGTCAGGCAATCCTCGACCTTTCCCCACCAAGAAATATCAAAGATGTCCAAGCTTTGAACGGAAGACTCACAGCGTTAAGTAGGTTCTGTTCTAAGCTTCAGGAAAAATCAATCCCGTTCTTCAATATTCTAAGGAAGAACAGTAAATTCCAGTGGGGACAAGAGTGTATAGAAGCATTTGAGAAGATTAAGGAGATGCTCGGGATTTACCTAAATTGGGTGTACCTGCTCCGGGACAGGATCTATACCTTTACTTGTCCGCAACAGATTGGGCGGTTGCAGCTGTCTTAATCATGGAAGAGAAAAGGGAGATACCAGTTTACTATACAGGCAAAATCTTGAGCCCGACAGAAGGACGGTACACTAATATAGAGAAAGTCTTGTTCGCACTAGTAGTGGCATCAAGAAAACTACGACCCTACTTCCAGTCGCACCGAATCTTTGTCAGGACCAATTGGCCGCTTAAGCAAATTGCGAACAACCCGAATGCCTCCGGCCGGATGGTAAGCTGGACAGTAGAGCTGACACAATATGAAATTCACTTCATGCCCAGACGAGACGGCGATAAAGCTCAGGCCTTAGCAGACTTCATAACAGAAACAAGCTTCGCAAAAGAAAGGAAACAAACTCAGAGTCCATATGTCATCTTGGTTGATGGGGCTCGATGTAAAAGTGGGGCAGGAGCTGGAATAGTGGTGCAGGCGCCGGATGGGCAAAGCTTGAATTATGCCTTCCGGCTGGACTTTGACGTCACTAATAATGAAGCCGAGTACGAAGCTCTTATCCAGGGTTTGGAAGTAGCCACAGCCCTCGGGGCGACAGGTTTCATAGAATAGATATCTTCTCTGTTTATTTTCATATTATAAAAATCTGTCTGGGATAACACTTATGAAAGTATAACCTATTTTTAACAGAGTTAGAGGTGTATTCAGACTCTATGTTAGTGACGAGACAAAGTGACAACATCTACGAGGTTAAAGAAGAAAAACTATGGAGGTACTTGCTCAAGGTCCAGGAACTAAAGGCAAATTTCCAAAAATGCGAGCTAAAACATCTTCCACGTGAAGAGAATGTCGAAGCTGATGCCTTGGCCAAATTGGCAAGTATGGCCGAAAGAGTACCCAATGAGATATGGCTGGAAGTCAAAAACCCCAAGTATAGAAGGAGCTCAGGTATTGGCGGTAGGGGCAAATGATCAAGAAGAATCTTGGATGACCCCGATTATAGATTACATACGGCATGGAAAACTGCCGGAGGAAGAAAAAGAGGCCAGGATAGTAAAGAGGCGGGCCGCATCATTCTTTATTGAGGATAACCAGCTGTATAGACGATCTTTTGCAAGACCTGCTCTGAAGTGTGTCACCATAGCTGAAGGAGCAGAGTTAGTAAGAGAGATACATGATGGGCTCTGCGGAAATCACCAGGGGGAAAGGACCACAACTCACAAAATCTTAAGACTCGGATATTTCTGGCCGAAAATGATGGAGCACTGCAAAGAATATATACGAAGATGTCGCAAGTGTCAAGAACATGGAAATAAGATACACACTCCTCCGGCTGAGCAAAAATCTGTTCTATGCCCAATTCCCTTCGCTATGTGGGGATTGGACATCGTGGGCCCATTCGGAGGCTTCACCAGGAAGGTTCAAATTCATGTACGTTGCTATCGACTACTTCACAAAGTGGATTGAAGCAATGCCTACTATCTCCATCACAGCTAGGAAGTCACAAGAATTCATTTGGAAATATGTGGTATGCAGGTTTGGCATACCAAAAGCCATAGTAACTGATAATGGAACACAGTTCAATTGCGAAGGCTTCCGAGAATTTTGTGAAGAATGGAAGATCGACTTGAGATTTGCATCAGTAGCCCATCCTCAGGCGAATGGGCAGGTTGAGAATGCAAATGGCCAAATAGTAAAGGCGATAAAAAGGAAACTCGATGAGAAAAAAGGAAAGTGGGCAGAATTGCTACCCCAGGTCCTATGGTCGTACCGAACAACAGAAAGAGGACCGACAGGAGAGACGCCTTACAGATTGACGTATGGTTTAGAAGCCGTCATTCCGGCAGAGATTGTGGTGCCGTCCATAAGATGGGAATCATATGACGAAGAGACCAACAATCAGGGGGTACAGGATCACCTTGATCTCCTTGAAGAAACCAGGACAGCCGCCGCAGTAAGGATGGCAAAAGATAAATCTAAGGTAGAAAGGTATTTCAACAGGAGGGTGAAAGAACGAAGTTTTGCCCCAGGGGAATTAGTCCTCCGAGAAGTTAAGCAACCCAAGAAGCTGGAGCCCCAATGGGAAGGACCATACATCATACACCAGAAGACAGGACGGGCTTCATACCGCTTAAAAAATGCTGAGGGATATGAGTTGCCGCATTCTTGGCATGGAGAATGTTTGAAAAAATTCTATGTGTAAAATTTATAACTCATCAATAAAAAGTATTATTTTTTGGAATGTGAAAGAAAAAGAAAGCACCGGCCAAAAAGCCGCAGGCTATCATGCCTTGAAAGAAAAAGAAAGCACCGGCCAACGAGCCGCAGGCTATCATGCCTTGAAAGTAAGCACCGGCCAACGAGCCGCAGGCTATCATGCCTTGAAAGAAAAAGAAAGCAACGGCAGCGAAGAGCAGGCTATCATGCCTTGAAAAAAAGAGAGAGAGGAAACGCACCGGCCAACGAGCCGCAGGCTATCATGCCTTGAAAAAACAGCATCGGCACGTGCCGCAGCTGGCATGACCTTTTTTTTTATCAAAACAAAACTGACCAACAGCTGCAAGAAGATCAGCTTTAAAACCATAGATAACCATGCTCAAAAGGAAAAAAAGGGGGCTCGCCGGAACAAAAATCCAAGCTGCAAACCGAAACGGCATAACTTGCATAAGATAGATAAACTACACATGCATCATTTAAAAGAGAGGTAGAAGACAGGAGAAAGAAATATCGCGACAATAGAAAACTCGGCTCAAAAAGAGTTGCTCCGGCAGACAAATAACAAGAGATGATAAAATATAGCTTATATTTCTCCCAAAATTATGGGGTAGAGACAATTACAACATATGATCATTCGGCAGAAACAGGAAATACATGTTGTAACAAGAACTTCTCTAGAAATAAAAACCTCTATTCTACTCTATTCTACTGCCTTTGCAGTTTCTTTGTCAGCAGCTTCTTCTCCGGCGGTTAATAATCTATCGCCGCTACCTACTACACTCCCGGAAGACTTAGACCTCCTGGCAAGATGCTGCATCCCTCCGGCGGACGGCAGGATGTTGCTTCCGGCTGGAAGGAATGAGGCTTCACCAGCACCAAAGCATGTCTCTCCGGGACTGCGGCAGAATCTCTCAAGTTCCAAGAAGAAGTTGGATTTCTGGGCGACAGCCTTGAATTCCAACTTATTATACAGGTCATCATCCAGCAACTCTCCTTTCTCGAGAGAGTGATCCGAGACGATCTGCTGGCAGATGTCAACTAACCGGCGGCATTGAGAAGCAAAGGACTCCTTTAAATGAGCGTTGATGGTGCCTTGCTTCTGTATCTCCTCCTGAGATTGCGAGAGAGAATGACTTGAGCCTGGTCACTTGAGATTCAAGAGTCAGGACTTGGGCACGGTACTTGTCACGTTCAGAATTGGCGGATGACAGCTCCTCCTTAGCACGGGCTATCCGTCCACTCAACTGGGTGACGTGCTTCAATAAATGGCAGCACTCATGCCTAGCCGGAACAAAAAGAATAAGAAGAAGAAAGGCCCAAAAGAGAGGAAAAAAGTTGAAGGCCTGAAAGCTTACCATGACCTAATGGCTCGGTATTCTCCGCTTGAGACCGGGACTTGGCTTCCTCCAGCTCTCTCACTTTCTCCTCCAGCCTCGCTTTCTCTTCCATAAGGGCGGTTTATCCGCAACGAGAGCTTTCTTCTCTTCTTCCAAAAGAGAACAATCCCGGAGCAGAGACTGCTTCTCTTGATCAAAGGAAGACCTTGACTGCTCTTCCAGCGCGGCCTTTTCTTCCAGCAGGCGGTCGTGCTCTTGCATAAGCTTTTCTTTTCCTTAACAAGAGCTTCATCTCCCGTTGAAGAGTCTGCTTCTCCAGCACAAGCTCTTCAGCCTCCTGCTTGAAAGATTTCCCCTCCTGGTGGAAAAAGACTTTCTCTGCCTGAAGGTTGTTTACTTCACTCCGAAGATTGTTTACTTCGTTCCGGTGCATGGAGCGAACCTGATCCAACATAATGTCCAGGTCAAACAAAGATCAAATTAGCTGGCCCTTATTCAAGGAAAAACGAGAGGCGATTTCATACCTCTATCAATGTATTATCAGCCTCCTTGATCCGGCCTCTCAGAGAGAAGTTCTCTTCCCGGAGTTTTTTCAGCTGCGCCTCATACTCATCGCGCTGACGCTCGCACTCACGCCGGGACAACTGCAGGTCTTTGTTAATCGCCTCAGTCCTCTCCTTTGCCTTGCGGTCGATCTCATATTCGACCTGGTCAATATAAGCGTCATGAGAAGAGCGGGACAGCTTCAGCTCCTCTTCAACTCTATTGGCTCGGCTTTCCTCATAGCGAAGCCTGGATTGGAGGCTGCCAAAGTGAACCTCAGCACTTTGGGCCATGGACATCACCTAAAAAAAAACAATACAATACATAAGTTCAGGAAACCCAAAAATGAAACGAAAGAAGAAGAATACAAGTGACGAGAATGTCAACCTGAAAGATTCCTCCCCACATCATGTCGAACGCCTCTTTTGCTGGGATAGAATGCCGCATGATGGCATCCGCCCCCCCATCCCCGATCCGCAGCCTCTTCTTGGTGGCAGTGAAGGTCGCCGGAGGAGCAAAGATCCCGTCTGGATGACCGGATCTCTTAATTGCCTCCTTCCAAATAGAGGAATACTTAGCGGCATCGCAGGTTATCAAAGGAAGAGGGTGCCCGCGATGGTAAAACCACCCTTCTTTTGGGAGGGACCAGTGTAAGACTCCTGAGCAGGAGGGGGAGGGGAAGAAGAGGAAGAAGCTATGTGGCCTTCTCCCTGCTCACCCTGGGGCTCAGGACCCTCCGGCATAGGGCCCTCCGGCGTAGAGGAGGCCATGTAATCCTCCCTTTGCTTACTTCGAAGCTCAGGGTTCTCCGGCACTTGCCGATACTCCATTGCTTTTCCCTTGCCGCATCCACAGCCGCAGCAACGTCAATAGAGAATGATCCTGAAGCTTCACGGTCGCCGGAGGTTTGTCCTTCTTCTAAACCCCCTGGCTCTGCGGCCTTTGGCTTTGACGTGGTTTTCTTTTTCAGTCTTTTCTTGGCAGGAGCAGCAGGAGCTGCCGCAATAATAAAAAGCAGTTAGGACCAAAAGGGTGAAGCTGGAAATAGAAAAGTACTAAAAACTAAGAAAAATAAAAGAATAGGGGGAAAGCGGCGAGGCAGCCGAAACCTTCTTTAGCCGGAGGACTGACGTGAAGGTCTGTGGCCCCCAAGGTATTTTCCTGAGCAGGATCTGAGGAAAAGTAACTCGTCAAGTCAGGAAATTGCTCGCAAATGGGAGTCGGATGACCGGACTCCCGCCCCGGGCGAGAACCAAAGTCTAAACCCGAACCAGGGGTGAGGGAAGAAAGACACGGCGCCCAGACTTGGGGCTCACGTGCCATGTACCTGGCAATCCGGTGTCAGCATGTACAGGAGATTCAAGCCGCTTCTTTTTCTTCAAGTTACCGGCTTGGTCATCTCCAACTTCTCGTCTGGAACGCTTTGCCGGAGCAGCGTTCTCCAAAAGCTGCTCGGCCGCATCGGTGGCCGCATCCAGCGTGTCATAGTAGTTAATTTTTTCGCCCCCATTCTTAAAGGTGACGAAGTTCCAGTTATGGAAGGGACCGATTTTGTCCCCCTTCTGGAAAAAGTCTGCGACAATACATCCAAACAATAAGGAGACCGAAAGAAACGACAGAATTCATACTAACAAAAAAAAAACACTTACTGTGGTATGTCTTCAGAGAAGACAAGCGTTCTTGTTACTGCCCTCAGAACCTTCGAAATAGGCATTTCAGCCGGAGGAGTTCGGGGCTGATCAACTGACCTTTTCCGGCCTCAGCAGCGTAGGGGATGCCCAACACTCGGCCGGACGGAGGAGGAGGAACGATGACGAACCACCGCGACCCCCACTCGTGAGCCTTTTTATAGTCGAAAAGGGAATACCCACTCTTCGCAATGAGGGTTAGGCTGTCAGGATCCTTCCTAACCGTGAAGAATCGACGAAGTCGGTACCCTCCGGCCGAATTTTGATATCGTCACAAAGGGAAACAAAAGCCTGAAGGTGTGAGATGGCTTTCGGGTGAAGATGAGCGAGGGTGCAGCAGCGACGGAGAAGGAACCCTAGCACGAAAGGGTGTGGGGGAATAGTCAGCCGGATCGGAAGAAATCGGCGTAGACAACGTACCCGTGACCGAAATCGTCGCTAGGGTGAGAATCAGAGGATGGCAAAAAAATTTGTGTCCCAAGTGGGGCTTCGACACCCCCGAGACAATCACAGAGGAAGAGTAATTGAGAGAAGAAGGAGAGGGTTGACGCCCAGAACGGAAGGGTCTTACTGGCTTCAGGAGCGAAGGGCGAAAGCCGTTAGGAGACTGAGAGCCTTGTATCGCTCCGATGGCGGGCGGAAATTTGGCAGCAAGTTTGCTCTGTTGGCGGAAGAGGAAGACATCGTCAAAGCTTGGCGAAAATTGAAGAGTGACGGCAAAGAAAGACGGGCAAGCACACACAGCGGTAGGAAGGCAAGGGAAGAAGAGAGGTCGAAGAAACGGGCCAGTAGAGGAAAGAGGAAAGAACTCGAAGAGTTGGGCTTTAAGAGAAGTTTTTTCCCGCTCAATAAAAATATATATATATATGTGCGAACAAAAGTGTCTTTTTTTACAGGGGAAGAGAAAGGGCCGCACGCTTCCTAAAGACGCTACCGACGTCTAGTCGAAAGGAAGGCCCTGCATATTCTACATCGGTAACGGGCGGAAAATTCGAAAAGAGGAATACACCAAGACACGAGCTACGCACGTGGTCAATAAGAAGTTCCTTTTCTCCGCATAGGAAGAAAAGAACTTGTGGGACTGAGATAAGGAGACAACAAGGCTTGAGTAAACCAAAGAGAGGGCCCTAGAGCTGGCCGCAGGCAGTCGTGAAATTTTTTCACCAAAACACAAGACACAGAAGTTCTATTTTCTTCACCGAAATTCAGAAAGATAGAACTTGTGGGACTGATGATGAGAAGGGAAGAAATGGCGCGGACCAAAGCAGGCAACGTAGAGCATCCGGCCGCTCTGGCCGGATGAGATTAAAGGCACGTAGAGCATCCGGCCCGCTCTGGTCGGATGAGATTAGAGGCTTGTAGAGAACATCCGGCCGCCTTAGCCGGATGAAAATGGGACTTAAGCAAAGCAAAACGTCACTCGACCGGCCGCTTGTGGTCGGTCAAAGATACTAAAGAGGGGGTAGAACTGTACTTAAGCATGTAAAATACAGGCTGGCACCAAAGGGACCAGGCCCAAAAAACTATAAATAAGGGTGTACCCCCATGAAATAAGACACGGTTTTGGGCAATCAAACACACATCCGATTCTAATAGAGGCTCCTTTCTCTCTCTACTCTCACAAAGATTCTGGGTTCGAGATCAGGTAATGTAGGACCGAATGTCAGATCAGGCCATTTTAGGATAGATACACTGTTACATCGGGATCAAGGTCGGATCCTGTTAGGATAAATAAACTGTTTCACTGACCTATCTGTTTTTCTAAATTTTTGGTTATGGTAGCCTGATCAGCAACTTTAGCTTCTCTCAGCAAATTTTGAATTGTTGCCTGACCTTGCTTTAAAAGCTGGTTCATCATGCTTTTCAGTTCGCCCATATCTCCTGTGAGTTGGTTGGCTGCTCCTGTTGTCGGTTGTATTGCGGTTGTCGGTTTTGGTTGAATCCTTGGTTGCTTGTCTGTGGACCATAATTCCTCCATGGTTGTTGATTGCTCCTCCAATTGTTTTGATTGTATGAGTTTTGATAAGGATTCCCTGGTCTGTTGTTGATCAAATTTACCTCTTAAGGGTCCTGTTGCAACCTGAACCATAGCAGTCTGAGGTTTCATGAGCTCCTCCACAGTTTTCGCAACAGGGAGTCAGATATGGGGAAGTGGCCACTGCCTTCGCAGCTTTTTGTTGTGGTTGACTCAGCGTTAGTTTCTCCACAACTTTCGTGAATGCAGCTAGTTGAGCAGATACATGATCCTGCGGGGGAATACTGTACATTCCAGTTTCTTCTTTACTTCACCTCTTCCCTTGTTTTTACACCATTGTCTGGTGCTGGCAGTCATGGTATCCAATAATTCAACTGCTCCTTCTCCGGTCAATTTCATAAAATTTCCTCCAGACGAGGAACTTAGCAATAATCATTAGAATCCTAAAAATAAAGATGATAACACAAGTTCCTAGCTACTCATACCGTGGTGTGGGCATAATATCTGTAGTTCTTTGAATCTATCCCACGAATCATAAAGAGACTCGCCTGGTTCTTGTGTAGAAGTTGGTGATCTTAGCAATTTTTTCTCTCGTCTTGGACGGGGCATAGTATTTCGCCAGAAATTTGTTTACTAATTCAGCCCAGCTGTGGATACTGCTGGGTTGTAAACTTCTCAGCCACCTGGAAGCGCCATCTTTTAAGGAATAGGGGAACAATTGCAGACGGATGTGCTCGTTTAGATTTCCTGTTTTATTGAAAGTGTTACAGAAATCAAGAAATGCAGATATATGGTGTGGAGCATCATCTGAATCTAGCCCACTGTATTGTCCCTGATATGTAGAGTGTGGTGATGAAACTCGTTTTGAATTGCCAGGCATCCAGTTCAGCCTATGTAACTTGAGGGAGGACAATAGCGGAGGGCCTCCTTCGACTGACGGTTGCTGGTACTCGCAGAGAGTTTGTCGATTTGTCATCTCAATTTGTTGTTGTCTCCTTCTTTGGTGGAGAAATCTCTCAATCTCAGGTTCAAGATCGTTTTAAGGATTACCTGCAGATCGAGTTCGACGCATATATAGAAGTAAAATGTAGTTTGAAAAATGGAGAATAACTAAAGAAAACAGAAGCAAAAATTAAAAAGTAGAGATAAACTACAGAAAATTAAATAACGAAATTAGAAAGAAATATGGACGGGGAATTTAAACAAAATAAAAAGAAGCACTTAATAAAATAAAGAACTACTTTTTTAGAGTAAATAAAACGAAAATAAATAAACAAAAAGGAATAAAAATAAATGCAGTTTAACTAAAAACTAAAATAAGAAAAAAGGACAAAATTAAATTGCAGGAATTAAATGACAATGGAATTTAAATGACAGTAATTTAAAGAACTGAATTTAAATGACAATTAATTTTAAAGAACTGAAATTTAAATGATAGAATTTAAATGTCAGTAATTAGATTACAGAATTTAAATGACAGAATTTAAATGTTAGGAATTAGTATACTAGAAATTAAATGACAGGAAATTAAATGACAGAAAATTAAATGTTAAGAGTTAGTGTACAGAAAATTAAAAGACAGAAAATTAAATGTTAGAAATTAGTTGACAGAATTTAAATTACGGAATTTAAATGTTAGAAATTAGAGTACTGGAAATTTAAATGTTAGAAGTTAGACTGCTGAAATTTAAATGACAATGGAATCTTAAATGACTGGGAAATAAATGACTGAAATTTAAATGTTAGATGCTGAAATTTAAATTTTGCAAATGTTAGTTAGATTAAATAACAACAAAAAAATAGAAATAAAAGTTAAAGAGTAGTAAAAGCTAAACAGAAAACTCAATAAAATTTAAAACTATCAATTAACCGTGTCGGAGGTCCCCGACAACGGCGCCAAAAACTTGTTGTAGAAATATGTGACTACTTCTACCACTTAGGCAGTGTACCTATCGTTTTGCGGAATAGTGGAATTGTGGGGTTGTCGAACTCTTGGGGACCTTGCTGTGGTTTAACTGATAGTATATAAATTAACTGAGAATTCTAATTAGACTATTGAATAGAAACTTATCACTTTTTTAGAGAAATTGTGGTTTAGAACTTAAGTTAAACAAAACAGTGAAAAGAACAATTAATCAAAACAGAATAATAATAGCGGTTATAAAACTCTTTTGTTTTAGGAAGCACCCTGGGTTGTTCTGCGCACCTATTTTTATCCAATTATATTACTATAAACTTCTACCATTTTAGTAATAAACTCAGGAATTTTAATTAGTTCGTTGACCGGTCCTTGTACAATAAACCCTGATTAACTTAAATAACAAGCTGCAATCCTTGCCCAAGTTATTATAAATTAATCGCTTTATTAACAATTCCTGTTGGAGACAGATTAACCTATAGGCGAAACTCGCTTCTAGTATTAACCTGTTTTGACTTCTTCTGTCTAGAACCTTGTCTCGGCATCGCATTTTAACAAGAGGACTACAAATATCACTTTAATAATTGGCCTGAATATTAAAGCGCATTAAGAACGAGAATCAAAAAATTGCTTGAACAGTTTATAGTAGAAAATATACGTAACACGATTGTATAAAATAGGCTTGCTTCCCAACCCGGGAGGCTAAGTTATTACTCACACATAATTATAAAAACAAACATCGTAAGTACGATAGACATTAAACAGAGTAAAGTTAAGAAAAGGAAGAAACTCTCTGCATTCGCACGAGCTTGTTTGGTGATGGCAAATGATGAAAATGAAGTGGCGATGTGGATGTATGGAGATGAGATGTATGATTTTTGGAGAGAAAATGATGATTTGTGGAGGAAAAATGGCATAAGTTTGGGGGTGGAAATGAGATATGGATTAATGGGGTTGTAGGTGTATTTATAGAGAAATATAGGTAATAGGGGGAGGTAAGGCGGTAGAAATTTCGTGTGAAGAGATAATGTTATTATCTCTTCACACTGCTGCCGACCTGCTCTGTACGCTAGCAAGATTGACATGTCCGGACCACTGTCCGGACCAGACTGGTCCGGACATGTCGATTTTCTGATCGGGTGCGCTGGCGTGTATTGGTCCGGACCAGCTGATCCGGACACTGGTCCGGACACTTGTTGTAGAAATATGTGACTACTTCTACACTTAGGCAGTGTACCTATCGTTTTGCGGAATAGTGGAATTGTGGGGTTGTCGAACTTGGGGACCTTGCTGTGGTTTAACTGATAGTGTAAATTACCTGAGAATTCTAATTAGACTATTGATAGAAACTTATCACTTTTTAGAGAAATTGTGGTTTAGAACTTAACTTAAACAAAACAGTGAAAAGAACAATTAATCAAAACAGAATAATAATAGCGGTTTATAAAACTCTTTTGTTTTTAGGAAGCACCCTGGGTTGTTCTGCGCACCTATTTTATCCAATTATATTACTATAAACTTCTACCATTTTAGCAATAAAATCAAGAATTTTAATTAGTTCGTTGACCGGTCCTTGTACAATAAACACTGATTAACTTAAATAACAAGCTGCAATCCTTGCCCAAGTTATTATAAATTAATCGCTTTATTAACAATTCCTGTTGGAGACAGATTAACTATAGGCGAAACTCGCTTCTAGTCATTAACCCGTTTTAACTTCTTCTGTCTAGAACCTTGTCTCAGCATCGCATTTTAACAAGAGGACTACAAATATCACTTAATAATTGGCATGAATATTAAAGCGCATTAAGAATGAGAATCAAAATATTGCTTGAACATATTATAGTAGAAAATATACGTAACACGATTGTATAAAATGGCTTGCTTCCCAACCCGGGAGGCTAAGTTATTACTCAAACATAATTATAAAACAAACATCGTAAGTACGATAGACATTAAAACAGAGTAAAGTTAGAAAGGATGAACTCTCTGCATTCGCACGGGCTTATTTGGTGATGGAAATATGATGAAAATGAAGTGGCGATGTGGATGTATGGAGATGAGATGTATGATTTTTGGAGAGAAAATGATGATTTTGTGGAGGAAAATGGTATAAGTTTGGGGGTGGAATGAGATATGGATTAATGGAGGGTTGTAGGTATTTATAAAGAAATATAGGTAAAAGGGGGAGTAAGGCGGTAGAATTTTCGTGTGAAGAGATAATGTTATTATCTCTTCACACTGCTGCCGACTTGCTCTGTACGCTCGCAAGATCGACATGTCCGGACCACTGTCCGGACCAGACTGGTCCGACATGTCGATTTTCTGATCGGGTGCGCTGGCGTGTATTGGTCCGGACCAGCTGATCCGGACACTGGTCCGGACCAAAATTTAATTGCCTCTAAAATATTCGTTTTAGCTCCGATTTGATCCCCGTTTGCGCCTATGCATTTGTCTGTTCGTCTACTTTGCTCCTAGCTTGGTTTTCCTCATGTTTAATCAATAAATTTGTGAGATAACCAATAAAACATAAACTAGAGGAAAAACATACGATAAATGAGTAATATTATCCTAAAAGTAAGTAAGTACAAGGTAAATTAAACCCTTAAATGTCTATGTATTTCTCACTTATCAACCAAACTGTGTGGCCCGGTCTACTTACATTGCATGTATCCTTTCAAACGATACATGAGGATCTTGAAGGGTAGAATGAAAAATAGATATAGACCGGAAGGTAGCATCATCGAAGCAACAGTGACCGAGGAAGTCACGAAATTTGTGACAAGTTATTTGAATGATGCAGAGTCAATTGGTATCCCTAAACCACATCACCATGGTATATTTAAGGGTAAAGGTGTTACTGGCAAAAAAGTCATGCGTGTCTCTCATGATCTCATTCAGCAAGCACACTTATTTGTATTACAACACTCTGAGGTTGTTGAATCCTACTTTGATATTCACATTGCTGAGTTAAGGCAACAAAACCCTACCAAAAACCATATCTGGCTTAACAAAGTACAAAATCGAGTGTTAGTCCAATGGTTTAAGCTATATATGTTTTTGAGCAAGCTTCATTGAACCTAGAGGATGTCAGTGAAGAAATCAGATGTTTAACAGTTGGTCCTGGAACTGATGTTGTATCATTTGAAGGGTATGACATTAATGGATGTGCATACTACACTGCACGCCATGATGCTAAATCAATATACCAGAACAGTGGGGTAAAAATTGAAGCATCAGTGACTGAGTATGGTCTCGATAACCAGGTTCAACTAATGAGAAGTAGTAGTTGGTATTATGGTGTTATAGAGGACATATGGGAACTAGACTACCACATTGATTCGTTTCTAGTGTTTCGATGCAAATGGGTAGATAACTGATATGGACACCAAAATGATAAAGGACTTATTTTGGTAGATCTCTCACGTGTTACAAATTATAAGGAAGATCAATTTGCGTTGGGTAAAGACTGTGACCAGTTGTTTTATGTTGAAGACCTAAAAGATGGTAGATGGTCTGTTGTTCTTCCAGGTAGAAGACCGGTTTTGTAGGATGAAAGCAATGATGATGATGACACTAGGCCGATAGATGAACCAATATTGTTTCGTACAGAGTTGCGTGATTCAACTTATGATTTGCAAAATGATGATGTTCAGACCATCTACGCTCGATCAGACCATGACGAGGGGGTTTGGGTAGAAAACACGAAATGATATAAGTTACCATGTCTAGGTAACATAATTGGTTGAAATTGCATATTGTTAGTACAATGTTATCAAAATTACTTATTATGTTTATTTTTGCAATTATACATCGTTACATGAATATTGATCTAATCTTTGTGCTTTTTTTTGTTCTCTGTGGATGATCATCCGATGGACGATCCTATCGGAGAGCTGCTCACGACTAGGGAAGTTCACCCCCAGTAGACTAGACCGCGAAACGCACCACAAGAGGTGGTAAAAAGAAGTCGAAGACAGTAGACGCCCCAGCACAGCAGACTCAGGCAGCAGCACAGTAGACTGAGGCAGCTGGGCCTTCACATGAAACACAAGAGTTACAAGTTGCTCCTCCACCTATCAAGAAACAAAAAAAACGAGGCGTTACCCGTGCATTGAAGGCAAATAGAGGCCCCCCGACCAAGCCTTGGAATTCAATCAATGGAATCAGCCCAAAGGTACATGGAAGAATGATTTCACTGCTATGGCTAGGCATTTGCTGAGTTCATACTGCAATATAAACCACCATTGGAAGTAAGTGCCTACGGCGTTGAAGGAGCAGATATTTGAGCGTCTTCAGGTATTAATCGATGTTTATAGTTTGTTTTAATATTAATGTAGTTACAATTTAACACTAATCCATTTTTTGGCGTATAGACCCGATTCAATATAGATCCTTCTATGAAGGATGATGTGATGAAGGGAATTGCCAAATAGTTTAGAGAATTCAGATCTTTTCTCACGAGGCTGTACATTTACTGTGAGGAGCCAGCGGACATAGAGGAAGCAACAGATGAAGATGTGGATGATCATAGACCACTGTGGCAGAAATACGATGGTATTACTAAAGAGCAGTGGAAGAAGTTTGTTGAGAAGCGTTTGACCCCTAAGTTCAAGGTGAGTTTCACACTAGTACTTCTTTCATACGATAAACGTTTAAAGTGTCAATAGATTTCATTTCTTATATATTTTACAATCCATTTATTCTTTGTATAATTTGTCTTTTTCATACATATATGTAGGCTTTACGTGAGAACAACAACAAAAAGCCAAGAAAAATCTTTAACCCCATCACTTGGGCGGTAAAAGTATTGATCAGTGTGTGCCAGCGTGGAGAAAGAGGGGATGCTGCCAGCTGAATCAAATATCAGTGACAGAAGGATGAAGTTTGGGACTTAAGTCGGCGGAAGAAACCTTCTGATCCGGCGGCACCTGCTCAGTATGATGATGGCACGAGAGAAATCATCAGCCAAATGGTAAGTGCTTTTTAGTTTGAAAAAGTGGAATGTTTATTATATAATATCAACGATACAATAGCAATTACATTATATGCATCTTATTTGAATTGTTAAACTTCATAACAGAACAATTAAGCTCCCAGATCACCCAAGGAACTTGGCAGCCCGTTAGACAGGATAATCCACCTTCTCGCGCTCTCGGGAAGAAGGATCATCCGGGTTGTGCAGTTGGCTTTGGTGGTCACTGATAAGTGTGAAGTTGATACGGTTTATAGGTGCTAAATTCTTACTTTATGCAACATTTTTATGCGCTTTCTCACACTTATCCTATGCTTTTCATGATTCATACTTTGGGCAAGAATTGATGCCAATTAATATATTTAAAATAGGAAATGATGGTGAAAATGCATAGTGCTCTTCAACAGCTTTCCAACGCCGCAAACGGGGAGCAAATCGGAGCTCAAACGAAGAATTTGGACCTTGTCAAAGTTTATGGAGAAAAGGAACACAAATATACACACGCCCGGGACTGTGTCCGGCTAACTGACCCGGACGCTTTGTACCTGTCTGGCAAACTGGTGCGGACGCTGAGTCAGACGTGACTAAAGTCTCACCAGTCGAAGCTTGAACGTGTCCGGATGGCGTGTCCGGCCCTGTGACCCGGACGTGCTCGAAGGACAAACATATTTATGACCACGAGTGCAGCGTGGAGATTTTGATATATATTTTCGTCCAGCAGGGTGTCCGGCTAACTGACCCGGACGTAAAGCCGGACGTCTCACAAACAACAGAATCTCGCCTGACAATCTTATCTCTTGTCCGGCTAACTGTTCTGGACGGGTGAGCCGGACGCGTGCATTTTAAAACCAAAATTTCTATTTTAAAGGGGTGTTCGCAGGCATTTGAGTGACATTCAAAATTCAAAATGAGAGCTGACCTATTTCTTCCTCTACAGCCGTGCGACACCAAGGGGCAACCAAGGAGAATTTATGCTTCAATTTCATCAGTTTGTTCAACCCTACAACTAGCAAATCTTTGTATTCGACATAGAGATGATTTCTACTTCTTCTGCTCTAATTGTTTCCTCTTTCGATATGCTTGGCTAAGGGATTAAACTCCGGGGAATGGTGGTTGTAAATAGTTAGGTTTTATAGAATTATTATTAGTTGATTTGGGATCTATCACGGGTTCGTTTCAGATTATAAATATTGTTTGCGCTATCAATAAAACTTGCTACTTTATTTTTAGCTTTGCAAAAGTTGTCAAAATCTGATTCGTGATTGATAGCTAGGTCGTTATAATCTATAATCTGTGGAAATCTTTATCTGATTGATGAGTTAGCCTTCAGATGCATTTAAATTTGTATGATTATTCCCTCTACGTTAGTAGTGATAGGTTTATGATTTAATCTATCGTGTTCTACACAGTGGAGTTCTAATTGGCTAGGATTTAGTCATTTAGAAGCTTGTTAGAATTTGCCGAGCCTATCCCTCCCGAATCAACTGGATAGAACTGACACGATATATTAGGAAAGACCACCTAACCGCCCGGAGTTCCGCTTTCGTTATATTATTACCAGTCACTCTTTGCTTGTTCTTAATTTTATTGATCAACAATTTCCCCCGATTTACAGCTTTTGCTAGGAATAGATTTGCTTTCTTAGTCCCCTGGTTCGATACCCCGGTTGCCCATATTACTTTACTGCTACGACGGGAATTATTTTGCAACCCGTAGGTTTATTTTATTTAATAATTTCTAGGATTAATTTCGTAGTTTTTAGTCGTTCAAAATAACTGTTTACAAATTGGCGCCGTTCCCGGGGACTAGATTTCTATCTAGTCCTTAGCCTTGGTTGTGAGTTTATTTTGTTTTGTTTTTTTTTATGTTTTATTTTACTTTGTTTTCTTTTGGTTTATTTTATCTATTAGCTTAATTTTATTTTGTTTATTTTGGTATTTTTCATTTATTTCGTTTCTATCATTTATTTTGCTTTAGTTTAATTCCCTTTATTTTGTGTTGTTTCTTTTTCTAACCTCTTGCAGGTAGTTGATGGTACATACCCGCTCTCGGTCGGATACTTACATCGATTTAAATAAGGTTCTGGACCCAGAGATCGAGCGTACTTTTCAGCGAGCCAGACGCCAACAAAGGTTTCAAAGACAATTAGACATGGTGGCTCCAGCGAATGGTGCACAGGCGATGAGGCAGTTCAATCGACTTGAAGCTGTCCCTAGAAGGAGTCCAGTAGTTCTACCTGTGCTCACACCTGCACTTACAAAGGAGTGGAAGGGTCTGAAGCCTTTCCACCAATCCAAGGTTGTTCGGGAGCTACCTGGAGGCACCTTCGATGGCACCAATCCTAATGACGCTCTAGATCATGTTAATCTGTTCCTCATTCATATTGATCAGATCGGGTGTTCTGAAGGTTTGTTAGAGTTTGTTCGGTTGAGTCTCTTCTCTAATACCCTATCTGGTGATGCTGTTAATGGTTTTATCGTCTTCCTTCTGGTATTATCACAACATGGGAGCAGATGACTACTAGGTTCTACGATAACTATTATCAAACACTGGTGGAACGCGACCCATTAATTACGGTCCAAAACCGTGTATAATTACGGTTCTGGACCGTAATCTATGCGGGCGTCAATAAAGATGGCGTTTCTTTAATTACGGTTTAAAACCATAATTAAAGTCCCTTTTCCGGCCCGCGTGTCATTGACTTTACATTACGGTTATTTGTAAAACCGTGATCTAAAGTCCTTTAGCGCGCGCGAACCAAAGGACTTTAGATCACGGTTTTACAAGTAACCGTAATGTAAAGTCGACACTTTAGATGACGGTTTTGGCAATAACCGTCATCTAAAGTCTTTTGGCGCGCGCGCTCAAAGGACTTTAGATTACGGTTATTGTTAGAACCGTAATCTAAAGTGTAATTTTTTTTTTTACAAATCTACACAATTGCAACAGAGACAGAATTGTAACAGATAAGCAACAGAGGGCAGAAACTGCACAATTGAACCCCCTGAATCAAATACCAACAACACAAATTCATTCTCTGCGCACAGTTGCAACAGAGATAACATCTAATAAAGCACTAGATCGAAAATCTGTAACATATTCAATCTGTTACACAATTGCAACAGAGATAACATCTAATAAAGCACCAGATCGAAAATGTGTAACATATTCAATCTGTTACACAATTGCAACAGAGATAACAATTGCAAATTCATTTCTGCGCACAATTGCAACAGAAACACTCAATACAACAGCTAGAATCTGTTACAGCAGCAGCTAGCATAATTCATTACAAACAGAATCAGAGCAACTAACAAAAATATAATTTGTTACACAATATAATCTGTTGCAGCAGCAACTAACAGAATCAGAGCAGCAACTAACAAAAAATATATGTTACAGCATCAGAGCTAGCTAGTCTACCACTCCATTCTCATAAACATGGCTACCATGCTCTCTCTGACATGCAACAAGTCGGCAGGAGCATAAGTCTTGAATCTGGCATAATGCTCTAATTTAATCTGCAACAAGAAAAGGAATGGAACACATAATGAGATTAAGATAAAGACACAAAAAATCTGCCGAAAGAATTAAATACAAGACAGCGTTCGTATTACATTGTCAATATCATTCTTAAAACTTGGGAAGTACCCGCAGAACTCGTACATATACCGCATCACGTAGTACCCGCAACTCTTAGAATCCTTTTGGGTAGGGCACTAAATCACCAAAATTCACAAATGTAAAACAATTGTACAAAGATAATAGCAGCACGAATGAAATACATGAATTACCAAACCTTGATGTAATTGACGGTTAAATCACCAAACTCTCCCTGAGGGGTTTTTTTGTAACAACTGTTACATATATTAACAAAAGCGTTTAGCAAAATGAACAAGTACATTAATTTTGGTTCAAAAAACTTACAAACAGTTAAATAGTAATAAAAACTTACTCTTTGATTAAGTCTTCAGTGTTGAATTCTGTCCACTGCCCTAGTGGATCTAGAACGAGCAGAGTAGCGGTGGCAGCGCAGAATATAAACAAAGCCCAGGTGGCTACAATGTCAAATACAAAATGAAATGAGAAATGAAGGTAAAAAGTTAGCTAATTAGTATGTAATTTTATATTAGAACTCACGTTTGGTGATACGGCATTAGAATGAATAATTTATTCTGTTGATCAACAACATTGAAGCAATGAATCATGTATTCACAAAACCTCCCCGGGTCCCTAGTGACTGAGTCGTACGATAAACGCTCCGGGCACACCGCAGTAATGGAGGTCATGTCCTTCTCAGCACATCTCTCAAGCAGACATCTATTATATCACATGTACTATAAAAAGTTAGCCAATTCAACTTCATAGATACTTATTCTATATGTTTTTACAGTATGAGGAAAGAACACTTACTTTAGATAAGCTTGAATAATGTTAATGTTCAGATAATCTCCACACATCATCTCTCTGATGTCCTCAAAGTTGATTGCCGTCATCATATCTTCTTCGTAGTGAAACATCGACTTTGGAAGCGTCATCATGAAGTTGTTAGTTTGAGATGACTTCAACATGATCTTGTCGTAGAGATTCATCTGCTTGGGCCCCAAAACATTAACAAGTTTTTGTGGCAGTGTGAGCTTATTTTTAGGCGCCTCAGAAGTCCTGGTGCGACCCCGGACGGGCGCTGGATTCTTACCTTTCGCACCCCGACTCACTGGATTCTTACCCTTCACACACAAACAGTAAAGCATCAATGTAAAGATAATTACTAATTGATTATTATAGTAACATTAAACAATTATCTAGAACATACCCTTGTACTTCTGACAGGATTTGCCGGCGCGCAGATCTCTTCTTCTCTGGGCCGAGATACGCGGCGAGGAAGCTCAGGGATCTCAAGATTCGCCGGCGCGCTGGTCTCTTCTAGTCTGGGCCGGGTTACGCGGCGAGGAAGCTCAGGGATATATAATAGATTAGATTAGATACTTAATGCTAAATAATGCATTTTATTAGATACTAAATGGTTGTCAAACAGTCTTACCTCATCGGTGACAACAATATAACATGCTGGCCAGGGCAATATGTCTCTCTTTGCTTCGATCAGCGTGCATTTGTTGTCAAACGCCATCGGAAGGTATGCATGCTCAAATCCATCAACTATTAGGTCCAAGGTCACACGCGCGTAGAATGGGGGTAGACGTACGAAACTGATGAGCGTGAGTGGACCTGATGGCAACACCGTCCCGTAGGCCGCATCTACAGGGTGCCCGTCTAATGGTATTTGGAGACGACATTTTTTTTGCTCCTTTAATAAACAGAGATAATACGTGAAATAAATAAGTGAGTCCAATCTAATACTATTTAAATAACTTTATTTTAGGAGAAAAATAGTTAAACAAAGTTAACCTGGATGTTGGCAAACGGGTACGGGTCAGCGGCCGGAGCACAACTAGACGAGGAAGATAGTCGAGGAGGATCTAGCTGCTGCTGAGTAGTCGCATGTGCAATCGCATTCAACGCTTCCTGCAGCCTCTCCTCGATAGCCCGGCGCTCAGCAGCCTGTTTCTCGTCATTAGCTTGGCGCTCAGCAGCGAACTTACGCTCTACCATCGCCTCGACTTCAGCAGCACTCATCTGACCCTTCCTAGCAGATGGCGGGAATACGTTCTTCTGACGTACTTCTCCCCCAAATCCTCTAACACGCCCCGGGTGATCCTTCTTCCCAAGCATTTGATTGAGCGCGTCGTCTTGAGGAGGAGGAGCGTGTAAGTCTACTTCTCCTCTCTGTGCCGCTTCGTACTGTCCAATTTTCAAAGAAGTTAACACTAAATTAAGATCAACAAACACTTGAGTATATAAGTAAATTATTTAACAGCTACTTTCAAATACTTACAATTTGGTTAGCCAGTTGTTCCATCGCAGCATTAGGAAATATCCTCTGACCTTCGCTGGTCGTTTTCTGGCGTCCCAGTATGTACATCTGCACCCTCCTCGCCTCAGAGACATCCTCGATCGGGCATTCACTTACATCCTCGTTCCTCCGTGTCAGCAAACCAGCTTCTTTCCATCCCTCGAGGCTGCCCACATATCCCCTTCGTCCCATGGTGTGGGGGTAGAGATTAGCTTCACGGTTTTGCCGTGCTTGTTCTTGTACTTGCTGTTAAGAAAGTACAACAGGAAATTAATTAGAAAATCAGGGATAAAGCATTATGAGCATTAATTAAGAAAAGAGTACACACAAACATACCCTGAACTCGGGGGTGGCGTGCCGCTCAACGAACTCCTTCCACTCCTCTTCAGTGATCATGCCGTTGTACACAACATACGGCGGAGGCTCACGTGGGGGCACCCTGTTGATCCAATGCTCAACCAAATAGTAGCGGAATGATTTAGCTTTGCCGGACACCAAAGAAATAACGGTCTTCTTCACTTCTTCTGGATCTTGTACCGTTCTTGCACCTTCTTCCAGATGGTCTCCTTTACTTCTTGCGGGACTTGTTTCCATGTGTGGTTGATGCAGCAATGTGATCTGGCCAGAGTCCCTAGCATACTACCGAACTCTGACCTGCTGCCCCCACCATACCTCCCATACTGGTCCCACAGAAGACTAATCTGATCCTCTTTCTGCAGTTTCAACCCACGGGTCGGACCTCTACCTCTGGGTCTCTGAGTAGCACTCGTAAAAGGTGCACTCATGGAAGGGCCAACAGTAGCAGCGGTAGATGTGGATGGGGCAACAGCAGCAGCGGCAGATGTAGATGGGACCGGTACCATTCGCTGCTCATTTTCCTCATCCTCACGACAAAATAAATCGAACTCTGCATCAGCCATGTCCTGATCAGCCATGCCTGCAAGGATTGAAATACAATTTGAATTAAATTAAGCATTTCATAATGGTCATAAACAAGCAATAAATAAAAGAGTGGTAATTTAAGGTTAAATGCTAGCTAAACCGCGGAAAAAAATCGACAGCATCTCCCCTATATTTCTAACGTCTCCAAATCAGTTTTATCAAAGTCAAATTCACACGCACCATCTAGAACTGGTAACATACATAAACTTATCTTCACTGATGTATTTAGTTTACAGAAACAGAAAAACGACAACATCTTTCTGTTGCCTCTACTGAACAGATTCACACAGAACTCAAACAGAAATAGAAACTGAAAGAAAAGAAACAGACAGATAGAGACTGGTGTATGACTCCTCTCTGTTTGTTCACGTGTTTGAATTCTCAAACCTTTTTTAAACTGTCGATCGTCAATTTGGTGTGTTATAAAGTTTCTAACTCAACTAAACCCAAGGCAACTTTGTTACAGATGCAGAATTAGTCAGAACCTGATCTGATACGAAACTGAAGCTGAAATCCAAACTGAAATCAAAACAGAAACTGAGTTGTGTTCTTGCTTTCCCTGTCTGTTTTTTTTCCTTTCAACTGATTATACTTCTCCTAACTCCTTACCAGTTACTTAAATATTCCATTAAGCTTTTAAATCCAGACCAAAACTCAAACAACTTGTTACAGTTCTGTTCCATTCATGAAACTGAGATATGCTACAGTTCTGTACCATTCATTTTTCAGGAATCGGTAATATACTTGAACTTACTTTCTTACCTGTGGCAGTTTTAAGTAGTAGCATTTTTAAAACTACACTATTATGTATTAATTGTAATACTAAATGCTAAGAACAAATAAATACAGCAGTTTACAGACTGGTTTGCAAATATATGAACAAGGTTAGAACATTTGCCATTACACTCTCAAGATTCGATACAAACGAGGTTAGAACTTGCAATCGAAATGCATGTATCGAACAAAGTTAGAAAAAAAACGAACAATCAACGCGATCGCATACCCAATACGCGATAGAGACGTCGACGGTGAGACCAGTGGTAGATGGGTGGTGACCGGCGGCGATGGGAGTGACAAAGGTGGTGGGAGCGACGGCGGCGATGGCCGTTAGCAAGGTGACGGGAGAGAGGAGGCAATTTCAGTGAGGAAGATAGCGCGAAAGAGAAGAAGAGTTACTGTGAGTAGAGTGTGCAGAGTGTAGGCAAATGTTTAAATGGACTTTAGATTACGGTTTACATGTAAACCGTAAACTAAAGTCACACTTTACATGACGGTTCTCACAAAACCGTAATCTAAAGTGTAACGAAATTTAAAAAAAAAGCGCGATAATTATTTGGCATATGTTGGGTTTCAAACATAGGTAACACATTAATATAAAGTTTTATTAATCTAAAATACACTGATAAAACGACGTCGTTAAATGTAATCTAAAGTGTAACGAAATAAAAAAAATAGCGCGATAATTATTTGCCATATGTTGGGTTTCAAACATAGGTAACACATTAATATAAAGTTTTTATTAATCTAAAATACACTGCTAAAACGACGTCGTTAACTGTAATTTAGATTACGCGCGGAGTCGAATAAATCAAATAATACGGGAATTTTTTTTCGTCAGGTCAAAACGACGTCGTTGACAAGGTTGGCGCGCCTTTTTTAGGAGGGACTTTAGATGACGGTTTTTAGTAAAACCGTAATCTAAAGTCCGTTGACCGTAAAGCGCGCGTCAACACGGGACTTTAGATTACGGTTTTACTAAAAACCGTCATCTAAAGTCCCTCCTAAAAAAGGCGCGCCAACCTCCGATCGATTATTGATTACGGGTTAATCAATCATCGTTGCTAATAAATTCCGGCCTTCCTATTAATCACGGTGTCTGTTTAAACCGTGATTAAACCACCGTCATTAAAGCCTCGCGTTCCACTAGTGCAATTTCTAGAACTATTGACTTGGTAGCTTCTTTGCTTGCTTTTAAACAGGAAGGATCTGAGACGATATGTGAGGCATGAGATAGATTTAAGGAGATGCTTCGCTAGTGCCCACACCATGGCCAAGACATGACCTGCATTGCCGTGACGTTCATCCACGGGCTCCACCACATACACAAAGCTGAGGTGAGATTTGCTGTAGGTGGTGACATCCTCAACAGATTCGGCACCGACTTCATGGCAGTCATGGAGACTTATATTGATGAGGTGCGCCAGTGGGGATCAGAAGGTAGCAGGTCTATGATAGTTGGGGCAAAGGGTGAGCAGAATCTTGATAAAAGTCAAGGACTAGACAAAAGTCAAGTCCCCGGCAACGGCGCCAATTTGCAAACGGGAAATTTTAACCTACTAAAAACTATGAAATTAATCCTAGAAATTAATACAGTAAATCCATACGGGTTGCAAAATAAATCCCGGTCAATGAGTATAGTGAACTATAAGCTATTGGGGTCGAATCCACGGGGACTCTGTGATTAAATCTAATCCTAGGGAAACAACAAAATGGAAGGGTTGTCGGTTGTTTTGCATTTGTGAATTAAAAAAACGAGAAAACTAGTAAATTTTTGAGCAAATAAATTCAATGAAAACTATTTGTGAAATGGAACTCCGAGTCAGGTTATCTTTTTCGACTGTCTGATTATGCAATTCTTGTTGGTTAGTTTGAGATATCGATTGACAAAATTCCTAAAACTATTCTAGAGACTAAATCCTAGCCTCAAGAACTCGCCTAGCAGAACGTACTAGATCTAATTCAGATTTAGCACAACATGAATAGACGGAATGAGCGCGAAGAATTAAAGTTTGCACTAGATGGAAAACTAACCTATCCAGTATAATTTTTCACAAGTTTACAGGTTAATCGACCATTCCATTTTATCATAAATCTCGCTCAAAATAGAATTCGCAAAGCAATCAACAAATTAGCTACTTTTATCGAAAGCGCAAAAGATAACTTAACTTGCAACAATTGACAAAGATTCTCAAACCGACAAATGGTAGGAATTACAAAATCATTTCAGTCAGATAAACCATCACTGGAGTCTAACCCTCTTAGCCAAGCATAATAAAAGAAGGAATACAAGAAGAGAGAGTAGAAATCATCTTGATATTAATTCTGAAATTTACAAGATGAAAGGTTGAGCAGTTGAGCGAATCTAGAGCAGAAATCTTCTTCTCCGGTGTGAAGTGGTGGCGGCAGGGCTTGAAGAATGAGAGAGGCGCGACGTTGAGTCCTGGCGTGAGTTGTATCTGAATCTAAATGTCTTATCTGTCTCGCGCACGCTCCTTTAAAAAGAATTTTTGGACATAAAATACACACGTCCGGCACACCTGTCCGGGTCACTTAGCCGGATGTGAGATAGAGTGTCAGGCGAGTTTTTTGCCGTATGTGAGACGTCCGGATTTACGTCCGGGTCACTTAGCCGGACATCTGGCTGGACGCGAATATATATCGAAATCTCCGCGCTGCACTCGTGGTCGTAAATATTTCTGTCCTTTGAGCACGTCGGGTCACAGGGTGGACACCGGGAGCCGGACATGTGAAAAAATTCGAAAAAATACTACATTTTTGGCCTGTCTGGACCACCTGTCCGGGGCAGTTTGCCGGACACGTTACAACATGTCCCGGTCAATGGGCCGGACAGGTCAGCCGGCACTTGTATATTTGTCCCCTTTTTCCGTAAACTTCGAGAGGGTCCAGATTCTTTGTTTGAGCTCCGATTTGCTCCCCGTTTGCAGCGTTGGAAAGCTCTTAAGGAGAACTATGCATTTTCACCACCATTTCCTGCTTTTAAAATATAAATTTACATCAGATTTTGCCCAAAGTAAGAGTCATGAAAACCATAAGATAAGAATTTAGCACCTATAAACCATATCAATTTCACACTTATCAAATCACCCCACACTTAGTCTTTTGCTTGTCCCCAAACAAAACTCTCAAGCACAAATAAATCGAAGCTAATAGAACTCAACATTAAAGGAAGAGCACAGAAGAAAAGTATTGCTAGCTTTACCAATCGAGGAGGCAATTCAAATTATTTAAAACAATTCATTCTTTCCAAAAACATGAAGTCATTCGGAGCTAACAAATAAGAAACAAAACCATAAGAGTCTTGCCTTTAACCTTGAGCCAATCCACCTTTTTCCTTCACAAACCATAGAAACGACAAGGGGCATGAAGTAAGATCATATTCCATTATACCTTTTAATGCCACAAACTCTTGATCCATAAGAGAAATTAATCTGTATTCAGCATAGCATTTGCATAAATATTTCAATTAAAGCGCTTTAAATTTCTTTCACCACAGACTTTCTTTTCTCTTCACCCATGTAGCGGCTTTGGGTCAACTATCCCAGATCACAAGGACCTTAGGTAGCTAGGTGATAAAGCACCCCAAAGGACTTAATAACCAATTGGCCGAGGCCTGATTTGGATCAGAATTAAAATTAGCATGCTTAGGATCAGCGGAGTACCTTGCCTTGTTCATTTCAACCATTTCAATCTAGTTCATTCCAAGGCTCAAAGCTAAAAGCAAGGTTCAGATGGAGAATATTCTCATTTGTTTCGGCACTTTCAAACAAAGACTTCAATTTAGCAATTAAAAACAAGAAGAATCTCAAAATTTTGCACCCCAAGATCAGCTAACCAACTAAACTTCCTCTATAGCTTCCTTCCAAGTTGAGTAACCACAGCTAAACTTTAACAAATGCAAGAGAAAAGAGCTCAGAGATGCACAAAAACAAGCGGCGAAAGAGCGTACCCCACCCCACACTTAGAGTGAAGCAATGTCCTCATTGCTTAGGAAGAATAAAGATTGCGCAAGCAATCCAAAGGGGGAAACAAAATCGCACACAGCCGATCAGAAGGGAGCGTGTAAAACATAAAATATAGAAAGTAAAGAATACTCCCCAAAGTCCGCTCAGGGTGTGTAGCAAGGCCAACCCCACACTTGAGTTCAGCTAAGCGATGAAGTAAGCAAGTGATAATATTATCTGCAAAGCCAGAAGACCTCAAGTGGAACCAGATAAAAATCATCAGTGGAAAAATAATAAGAGCCAAGGCCTTGCGAGTAAGCATAGCACCAGTCAACACACCACAAGCTAAAAGAGAAAAGAGCAAAACAAACAACTTACTAAGAAAATGAAAGAGACACAAACCGGTGGGTTGCCTCCTATCAAGCTACCCGGAGTTAGAGTCTCTGGCTAGACTTCACAAGATATCATCAAGGAGGGCCGTCACAGCAGCTAGCAAGGGTTTCTTCTGTCGAAAACGCCATTGTAAGCGCGGCTTCTTCAAAGATTCAGAATTCGGTGCTGGAGTAACATTAGAAACAATAGCAGAAACAGGAGTAGCAGAAGAGGAACTCTCAATCAAGGATACTCCAGGTGCAAAAGGCTGAGCAAAAGTAGAGCCAAGGTACTTCTTCAGACGAGCACCATTCACCTTGAAGACCTCTCCAGACTTGTTGTCTAGCTTATAGGCACTATAGGAAGTGACTCCCACAACCTTAAATGGGCCGGCCCAGTGGGACTTGAGCTTTCCAAGAAAGACACGAAGTCTAGAGTTATACAGCAACACGTAATCACCAACTCTGAAATCTCTCCTCAGGATCATCTGATCATGGATTCTTTTAGAGCATTCCTTGTAGATCCTAGAGCTGTCATAAGCTTGCTCCCTTAATTCCTCCAGCTCAGACAATTGAAACTTTCGCTTCTCACCAGTAGCATTTAGATTAAAGTTCAGGGCTTTCAGAGCCCAATAAGCTTTATGCTCTAGCTCAACTGGGAGATGGCAAGACTTCCCATACACTAACTTAAAAGGAGACATCCCAATGGGAGTCTTGAATGCAGTTCTATAAGCCCACAGAGCATCATCTAGTTTGACAGACCAATCCTTCCTCGAGGAATTAACTCTCTTTTGAAGAATCCATTTTAGCTCTCGGTTACTCACTTCTGCTTGACCATTAGTTTGGGGATGATAAGGCAAAGCAACCTTATGAGTCACCCCATACTTAGACATCAAGGAATCAAAGGCCCTGTTGCAAAAGTGAGAACCACCATCACTGACGATAGCTCTGGGCAATCCAAATCTAGTAAAGATGTTCTTCTTCAAAAATTTAACCACAATTTTAGCGTCAGCAGAAGGGCAGGGGATTGCTTCGACCCAGTTGGAAACATTATCTACAGCAACAAGGATGTAGTGGTTTCCAAGAGAAGAGGGGAATGGGTCAACGAAGTCAATACCCCAAACATCAAACAACTTTACATCACGAATTCCCTTCTGAGGCATCACATGCCTTCTTGAAATGTTCCCCATCCTCTGGCAATTGTCACAATGAGAGCAGAAGCGGTAGACATCCTTGTGTAGAGTTGGCCAGTAGAAACCACACTCTAACACCTTAGTAGTTGTCTTGGCGGGACCATGGTGTCCACCTCCTCTCGAGAATGGCAGAACTCAATCACACCTTCGATCTCTTCATCGGGATGGCACCTCCTTATCAAACCATCAGCGCACACCCTAAAAAGATAAGGGTCCTCCCAAAATAATGACGGGCTACAGACAAAATTTCTTCCTCTGGTTGAAGCTTAGATCATGAGGAATCAAACCAGAGGCAAGATAGTTAGCCAGGTCTACATACCATGGCTCTTTAACTTTCCCAATCACAAAGACTATCTCATCAGGGAAGAATTCATTTATGGGAACCCCGTCATCTGGAATCTCAAGCCAATATAGATGATTTGTAACTCCATTCTGCTTCCCTTTCTTATCAATAACTTCCAAGTCGAATTCTTAGAGGAGCAAGATCCATCTCAGGAGTCTGGGCTTAGAGTCATTCTTTTGGAAGAGGTACTTCAATGCAGAGTGGTCGGTGTGGACAATGACCTTACTTCCTAGTAGATATGGCCTGAACTTATCAAGAGCAAACACCACAGCAAGTAGCTCCTTTTCAGTAGTGGTGTAATTCTTTTGGGCTCCAGATAAAGTCTTACTTGCATAAGTGATAACCCTCAGAATCTTGTCCTTCCTCTGATAGAGTGCAGCACCAACAGCATAATCACTAGCATCTGTCATGATCTCAAAAGGAAGAGACCAATCAGGAGGAACCACGATAGGAGCATAAATGAGCTTACTCTTAATAGTCTTGAAGGCTTTCAAACACTCCTCTGAGAACTGAAATTTCACATCTTTCTGCAGACGAACAGACAAGGGCTTGGGAATTTTGGAGAAGTCCTGGATGAACCACCTATAAAACCCTGCGTGACCCAGAAAAGATCTGACATCCTTAACTGAAGTGGGAGGAGGCAGCTTCTCAATGACCTCCACCTTAGCCTTATCCACTTGAATACCAGCTTTGAAGACCCTGTGACCTAGCACAATACGTTCTTGTACCATGAAATGGCACTTCTTCCAATTCAAAACCAGATGGGTCTCTCACACCGGCCTAGTATCTGATATAACTGATTAAGACACCCATCGAAACTCTGGCCATAACAAAAAAGTCATCCATAAAAACTTCTATGCTCTTATCAATAAAATCATTAAAGATCGCCATCATACATCTCTAAATTGTGGCAGGAGCATTACAAAGACCAAAGGGAATCCTCCTATATGCAAAAGTACCATAATGACAGGTGAAGGTGGTCTTCTTCTGATCCTCTGGTGCGATGGGAATCTGAAAATAACCACTAAACCCATCAAGGAAGCAGTAGCACTCTTGCCCAGCTAACCGCTCTAACATTTGAGCAATAAACGGTAGCGAGAAGTGATCCTTCCTTGTGGCATCGAACAAACGCCTGTAGTCGATGCACATCCTCCACCCATTGGTTTGCCTCTGGGGCACCAATTCACCTTTCTTATTGGGCGCTGCAACTATTCCCCCTTTCTTGGGAACAACTTGCACAGGAGAAACCCAACGGCTATCAAAGATGGGATAAATGATACCTGCATCCAGAAGCTTTATAACTTCAGCTTTCACTACTTATTTCAAGTTTGGATTTAATCTCCTTTGGGGCTGCCTCACTGGCTTGACACTATCTTCCATGTAAATTTTGTGAGTGCAGAACCCTGGACTGATCCCTTTAATATCTGCAACTGACCACCCCAAAGCTTCCTTGTGCCTTCTTAACACCTCCAGAAGTTTGCTTTCCTGCGAAACAGACAAAGATGAAGAAAAAATAACAGGCAGGGTGCTACCCTCTTCCAAAAAAGCATACTTAATATTTGAAGGAAGAGTTTTGAGTTCAAGAGTAGGGGGCTTCTCTATTGAAGGAACGAGCCTCTGAGTAGGCCTGTCTAGTGGCTCCACGGGAGGAGCATAAAGGTGAAATTAAGATCGACCCTGGTTGAGCTGCTAGACAACAGTAGCTACCTCAGTGCTCTCCTTATCATCCTCAATTGAGTGGCATAACACCTGCTATAGCAAATCAGAATTCTCAATTAGCAACACAAGCATCATAATCATCAGAACAATCAATGTCAACTGAAAGCACAACATGAGAAGAAGCATTTGTTTTCATCATCTTAGTGATATCAAAACTGAGTTTCTCATTATTGAACTTAAGAGTGATATTTTCCTTGTCAACATCAATGATAGTTTTAGCAGTTCGTAGGAAAGGTCTACCCAAAACCAATGGTTCTTCAACACCCTCATCCATATCAAGAATGAAAAAATCGGTAGGGAAGAAGAAGTTACCAACACCTACCACAACATTCTCAACCATACCACGAGCTTTGATTGAAGAACGATCAGCTAATTGCAAGTTAAAATGAATCGGAAGAAGCTCACTAGCATGAAGCTTCTTAAACATTGAATAAGGAATCAAATTTATACTCGCTCCAAGGTCATAGACTCCTAAACCACAGTCCATATCTCCAATGGTGCAAGGGATGATGGGCTGCCCTGGATCTCCACACTTAGGAGGAAGCTTCTGCTGGATGGTTGCAGAGCATGTCTCTGTCAGCTGAACGATCTCACTCTCCTTGAACTTTCTCTTGTAGAAATCAAATCCTTCACAAAGCGAGCATAATTAGTCATCTGCTTGATAGCATCAATCAAGGGAATATTAATAGTAATCTTAGAAAACACATTCAGAAATTTCCCAAATTGATCATCAAGTTCTTTCTCTTTCAATTTATTAGGAAAAGAAAGTTCCTTAGGAACCACTTTACCCTTGGAATTTTTTGCAATTATAGTATGAGAAGGGGAAGAGATTGGAGCCTGGGTCTCCTCAAATACTACCTCAGGAGGGGTTGGAGGCCCTGACGGTGCTCTAGTGCTAGAAGAAAGAAGACCGGTCTCTTCGCGAGTTTGGTCCTCGGCCACTTGATCTTTATTTATCAGCTGCTTCCCACTTCGAAGACTAACTCCCTGACAAACCACTGCTTCATCAACATCTAGGATAGTCACTACCTTCATCTACTCCTTTGGATTGGGATCCGATTGAGAAGGTAATGAACCAGAAGTCCTTTGATTCAATAATAACTGAGTCAGTTATTCCATGTGCGCTCAAGCTTCTGCTGACCAGCAGTCAGAGTCTGATTAGTAATCATCTGCTGCTCATACTGACTCTACTGCTTGGCTTCCAATTTAGCCAACAAATCTGCAAGATTGGAAGTACTTGAAGAAGAAGGGCCTAATTATTGAAATTGAGATTGCTGATTTTGATTGTAGGAAGGCCGAGAAAAACCAGGAGGCACTCCCTAAGTAGGTTGCTGATGCCTCATCTGATATGAGTTCAAGGCAATATTGGGGTTGTCATACCTCAAGTTCGGATGCTGATTCTGAACCGAAGGTTGCCTATTGAAAGATTGACCCACAACATTTGCTTCTTCATTTCGTCGCATCTCAGCTATCTCTGGGCATGATTCAAATTCATGTGGCCCACCACACTGACAACAACATAAATCATTAGAGCTAGAAGATACGTGCTTCACAGAATGAGCAGGAGCTTTACCCATCATGAGTTTCTCCAGCATCTTCAACATGTGGCTCATGGTAGTCTCTATTTGAGCCTACTTAGCAGCCATCTGCTCTAGAAAAGGGTCTACAGTTCTGGATGAACTAATACCCACAGTAAATACCCGACCACCACTGGAGCTCCACTGTCTCAACTCCTCACAGTGTGACTCCATAGCAACCATAAACTCTTTGCCATTCTTAGCTAGCAGGTTACCACCCAAGGCCGAATGCACCTCACCCTTATTCTTATCTCTAAGCCCATGGAAGAAACCAAGTGCTAGAGATGTAGTGTCCTGTCCATGGTGAGGGCGTTGTCGCAGAAGCTCCTTGTAGCGGTCCCAAGCTTTATAGACTTTCTCAGATCCTGACTATTTGAAGGTCATCAACCCAGCAATCAATTGGCAAGTCCTTGAGATAAGCAAGTACTTCTCATAAAATTTCTCTATCATCTGATCCCAAGAAGTGATAATGCCTGGAGGCAAGCGATGATTCCATTTAGATGCCTCTCCTGAGAGGCTGTTCAAAAATAGACATAATGTTGCATACTCCTTCAAATCAGGAACAAGCCCAAGAGTGTCCAGATGAACCAAGAACCAGTACACATGGTCTAAAGCATCTGAAGGACCTGCTCCAGAGAAACACCCAGCTGGATGATTGCGCACAGTAGTCGATTGATGTGAGGGATTTAGCTTTTGCCACTCAGCAAGTAACTCAGCGGTCAACTGTGGCAGAACAACAGGGCTCCCTCTCGGAGTAGCAGGCAGTCTATTAATTGTACCCATCGTAGCATTATTCTGGGCATTCTCGACTTGAGGAATATTATCAGCCATGTCGAAATCTAGCTGCCTTCTCGCTCTGAGAGCCTGGAGGAAAGTGCTTTCAATCTCAGGATCAAAATTTGCTTCAGGAGGACCAAAAGGAACGCGTTCTGCGCATTCACTCTGGTACCTACAACAGGAAATAAGATAGAAACAAATGGATTTGAAATCAGAACTAAATAAAGCAAGAAAGAAAGATAACAATAAAAAACTTAACAAAATAGCTAAAACAAATAAACTCAAAATATATTGAAAGTAAAATAAAAAAACAAATAAAACAATATAAACTAAGAATACACTAGAAAACAAAAATAAAAATAAAACGAAAACAAAGAAACTAAAAATACTAAAATAAAATAAAATTAAAATTAAACAAAACAAACAAATGACACTAGACAAAAGTCAAGTCCCCGGCAACGGTGCCAATTTGCAAAAGGGAAATTTTAACCTACTAAAAACTACGAAATTAATCCTAGAAATTAATAAAGTAAGTCCATATGGGTTGCAACATAAATCCCGGTCAATGAGTATAGAAAACTATAAGCTACGGGGTTGAATCCACAGGGACTTTGTGATTAAACTCTAATCCTAGGGAGAACAGAAAATGGAAGGGTTGTCGGTTGTTTTGGTTTTGTGAATTAAAAAAATGAGAAAACTAGTAAATTTTGAGCAAATAAATTCAATGAAAACTATGTGTGAAATGGAACTCCGGGCCAGGTTATCTTTTTCGACTGTCAGATTATGCAATTCCTGTTTGTTAGTTTGAGATGTGGATTGGCAAAATTCCTAAAACTTTTCTAGAGACTATATCCTAGCCTCAAGAACTCACCTAGCTGAATGTACTAGATCTAATTCAGATTTAGAACAACATGAATAGACGGAATGAGCGCGAAGAATTAAAGTTTGCACTTGAGGGAAAACAAAGCTATCCAGTATAATTTTCCACAAGTTTACAGGTTAATCGACCATTCCATTTTTTCACAAATCTCGCTCAAAACGGAATTCGCAAAGCAATCAACAAATTAGCTACTTTTATTGAAAGCGCAAAAGATAACTTAACCTGCAACAATCGACAAAGATTCTCAAACTGAGTAATGGTAGGAATTACAAAATCATTTCAGTCAGATAACCATCCCTGGAGTCTAACCCTCTTAGCCAAGCATAATAAAAGAAGAAATACAAGAAGATAGAGTAGAAAACATCTTGATATTAATTCTGAAATTTGCCAGATGAAAGGTTGAGCAGTTGAGCGAATCTGGAGCAGAAATCTTTTTTCCGGTGTTGAAGTGGTGGCAGTAGGGCTTGAAGAATGAGAGAGGCGTGGTGTTGAGTCCTGGCGTGAGTTGTGTCTGAATCTGAATGTCTTTTCTGTCTCGTGCACGCTCCTTTAAAAAGAAATTTTTGGACATAAAATACACTCGTCCGGCTCACCTGTCCGGGTCACTTAACCGGACGTGAGATAGAGTGTCAGGCGAGTTTCCTGCCATATGTGAGACGTCCGGCTTTATGTCCGGGTCACTTATCCGGACAGCCTGGCTGGACGCGAATATGTATCGAAATCTCCACTCTGCACTCATGGTCGTAAATATGTCTTTCCTTCTGAGCACGTCTGGGTCACATGGTCAGACAGGAGAGCTGGACATGTGAAAAATTAAAAAAAAAACACACATTTTGGGCCTGTCCAAACCACCTGTCCGGCGCAGTTTGCCGAACATGTTACAACATGTCTGGGTACATGGGCCGGACAGGTCAGCCGGACACTTGTATATTTGTCCACTTTTTTCGCAAACTTCGACAGGGTCCAGATTTTTCGTTTGAGCTCCGATTTGTTCCCCGTTTGCGGTGTTGGAAAGCTCTTAAGGAGAACTATGCATTTTCACCATCATCTTTCCTGCTATTAAAATATAATTTTAATCAGCTTTTACCCAAAGTAAGAGTCATGAAAAGCATACGATAAGTGTGAGAAAGCCCATAAAAAGGTTGCATAAATAAGAATTTAGCACCTATAAAACCATATCAATTTTACACTTATCAACCACCTGGGTTCTCTCGGCCTTCTTATAATCAAGCCCACCCACATGGCCAGTTTCAGTAGGGCCAGAGTTTCTATCAGCCCGTTGCACCTTAACAACCTTCTAAATCCTCCTCTGATGCAAAGATGGATCAACTTCAAGAATTGATTGCATCCATGGCGAGTACTTAAAAGACTCACACTGAGACACTGAACAATATCAATCAACCCTTGATGGCTGGTCAGAAAAAGTTGGAGAACTCAGTTTAGAGTATACAGTAGCAGATGAACCAGATGCTCCTTAATCAGCAACAGCAACGACAACATGGCATATTTCCTTCCCAACCTCATCCAAATCCGAAGGAATCAGCTAAGGCGTTAGTTGTTTGTGAAGAAGTGGTGTCTCCTGTGGTTGATCTTGAACATGGTCTTTCCTCTGCTACAGTAACATTGAGAAGTGGAAGACAGTTGGAAGATAAGCAAAAGATCAAGTAGCTAAAAACCAAACTGATGAAGAGATCAACCCTTCTTCTGTTGATGCACCGTCAGGGTCTTCAGTTCCTCTTATGGTAAATTCTGAGGAGATCCAAGCTCCTATTCTTCCTACTCTCCCTCTCCTTCTCGCATTACTATTGATGTCTCTTCTTCCTCTCCTAAGCATGTTGAACTCCCATTTCCTAATAGGATGAGGAAGAAACATTTAGATGAACAATTTGCTAAGTTTTTGAGCATTTTTAAGAAGCTAACACTTGATATTCCTTTGATTGATGCTTTGCAGGAGATGCCTAATTATGCTAAATTCTTGAAGGATCTTCTGACAAAGCAAATAAAGGAAAAGGATAAAGAGACAATCCATCTAACAGAAGAGTACTCTACTGCTCTTCTTCGAGCACTTCCTCCTAAGCAGAAGGATCCACACAATCCCATTGTCCCTTGTTTCATTGGAGAAGCAGACTGCGGCAGTGGCTTGTGTGACTTGGGTGCTAGTATAAATATCATGCCTTATGCCCCCTTCTTGAAGGTAAGAGGTGGAGAGTTGCAACCAGTCCCCTTCAAGCTTCACCTAGCTGATCGATCTGAGATCAAACCAATGGGTATTGCTCGAGATTTAGTAGTTGGGGTGGATCGTTTTATTTTTCCTGATGATTTTGTTGTTTTGGGTGTGGATGATGATGTAGAAGTTCCTCTTATTTTGGGTCGACCTTTTCTGAGTACTGCTAAAGATGTTATTGATGTGTATGATGGTAAGATTACTTTGCGGTAAGAGGATGAAAAGATTGAGTTTGACATGAAAAAGATGATGAGGTCAACTTCTAATTCTGTTCATTCTGTGATGGCAGTAAGTCTTGTAAATGATGATGGGGAAGATTGTAATTTGTTAGATGATGATGATGACATGTTTTTCTTTACTTCTTTTTTGCTTACTGATTCTAAGCCATTGGAGCAAGTTCTTTTGCTTCTTTGGAGGAAAAGACTGCCAATCTTGAGGTGAATGCAGCACTTGCTCATATGGAGAGAGGAAAGGCTGGCTTTCAAGCTTATTACCCTCCGTTGGAGAGGCTTGATAGAGATATTCATAGGCCCATTCCTTCTGTCGAGAAGCCACCTACACTTGAGCTCAAGGAGCTCTCTTCTAACCTTAAGTATTCTTTTTTTGCTGATAATAATTGCTTGTCTGTCATTGTTTCTTCTTATTTGACTTCTGGGCAGGAAGGCAAGTTACTTGAGGTTTTGAAAAGGCACAAGAGAGAATCGGGTGGACGTTAGCTGACATCAAGGGCATTGACCCGACCTTCTGCACGCATCACATCTATATGGAGGAGGATTACAAGCCTGTCAAACAGCCCCAGCGTCGGCTCAACCCTAACATGCAGGAAGTAGTCAAGAAAGAGGTGTTGAAGCTTCTGGACGCTAGGATCATCTACCCCATTTCTGACAGTACATGGGCGAGTCCTATACAGGTAGTCCCTAAGAAAGGTGGGTTTGAGGCTGATCTGAATGATAAAGGTGAGTCCATTCCTCAAAGAAAGATCACTGGTTGGCGCGTGTATAGACTATAGGCATTTGAATTTGCCACCGGGAAAGATCATTTCACTCTCCCTTTTATTGACCAAATTCTTAAGAGGTTGGCTGGGTAAGAGTATTATTGCTTTCTAGATGGTTTTTCAGGATACTTCCAGATTCCTATTGCGCAAGAGGACCAAGACAATACCACTTTTACTTGTCCTTATGGTACCTTTGCGTACAGAAGAATGCCCTTTAGACTATGCAATGCTCCTGACATCTTTTAGCGTTGTATGCAGGCGATCTTTGCTGACTTCATCGAGCAGAACATTAAGGTATTTATAGATGATTTTTCTTTTTATGGCTCTAGCTTTGATGTTTTCTTGGCGCAGCTTGATCTAATCCTAGGCCGATGTGAGGAGACAAATCTGGTTCTCAACTGGGAGAAGTGTCACTTTATGGTCAAGGATAGGATTGAGCTCGGCCACAAAGTTTCTGCTAAAGGGATTGAGGTTGATCAAGCGAAGGTGGAGGTAATTGAGAAATTGCTAACACCTACTTGTGTGAAAGAGGTAAGAGCTTTCTTAGGGCATGCAGGTTTTTATAGACGGTTTATTCAGGATTTTTCTAAAATTGCAAAATCGTTGACTGATCTGCTTCTGAAAGATGCCCCATTTGTTTGTTCTGATGATTGTTTGTCTTCTTTTGATTCGATTAAGCAAAGACTGGTAGCTGCACCCATTGTTGTTTCACCTGAATGGTCATTACCTTTTGAGATTATGTGTGATGCCAGTGATTATGCAGTGGGGGCAGCTCTGTGCCAAAGGAAGGATAAGATTCTCAGGGTCATTGCTTATGCAAGCAAAACATTGAATGATGCCCATAGGAACTACAGTACCACTGAAAAAGAGCTTTGGGCTGTGGTATTTTCCCTAGATAAGTTTAGATCATATCTCTAGGGAAGTAAAGTAATTTTTCATACTGACCACACTGCTCTTAGATATTTATTTGCTAAGAAAGAGGCCAAGCCCCGCTTGCTTCGTTGGATTCTCTTGTTACAAGGATTTGACATTGAAGTGAGGGATAAGAGTGGTAAATTGAATGTCGTGGCTGACCATCTTTCTCGGTTGGTAGTTCCTGATGATGGTATACCGATTAATGATTTTTTTCCTGATGAATCTGTCTTTGTTTTGCATAAGGTGCACGAGCCATGGTATGCTGATATGGCTAATTTTCTCGTTTCTGGTGTTATTCCTCATGATTTCTCTTATGCTCAGAAAAAGAAATTTCTTTCTGATTCTCGTCATTTTATTTGGGAAGACCCTCACTTGTTTCGAGTATGTGCAGATGGTTTGATCTGCAGGTGCCTTCTTGATGATGAGGTGAGCAGTGTGCTCGTGTTCTGTTACTCCAGAGAGGTGGGAGGTCATCATAGATCTCATCGGACAGCTATAAAGGTTTTGGAGTCCGGTTTCTATTGGCCTACTCTTCATAAAGATTTCCAAGCCTTTGTAGCCAAGTGTGATAGTTGTCAGAGGCTAGGCAACACTTCTCGACGGCACGAGATGCCTCAGCACGGTATTTTAGAAGTTGAATTATTTGATTGCTGGGGTATTGATTTTATGGGCCCTTTTCCTTCTTCTTAGGGTTACCAGTACATTCTCGTGGCCGTTGACTATGTCTCAAAGTGGGTGGAGGTTATTCCTTGCAAGCACGATGATTCTAAAACAGTGGTCAAATTTCTGAAGAAGCACATCTTCTTTACTCGCTTTGGGGATCATAGGGCGATTATTAGTGATGGTGGATCACATTTCTGCAATTGTTCCTTCGATGCCCTGATGGCTAAGTATGGAGTGCGCCATAAGGTTTCCTTTCCCTACCACCCAAAGACGAATGGACAAGCTAAAGTGTCCAATCGAGACCTCAAGTGAATTCTTCAAAACATTGTCAGTTCTTCCAGAAAGGAATGGTCTCAGAAGCTTGATGACACTCTATGGGCATACAGAACTGCATTCAACGCTCCCATCGGGATGTCTCCTTTCAGGTTAGTTTATGGTAAGTCTTATCATTTGCCTGTGGAGTTGGAGCATAAGCCATACTGGGCACTTAAGGCCCTAAACTTTGATATTCATGTTGCTGGTGAGAGGAGGAAGTTTCAGCTCTCAGAGCTAAAAGCTCAGGGATCAGGCTTACAACAGTACAAACATTCATAAAGAGCGCACCAAGAAGCTCCATGATCAGTTGATTCAGAGAAGGGACTTCAAAGTTGGAGACTGGGTGCTGCTCTACAATTCTAGATTGAAGCTTTTCCCTGGAAGCTTAAGGGGTCCCATTGGGCCGGTCCTTTCAGAGTTGTTGGGATCACTTCTTACGGGGCTTACGAGCTGGAAAATAAAAAGGGTGAAATTTTCAAAGTCAATGGGGCTCGTTTGAAAAAGTATGTTGGTATTGCTGATGCTAATATTGATTTGCATGTAGTGTCTTTTGTGCAGGATAAGCCGGCTGCTCTAGATGCTTCAAGCCCCCTTGCTCCGAAGGATAAAAAAGAAGAAATTCCTTAGAGGCTTTGATATTCATTTATGAAGCTTTGAAATATCATTGTAGGATGTTGTGGAACTCCCAACCACGCTCCCTCTTCTTCTGATCAGTAAGCTTGGAAGTCTAGCCAGAGACTTTAAATCTGGGAGGCAAACCACCGGTTTGTATCTCTTTCCACTTTCTTAGTAGTTAGTTGTTTATTTTGCTCTTTTCTTTTAGTTTGTGGTGTGTTGGCTGATGCTATGCTTACCGTAAGAGCCTTGGCTCTTATTTTTCTACTGACAGTTTTGTCTGGTTCCACTTGAGTTCTCCTAGCTTTGAAGATTATATTTATCAGCTTGCTTACTTTGTCGCTTAGCTGAACTCAGGTGTGGGGTTGGACTTGCTACACACCCTAAGCGGACTCTAGGGAGTATTCTTACCTTTTCTTCTCTTAAAAATTTTACATGCTCCCTTCTCGTCTGCTATGTGTGATTTTGTTTCCCCATTGGATTGCTTGCACAATGTTAATTCTTCTTAAGCAATGTGCTCTAAGTGTGGGGTGGGGTAGCTCCTTTGCAGCTTGCCTTTTGTGTGTCTTTGAGCTCTTTTCTCTTGCATTTGTTAAAGTCTTGCTGTGACTGCTCAACTTAGAAGGAAGTCATAAAGGAAGTATAGTTGGTTAGTTGATCTTGGGGTGCAAAATTTTGAAATATTTCTGGTTTTTAATTGCTGAATTGAAGTCTTTGTTCTAGAAATGCTGAAATGAATGAGAATATTCTCCATCTGAACTTTGTTCTTAGCTTTGAGCCTTGGAATGAACTGGATTAAAATGGCTGAAAAAGAACAAGGCAAGGTACTCCGTTGATCCTAAGCATGCTAATTTTAATTATGATCCAAAATCAGGCCTCGTTCACTTGGTCATTAAGTCTTTAGGGTGCTTTGTCACCTAGCTACCTAAGGTCCTTGTGATCTGGGATAGTTGACCCAAAGCCGCTACATGGGTGGAGGAGAAATCTTGGTGAATGAAGAAATTGAAAGCGCTTTAATTAAATATTTATGCAAATATTGCTGCTGAATATAGATATTCTCTTATGGATCAAGAGTATGTGGCATTGAAAGGTACGATGGAATATGATCTTACTTCATGCCCCTTGTCATTTTATGGTTTGTGAAGGAAAAAGGTGGGGTTGGCTCAAGTTAAGAGCATGGCTCTTATGGTCTTGTTTCTCGTTTGTTATCTTCGAATGACTTCATGTTTCTTAAAATAATGAATTGTTGGAATAATTTGAATAATTTCCCCCTTGATTGGTAAAGCTAGCAATTCCTTTCTTCTGTGCTCTTCCTTTTCTTTTGAGTTCCAATAGCTTGGCATTACTTGTGCTTGAGAGTTTGGCTTGGGGACAAGCAAAAGGCTAAGTGTAGGGTGATTTGATAACTGTGAAGTTGATATGGTTTATAGGTGCTAAATTCTTATTTTATGCAACGTTTTTATGCGTTTTCTCACACTTATCCTATGCTTTTCATGATTCATACATTGGGCAAGAACTGATGCGAATTTATATATTTAAATCAGGAAATGATGGTGAAAATGCATAGTTCTCCTCAAGAGCTTTCCAACGCCGTAAACGGGGAGCAAACCGGAGCTCAAATGAAGAATCTGGACCCTGTCGAAGTTTGCGGAGAAAAGGAACACAAATATACACACGTCCGGGTCTGTGTCCAGCTAACTGACCCGGACGCCTTGTACCTAACCGACAAACTGGTGCGGACACTGAGCCGGACGTGACTAAAGTCTCACCAGTCGAAGCTTGAACGTGTCCGGATGGCGTGTCCGGCCCTGTGACCCGGACGTGCTTAGAAGGACAAAAATATTTACGACCACGAGTGCAGCGCGAAGATTTCGATATATTTTCGTCCAGCCGGGGTGTCTGACTAACTGACCCGGACATAAAGTCGGGCGTCTCACAAACAACAGAATCTTGCCTGACAACTCTATCTCATATCCGGCTAACTGACCCAGACGGGTGAGCCGGACCCGTGCATTTTAGATCCAAAATTTCTATTGTAAAGGGGCGTTCGCAGGCATTTGAGAGATATTCAGAATTCAAATTGAGAGCCGGCCTATTTCTTCCTCTGCAGCCGTGCGACACCAAGGGGCAACCAAGGAGAATTTCTGCTTCAATTTCATTAGTTTGTTCAACCCTACAACTAGCAAATCTTTGGATTTGACATAGAGATGATTTCTACTCCTTCTCTAATTGTTTCCTCTTTCGATATGCTTGGCTAAGGGATTAAACTCCAGGGAGTGGTGGTTGTAAATAGTTAGGTTTTGTAGAATTATTATTAGTTGATTTAGGATCTAACAGGGGTTCGTTTCAGATTATAAGCTATCAATAAAACTTGCTACTTTATTTTTAGCTTTGCTAAAGTTGTCAAAATATGATCCGTGATTGATAGCTAGGTCATTATAATCTGTTAATCTGTGGAGAGCTTTATCTGATTGATGAGTTAGCCTTCAGATGCAATTTAAATTTGTATGCTTATTCCCTCTACGTTAGTAGTGATAGGTTTATGATTTAATTTGTCGCGTTCTACATAATGGAGTTCTAATTGGCTAGGATTTAGTCATTAAGAAACTTGTTAGAATTTGCCGAACCCTATTCCCTAATCAACTGGTGATAGAACTGCAAGACTTAACTAGGAAAAACCACCTGAACCCGGAGTTCCGCTTTTGTTATATTATACCAGTCACTTTTTGCTTGTTCTTAATTTTATTGATCAACAATTTCCCCCGATTTACAGCTTTTGCTAGGATTAGATTTACTTTCTTAGTCCCCTGGTTCGATACCCCGGTTGCTCATATTACTTTACTGCTATGACCGAAATTATTTGCAACTTGTAGGTTTATTTTATTTATTAATTTCTAGGATTAATTTCATAGTTTTTAGTAGATCAAAATAACCGTTTGCAGTCATGTCGGTATACGCCAAGCCTTCGGGAACCCTAGGTCTAGACAGAGTGTGGGAGGGAGCATGTGCAAACGATAAATTTGACCTATTAAATACCAAGAAATAATCTTAGAAATAATAAATCAGAAAACCGTCAGGTTGCAAAAATCCCGGTTATTGTAGTAGAGTTTATGGGAACCAGGTATCGAACCGTGGGACTATGTGATAATTATCTAGACTTAGCGAAGGTTATAAATTGAGGGGGAATTTTGTTTTGTTCTAAACTGTAATTTAAATAACAACTAAAAATTAAAATAACAAAATATTAAAAGTGGTTTGTGAAAATGGAAGAACGAACTCTGGGTTCAGGTTTTACTCGTTTGATTAATTATGCTATTCTACCGGTTTAATTAAGAATAATTTGGCAAAATTCCTTTTATAGTCTTCAGATTTAAATCCTAAATTCTAATGACCTCGTTTACCAGAACATGCAAGGTTTGATATAAACTCAGGCAAAACACATGTAAACGGCTAGTTAAAAGGAATATAATTTTGCATCTGAAATACTAGATTTATTCAATCAGAATAAATTTTTCCCCAGACATAACAATTAATGTGACCTATCTATTTATCATGGATCTGATCAAAATAGATTTCGTAAAGCAATTTAATAAACTCATGTAATTTATTAAAAAGCGAGATAATAACATTAAATCGTATCAAATTATAATTAATTTAAACCGGTAAAATAAAGTGCACAATTAAAACAAACTAATAATAACCATCTCCCAGAGTATAAATAATCTAACCGGACATGTTAAATAAATGAGCAGAGATAAGAGTAAAAGAAATCATCTGTTTCGCTGACTCCGAAGCTGCTCCGTTATTCTGACAGACCGGGATAGAATTGAGGTAGATGATAATATACGGAGAATGGTGGGGCGTGAGTTTTGTGGTGGTGGTCGAGTGATTTGTGAATTGTAAATGGATGAGTACGTAAGTGAATTTGGAGAATGAATTGTGAGTGTGTGAGTGAAGTACGTGTGGTGATGTTTACGGGAGAAAGAAATAAAATGGTGGTGTGTCGAATGAATTATGGAGAAGATGGATGAAGTGGTGGATTCGTCGATGAATGGATTAATTCGTGGACTGATAGATGAATGGATTTTTGATGAAGTGAATGGAGTGAATGGATCGATTGATAGGTGCGTGAATGACTCGATGATTTTTAGCAAGCATAGTGTGGGTTTATATAGGCGGAGGATTTAAGAAGCAGACAACGGAGAAGTGACAGGGACAGTGAGCTAGCGAGTAGATGGCGGTGGAGTTGGTGCAGATCGGTGAAGATTTGAGTCAGAGATTTCATCAGGCAGAGCAATTGATTGCAGAGCTAGTCACGCGTGCACAAATTAAGGTGGGCGCCGTCAGCAATTAATGAAGTAGCAGTTCGAATGCGGCGCCCGCGAACGGAGAAGAAAACTGTTCGGTGTCGAAATCCTGTTCTGGCTGCGCATGTATGCATGTCCGCCAGTTAACAGGCGGTCCATCTATCTCTCGTCCGCATCATAACAGGCGGTAGTGTCTCTGTGGTCCGCTCGAAATCAGGCGGTTGTCTCTATTGCTTCCGCCTCCCTGACCGCCCAACAACAGGCGGTTGCTTTGCCTGTGTCCGCCTCCAAGTCCGCCAGTTAACAGGCGGTAGTAATACTCCTGTCCGCCTGGTTCACCTCGCCATAACAGGCGGTTGTAACAGGATGTCTCACCGCGACAATGTATATATACCCGAGTGTACTCTAATCTTCAATCTCCCCCAGATTCTTCGTTATAAGTCCGTTTTACTCCCTGTTTGTTGCGTTGGAAAGTTCGTGAGGAGAACTATGCATTTCTGTCATCATTTCCTGATTTTATCATATAAATTGGAATTAGTTCCTATCCAAAGTAAGAGTTACAAAAAGCATAGGATAAGTGTGAGAAGGTGCGTAAAAAGTTACATAAAATAATGACCAAGCACCTATAAAACTATATAAATTTCACACTTATCAAATCACCCCACACTTAGCTCTTTGCTTGTCCTCAAGCAAAACTCTCAAACACGAGTTCAAGTCAAGCGAATGAAACTCAACTCAAAAGGAAGGGCACAGAAGAAAGATTACTAGTTTTACCAATACATGGGCATTTTTCTTTTTCATAAAACAAGAAGTCATTCAAAGCTAATAATAGAGAAACAAAACCATAAGAACCTCGCCTTTAGCAATGAGCCAATCCACCTTTACATTCTCAAACCGTTAGAACGACAAGGGGCATGAAGTAAGATCTTATTCCATCATACCTTTCAATGCCACATACTCTTGATCCATAGAGAGGATTATATTTTCATTTAGCACAATGATTGCACATTTTTCAATTTAAGCGCTTTTAAGTTCTTTCACCACAGACTTTTCTCTCCACCCATGTAACGGCTTTGGGTCAACTATCCCAGATCACAAGGACCTTAGGTAGCTAGATGATGAGGCACCCCAAAGGACTTAATAACCAAGTGGACGAGGCCTGACTTTGGATCAGAATTAAAATTAAGCATGCTTAGGATCAGCGGAGTACCTTGCCTTGTTCTTTTTCCAACCATTTCAATCCAGACATTCCAAGGCTCAAGGCTAAAAACAGGGTTCAGATGGTGAGTATTCTCAATCATTATAGTATTCACAGAACATAGACTTCCTTTTAATCAGTTAAAACCAGAATAATTTAAAAATTTGTACCCCATTATCAGCTAACCAATTATACTTCCTCTATGGCTTCCTTCCAAGTCGAGCAACACAGCAGGAGTCAAACAAATGCAAGAGAAAAGAGCTCAAAGATACACAAAAGATAAGCTACGAAGGAGGTTACCCCACCCCACACTTAGAGTGAAGCAATGTCCTCATTGCTGTGGAAGTATGAATGTTGTGCAAGCAATCCAACGGGAAACAAAAGTAAGACATATAGTAGTTCAGAGGGGAGTATGTGTAACAGTAAAGAGTGAAAAGGATTTAGAATACTCCCCAGAGTCCGTTCACGGTGTGTTGCACGGTCCACCCCACACTTGAGTTCAGCTGTAGAATTGCGCAAGATGTGCCTGGAAAGAATTCTAAACAGCCAGAAGAACTCAAGTTATTACTGCCTCATGTGCTGCCACTCCTTAATGAAGAAAAATAAGCAAATAGACTAATAGCATTATTATATATATATATAATTATTATTATTTTTTTTTAAATATTAGACATATTATTGAAGCACACAGAAAACTGTAAAGTAAATGTAAGTGTAAGAAATAGGATAGAGAATTCTTCCTGTAAATTGAAAATAAGTGGTGGGTTGCCTCCCACCAAGCTGCTCTGTTTTAAAGTCTCAAGCTAGACTCGGCAGTCCGATTTAGGAGAAAGAGGAAGAGGAGTGGGAAGGGGTCCCACAACTTCCTAGAACTAAGTTGCACAGCTTCCGGAACTTATGTTTTAACCGCCATGGGAGAGACCTCTTTTTAGGTGGCGCCGACTCCGAAACAGGGGAAGAGAGATCCTGCTGTACCTGGACAAAAGAAACTCCAAGCAAGTTAGTAGAAACATCAGCAGGACAAGTATACCTTTTCAGACGGGCCCCATTAACTTTGAAGGTTTCACCCTTCTTGTTCTGCAGTGCGTAGGCTCCAAATGAAGTAACCCCTACCACCTTAAATGGTCCTGCCCAGTGAGATTTAAGCTTTCCTGGAAATATCTTCAATCTGGAGTTGTAGAGGAGCACCCAATCTCCAACTTTGAAGTCACGCTTCTTGATCATTTGATCGTGGAGCTTCTTGGTGCGCTCCTTGTAGATTCGAGCACTGTTGTAAGCTTGATCTCTTAGTTCTTCAAGCTCTGAAAGCTGAAATTTGCGTTTCTCACCAGCAGCAAGTATGTCAAAGTTCAGGGCCTTAAGTGCCCAGTACGCCTTATGCTCCAACTCAACAGGTAGATGGCAAGATTTCCCATATACCAGCCTAAAAGGAGACATCCCGATGGGTGTCTTGAATGCTGTCCTGTAGGCCCAGAGAGCGTCATCTAACCGTAGAGACCAGTCCTTCCTTGAAGAGTTTACTGTCTTTTGGAGAATCCACTTCAACTCTCGATTGGATACTTCAGCTTGTCCATTTGTTTGTGGGTGATACGGTAGTGCAACCTTATGACGTACTCCGTACTTAGCCAGCAAGGCATCGAATGAACGGTTGCAAAAATGTGATCCCCCATCACTGATAATTGCTCGTGGAACTCCGAAGCGAGTGAAGATGTGCTTTTTGATAAACTTGACCACGGTCTTTGAATCAGCATTATGGCATGGTATGGCTTCAACCCACTTGGACACGTAGTCCACTACCACCAGAATGTATTGATAACCTAATGAAGAAGGAAATGGCCCCATAAAATCGATACCCCAACAGTCAAAAAGTTCGACTTCCAAAATGCTTTGCTGAGGCATCTCATGTCGTCTTGAAGTATTGCCCATGCGCTGATAGCTATCACAACTAGCTACAAAGGTTTGGCAGTCTTTATGGAGTGTGGGCCAATAAAATCCGGACTCCAAAACCTTGGCCGCCGTCCGATGGGATCCATGATGGCCTCCAGCTTCTCTGGAGTGACAAAACTCCAGAACACTAGGTACCTCATCATCAGGGAGACACCTGCGAATTAAGCTATCTGCACACACTCGAAACAAGTGAGGGTCTTCCCAGATATAATGGCGTGAGTCAGAAAGGAATTTCTTTTTCTGAGAATATGATAAATCATGAGGTACAACTCCAGAAACAAGAAAATTAGCCATATCAGCATACCATGGCTCTTGCACCTTTTTTAAACTGAAGACGGCTTCATCGGGAAAAAATTCATTAATAGGAATACCATCGTCAGGAGTTACCATCCTAGAGAGATGGTCAGCAACAACATTCAGTTTACCACTCTTGTCCCTCACTTCTATATCGAATTCCTGTAAAAGAAGAATCCAACGTAGCAAGCGAGGCTTGGCCTCTTTCTTGGCAAACAAATATTTAAGAGCAGAGTGGTCAGTGTGGATAATCACTTTACTTCCCCATAAATATGATCGAAATCTATCTAAGGAGAAGACCACTGCCAGGAGCTCTTTCTCAGTTGTTGTGTAGTTTCTCTGGGCATCATCTAGAGTTTTGCTGGCATAAGCAATAACTCTCAACACCTTATCTTTCTTTTGTCACAGGGCTGCACCTACTGCAAAGTCACTAGCATCACACATAATTTCAAATGGCAATGACCAGTCAGGAGAAACAACAATAGGGGCAGCTACCAATTTTTGCTTAATTAAATTAAAAGCAGAAATACAATCTTCAGAAAATATAAATGAAACATCTTTCATTAGCAGATCAGTCAAAGGTTTAGCAATTTTGGAAAAATCTTGAATAAACCGACAAAGAAACCTGCATGCCCCAGAAAAGATCTTACTTCCTTTACACAAGTGGGCGCTGGTAGCTTCTCTATCACTTCGACTTTTGCTTTGTCAACCTCAATCCCTTTAGCAGACACCTTGTGGCAGAGCACTATCCCATCCTTTACCATAAAATGACATTTCTCCCAGTTGAGAACTAGGTTGGTCTCTTCGCACCGTCCAAGGATAAGATCAAGTTGTGCTAGACAAACATCAAAGTCAGAGCCATAGACAGAAAAATCGTCCATAAATACCTCTATACTCTGTTCAATGAAGTCTGCAAAGATGGCCTGCATGCAGCGCTGGAAAGTGGCAGGGGCATTACATAAACCAAAGGGCATTCTTTTGTATGCAAAGGTACCAAATGGACAAGTAAAGGTAGTCTTGTCCTGGTCCTCAGGTGCAATAGGAATTTGAAAGTACCCTGAAAAACCATCTAAAAAACAGTAATATTCCTGCCCAGCCAATCTCTCGAGCATTTGATCAATAAAGGGGAGTGGGAAATGATCTTTCCTGGTGGCTGAATTCAAACGCCTATAATCTATACACATACGTCATCCAGTGATCTTTCGTTGGGGAATGGACTCACCTTGTCGTTTATAACAGCTTCAAAACCTCCTTTCTTAGGAACTACCTGTACAGGACTTACCCATGTGCTGTCCGATATAGGGTAAATGATCCCAGCGTCCAGAAGCTTCAACACCTCTGTCTTGACAACTTCCTTCATGTTAGGGTTGAGCCGACGGGGGTGTCTGACAGGTTTGTAGTCTTCCTCCATATAGATATGATGTGTACAGAAGGCCGGGTTGATGCCTTTGATATCAGCTAGAGTCCATCCGATGGCTCTCTTATGTCTTCTCAGGACTTCAAGTAACCTGCTTTCTTGCCCAGAAGTCAAAGAAGATGAAACAATGACAGGCAAATAATTATCATTAGCTAAAAAGCAGTACTTGAGATTAGAGGGGAGCTCCTTAAGCTCAAGGTTGCTCTATAGAAGGAACAGGTCTTTGGATTTCTTTATCAAGTCTCTCCAAAGGAGGGCGATAAGCTTGAAAACCTGGTTTTCCTCTCTCTACATGTGCTAGAGCTGTATTAACATCCATATTAAGAGTTTTATCCTCAACAGAAGATATAAGAACATGTCTAAAGGTTCGAAATCTGAAAAAGTAGAAGAAAGTATAGAATAAATCTCATCATCAGTAGAAAGTTCACATACCTCGCCATCCTCATCTTGTATACTTACCGACATAACTGAATGAGCTGAAGTAGAACTTAACTTCATCATCTTTTTCATATCAAACTCTATCTTCTCATCTCCGTACCTCAAGGTGATTCTGCCATCATGCACGTCAATGACTGCCTTGGCAGTACTCAGAAAAGGACGACCCAAAATGAGTGGGACTTCCACATCATCATCTATGTCTAAAACGACAAAATCCGCAGGAAAGATGAAGCGGTCAACTCCCACTACAAGATCTCGCACAATCCCCATCGGTTTTATCTCGGATCTGTCGCCAACTACTGAGTCTAAAAGGGACTGGGTGAAGCTCTCCCCCTTTTACCTTCAAGAAGGTTGCATATGGCATGATGTTGATGCTTGCACCCAGGTCACACAGGCCACTTCCACAATCTATATCTCCGATAAAGCAGGGAACAATAGGAGTGCCCGGATCCTTCTGTTTTGGGGGAAGTGCTCGAAGTAACGCCGTAGAGCACTCTTCTGTAAGGTGGACAGTCTCCTTGTCCTGCTTCATCTTCCTCTTTGTCACGAGATCCTTCAAAAATTTTGCATAATTGGGCATCTCCTGTAAAGCATCAATTAAAGGTATATCGATAGTCAGTTTCTTGAATATACTTAAGAATTTATTGAACTGCTCATCTAAACATTCTTTTTCATCCTATTTGGAAATGGAAGTTCTATTCGCTTAGGAGTAGAAGAAGGTACATCAATTTGAATAGAAGATGGAGAAGGGGAAGAATTGATTGGAGCCTGTATCTCCTCAGAAACTACCACTGGTGGGACCGAAGGCTCTGATGATTTATTAGAATGGGTGTCTTTTCACCGGTTTGTTGTGCAGTCACTTGCTCTTGATTATTTCCTAGCTGCTTGCCACTTCTTAATGTCACGGCTGCACTGAGCTCATCCTCAGGTTGGATTTCCGAGGATGTACCACAGTTGCAGATCCTTAAGGCCTTGGCCATCTCTCTCGGATTCTGCTGAGGTTGAGATGGAAATGAGCCCTGCTGCCTTTGGTGCTGGTTGGTAAGTAGCTGGTTTATCTGCTGCTCTAGATTTCTTTGACTATCCATCAGGGATTGGTTGAGAGTTTGTTGTTCCTTCTGGGTGGTAGCCATTGAAGTGATTATATCCTGTAGCCGTTCCATCTTTTCATCAGATGCAGATTTAACAGGTGGCTGGTAAGAGTTCTGGCCCTGTCCCATCTGTATCTGAGGACGAGCTTGATTGTATGGTTGCCTAGAGAAGCTTGGGGGTCCCTGCACATTACTTTGTAAAAGATTCGAATTTAAGCATTGTTGGGATTACCATACCTGAGATTCGGATGTTGATTTCGGTTCCAGTGTTGTTGGTAATTCCCTTGTCCTACAAAGTTGGCTTCTTCAGCGATCCGTATCTCCTCCAGATAAGGGCATACTTCAAACGAGTGGTCACCACCACAATGAGAGCACAGAGGCTCAGATGAGGATGAAGAAACTATCCTCTTTACCTGCTGAGAAGGCTGACCATTAATTAGAAAATCGTCAAATCTTTTTACTAGTGAGCTTACCAGTGTGGATTGTTGAGCTTGTGACTCTGCCATCTGCTCCATCCAAGGATCTATATTCCTTGCACCTTTGGCAACCATTGTCATAGTTCTGCCACCTTCGGTGCCCACTGACGGACCTCTTCAATGTACGTCTCCATGGCTGCCATGAAATCATTGCCGGATCTGTTGAGGATGTTCCCTCCCAAAGCTGATCTAACTTCGGCTTGATGTATATGCTGCAACCCATTAAAGAATGTCATAGCAATACACGTGAGATCTTGTCCGTGATGAGGACACTGTCGGAGCATTTCTTTAAAACGATCCCATGCCTCACAGATAGTCTCAGCACCTCCCTGTTTAAAAGCAAGTAAAGCAGCAACCAAATTCCTAGTTCTAGAAATAGGATAATATTTTTCATAGAACCTGGTTGTCATCTCCCCCAACTAGTGATAATACCAGAGGGAAGACAGTAGAACCATTTCATTGCTTCACCAGTGAGGCTGCTAGGAAATAAGCTCATTCTAGCATACTCCAGGAGATTATCTGAGCACCCAATTTGATCAATATTTATTAGAAATCGTTGACATGATCTAGGGCGTCGTTGGGGTTGGAACCGTCAAATGTGCCTGAGGGCATCTCTCGTATGACTTTGTTTTGATGTGATGGCTTCAGATCCTTCCATTCCTTCATTAATTCAGGTGGTAGCGTAGGAAGAGCTACTGGGCTTCTTCTTGGAATGGCCGCTGGTCTGCTAAATTGCTCATTGCTTGGCTACCGTTTGTAGGAGTTACCATTTGTATTTCTCTTTGGAACCTCTGTTGGCGTCTGGCTAGCTGAGCGGTACGTTCGATTTCCGGGTCAAGGATTCTATCCCAGTCGAGATGAGTGTCTGACCAAGAACGGGTGTACACCATTAATTATCTGCAAAAGAGAAGGACAAAACTTCACAAAAGTTTGCAAGCAGAGTAAAATGAAATAAAAGTAGTATAGCTAAATAAAGAAAAATTAACCTAAAATTGAAATACCCAAACCTTGGTATGTTGTGTAAATGTTAAGCTATGGTATTTAAAGGCTAAAAGTGCCTTAGAAACATAAATGAATCATTTAAACCATGGTAAACACAATAAACACTAAGACACGGTATGAGCAAAAACATGCTCTAAGCCATGAGTGAACTTGGTTAGGACCCAAAGAGCCTACCAAGACTTGATAATGTTCAATTATGATTTAATAAGGCTAATTAAGTCCTTAGGAAACTTTGGTAGACAATGAAACCAAACAAAACACAAATAAATACCTTAAGGTCAATAAGAGCAAAAATGTGCTCTAAGCTTGGATAAATGTGTATAAGGCCTAATGGTCATACCTATGCCTTATTATATGTTAATGAACATATTAAATCAATTACCAAAGAAAACCAAGCTTGAAAACAAGTTAAAACACAAAATGTGCTTTAAGAAGTCTTAAAGCACGTTTTTGAAAAATTGTCTTGTAAATGAGTTTTGAATGGCTAAATGTCCATCATTACTCTTTAATTAACATGTGTACTATATAGTATCACATTTGGGTGGCTATATCAATGGGAAATCAAAAATTTCACTTCTATGTGCCTTGTTATTGGTGAATAGTGATTTTTATAACTAGTTTGTAACATATAATGTTATAAGTGATTAAGTTGGTCAACAAAGACCAAAACACCCTTCTAACTATATTGGGGCCGGTTTTCCTTAGTGACTCACCACACCTACACAAACAAATGAGTTAACTAAATGATAAAGCAAAAGTTACTATACACTTTAGTACAAATATCTTCTAAAAGCAAAAGCAAACCTCATTCTCTCATTTGCCTTCATTCACACGATTCCATCTCCTTCTTCCTCACTTCTCCTTGTTCTCTCTCGGTAATATAGCACCATCACCATGGAAGTTCATCTTTGACCACATGTAAAACCTAGCTCACTTAACCAAATCAAAAACAAACACCACCATTCTCTTAGTTAAGCCAAGCTCTACAATCTTGTCTCTTCAAAACTTTAAAACCTCCATTTCGGTGCCAAGAGGAATCACCATGGGAGGAGCTTGAGCTCACCTTTTCACATATTCTTGTTCTCCTTTGCTTCAAGGTAAGGAAACTCAAAGAAAAATGACATTTCCTTCATGTTTTGTCATGTCCGAAAATCACTCTTAATGGAGTCATTATATTGCCTTGTTCTAGCTTCATTCCAAGCTTTCATGGACTAGGAGGAGTCCTCTCTTGATATATATTCAAGCTCTCTTTCCATTCCAAGGTAAAACAATCATGTTAATACCTTAAGATAATATATGTAACTAGGGTTTACAATGAGATAAAGCTTAAAGCTTATATACTCATTTTAATGTTGGTATATTGTTTAGTTGTTGACAAGGAAGGAAATGCCTAACCGGTTTACAAGGAAACAAGAAAGAAATTTGTGAGGAAAAGAGGTAAACAAGCTATCTCAATGTGGTTTAATGTCTTAGGAGAAATAAGCTTATAATGCTTGTTAAAACTACCTAAAAGCAATGGTAAATGAGCTAGTAAAATGCTCTCAAGGAGTTTATTAAGGGCATATGAATTGTTGGGTGTATTTGCAGGTCAAAGGCATTATTATGTGGGAAATTCAGTGTTTAAGGTTTATGCAATTTAAGGGCCTAAGAGCCATGCATTTAAGGGCCTAAGTGCCAAGCAATTTAAGTTATGCACTATATTGTGATGTAGTGCTTTATGTGTGAAGTTTGTGTATAAAATGTGTTTGATGGATTTTAGGTGTTCTTGGATGAATTAAGGTGAAAACCTAAGTGTTTGGATGTGGGTATATGCTAGAGAAGCTATGGCCAAATTTGGGAAATGTGTGAGAAGTTCTAAGGGTTGTAAGTGAGTTTTGGTGAACTAGGAAGGGTTAAAGGTGAACGAATGTTTACTTGAGAAGGAAACAAGTATTAAGGTGATTTAGAGTGATGCAAGGACTTAGGTGTTGTCTTGGAAGTTCTAGAAATTCAATGTGTGTTTTAAGAATGTATTTAAGCCATGGAGAAGTTGTTTAAGGTTTAGGTAATGTTGATGTTCAAGGAACAAGTGATGTTTAGGTATGATGTAAAAAGGAGATTTAGTTAGTAAGAAAATGATGCTTAAGAGATGATGTTAAGATGAGGAGAAAGTGTTTTGGGATAGTAGTTATGATAGGTGAAATGCCACCTAGGAATCATAAGGAGAAAACATTGTAAGTGTTAGGAATTTTGTGGAGATATAAGTAAAGGTTTAAGGAAGTAGGAAAAAAATAGTTTTGTGAGTGTTTAAGAATATCTTAAGGGTGTGTTTGAAGTGCCAAATGGTGTTAGAACACATTAAGAGGTCTTAGGAGAAGTTTGGTGAAGATTTGACAAAGTTTGGGTAAGTTTAGGAGGCGACCGACCCAGGGGCCGACCCAGTTTGTGGGTCGGTCGAGCCTCTGTAAAATGTTAGGGAAGTGTTCGGTAATGGACCGACCCAGAAGGTTGGGTCGGACATGGGTCGGTCGGTCAAGTTTCAAAGGAGGGAAAAAGTTCGCACATGGACCGACCCAGAATGGTGGGTCGGACGTGGGTCGGACGGGCATGTTTGTAAGGAAGTAAAAGGGGTCTGTAATGGACCGACCCAGCTGTGGGTCGGACGGTGGGTCGGTCGGACCAAAAACATGGTTTAAGGTTATGAAATGATATGAGATGATGGGGATTGATAGGTAATGATGCCATAAGGTTGTTAAGGACATGCTAGGTGAGTTTTAGTGACAATAAAGTGGGCTAAAGGTTGTATTAAGATGCGAGAGTAAAACGTGTTAAAAACATAAAGTTATTTGACCAAGTTAACGGGGAAAGTTATAAGCATTAGACTTTAAAACACACATGTTACCCCAATGTTAATAAAAGAACATGTCATGTCAACAGTTGTTCGAGAATTGCTCGAGGAACATAAGTGGACGTGGTAAAGTGGACTCCGGTGACAGGTATGGTTTTCTTGCAACCTGTGTCCTACCGGATTACACCGGCTTGTATGCCAATGTGTTTTTCTGTATGTTTGCCACGTTATGAGATAAATCATGAAACGAGTTTATAGTCGTTATTGTTATTATATGTTTACGTGCCGATACCGGTAACCTCGAATGCGCTTGAAGGGCTAGTTAACCTCTATTAGGTAAACGTAGGAGAACGGTATCCGGTAACAACGTTTCCGACTTAAGGAACGTTCTAACCACGGCTATGCGTGAGTTGGTCATGTGATGTTTGTGCGTGATGTTGTATGTGAATGTATGACTCTCTCCTCCCTTGTGTGCTTAACTCGGTTATGATACCGTATGGTGTGTGGATGTGGTAGGCTCCATAATGGATCCCTAACTACTTATTATTAAGAGTCTATGGGCTAACGGGGGGTGAGGAGTCCGGCAGTTTCCGGCCACGCGTGTGATGGTGGGGGTCGTTATCAATCCAGTTCGGCTCCCTTGGTGTATGTTTAGGTGGTATTCCAATTTGGTTTCAACCTTCCCTTAGCTTATCCAAAGCTAGTTTACTGACTCACGTCGGGCCATAGGGGCATACTGTGTTGTTTGGTGTGCTTGGGATCACTATATCCGACACACCTTGGGTTTAAGTCAACCGTTCAAATAACAGGATGGTGATGAGGTAATTAACGAGCTTGGTATGAGTTTGGCAACAATCTCTATGCTCATGGTATGGACTAACTATGATGGAAGGTTCCTTGCGAGAACCGAATTTATGATGTTATGTAATGTTATGGTGCTATGCAAATTCCCTTGCTATGCTAAGGTATATATATATACATATTGGATGTTTAGAATGATGGTGAGGTTATCATGTGTATGTAGAAACCAGAAAGATTGTTATGTTGTCATATAAGGAATGAGATATGTTGTATGTTATGGAATGTGTGGATCATGGAAATGAATCCCAGTTTGTGACAAGAGGCGTTTAAGGAAAACCCGATTGATGGGTACACGTCGTTCGTTAAGGAAGTAGCTCCGTTTAGAGGAGAGCCACTCTAGGGTTTAAGGAATCATTGGATGGTTGGTTAAGTGTGGATGTGTTGGTCATTGGTTGAGCCCATTGAGAAATATTATGTGTGGTATGTTTATGGTTGTATGCATGATTTAAATATAATCAACTGCATGCTAAGACGACAATTAGTCGTGCGTGGCCCGGTAGCATGCGGGCTGCGGGATTACCATACCAGCAAAGGTGCTGAGCCCCTTGGGGCCACCCCTTTCTCTTCTTTTTCCTATTTCAGGTACGAAGTGCTGGAAGCCGTTCGAGAGTAGGACGGGTAGTCATTGTACATGGGTAAACTTTTAAGTGTATGTATACAGTAGGTGTAGTAAGACCGAAGTTGTTGTCGGCATCAGTTGTAAATACTCGGTACAGTGGGAATGTATGTGTAAAATAAATGTTGAAGATGGATTGAGTATTGTATTGTGTAGTTGCTCGGGAATCTAGTCCATCAGACCGATACAAATGTACATATATTAGCCTTGTTAGCCACGTGGTGGTTAACGGCGTGTAACACCATTGGAATAAGTAATGTGATGAGTTGAGTTTCCGCTGCAGATTGTTATTATGTGTTGGTTGTTGGATGGGGTGTTACAAAAAGTGGTATCAGAGCGAAGTATCGCTCTGATGACTGAATTACCGAGCTTAGGAAGTACCGAGTTAGGATTTAAGTACTTTGGGTTAAGGGTTGAGTGATAGCGTGAGAGATACGCTAGTTAGGAACTACCAGTGACTACTGGAAACCTACAATATCCATCCCACCCTCCACAATCCCTGTTTGATAACTTGGGAAAGAACGCCAGAGAGATGGAAGTCCACTCTTACTCGGGAATACCCGATCTGGCTGTTATTAAATACCTTTAGGGTACGGAGAACCTGTCATACGGTAGATCCCGAAAACTGGGAATCCCGGAGACGGTCTCCATCTGAACAATGTTAACCGCATTTCATAGCAATGAATGAAGGATTTGTGTATAGAGGAAGAATTTCCAGCAACCTGGGTCGACATGCCGAGCAGTCGAGGATGACCAGCTTGCAACGCACCAACCGTGCAACAGGCAAGAAGTGGATTAAAAAACCCGAGACGAGTGTCTACGGACCACAGTTGATGAATAAAACACCAACGGTATACCAACCGTCAGGGAACTACAATGTAGTGCCCAAATACGTGGAACGGGCTACAAAGAGAATACAATACTAAGAAAAAGGGGTCTCCCAGAATGGGAAACACCCTAGTTGATGGTCGTCATGGAAACAGTGAGAAGTTACCTAGAGGAGTATTATCAAGGCAGTAAGATCAGTGAGGGCCAACAAGGCCACTGATGACAATATGGGCGAAAACAATACCACAACCGGTATGTGTTAACCGATAGCCAGTTAGCATGGCGCACTTGCCATAGCAAGTGCTGCTATAACAGGGCTATTCGGAAATTTATAACCACTACAAATACTTGGAAAAGTACCATAGTTAAAGTGATCGTCATAACAGTGGAAGGGCCTGTTAGCCTAACCTCTGTAATTGGAAGTACACCAGTCAGCAAGAAGCTAGACTTGGCTAAGGTAAGAAGATGTTGTGAAATCATGGAAATTTTTCTTTCAAACCTAATTTTCACAAACCCTTTTCTTTTCAAAACCAGATTTTCCTTCAAACCAACACTTCTTTCCAACCTTCTTTTAAACCAAACCAGTGAAACCAAGAGCAACTGACAAGGATACAACAGTGGATAAACCTTCCCTTGATTAAGTTCGGGAAGCAAGGAATGAATATTGTCACGGGACAATATAAGGGAGTTGACAACAGAATACTTCACCTAGGCGTGTGACGGACACTACAAGTGTACCAACTGTGTTGTGGGACGACCGCACTCCGATAGGAGCATGTGGCCTGACAGACCTACTTATAGGTTAGTTGGGTAAGTAGTAATGTATCAGTATGATACCCCATATATGTATACGAGTAGAGTCCAGAACACGGGAAGTAGTCGACTCCGTCTACGGTCAGCAGTATAAATCGAACAGGAAAATACAAGAATGCTTGAAGTAAAGGAACTCAGTTAAGTTAACGAGATTAAAGGAATTAGTGAATTCCTTTAAGGAATTTTAAGAGTCAGAAGTGCGAAGTGCACTAACGATAGTAAAGACATCATATGTCTTAAGGATCCAGGGATAAAACATGATAGCTGAAAAGCAGGGCAAGGCAGATGCCTAATGTGGACGCATTAATGTGCAATGGACGGGATGAAATCCCAGAACGAGTACCTGCACTATCAGGAAATGTTGATTTACAGAAGAAGATAGTAACTAATGTACCAAAAAGTGTGAAACAATGTAAGGCATAACGTAACAACACCCAGGAGAAATCCTGAAGGGTGTGCGCATCAACAATTGTTGAACGAAATACATGACAGAAACACAAGGGTTGAAATTAACACCCAGTTTAGACATAAGTGTCAGGAGACGGACTGACAACCTAAGGGCATCCATGAAAGGAAACGGATGCAACAACCTTGTCATGGAGCCAATACAACCTCTAACAGGTAATATGTACAGAGAGTACATGTGTGTGGACAGCCTACAATGAGCCCAGCTCAAGGCAAATAAGGCTTATAAGCCATAAACGAGATATCGATTGATGGTAGAAGTTTATGTGGTATAAGTGAATAGAGTGGTAAGCGAACCACTGCATTAAGAGTGGGGATACCTCTCGATATTGTGAGACCGCAGAGGCGGTAGTTATGTGAATCAAGTTCAAGGGATATGTGGAGGATGGACCACGTTGTTATTACCCCAGGGTGATTTGAATAAAATAACACAAAAAAAAAAGTGCTCGTACCTGTTGTGTACACAGGAAGAGTAATAAGTCTGATAGCAATCACCGAAGGTGTGTGAAGCTAAATGTGTAGCGAACAACGCTCAAGGGAAAGATAGTAACATATTCAAAAACCAGCCAAATAAGTGGCCAGATAAACCCAGCATAATAGCAGAAGCTAATATAATAGCAGATGCAGTATAAGTTGATGTTATATAATGAGAAAGGACACGGCGCGCAATAAGCGACCGTTGTATGAGGATGGTTAGATGATAAAATGGTGAGTAAGCAGAGTTGTGAGTTAAACCCAGTGGAGGTACAACATTAAGCGATAGCAAACGAACCGAGCAGTAAGCCGGTGGCAGGTGTTAAATGATAAGGATTTCAGTGAAAATTCCTATCGCAATCGCATAAGGGATTTACTGTCAAGAGTTTACGCCTCTGCACTCTGTATGACTGAGTGTTTTGGTATTGCACTTGCGCAGTAATGATCGAGTGGGATAGCTAGGAATTGGAAACATGTTGATGGTGGAAGAATAATGTTATAATGGCGGTTGCATAGGAAATGCAAGGCCGCACCAATGAAAGAATACATGTACAAAACCAAAGGTGGAGACATGATTAACAGTAAATAACTACAGTAACACTAAATACCAAAGGTCGGTATGAGATATACCCCAGGTGTGGGAAATAGCTGAGAGAGCACTACACACTAGGTAGTAGCTCAATCTCAACCGACAGTAAGTCGGTAGAAGCAAGTCAATCATTGTGAATTACCTTGTAGGTTGCGCGGTAAGCTATTGGAGAAGTGGATGGAAAATTGTGAAACCCACCGAATTCGCTCAGGGTAAGAGATACCGTGCGTCGGTTGAGAAACCATTGTTCCCAAGATAAGGGTAATACATTGGAGATGTGCAATACATTAACAGTAACGAATGGGGCAAACCAGCTCTATAATTATCAGGGTTGCGCAACAGAGGCCAGTAAGCCCATGCGTCAGGTACCGGATATATATTGTGAATATGAATGGATGGCTAGTTATCAATGTCTAAAAGCCTCACAGGCCAGGACCGAAACCGGTTATGAGTTACAACTCCAATGCGAATTCTCGGTTTAGGGACTAAACCGCTAATAAGGTTAAGATCCTCTAATCAGAATCCATTGTGTAATGGACCGCGTGGAAGTTAAAACACTTCACGACGGCAGAACATTTTAAGCCAAGGTTTAGTGATTGATTACGTGGGCGTAATCCCTTTTAAGGGGGGTAGAGCGCAAAACCACTTAGTGTGTTTTACCGTACAAGTGTACGCGAACTAGTTGTGCATGGCACAAAATGATTGTTATGATGGTTGGCGCGTGTGTTATATAAACATACGCATTTATTTGTGGTCATTTATTTGTGGTTAAATTGTGGTAATTACGCACAAAAGATGCGAATACCATTGTGTGAAGTGTGTCATTTTGTTAACAGTGGTGTGAGAGAGTACAAGTGGAAGGGAGTAAAGAAACTCCCGGGGATCTAAAACCCCGATGGTGCATAAATGTAAGCCATGTATTGTATTTTGATAAAAAAATATGTATATATATACAGTGTTGCGATCTATGAAGGGGTACGAGACCGACATAGAACCTAGTGAGAACTAAATTCCCTAGGTAACTTGAATTAAGTTGGATTTGGGTGATGATTGATAGGCGGAGTTCTATCCCTTGGAGATGTCATGATTATGACTAGATGGATTCAAAGATAGAAAATGGGATATGCTTGAATTAATTGTTGGTTGAAAATGAGGTGGGAGGTGAAACTTGATTATCATGAGATCAAGGGAAGCCGAACACAAATTGGGGTGGAAAGATAGTTCAACACTGATGCTGATCACATCAGGGTTGGATGACTCTTGAAGCCCCCTGTAAGTGGTCATAAATAACTATATTAAGAAAGATACAAAGAGCATAAATCGGACTTGGAGTTGTATGGTGTTTTCAAAAAGAATTTTCAATTGGTGTTTTCAAACAATCGATTAATATTTTGAATAAAAGATCTTCTTATACTTAACCTCACAAGGAAATTTTAAATTTAAGTGATTGTTTTAATTTCCCAAAGGCACGGGGACGGAAGGCGTCCATCGCGACCGGGTTCTGCGGGATCATAGTCTATATCAAGGATATTTTTGATTGTTGTACATGCTCCGACATGTTGTGTGGTATGTGTAATGAATGTTGTTTTGACTTGGATTTCCTAAAGTGTATACTATCAAGGCCTATGAGTCTAAATGTGTGTGTTACATAGACCTATGTGTCTAAAGATTGTTATGTTATGGGGACCTATGTGTCCAAATGATGTGGATATGTTGCCCGGACCATTAAGTCCGAGGTTGGATGTAAAGGGTGGTTGGTAATGGAAGTTTTATGGATATAAGTAATTCCCGTATTCTAATCCAATGATGCGAGGAAATGTGAACTTCGAGGACGAAGTTCTTTTAAGGGGGGTAGATTGAAATACCCCAAACCTTGGTATGTTGTGTAAATGTTAACTATGGTATTTAAAGGCTAAAAAGTGCCTTAGAAACATAAATGAATCATTTAAACCATGGTAAACAATAAAGCACTAAGACAGTTGAGCAAAAACATGCTCTAAGTGAGTGAACTTGGTTAGGACCCAAAGAGCCTACCAAGACTTGATAATGTTCAATTATGATTTATAAGGCTAATTAAGTCCTTAGGAAACTTTGGTAGACAATGAAACCAAACAAAACACAATAATACCTTAAGGTCAATAAGAGCAAAAATGTGCTCTAAGCTTGGGATAAATGTGTATAAGACCTAATGGTCATACCTATGCCTCATTTATATGTTAATGAACATATTAAATCAATTACTAAAGAAAACCAAGCTTGAAAACAAGTTAAAACACAAAATGTGCTTTAAGAAGTCTTAAAGCACGTTTTTGAAAAATTGTCTTGTAAATGAGTTTTGAATGGCTAAATGTCCATCATTACTCTTTAATTAACATGTGTACTATATAGTATCACATTTGGGTGGCTATATCAATGGGAAATCAAAAATTTCACTTCTATGTGCCTTGTTATTGGTGAATAGTGATTTTTATAACTAGTTTGTAACATATAATGTTATAAGTGATTAAGTTGGTCAACAAAGACCAAAACACCCTTTTAACTATTTGGGGCCGGTTTTCCTTAGTGACTCACCACACCTACACAAATAAATGAGTTAACTAAATGATAAAGCAAGAGTTACTTTTCACTTTAGTACAAATATCTTCTAAAAGCAAAAGCAAACCTCATTCTCTCATTTGCCTTCTCATTTCACACGATCCCATTCTCCTTCTCCCTCTCTTCTTCTTGTTCTCTCTCGGTGATACACCAACACCACCATGGAAGTCCATCTTGGACCACTTGTAAAATCTTGCTCACTTAAGCAAATCAAAAACAAACACCACCATTCTCTTAGTTAAGCCAAGCTCTACAATCTTGTCTCTTCAAAACTTCAAAACCTCCATTTCGGTGCCAAGAGGAATCACCATGGGAGGAGCTAGAGCTCACCTTTTCACATATTCTTGTTCTCCTTTGCTTCAAGGTAAGGAAACTCAAAGAAAAATGACATTTCCTTCATGTTTTGTCATGTCCGAAAATCACTCTTAATGGAGTCATTATATTGCCTTGTTCTAGCTTCATTCCAAGCTTTCATGGACTAGGAGGAGTCCTCTCTTGATATATATTCAAGCTCTCTTTCCATTCCAAGGTAAAACAATCATGTTAATACCTTAAGATAATATATGTAACTAGGGTTTACAATGAGATAAAGCTTAAAGCTTATATACTCATTTCAATGTTGGTATGTTGTTTAGTTGTTGACAAGGAAGGAAATGCCTAACCGGTTTACAAGGAAACAAGAAAGAAATTTGTGAGGAAAAGAGGTAAACAAGCTATCTCAATGTGGTTTAATGTCTTAGGAGAAATAAGCTTATAATGCTTGTTAAAACTACCTAAAGAGCAAATGGTAAATGAGCTAGTAAAAAATGCTCTCAAGGAGTTTATTAAGGGCATATGAATTGTTGGGTGTATTTGCAGGTCAAAGGCATTATTATGTGGGAAATTCAGTGTTTAAGGTTTATGCAATTTAAGGGCCTAAGAGCCATGCATTTAAGGGCCTAAGTGCCAAGCAATTTAAGTTATGCACTATATTGTGATGTAGTGCTTTATGTGTGAAGTTTGTGTATAAAATGTGTTTGATGGATTTTAGGTGTTCTTGGATGAATTAAGGTGAAAACCTAAGTGTTTGGATGTGGGTATATGCTAGAGAAGCTATGGCCAAATTTGGGAAATGTGTGAGAAGTTCTAAGGGTTGTAAGTGAGTTTTGGTGAACTAGGAAGGGTTAAAGGTGAACGAATGTTTACTTGAGAAGGAAACAAGTATTAAGGTGATTTAGAGTGATGCAAGGACTTAGGTGTTGTCTTGGAAGTTCTAGAAATTCAATGTGTGTTTTAAGAATGTATTTAAGCCATGGAGAAGTTGTTTAAGGTTTAGGTAATGTTGATGTTCAAGGAACAAGTGATGTTTAGGTATGATGTAAAAAGGAGATTTAGTTAGTAAGAAAATGATGCTTAAGAGATGATGTTAAGATGACGAGGAAGTGTTTTGGGATAGTAGTTATGATAGGTGAAATGCCACCTAGGAATCATAAGGAGAAAACATTGTAAGTGTTAGGAATTTTGTGGAGATATAAGTAAAGGTTTAAGGAAGTAGGAAAAAAATAGTTTTGTGAGTGTTTAAGAATATCTTAAGGGTGTGTTTGAAGTGCCAAATGGTGTTAGAACACATTAAGAGGTCTTAGGAGAAGTTTGGTGAAGATTTGACAAAGTTTGGGTAAGTTTAGGAGGCGACCGACCCAGGGGCCGACCCAGTTTGTGGGTCGGTCGAGCCTCTGTAAAATGTTAGGGAAGTGTTCGGTAATGGACCGACCCAGAAGGTTGGGTCGGACATGGGTCGGTCGGTCAAGTTTCAAAGGAGGGAAAAAGTTCGCACATGGACCGACCCAGAATGGTGGGTCGGACGTGGGTCGGACGGGCACGTTATAAGGAAGTAAAAGGGGTCTGTAATGGACCGACCCAGTTGTGGGTCGGACGGTGGGTCGGTCGGACCCAAAAACATGGTTTAAGGTTATGAAATGATATGAGATGATGGGGATTGTAGGTAATGATATAAGGTTGTTAAGGACATGCTAGGTGAGTTTTAGTGACAATAAAGTGGGCTAAATTGTATTAAAAGTGAGAGTAAAACAAGTTAAAAATAAAGTTATGACCAAGTTAACGGGGAAATTAAGCATTAGATTAAAAACAAACAAACCCCAATGTTAATAAAAAACATGTCATGTAACAGTTGTTCGAGAATTGCTCGAGGAACATAAGTGGACGTGGTAAAGTGGACTCCGGTGACAGGTATGGTTTTCTTGCAACCTGTGTCCTACCGGATTACACCGGCTTGTATGCCAATGTGTTTTTCTGTATGTTTGCCACGTTATGAGATAAATCATGAAACGAGTTTACAGTCGTTATTGTTATTGTATGTTTAAGTGCCGATACCGGTAACCTCGAATGCGCTGAAGGGCTAGTTAACCTCTATTAGGTAAACGTAGGAGAACGGTATCCGGTAACAACGTTTCCGACTTAAGGAACGTTCTAACCACGGCTATGCGTGAGTTGGTTATGTGATGTTTGTGCGTGATGTTTGTATGTGAATGTATGACTCTCTCCTCCCTTGTGTGCTTAACTCGGTTATGATACCGTATGGTGTGTGGATGTGGTAGGCTCCATAATGGATCCTAACTACTTATTATAAGAGTCTATGGGCTAACGGGGGGTGAGGAGTCCGGCAGTTTCCGGCCACGCGTGTGATGGTGGGGGTCGTTATCATGTCCAGTTCGGCTCCCTTGGTGTATGTTTAGGTGGTATTCCAATTTGGTTTCAACCTTCCCTTAGCTTATCCAAAGCTAGTTTACTGACTCACGTCGGGCCATAGGGGCATACTGTGTTGTTTGGTGTGCTTGGGATCACTATATCCGACACACCTTGGGTTTAAGTCAACCGTTCAAATAACAGGATGGTGATGAGGTAATTAACGAGCTTGGTATGAGTTTGGCAACAATCTCTATGCTCATGGTATGGACTAACTATGATGGAAGGTTCCTTGCGAGAACCGAATTTATGATGTTATGTAATGTTATGGTGCTATGCAAATTCCCTTGCTATGCTAAGGTATATATATATACATATTGAATGTTTAGAATGATGGTGAGGTTATCATGTGTATGTAGAAACCAGAAAGATTGTTATGTTCGTCATATAAGGAATGAGTTATGTTGTATGTTATGGAATGTGTGGATCATGGAAATGAATCCCAGTTTGTGACAAGAGGCGTTTAAGGAAAACCCGATTGATGGGTACACGTCGTTCGTTAAGGAAGTAGCTCCGTTTAGAGGAGAGCCACTCTAGGGTTTAAGGAATCATTGGATGGTTGGTTAAGTGTGGATGTGTTGGTCATTGGTTGAGCCCATTGAGGCAAAATATTATGTGTGGTATGTTTATGGTTGTATGCATGATTTAAATATAATCAACTGCATGCTAAGACGACAATTAGTCGTGCGTGGCCCGGTAGCATGCGGGCTGCGGGATTACCATACCAGCAAAGGTGCTGAGCCCCTTGGGGCCACCCCTTTCTCTTCTTTTTCCTATTTCAGGTACGAAGTGCTGGAAGCCGTTCGAGAGTAGGACGGGTAGTCATTGTACATGGGTAAACTTTTATGTGTATGTACACAGTAGGTGTAGTAAGACCGAAATTGTTGTCGGCACCAGTTTATAAATACTCGGTACAGGTTGAGTGTATGTATATAATAAATGTTGAAGATGGAATGAGTATTTTATTGTGTAGTTGCTCGGGAATTTAGTCCATCAGACCGATACAAATGTACATGTATTAGCCTTGTTAGCCACGTGGGTGGTTAACGGCGTGTAACACCATTGGAATAAAGTAATGTGATGAGTTGAGTTTCCGCTGCGGTTGGTTATTATGTGTTGGTTGTTGGATGGGGTGTTACAAAAATAGAAACTAAATAAAAATAGATAGATACAATAATAATAGTAATAATAATAGATTTTTTTTTAATTAAAAATAACCCAAGCTAAGGACTAGACAGGAATCTAGTCCCCGGCAACGGCGCCAATTTGCAAACGATAAATTTGACCTATTAAATACCAAGAAATAATCTTAGAAAATAATAAATCAGAAAACCGTCAGGTTGCAAAAATCCCGGTTATTGTAGTAGAGTTTATGGGAACCAGGTATCGAACCGTGGGACTATGTGATAATTATCTAGACTTAGCGAAGGTTATAAATTGAGGGGGAATTTTGTTTAGTTCTAAACTGTAATTTAAATAACAACTAAAAATTAAAATAACAAAATATTAAAAGTGGTTTGTGAAAATGGAAGAACGAACTCTGGGTTCAGGTTTTACTCGTTTGATTAATTATGCTATTCTACCGGTTTAATTAAGAATAATTTGGCAAAATTCCTTTTATAGTCTTCAGATTTAAATCCTAAATTCTAATGACCTCGTTTACCAGAACATGCAAGGTTTGATATAAACTCAGGCAAAACACATGTAAACGGCTAGTTAAAAGGAATATAATTTTGCATCTGAAATATTAGATTTATTCAATCAGAATAAATTTTTCCACAGACATAACAATTAATGTGACCTATCTATTTATCACGGATCTGATCAAAATAGATTTCGTAAAGCAATTTAATAAACTCATGTAATTTATTAAAAAGCGAGATAATAACATTAATCGTATCAAATTATAATTAATTTAAACCGGTAAAATAAAGTGCACAATTAAAACAAACTAATAATAACCATCTCCCAGAGTAAATAATCTAACCGGACATGTTAAATAAATGAGCAGAGATAAGAGTAAAAGAAATCATCTGTTTCGCTGACTCCGAAGCTGCTCCGTTATTCTGACAGACCGGGATAGAATTGAGGTAGATGATAATATACGGAGAATGGTGGGGCGTGAGTTTTGTGGTGGTGGTCGAGTGATTTGTAATTGTAAATGGATGAGTACGTAAGTGAATTTGGAGAATGAATTTGTGAGTGTGTGAGTGAAGTACGTGTGGTGATGTTTACGGGAGAAAGAAAATAAAATGGTGGTGGTGTCGAATGAATTATGGAGAAGATGGATGAAGTGGTGGATTCGTTGATGAATGGATTAATTCGTGGACTGATAGATGAATGGATTTTTGATGAAGTGAATGGAGTGAATGGATCGATTGATAGGTGCGTGAATGACTCGATGATTTTTAGCAAGCAGAGTGTGGGTTTATATAGGCGGAGGATTTAAGAAGCAGACAACGGAGAAGTGACAGGGACAGTGAGCTAGCGAGTAGATGGCGGTGGAGTTGGTGCAGATCGGTGAAGATTTGAGTCAGAGATTTCATCGGGCAGAGCAATTGATTGCAGAGCTAGTCACGCGTGCACAAATTAAGGTGGGCGCCGTCAGCAATTAATGAAGTAGCAGTTCGAATGCGGCGCCCGCGAACGGAGAAGAAAACTGTTCGGTGTCGAAATCATGTTCTGGCTGCGCATGTATGCATGTCCGCCAGTTAACAGGCGGTCCGCCTATCTCTCGTCCGCATCATAACAGGCGGTAGTGTGTCTGTGGTCCGCTCGAAATCAGGCGGTTGTCTCTATTGCTTCCGCCTCCCTGACCGCCCAACAACAGGCGGTTGCTTTGCCTGTGTCCGCCTCCAAGTCCGCCAGTTAACAGGCGGTAGTAATACTCCTGTCCGCCTGGTTCACCTCGCCATAACAGGCGGTTGTAACAGGATGTCTCACCGCGACAAGTGTATATATACCCGAGTGTACTCTAATCTTCAATCTCCCCCAGATTCTTCGTTATAAGTCCGTTTTACTCCCTGTTTGTTGCGTTGGAAAGTTCGTGAGGAGAACTATGCATTTCTGTCATCATTTCCTGATTTTATCATATAAATTGGAATTAGTTCCTATCCAAAGTAAGAGTTACAAAAAGCATAGGATAAGTGTGAGAAGGTGCGTAAAAAGTTACATAAAATAATGACCAAGCACCTATAAAACTATATAAATTTCACACTTATCAGCATGACCTATGAGGAGCACTTACGCCTGAATGCTGAGCTCGAGCAGCGACTTAGAAATGAATTCCAGCTTCAAATCGCTCAAGCTATGGCCACGATGCAATCTGAGAGAATGAGTCAGGAGGTTTCTAGACCACCACATCACTCACAAGCATCAGAGCCCGGACCAGTGGCTCCCAGTAGTGTTCACTCCATCAATCCGTTTCCATATTCATCTCTCGAGGTTAGAACAATATGTTAATTACAAATACAAAAAAAATCAAATTATACATTTATTCATTTGCATCTAAAATATTTAATTTTAAAAATTCAGAAACCGGTTGACTGCACATTATTGCAAATAATCGGCGCTGGTGAAGTCGTGGTAGGGTGGGGTAAGCTTTTCAAGTCTACTCATGGTGACATCGTGCGGAATGAAGCACTCCAGGAGTACCATGCCCAGGTGCTCGTTGATGATTTTGCACCTGGGTATGAGGATGTTCAGCTACTGGTGCCAGTTGCAGGCCGATCCACCCTTCGTGAAGTACAATCCATGACATTACAGTGGCCAGTTACACTGATAAAGCTCGGGGAGCAGCAGGTAAGCACTCGAAAAACTTACTCTTAAACATATTTTAGGGTAGAATGTTATATACTTAGTAAATTCATATCTTAGGTACACAACCGATCAAAATCTGATAAGGGAAAATGAAAGAAAGTTGCTAAGGTTGCACCAGCTAATCCTTCAATGGCATCCGCCACTAACTTTGTGCCCAAAATGAAAGCGAATTTGGTGGAGCCGGCGGTTCTGAATGCCTTGCCTCCTAAAATGAGACTCTTGCACTCCACACTGTTGATGACACCGCCAGAAAGAGATTCGGTTACGGTGGAGCCAAACCGGATCTTTTTCACCATGCAGACACTCGCGAATTTGAAATTTATATCAGTACTGACTTTGTGGAGCTATTCAACAGATATTGGTTGACTATTTCGATTATCAAGTTAGCTTGCATATGAGTAACTAACACACTTTGTATACATTTTATTCTGCATAACTTGGAAATTAAATCACTAATATCGGTTTCTTTATATTGTGTAGGTTTGTGGATGATAAGGCGGTACAAGTCTATGGCAATAGTAGTTTCGGTTTTGTATGCCTTGTAATGTGCTCCGAAACTACTATGGGATCTGACCCCCAAGCTTTGGTCTAGTACATGTCGAATGTGATATATGCACATGCATGTACTGATGAAATCATATATTTTGGTACCAATTCATCAGGGGTAAGAATTTTAACAAGTGTTAAGTTAATCTAAAAATTGTGATACTTGTATTATGTTATTCGATTGAATTAAGATTTGGTTGTGTTGTGTTCCAATCTATGAGTAGCCGACACTAGGCATTGCTTGTTCTTTGTTTAAAGAGCCCAAGAGTCCTGCAGCTTGACTCAGCATCTAGGCATCCCAAGAAGCCAATGATATCTAGCATGTTGATGAGGTGAATTACTTAACTTAATTAATTATCAATTTTCAGTTATTTCTTAATCATTTGCTTGATAACTTTTACTTTGCCTGTGTAACGAATTCTAGTACCTTTCAAGCTGTATTGTTCAATGTCCGGTAAACGAGAATTAAGAACATTATGTGGACTGTAGTCAAGGTACTTTTGTAATCCTTATTCTAATGTTGTACTATAATCATTAGTTTATTAAAGGGTAACGGTATTATAATATGTGCAAAATTGATTTTGAACATGTACGTACGAATGTGCAGTGTCCACAGCAGCCGGGAGGGTCAGAATGTGGGTACTTTGTCATACGGTTTATGAGTGATTTGGTAGCGACATCGTTGCTTTTGCCAGAGAAGTCGTTAGACAAGGTAAGTAGCATTCTATAAATATTTTGATTTTGTATACTTTTTAGCATTGTTTGTTACACTTAAAGTTTTTAGCAACTAATCATAACTTTTTTCATTCAAGGCTTTTGAAGATATGGTAGCTGGTGAGTACGGTGCAGGACATATTACCGAGATACTCGAGGAATGGGCGGAATACATCAGTGTTAATATATATTGTTATTATTGTCATGGTACAATTGTCTGTTTTAGAACATGTCATTTGGTACAATCGTTTGTGTAATGATGCTACTGATCTGTTGATTAAGTATTTGCTCAATTTGTAAGTGAAGTATATTATTACCCGTTGGTGGGTGCCATGCCTTGATGGCTGTTTAAATGGCATAATATTGCCCCACTGTGGTGGAATTGATGATTTTGATATGATAAACAGGTTTGAATGATTTGTGGGTGTGTTTGTTACAATTGTAGGGTAGAATGGAAAAAAGCAAAAAAAAAACCTATTGTTGCGGTTCTTAAGAACAACCGCTGCAATTGGCCCTGTCTAATGAGTATCCGAAGACAACCTATCTCAGCGGTTTCTTTAACAACCGCTGCTATAGTTCAATCTACTGCAGCGGTTCTTTTAACAACCGCCGCGGTAGACTACCTATTGCAGCGGTTGTAGAACTGCTGAGATAGGTATCTACTGCGGCGGTTGTTAAAAGAACCGCTGCAGTAGAGTACCTACCTCAGCGGTTCTACAACCGCTGCAATAGGCATCTCACCTACCGCGGTGGCACCCGTTTCAGTGGTTTTGAACCGCCGCCATAGGGGCCAAACAACCGTCACCGTAGGTCTGTTTTCTACTAGTGAGGGGAGGGGGATATACAAAAACCCTCACTAACATATACAAGTGTGAATTCAACTATAACGGCAACGGAGGGGAAGGAAACCAAAATATCCCTCACTTCAAAAGATACTATGAGCAAAGCACCCTCTCCAACCAGTGGGAGTCTTTGTTGGAGTGGCTCATCTTCATCCCAATAACGGCCACAAAGTAATCCGAGGTATAGTTTAATTTTTTGATTTTTTAATACTTCAGTATACATATTAAGTTTTAGGAAATCTAATTATAATTTTTTTTAATATGTTAAAATATATGTACTCTATCAGAATGTAGGTGAGTGACAAGCCTTCATGATTCAAATAGTAAAGGAGATACGGTTCCATTGTTTGGGTACTCCGTTATGTTCAATTTGCAACTTGGGTCATGATCGTGTGAATTTTTAGTGTGTTTTATAGAATATATATTTTTTAGATTTTAGACGTCTTACGTTTGTTTAGCAACATATAAGTCATCATTTAATATTTAAATAATCTTATGTTCTTTTGTATTGATAGTTTCTAGAGGTTTACTTAGGATGGTGCGGATGTGGTTGAGGATCCTTCAAGTTTTCTTATTGGATAATTGTTATTAATTATTGGCTAGGTTTATCTTAGATTTTTTATGTTTGAATTGATTTGTGAGCGTACTTATGTGGTAGTATAAACAAGCAATCTCGTAAAGAGTATTGAACTCCGAGGAATTCTGGTCAGTTGTGTTTTACTTGTATCTCTGAATTTGTTTAGGAAGTTTCAATTAATATAGGGATCTTGGGGTGATGATTTACTTGACTTGTAGCTTCTAAGAAACTATGCTCTGCAAGAGAGGCTTAGATTACCGGAACATTACGATGGCATCAATTTCTGATTCTTTTTAAGTACTGTTGCTAATTCATAGTGTTGGTGTTTTTGATTAGTCACTCTTTGTAACATACTGTGTCTGTGTACCAAACAGAGATATCTGAAGACTGAACAGAGAGAAGGATAAAGGCTATCGCTTTGGAGATTTTTGTGGGATATTATTTTGTCAGTGTTTATCTCTTAATATAACCAGCATAAAATCTAAACAGATTTTATGTGCTGTTATTATATTAACGTTAAGGATTTTATCTATAGTATAGGATCTTTTTGGAAAGATTTTATAGTTTATTCTATTTAAGTAGTAGTCATGTAAAAGACGTGTTAGGCTTTCTGGTTGAGAGAAAATCTAGAAAGGAGGTGTTTTTAATAAAAAGTTGGTAAATCACTAGAGGGCCAGAGATCTAGTGTTTTACGTGTTTGTGCTTGGAGAGCCTGTTCTCCTAGTACGTGAGGGTGTATCCTGTTTTGATACGAGCTAATATAGTGAGGATTCACGTGTATCTAATATCCTTCCCTCTGTTGTTGTTCTCTGAATATCGAGTTCGTCGTCAGACTGTTACTCAGCACCTAGTTCCTCGTGAGTAACAACCTCACTAAGAACAACCGTTGTAAGTTCTTACAATTGGTATCAGAGCAGGTTCCCTTTTTCATTGATTTAGAAGAGAAATCTTCCAAGGGTGATCGATATGGGTTCTTACAACGTCAAGGCACCCAAGCTTACCAAATTCAACTATGCTTGTTGGTGTGAACAGATGGGACATCAACTGATGTCAATCGACTATGATCTGTGGACGGTTGTCACTGAAGGAGATCTGGTACCACAGATCACTGAAGGAGGAGTCACCAAGCGTAAAGAGAAGAAAGATTGGAATGATAATGATAAGAAGCTACTCAGCAAGAACAAGCAAGCCTTGAGAGTGATTGTCTCATCACTTTCAGAGGGTGATCAGCAGAAAGTTCTTGGCATACTAACTGCTAAAGAAGTTTGGAACTTTCTGAAAGTTGCCTATGAAGGAACAGATTCGATCAGAAAGGCAAAAGGAAAACAGTTCAGAAGACAGTTTGATAATTTCAGAATGCTTGAAGGTGAGTCTGTTACACAAACGCTTGAAAAGTTTGACAAGATACTGAGTGATATGAAGACTGTGGGAGTCACACTGGATAATCAAACTATCAATGAAAGGTGTCTGGACAGTCTTGGAAAGGATTGGCTGCTCTATACAACTTTGCTAGAAACAACCAAGGATTTGTCAAAAATGTCCCTCGAGGAGTTAGGCTCTGAGTTGATGGTCTATGAAGGTAAGATGAAGGGAGCAATCTCTTCGCCAACAACATGCAAAGATCTGGCCTTGAAAGCTTGGAAGAGTAATGCTGGTACAGATGAAGAGGAATTAAGTGAAGAGGAAGAAATTATCAAGATAGTTGATGGTATTCGAAGGATTTTTGGAGGACGGCGAGGTCAGAATTCTAAGTTTAATCGTAACAAATCAAAGAAGGGTCCAATAATCTGTTTCAGGTGCAACAAACCTGGACATGAGGTCAAAATTTGTCCTTTGCCACAAAGGGATAATTTTCAGGAGAAGGTCAAGAAATTCTCAACAACAGCTACTGCGGCTTGGGGAGAAGATGGTTCAGGTACAGACTCAGAACCTGAGAATGAAGATCAAGTGTGTATGACAGCAATTGTCCAAGAAGATGAGATGAGTTTGGACACGGAATTCTGTTTTATGGCGGAAGAAAAGTTAAACAAGACTCTCCCAGAAGATGAGGTATGTTTAACTCATGTGAAAGAGTCTTTTGATTCTATGTCAAAGACACAGTTATTTGATCTTTTGTCTGAAGCATTGGTGAAACTGAAATCGCAAAAACTTGGGTATGAGGATAAGATAGTTAGGATGGAAGACAAGATAAAGAGTCTTGAAAGTCCTACTAGCTCAGATGAGGATTTTGACGTAGATGAGTATGTTACTGAGATCAGAGAACTCAAAGCTAAAGTGGAAGATTTGAGCAAGTCTTCGACTGAAAACAAAAACTGTGTCAAAGAGAGTCTGGATAAGCCAAGGATGAACTTTGTTAGTTCTTTGGAGACTAGAATTCTCACTCTTCCATGTTGGGCACAAGAAGAAGTGAATTCCCTTTTAGATCGTAACAAATCACTAAAAAGGGAATGTGAAACTCTCTCGGGCATGTTAGCTGATGCAAATCGGAAGTTAGAGCTTCAGACACAGACTAACCCCACTTGGTATACTGGAAAGGCAAATCTGAATCAGATGTTGTTCAATAACAACTCCAGTAAGTGCGGTTTGGGATTTGAACTAGAGAAACCCACTCAATCTAAGACGAGAAAGTTGAAGACTCAACCTGGTCATTCTAAGTCTAGACTGAACCCGTGTTGGTACTGTCATCAACTAGGACACAAGATAAGATGGTGTCCCAAACTGTTGAGAAAACAATTGCGTGCAGAATCATCAAGGCAAAGCTTATATAGAGCCAACAGATTCCACACTAAAAGATGGGTTCGGATAATTCAGTCTAAGTGTGTGCCCACAGTTGAGCCTAAACAAATTTGGGTACCAAAGTCTAGTCAGTCCTATCCGTTTCGTCAAGAAGGCATTCTATCTCCTTCAGATTCTTCATCTTGTTCTCAGTGATCAGTCTGTGACACACCATTACCCCCTACTTACGAGGTTCATACCTTAGTTTCTTTTTGTTTCGCAAAAGGGGGAAAGATGTCTTGAACACATATGTGTGTGTGTCTAAATCTATCTGGGCGATGAACAAAGACAATAATTCAGGGGGAACGTTCTCAGTTCCAGACACAAGCTTTTGAGTGATGACAATGGGTGATTACAGAAAGCAGTGAAGCAGCGAATAAGGGGGAACATGCATCAGTTCTAGACTCAGAGTTTGCCAAATCAAAAAGGGGGAAATTGTTAATGCAAAAGTTTTGATTGACCAAACTCAGTAACAGACACAACGATCTGAGTCTTGACCTGACCAAGGGAGGTGCCGTCAAGAGAAGATCTCGCAGTGACTAACCGTAATATGTGTGTCTGGAACTATGCCTGGAACTATGCTTATGGCTTACTGTTTGATCGTTATCTATGGTATTTCTAATGACCTTTTCATCTTGTTACTGGATACTTCTCGTACGCACATAAGAGCATGTATTGAGGGGGAAGTTATTCTCGTATGTTAAGATTACTGCAGTTATTCAGGGGGAACAACACAGACACACTATACAGAGTTAGCCATAATCAAAAAGGGGGAAAATGTTGGTGTTTTTGATTAGTCACTCTGTGTAACATACTGTGTCTGTGTACCAAACAGAGATATCTGAAGACTGAACAGAGAGAAGGATAAAGGCTATCGCTTTGGAGATTTTTGTGGGATATATTTGTCAGTGTTTATCTCTTAATATAACCAGCATAAAATCTAAACAGATTTTATGTCCTGTTATGATATTAACGTTAAGGATTTATCTATATATAGGATCTTTTTGGAAAGATTTTATAGTTTATTCTATTTAAGTAGTAGTCATGTAAAAGACGTGTTAGGCTTTCTGGTTGAGAGAAAATCTGGAAAGGAGGTGTTTTTAATAAAACGTTGGTAGAATCAATAGAGGGCCAGAGATCTAGTGTTTTACGTGTTTGTGCTTGGAGAGCCTGTTCTCCTAGTACGTGAGGGTGTATCCTGTTTTGGTACGAGCTAATATAGTGAGGATTCACGTGTATCTAATATCCTTCCCTCTGTTGTTGTTCTCTGAATATCGAGTTCGTCGTCAAACTATTACTCAGCACCTAGTTCCTCGTGAGTAACAACTTCACTAAGAACCACCGTTGTAAGTTCTTACACATAGATATCCTCATCCTTTAGCGGAACTTGAAACTGATCAAACTTAAACATGCAATAAGAGTGAAGCATTTATCAATGTCATTATTATTAGCTCGCTTATCTTATTTATTCTGAATATGGAAAAATCAACGATGGTTTCTAGCTTTTATATTTTTTAATCATTACGATCATTCCATCAAAGCTTTAAGCCTTTAAGATAAGAGAACCACTTTATTAATAACATAAAACTTAAAGCATATAAGCAAAGCGGCTGAATATCCCAAGAGAGATAGAGACAGCTAAGCTACTCATATTTAAGTGTGTAAGATAAAGAAACTACATCTATAAGAAAGAGGCTTTTAGGAGAGAGGATGGAAAGCTCTCGAAGATATTTCTGGGGTTTTTGAGATTGAAGATGATTTGAATAAGCTCGTAGAAGCGTCGAAAACCTATTCAGAAAGATGAGAGAAAAAGACGTGCTTAGAACACGCCTCCCATTCTTTCTTGGGATGTTCTTCATTCAGCCTTTTAGCCATATGGAACCCCACATGGCATTCTTAGACCCTAGAGTCAGCAGGGTTTCTTTAATCCCAACAAAAAATTCCCGTACAAGTCACCTTTTCTCGGTCCCGGTGCACACGCGGAGAATTAACTCTCTACGAGATATGTGCTCTCTGCAACTGAGTACCGGCGTCACCTCTTAGCCCCGCTTCGGCTACAGCGGCGCACATCCCCTCCATCTACAATGAAACTGGGCGAACTCGTTTGTCAACGGGGATCTCCCCCCCCCCCTACGTCAGCTATGAAAAGTAAGGCCAATGTTAGTGACATTAACTCCAGTCGGTGGAAACTCCCCCCTCAACCTGACTTTTGCATGCCGGTTGGGTCTCCAGATTTCACTTGTCCCTCTTGACTCCCTGATACCCCGACCCCACAGACTAAATCTCTCACTCGGGCTTGGCTTGAGACCTGGTCTCGCAAGCAATCTAGATTTTTCTCGATGCATTCCTATTGGTGGAATGTTTTTTTGATTATATAAATGATTAGTTGTTTTAATTATTTGTTAATGATTAGTGTATTGGAAGACTAAAAAGGTATTTCTGTCATAACATTTTTACTATATTTAAATCTCTTCAACCACGATTTTTAAGTATGAAGTATATTATAGGTAGTTTAATAGTATCAGGAGTATTTAGTTATGACTGTAAGGAATTTATAATTCAACATATTGTTATATGTACTTGATATACTACTGATTTAGTATGTCAGTGTATACGTATTGGGAAACTAAAAAGTTATTTCTGACATTAAAAAATTATTATATTAAAAAATTTCACGTTTTTCAATATCGTAGAAGAAATATTAATGTGGTAACTTAACAGTCACCCGATATCTGGTATATGAGTGTAGAACATAGTGTTTAAAGATATTGTTATGAGTACTTGAACTAGTACTGATTTAGTATTTTAGTGTATATGTTTTGAGAAATTAAAAATGTATTTTTGTTATAATTTTTTTAATATATTTACATCTTTTCACGTTTTTCAATGTTGCAGAGTAATAATTATGGGGTAGTTTAATAGTCAAGTGATATCTGGTATATGAGCGTAGAAGACGTTAGTACTTTAATGTATTGTTATAAGTACTTGATATACTACTGATTTAGTATTTGATTGTGTATGTTTTGAGAAATTAAAAATGTATTTTTGTTATAATTTTTTTAATATATTTACATCTTTTCACGTTTTTCAATGTTGCAGAGTAATAATTATGGGGTAGTTTAATAGTCAAGTGATATCTGGTTACATGAGCGTAAAAGACGTTAGTACTTGAATATATTGTTATAAGTACTTGATATACTACTGATTTAGTATTTGATTGTGTATGTTTTGAGAAACTAAAAATGTATTTTTGTTATAATTTTTTTAATATATTTACATCTTTTAACGTTTTTCAATGTTGTAGTAATAATTATGGGGTACTTTAATACTTCTCATATTTGTTATATGATTATAAGTGTACATGGTAATTTAAGTAGAACTCACTTAGTATTTGAAACGAATAGTAGTATTAATATTTAACCAGTAAATGAATTTAACACACACTAGTATTCGAGTAAGGCTTTTTATAGTATACGTATAACAATAGAGTCGGTATTTCTTCATTTACCACTGGACATAAAAACTGAACTGAGGAATGGGTAGATGAATAGTCAAAACAAAAATAAAGATGATATATATATGTTTCTCACATAGCATACCAGAATTACTTAATACTACTTAGCTTCTTCTTCCTCATTCCACTTCACCACCATTTTCACATGATATGGTATTTTTCCCGATTCTTGGTATCATATCTACATTGCATACACAATGATTCCAACATTGAGCCCGAAAGATGATGCACCTCAGTCTGGATGTGTTCCATCATTTGATCTCAACGTTGAGCCAAATATAAAGTGTCTAGTAGATCTCAACTTGATTTATAAATATTCATATACTTAACGTTGACATAAATAGCTTCGGGTCATTTTCTTCAATCCTTGGAGTAAATCAATGAGGCGGGCAGTTGAACCTCGACAAGTTGACATAAATAGCTTCGGGTCATTTTCTTGTGCCAACTGTTACAAAAAACGATAGTATATCAGAAAAAACATTATAATTAGTAACATACATGTAATATTCGTATACTTAATCTGGGAGAATTCGTATACTTAACACTATCACGTTGGTATACTTGATTTATAAATATTCATATACTTAACACTATCACATCCGTATACTTGATCTGTAAACGGTCATATACTTCGCATTATTACATTCGTATACTTAATTTGTAACCATATGTATACTTCACACTATCACATCCGTATACTTCGCACTATTACATTCGTATACTTAATTTGAGGGAATTCGTATACTTAACACTATCACATTCATATACTTAATATGTAAATATTCTTATACTTAACTATCACATAGGTATACTTGATTTGTAAATATTCGTATACTTAACAATCTCACATCCGTATACTTAATTTGTAAATATTCTTACTTAACACTATCACATTGGTATACTTGATTAGTAAAATTCGTATACTTAACACTGTGACATCCGTATACTTAATCTGTAAAAATTTGTGGACTTTGCACTATTACATTCGTATACTTAATTTATAACCATCTTTATACTAAACACTATCACATCCGTATACTTCACACTATTACAGTCGTATGCTTATTTTGTGGTAATTCATATACCTAACACTATCACATTGATATACTTAACATGTAAAAGTTCGTATACTTAATATGTACATATTCTTATACTTAACATTATCACATTGGTATACTTGATTTGTAAATAATTCGTATACTTAGTACTATTACATTTCTATACTTCACACTATTACATTTGAATACTTGATTTGTAAACATTTGTACACTATAACCACTATCACAGATTCGTTTGATAATGATCTGATAAGTCAAACACTTTTTTTACACATACATATACTTAATATATAGTAATTATAATACCTTATTTTTGTTGGACGAAGCCTAACGTGCTGTATTACCCACTATATAGTACACACAAAAAACTTACTGTTGTCTTCCTTTTGGATTTGGCTTTAGCAATGTGTTGATCCAACTCCATTCTCACTTTCTGGGGTGCTGGGGATGCGATTCTGTGTGGTTTCCGTTGTCTCTATGAAGCCGGTCGAAAGAACCGTCAGGATTACCAGCAAATTCACGCCCGCCGGCTCCAGTATCCAAGAAGGGAACGACAAGGGAAGCAAACAACAGAATGGCGAATTTTCATATACCTCTCGTCGATTGAATGGGACAGGAGAAAGTGGTTGTAGGTAGTTAACCCAGATTTTGAAAAGATCGGCGAATTTCCATATCGCTTTTGGAAGGAGAGAGAAAAACAGGGAATCAAACAAAAGAATGGCAAATTTTCATATACCTCTGCTTCGTCGATTGAATGAGACAGGAGAAAGTGGTGGTGGGTAGTTAACCCAGATTTTGAAACGATCGGCAAATTTCCATCACTTTTGGAAGGAGAGAGACAAACAAGGGAGCAGATCGAGTAAGAAGCACGACGTGAACCTGGACGAGGACGGGGTGAGGAGTTAACCCAGATATGGTAGAAGTTGCAGGATGATAAAAGTATATGAATTATGTGTTGGTTGGCGATTTAATTTGAGAGAGAATGGTTGCTTTCAAAAGAAAATGAGAGAGAATGGAGGTAGAGGATGACTGGCGGGAGGAGGAAGGTATAAAAATTGATTTTTAGTACTTTTGGTAATTGATTTAGGAATTCTAAGAGTCTACATTATTATAACTACTAAGATTGGTGTTATTATAGCCTATAAAATAGGTCTGTTGGATTTTTAATTAATGTTGTTTTTCATTTAAAAAAATAAAAATGTTAGAAAAATGATAACTTAAATTTTCACTATTAGATTACTTATCTCCTAGATCTAATGGACTAAATTGAGTCCAGACAAATCAGGGACCTCAACTGTCCAGACCCTAACCCAAATTCCTCTCACTCTCAAGTCCTAGGCTTTCGTATCAATCTCAGCAAAATCCGTCCACTTCAGTAATTGATCGCTTGTCCCATAAATTCTCCCTCCTTTTCTCTATAGCCCCGGCCATGGTTTCTATTATTTTCAACTGTTCTCGCCTTCACCTTCACCTAGGGGTGTCAAATTCGGGTTTTGGGTCGGGCTGAGCTCAACCCGAACCCGACCCGAAAATGGTTTAGGTCAACCCGAACCTGACCCGAACCCGGAGCGGGTTATATTTCTTCAACCCGAACCCGCAGTGGGTCGACCTGAACCCGACCCGCTTTTAAAAAATATATATTATTTTTAAAATTTTGGATTATTTGATAAATAAATATAATACTTTAATATTAATTAATTATTATGATTTATAATTAATCATAATTTGTCGATTAAATGTTTATTTTAGTCATAAACTAATCATTAAACACTAATTTAATAATTAAATATAACATATTTTCTATTTTTAACTAAATTTTTTTCGGGTTACAGGTTAACGGGTTCAATCCAAACCCGAAAGGGGTTTCAACGACCCAACCTGAACCCGACCCAAAAATCATTTCGGGTCAAAAATCTCAACCCGAAGCCGGCTTTTTACGGGTCGGTTTCGGGTCGGGTTTTGGGTTCAGGTCAAGATTGACATCCCTACCTTCACGCGCCGGAAATGACAACTATTGAAGTGGGAGGTCTCTTCATGGATGTCGATTCTCCAGTTTTTTGAAGAGCTCTGTTTGGCAAAGTATGGAACCCGAATCGAGTTGCACCGAAAGTTCTCCGAATTGTGCAAGTCCACATTTAGAAGCCAAAGTCTTTCTTCAAAGTTACTGGGGTCGGTCTCAACAAATTCACCTTCCAATTTGCTGCAGAATCGGTGATAAGTGTCCAAATGAGCATGATTTATGGGTGTATTTCATATGTTATATTAGCACTTTTCTTGCTCATTTCTCCACTTTAGTTAGTTTTCCTCTAGTTTTATGTTTTATTGGTTATCTTGCAGATTTATTGGTTAAACATGAAGAAAACCAAGCTAGGAGAAAAATAGACGAAGAGACGAACGCATAGGCGCAAACGGATCTAAAAACGGAGCTCAAACGAAGAATCTGGAGCCTGTCGAAGTTTGCAGGACAAGATGAGACGAAAATACACATGTCTGGGTCAGCAGACTCGGACGCAAATCCGAACAGGAAGCAAAATACAAGTGTCCGTACCACGGACGCAGCCCCGGACGCGAACATACAAGCGTCCGTACCACGGACGCAACCCCGGACGCGAACTAAATGTGTCCGTATACGGACGCAAACACGGACAAGAATTATAAATGTGTCCGTATACGGACTGAAAATCGGACACGTACAAATTCTTGCCAGGACATCTATGTCCGTACCGCAGACACAAACTCGGACGTGACATGTCCGGATGAGCCATATCCGGACACGGGTAAAATGCAGCGCCGAATCCAGAAATCACGCGACTGAAATTTGGCACCGTCTTCTCTGTTTTTCCACAATTGCAGTGCCCACAATGTTATCTATCTACCACAGCAGTCGTATTAGGCGCAGTCTCCCTTATTTTCTTCACCCACCAGCCTACTATAAGCCTTGTCATTTTCCTTCCTTTTCTCCTATAAAACCCACACCAATTCTTCATCAATTCCCATCATCATTTCACCCAAAAAATCCCATGACACCTTCATTCTCTTCCCCTCCATCTTATTCATTTTCTTTTCCACATCACCACCATTCCACACACACATACTCAGCAAAAACAAAAGAAATAGAAGAGAAGCAGGAGCAGGAGCAGGAGCGAGTAACAGGCCCGTCTCCTCTAACAGTCTCCAAATAATGGCTAATTCTATCTCTACTATCTTCTTATTTCTGTTAATGTCTGAGTAATTTTTATTTGTATGGGGTTTGACCCTAATAGTGCTTAAATAAATATTTATTACCTGTCTCATTTATTATACTTGTTTTTATTCCTTTCAATAAAAATTGTTAAATGCTTTACGCGACAAACTACTGCATTTTTATGGTAACTATCAACATATGGTTTTGAGATAGACATTAGTACCACAAAGGAATAAACCTTGGTATTTACACTCCGGATTGAGTAGGAAAATACTGAGGCTATTATTAAGAGTTCGTAACTTACCCTTATTAACTATAATAGACAATAAATAATTGAGACATGGTTATAAATTTGTTTAAGTAATTTAGGCAATTCCCCCGCTATCCTAGGATACCTTTTTCCATCTATATCAATTAATTCACCTTATTTTACTGTATTTATTATTTTTGCACTGATCCTAAACAATCAAGCTTGCCTCCGGCTAAACCCCCTATTTGCTGTTTTATTAAATACCGAGACTAGGATAATTGAATCAATTTCTCTTTGGATACGACACTTGTTGTACTACATCGACTAGGTGCACTTGCCTTTTCTTTGCCCATAAATATATATATTTTCACAATGTATTTTTGGCCAGCAAGTTTATGGCGCTGTTGCCGGGGAAATTGATGAATCAATTTCCCTAGTTTTCGGTACTTTAATTTTTTGTCTAACTTAGTTATTCACCTATTTAAATATTTCTGCTTTTATTTATCTATTTACTGTTAATTTCATAAATCCTCACAAATCAAATTTCTTCTGTGCATGTCAAACACTCGAACCCGAGGTTCTCCACCTATCAGTCTGAGACCTGAACCCGAGCGCACTTTATTCAACACAAGAAGAAATCAGAGAAATCAAGACATGGCTGATAACCAAGTCATAGATGAGATGGATCACGAAAAACAACAACAACGCTCCCTCTCTGATTACCACCAACCGGACACTAAAGGAAGAGCTTCAGCCATATTCTACCAGAATTGACACCGGCACAAGCGGCACAATGGACTTTCAAGACCCACTTCATCACAGCAGTCCGTGATTTGGGAAAATTCAGTGGTTCAAACCCAGACAATGCTCCCAATCACCTAAGCTCGTTCCTCAACTTCTGCAATTCATTTGGAAAAACAGGTACCATCAATGAAAGAATTAGATTACAACTGTTTCCTCATTCATTGTCCAAAACAACATCAAAATGGTATAGAAGCCTCCCTTCAAGATCAATCCGAACATGGGCACAAATGGCCAAGAAATATCTTGCCAAATATTACCCCACAAGCAGAATAAGACAACTCATCGGAGAGATCAACACCTTCACTCAAGAACCAGGGAGACTTTGTATGATGCGTGGGACAGATTCAAAGAGATGTTGATGAACTGCTCCCACCATGGGTTAGATGACCAGTCCCTCTGCCTATCCTTCTTCAACGGGTTGGATGACTCCAACAGACTCTTGGTAAACTCTTCAGCTGGAGGTAGTTTTATGACCAAGTCTCCTCAAGAAGCAATGGAACTTCTTGAAATCATGACTAGCAACACACGACAATGGTCAAGAAACAAGGGCAGAGCTCCGAGAGCAGCAGGTCTACCCCGTAGAGCCCACGGTCATCTCTCAGCACAACTGTCCTGTCTCGCAAAAATGCGTGACGTACGAAAATATTGCTACTAGCTCAAAAGAAACCACCAACATCCATAGCAGATAGTCATCTTCACTTCATTGAGAAGATGTGCTATATGCGCAGGTCCTCACGATACCCATCTGTGCGAAGGCAAGAAACAACACAATCCAGAAAGGACATCAATTACATTGGTAACCACCCCAATTAAACTACAACTACAACAACAACAACGCCCTATGGAGAAATCATCCAAATTTCTCATGGAGAAACAATGATCAAACCCAAGGAGGGGGTAATACTTCCAACTCAACACAAGGTTATAGACCCCAACCAAATGCAAATATGGGTTATAGAGCACAAGGTGCCCCTCCAGGTATTCACCAACAACAACCGTCCTCATTCCCCGTTGATCCAAACGTGGAACTCAAAGAGATGATGAAGGGATTCATGTCTATGACTCAAAGCCAGCTCTATGTGCAAGAAGCTTTCAACCAAAAAATCGAAGGTCAATTCAATCAGATCATAGAACAACTTGCTCAAAGACCGCCAAAGACTTTCCCAAGCCAACCGAAGCTAAATCCAAAAGAGCAAGCCAAATGCATCTCTGTGAAGGAACACAAGAAGAAAAGATAGAGGTGGCCAAAACAGTTAAGGTTCCAGAACTTCACCCTTCCCTTCAAGAGTGGGTAATAGCAATCGAAACATCCAAAGGGAATATAGCTGAACTGGAAACCTCCGCCACAATCTATAAAAATCGCATTCAGTCCGAGAAGACCTACCTTAAGGAGTTGGTGGCCAGCTATGAAAATGAAAAGCTCGATTTAGAAGATGAAGAGGTTAAGGCGATAACCTTGAGAAGCGGTAGAAAAACCAACGAGATTCATATCCCACAAAGGTCAGAAGAATCCCCAGAGGATAATGAAGAAAGAGTTGAGGTTCCAGTAGAAAAGACATCTTCCAGCATTCTCACTATTCCACCAGCTTCAAACCCTTCTCCACAAGAACCGCCTCTACCATTTCCCAACCGACTCCAAAAGCAGAAATTGAATACTGAATATGGGAAGTTTCTGGCAGTGCTGAAACAATTAAATGTCAACATACCATTTGTAGGCCTCATTTCCATAATGCCAAACTACGCAAAATTTCTCAAGCACCTTATCTCCAATAAAACAAAGTTGGTCGAAGTCGGTACCGTACCACTCAATGAAGCTTGCTCAGCTATTCTAAAATAACCACTACCTTCGAAATGCAATGATCCAAGCAGCTTCACCATTCCAGTCACAATTGGTAGCACCTCCTTTCCATACTCCCTATGCGATCTGGGTGCCTCCATAAATTTGATGCCCCTCTCCACTTTTGAAAAGCTGGGAATTAGAGAAATGAAGAAGACCAAGACGACCCTTCAACTAGTGGATGGTTCGGTAGCTTACCCAAGCGGTGTGATGGAAGATGTTATCATTAAAGTGGAACACTTATACTTCCCATGCGATTTTGTCATTTTGGACATCGAAGAAAATTCCACTACACCTCTCATCCTTGGATGACATTTCCTTGCCACAGCCAATGTGCACATTTGGGTGGCCCGGGGGACAATCACCCTTCAAGCTTATAATGAAAAGCTGAATTTTGCAACAGGAAGGTCTCCAGAAAACAAATCCAAGGATCTCAAGCTTGTGAAGGACACACAATCACCATCTTCCCCACTTCTCTTTGTCACCCTTCCCAACGGAATGTCCATTACAGAGGCACCACCACCAATCCCTGATGAAAATCAGAACAAGAAAAATAAACATGCGTCCAGGTGGACACTAAAAAATACCTTCGAGTCATGCTTTAGATCTCCTCCTCATAACCACCCCCAGGTTTGATCTAACCCCTACTACGGTCTAGCCACAGACCTTAAAAAGAAGGGCAGCTTTTTCGGGAGGCAACCCGAATTTCTATCATTATTTTGCTTTTTATTACAGTCGATTTCCCTATATTTCAATATTTTTTATATTTTGTTTTAAAAAAAATGCTCATTTATTTCACTGTTAGCCCCGGTATTGGTTTAGCTACCTTTAGTATCTTATGCAGGTGCAACTTCGTGTCCACACCACTATCGAGCTCCGCTACTTTGAGGTTAAACATCGAGTATGGGGGAAGTTTTCCCATTATCTATCATTTTCCAGTACATCTATTTTATTCAATTTTCACTTTATCTATTTATTTTCCTTTTAAATAAATACAGCGAGTTTTAGTTTCACTTGAGTTCTTCTGGCTGTATAGAATATTCTTTCAAGGAACTTATTACGTCATTCAACAGGTGAAATCAAGTGTGTGGGAGCTCTGTTTAACACTCTGCAAACTCTGGGGAGTACACTCTCTTTGCTTTGCACTACAAACTTTTACATACTTCCTACTGCTTTGCATTGTGTGAGGTACTCTGGTAGATTGCGTGCCCTCGTTAATTTAATTCTTCCTACGCAATGAGGACATTGTTCCAGTCTAAGTGTGGGGAAGGACACACTTCGCTGTCGCTCGTCTTAAGTCTCTCTTGATTGACACATTGCTTAAAATGCTTAATCACTTTGCTTATCTCGCGTTTGTCCAAATTCAAAATCGTGGACCTTTTATATATTGGTTTTTCTCTTTAAAAACAAATACTATTTTGAATTATGGGATAAATGGTACAAAATTTTTCATTTTGATTACTTTTGAGGAGCATTTTTATGCGGTGTGACCAAATGATCTGAAATGGTTGGATTTTTATCGCTTAGGGGTTCCTTCTGCCTTCTTTCTTAGGGATTGCTTAGGGGTGCTTCTCTGTCAAAAAAATAAAATATAAATAAACAAGGGACTTGCGAGACGCCATTGGTAACCAACAAATGAGAGCTGAGTGTTCTTAAATACAAAGGCTTGATGCCTAAATATTATCTCCGCATCTCTAATGAAAAAGTGAAACAAATGTATAATTCTATTTTTCCTTTTGTTTTCTCCTCAATGGCCATTCTTAAGAGAAGTTGGTCATGGTAAAAGTTCTCAAAGTTACCTAATCTTCAAAGCAATGAAGCACTCCAGATCATACCCCAAAAGTCTATATTTTGCTTTTACCTTGAGCACACTTGTGCCACCAGTAGTTGATGGATCACACTCCTCAAAAAGTTTAAATCACGTATTGTTCACCACCTTATCCTACCTTTCATAATAATATTTGTTAGTATTGAGCATTCCCTACTTGCTTGGGTACATGGTTTGCTTGAGGACAAGCAAAAAGGTAAGTGTGGGGGTGTGATAAGTGTCCAAATGAGCATGATTTATGGGTGTATTTCATATGTTATATTAGCACTTTTCTTGCTCATTTCTCCACTTTAGTTAGTTTTCCTCTAGTTTTATGTTTTATTGGTTATCTTAAAGATTTATTGGTTAAACATGAGGAAAACCAAGCTAGGAGCAAAATATACGAAGAGACGAACGCATAGTCGCAAACGGATTTAAAAACGGAGCTCAAATGAAGAATCTGGAGCCTGTCGAAGTTTGCAGGACAAGATGAGACGAAAATACACATGTCCAGATCAGCAGACCCGGACGCAAATCCAGACAGGAAGCAAAATACAAACATCCGTACCACGGACGCAACCCCGGACGCAAACATACAAGCGTTCGTACCACGGACGCAACCCCGGACGCGAACTAAATGTGTCCGTATACAGACGCAAACACGGACAAAAATTATAAATGTGTCTGTATACGGACATAAACTCGGACACGTACAAATTCTCGCCAGGACATCTCTGTCCGTACCGCGGACACAAACTCGGATGTGACATGTCCGGATGAGCCATATCCGGACACAAATCCGGACACGTGTAAAATGCTGCGCCGAATCCAGAAATCATGTGACTGAAATTTGGCACCGTCTTCTCTGTTTTTCCACAATTGCAGCGCCCACAATATTATCTATCTACCACATCAGTCGTATTAGGCGCCGTCTCCCTTATTTTCTTCACCCACCAGCCTACTATAAGCCTTGTCCTTTTCCCTACTTTTCTCCTATAAAACCCACGTCAATTCTTCATCAATTCCCATCATCATTTCACCCAAAAAATCCCACAACACCTTTATTCTCTTCCCTTCCATCTTCTCCATTTTATTTTCATTTTCTTTTCCACATCACCACCACTCCACACACACATACTCAGCAAAAACAAAAGAAATAGAAGATAAAAAGGAGCAGGAGCAGGGGCGAGTAACAGGCCCGTCTCCTCCAGCAGTCTCCAAATGCTAATTCTATCTCTGCTATCTTCTTATTTCTGTTAATGTCTGAGTAATTTTTATTTGTATCCTAGGATGGGGTTTGACCCTAATATTGCTTAAATAAATATTTATTACCTGTCTCATTTATTATACTTGTTTTTATTCCTTTCAACAAATATTGTTAAATGCTTTATGCGACAAACTACTGCATTTTTATGGTAACTATCAACATATGGTTTTGAGATAGACATTAGTACCACAAAGGAATAAACCTTGGTATTTACACTCCGGATTGAGTAGGAAAATACTGAGGCTATTATTAAGAGTTCGTAACTTACCCTTATTAACTCTAATAGACAATAAATAATTGAGACATGGTTATAAATTTGTTTAAGTAATTTAGGCAATTCCCCCGCTATCCTAGGATACCTTTTTCCATCCATATCAATTAATTCACCTTATTTTACTGTATTTATTATTTTTGCACTGATCCTAAACAATCAAGCTTGCCTCCAGCTAAACCCCCTATTTGTTGTTTTTATTAAATACCGAGACTATGATAATTGAATCAATTTTTCTGTGGATACGACACTTGTTGTACTACCTCGACTAGGTGCACTTGCCTTTTCTTTGCCCATAAATATATATATTTTCACTATGTACTTTTGGCCAACAATCGGATATCAGAAAAATCTTGGAGAACGGATCTTGGCACTTCCAAATTCGGCTTCTGCCGGTGATGGCCATTGACCCAAACCTTCATCTGGAGGAACATGAACCTCAAACTATCAGAATATAGGTTGGTATTCATAAACTTCCCCTTGCTTACTTTAACAAAGCTTCTACTACTAATCTTGCTAATATGATGTGGAAGTTTATTGAATGCTCTGATGTATAAACCCTCTAGTTGCTCATGTTCTTCAATTCAAAATTGAAATCAATATGAATAAACCTCTATGTAGAATGCTGGTAGTCAAAACCTCTAATGGGTGTCGTGTTTGTAGATTTTTCTATGAGAACCTTCTTAGTTTCTACTATAGGTGTGGCCGAATTACCCATATTATTTCCGAATGCAAACTCTAAAAACTAATCCTAACTCCCTTGAGCGTTTTGGCCCATGGATCCAGGCGGAGTACGTGTTGGGCAAAATAATAGTGAAACTATGTTGCTAGATATGGGCAGTGAACCCAGTCGTAGCTGTACAACAAGTGCCATATCCACAGGGACTTCGTAACTATAATCAATTATAAGTTTAGTGTTTGTACAAGAATATGAACAAAAGTGCATAAATGTAAATTGGGGGGGAGGTGCAGACGTTATAAAGTGAGTGGTTAAACTGGTGTAAAATTAAAAGAAAAGAAATTAAAACTCAAATTAAACGTCGGGCTGCAAACAAATCCCGGTCGCAGTAGTATAGTGAAAATGTAAGCAACCGGATGTCGAACCGTGGGACTAATGTACATATAATAATACCTAAGCGTGTCACAAGAGGGGGGGGGGATTGATTGACTTGTAAAATAAATAAAAAGAAAAGATAAAATAAACTAAGTTAATAGATAAATAAAATGGAACTCTGGGCCAGGTTAATATAATCTCCATAATTAAGCTATCTCTACTGGTTTAATAATTTGGCAAGGTTCCTGTAATTATCTTAAGGACTAAGTCATAGCCTCATAAGAACTCGTTCACCTGTAATGCAAGGTTCTAATCAAGGTTCAAGCAAAAGCCTGCGAACGGCAGAGGAGTATTGAGGAATTACATTTGCAACTGAATACTAACTTATTAAATCATAACAAGTTTCCTCCAGTTTTACGTCTTAATTAACCTATCTATTTATCACCGGTCTGATCAAAATAGACTTAGGAAAGCAATTTAATAAACTCATGACATTTATTAAAAAGGTGCGAGATAACCTTTAAAACGTAACAAACTATATATAATTAAAACCAGTAAAAATAATGCATAATTAATACAAACACATAATAACCATTCCCAGAGTATACGTAAGCTAGCCTAACATATTAAATAGATAGACAGAGACAAGAGTAATAGAAATCACCCGTAATCACTCCGGCTCACTCTGCTATTTTGTCTACGTAGGGCTAGAGGTGGATTTTGTGGAATGAAGAGAAAATAAAATGGAGAAGACGGGAGAATGGGATAATGGATCGATTGGAATACGGTAGTGTTTCTCGTGGAAGGGGCCTCCTTTTTCAGAGCAGAAGCTCGTGGGTTTTATAGAAGAAAAGAAGAAGAAGGAAGAAGAAAGGAAGGAGAATGAAGCACGCGTGCTCGTGGATGAATTATTGCCGATTGATTGCACCTCATTGATTGCAGGGGACAGAGACAACGCGTGAGTGAATTAAGGTAGGCGGGCAGTGGACGAGTTGCAGAGAGTCGCGGAGGCAAGTTGCAGACGACGGGCGAAGAAAGAAGAAAACTGGGGCGGCTCGATTTTCAGTCACAACCGCCTCCTTGACCGCCTTGACAACCGCCCAAAGAGGGGCGGTTCTCTCTTGTCCGCCTGTTTGCTCGCGGTAGCAGGGTGCTCTCTTGTCCGCTCAATAAGGGGCGGTTGCCCTCTACCTTGTCCGCCTGTTACGAGGCGGTAGCCTCTATGTTGCGGCTTGTGTCACGTCCTCGCAATATGAGGCGGTTGCCTCTATGCTCTCACGTCCGCCTTTGAGCAGGCGGTTGCACACCACTGTTTCACGCTTTGTTTAATCCTTTATATAATATATGTCTTTGTTTGTCATTTTTCCTACATTTTAACACATATAATATATCAGTTAATATAACAACATAAATATAGGAAAAACCTAAGATAAGTGAGAAACATTACTAAAAATGCTGCAATTAATAAGGTGATTAAACCTTAATAAGTCTATATGTTTTGCACTTATCAAACTTCCTCACACTTGACTTTTGCTTGTCCTCAAGCAAATAAGGAATAAAATTATCTCTAAGCCAAAATAATAAAACAAGATTAAATAAGTGTAGAAGGGAATTTAGACAAAGTGACAACTTGAAAGAATAATTCTGCTCTTAGAAGTAGGTTTTTATAAACAGTGAAGAAGAACAATTTAATAAAAGCATAGAAAAACTAGACTGCAGAAAACAAGTTAGATTAACCTGGGATTTCCAACCAATTTCATTCTCTAACCCGGGATGACAAGGGGTGTGAAGTAATGCCTTATTCCACAATACCTTTCAACACCACGTACTCATGTTCATAAATATAAATTGCAATTTATTATTTACTTTTTTTGAATGTGCAAATTGTATATACAAAGCACATATTATTTTTATATAAATTTTTTTTTTGAATTGCATTATTTTTCTGTACCCCAGACTTTTCTCTCTATCCTTGTAGCGGTGTTGGGTCTTCTATCCCAGGTCATGAGACCTTAGGTAGATAGGTGTTAAAGCACCCCAAAGAACTTAATAACCGGATAAACGAGGCCTGTTATTGGTTAGAAAAATTCATAAACAGTGGAGTACCTTGTCTTTATCCTTTTCTTTCCTTGACTTTCCACATATTTCCATTATCCCAAGCTAAACTAAATTGGTTTTTACAATCAGCAGATCTATCATTTTTCGAGTGAAAATAGAGTATTTTGATGGAAAATATTTTTTTTACAAACTCCTTCAAAATAAAACTATCTTTCAGTTGTCACTTGACATAATTTCAGACACTTCTACAATTATTTTATCTCATTTTTTCATTCTTTTTCTTTTTACAGGCAATTAGAGTAGCAAAAAGCGAGTGTGGCATTAACGAACAACTGTCATATTTTCAGGGAAAGGTTTCTCCTTAACTTCCTCACACTTAAGAGGAGCAATGTCCTCATTGATCAAAATTAAAATCAAGAAAAAGGACCTTTCAAAATATGACAGATTCATAAAGGATTAATTATTAATATAATAAAGGAAGAACTGAAACTCCCCTTGTATCGTAGGTTGAGGAAGGTGCCCTTCCTCACACTTAAGCTTTGGTAGGGGTGAGACGTTCCTCACACTTAAGTTCAGCCGTCGATATGTGTAAGATGTTCTGTAATAATATTCTAAACAGCCAGAAGAACTCAAGTTAATTCTCCTCGTTCTCTCTCCTTTCTTTACTTTATTTATAAAAAACAGATATAGAAATAATTATGGAACACAAAACATAAAAAAAAATAGTAGGACAATAAAATGTAACCACTGGGTTGCCTCCCAGTAAGCTGCCCGTATTTATAGTCTTTGGCTAGACTCCTACTTTGTTATCCTGGATCAAAAATATAAGTAGACAACAATTCTGCCAGGATAACAAAGTTGGCAGTAATTAAAAGCAAACCACCTGGATCAAAACAAAACGTTACTTCGGCAAATAAAATAGGAAAATGAATACTCCACAAAACCTGGTGTTTGAGGAGGTACTGCCGGTAACGTAGTTCTAACAGAAGACCCGGCGGTGATGCTCTGTCTTCCTCTATTTGGAGGATGTAAAAATCCTCCTCTTGTAGGTGAGGCTCACAGAAAGAACGCTGATTAATATCATCTTCAGAGAAAGTTAATTCTTCGAAGGTGATAATGGCGTTTTGTTTGGATATATTGGCGGGAGGTGATGGCAATTCCTTCTCTTCATTTCCGAGGATATAAATATCCTCATTTTCTGGATAGAGCACAGAGAAGGATGGAAAATAGCGGTAATTGATTTTAGAGGGAGGGATCTCTATGAATGGCTCGTCTGTAGTGGGGTGTTCTACCTCTTGAACAGTTTCGCTCTTTGGTTGTTGCTGTTGTTGAGCGATTCTTTCCAGGTAGTCTAGTTGATCTTCTAACCAGAGTTGCTCTTGAAATATGAGACAATCCTCATAATCATGAGCTCCTCCACATACGGAGCAGTATAAATCCTGCCAATATTCAAACGCTTCTTCCATTTGCCGTGTACAGATTTTTTTTTTTGGATTTTCGTAAATAGAACGAAACTACTGAAACAGGTTAGAAAATATACACAATAATAATACAAACAAAATAAAATAAAAAGATGATTAATATAAACAACAAATAATATAAACAAAATATTCTAATATAACAAGTGAATAATCCGGGGCATAGGGACTAGAATAAATCTAGTCCCCGGAAACGGCGCCATTTTGCAGACGTTATAAAGTGAGTGGTTAAACTGGTGTAAAATTAAAAGAAAAGAAATTAAAACTCAAATTAAACGTCGGGCTGCAAACAAATCCCGGTCGCAGTAGTATAGTGAAAATGTAAGCAACCGGATGTCGAACCGTGGGACTAATGTACATATAATAATACCTAAGCGTGTCACAAGAGGGGGGGGGATTGATTGACTTGTAAAATAAATAAAAAGAAAAGATAAAATAAACTAAGTTAATAGATAAATAAAATGGAACTCTGGGCCAGGTTAATATAATCTCCATAATTAAGCTATCTCTACTGGTTTAATAATTTGGCAAGGTTTCTGTAATTATCTTAAGGACTAAGTCATAGCCTCATAAGAACTCGTTCACCTGTAATGCAAGGTTCTAATCAAGGTTCAAGCAAAAGCCTGCGAACGGCAGAGGAGTATATGAGGAATTACATTTGCAACTGAATACTAACTTATTAAATCATAACAAGTTTCCTCCAGTTTTACGTCTTAATTAACCTATCTATTTATCACCGGTCTGATCAAAATAGACTTAGGAAAGCAATTTAATAAACTCATGACATTTATTAAAAAGGTGCGAGATAACCTTTAAAACGTAACAAACTATATATAATTAAAACCAGTAAAAATAATGCATAATTAATACAAACACATAATAACCATTCCCAGAGTATACGTAAGCTAGCCTAACATATTAAATAGATAGACAGAGACAAGAGTAATAGAAATCACCCGTAATCACTTCGGCTCACTCTGCTATTTTGTCTACGTAGGGCTAGAGGTGGATTTTGTGGAATGAAGAGAAAATAAAATGGAGAAGACGGGAGAATGGGATAATGGATCGATTGGAATACGGTAGTGTTTCTCGTGGAAGGGGCCTCCTTTTTCTGAGCAGAAGCTCGTGGGTTTTATAGAAGAAAAGAAGAAGAAGGAAGAAGAAAGGAAGGAGAATGAAGCACGCATGCTCATGGATGAATTATTGCCGATTGATTGCACCTCATTGATTGCAGGGGACAGAGACAACGCGTGAGTGAATTAAGGTAGGCGGGCAGTGGACGAGTTGCAGAGAGTCGCGGAGGCAAGTTGCAGACGACGGGCGAAGAAAGAAGAAAACTGGGGCGGCTCGATTTTCTGTCACAACCGCCTCTTTGACCGCCTTGACAACCGCCCAAAGAGGGGCGGCTCTCTCTTGTCCGCCTGTTTGCTCGCGGTAGCAGGGTGCTCTCTTGTCCGCTCAATAAGGGGCGGTTGCCCTCTACCTTGTCCGCCTGTTACGAGGCGGTAGCCTCTATGTTGCGGCTTGTGTCACGTCCTCGCAATATGAGGCGGTTGCCTCTATGCTCTCACGTCCGCCTTTGAGCAGGCGGTTGCACACCACTGTTTCACGCTTTGTTTAATCCTTTATATAATATATGTCTTTGTTTGTCATTTTTCCTACATTTTAACACATATAATATATCAGTTAATATAACAACATAAATATAGGAAAAACCTAAGATAAGTGAGAAACATTACTAAAAATGCTGCAATTAATAAGGTGATTAAACCTTAATAAGTCTATATGTTTTGCACTTATCAGGAGGGTGGTTGGGTTTTGGTTTGGATAAGAAAACAGATAAAGAAAAGCAATAAAACTAAACTGACTAATCAAGGATAGGTGTAGCTCGGGATGGAAAATTGCACCCTTAACCCTTTACTAGAAATTGTCGAATCTTTGATTAATAGCTAAACAACGGGGATTTAATTAATAGCCAAATCTAGGTCTATTAACCCTAACCAATGTAAACGGGAATCGAATGTTAGTTCGAATCTCTAATTCAATCCGAAGCATTAAGCACAAATCTACCCTAAGTTGAAATGAGCAAGTCACCCAAAATCCATTATAAATCGGCTAACATTAATTTAGTCCCAACGGTATAGATTTATACTTCCGAAAACTTGTCCATAGAAATCCACACCAATGCTAAACTAGTCGGTGATATTAAAACAACCAATTTAACATAATAACAATTTATTAGAGCAAACCCTAAGCAAATCCCAAAATTAACAAGACGAGCTTAAAGGCCATAATCACTCAATAATCTTCAATTAAGAACAAGGACTAAAATATAGCATAAACATCAATCCAAGATTCAACAATGGAGTTTAGGGGATTTGGGGCAAAATTGAAATCCCTAGCTACAAGGAGACTACTCAAGCATGACTGAGATAGAGAGGAGATAAAGGAGAGAAATAGCCATGGATGAGGAGTTGAGCTTCAATGGAGGTGAAGCTCTTCTTTTCTCCTTCTTCTTCCTCTTCCTCTTCTCTACGTTCTCTTATTTTCTCTTCTTTTGCGTCGCCTGGAGTGCTACTCCAGTCCTCTCTCTCCTCTCTTCTTTCTGCTTTTAAAAATGTAGATCTGGGCCAATTTCTGTTCTAACCACCTGAAAGGGGCAGTCGGCCTAAGGCGGTCGGGACCAGAAGAGAAAATACGTGAGTGAACTTAACCCGACCGCCACAAGGGCAGTTGGCCTGGGGCGGTCTAGACCAGAAGCATACTTCAACTTTGACCTACCCCCAGGTAGGCCAGACTTTAAAATGCTCTATCTACTTCGTTATAGCTCCGATTTTGGATTCGTTTGCACCCATTTGTTCGTCTCTTCGTCTACTTTATTCCTCTTGTTTCCACAATAATTGTGTAAAACACCAATAAAACACAAAACTAAAGGGAAACTAGCTAGACTAGAGAAATGAGCATGAATAGTGTTGATAAAACGTACTAAATACACCCCTAAAACATGCTCATTTGGAACTCATCACACCCCCACCCTTACCTTTTTGCTTGTCCTCAAGCAAAACCAAGCGTCCAAGCAAGTAAGGAATGTTCAACACTAACAAATACTTACATGAATTGTAGGAAATGAGAAGAAGCAAAAAGTGATTAAAACCTTTGAGCAGTGTGAACCATCTCTTAGTGGTGGCATGGGTGTGCTTAGGGCAAAACAAAATTTAGAGTTTCGGTATATGATCCATAGTGCTTCAAAGCTTTTGATAATTGGAAACTTGGAGAACTTTTACCATGGCAAACTTTTCTCAAGAATGGACATTGAGAAGAAAACAAAAAGAAAAATAGATTTATGCATTTGTTTCACTTATGCATAAGAGATGAGGAGAAAATTATGGGCATCAAGCCATTGCATTTAAGAACGTTCAACTCTCATTGTTGGTTACTAATGGCTTCTTACAAGTCCCTTAAAGGTTTTTCACAAAGAAGCACCCCTTAGCAATCCCCAAGAGAAAAGACAAAAAGAACCCCTAAGCGATAAAAATCCAACAATTCAAGATCACTTGGTCACGCCACATATAAATGCTCCTTAAACCAATCAAAAAGAAAATTTTAAGCATTTATCCCACAATTCATAACAGTATTTGTTCTTAATGAAAATAACTCACATCACAAGGGTCCAAGTTTTTTATTTTAGACAAACACGAGATAAGCAGAGGGTTTAAACACTTAAGCAAACAATTCACCGAAAAGGTCACACCCCACACTTAATTTGAACAATGTCATCATTGTTCACCAACACAAACCGAGGAAGGTTCCATAAGACCTTTTCGGGAAGTATGCAGAAGAGAAAACACACGGGACACACACGACATTATAGCACATAAGCTATGCCCACTAACAAAATCAAGTAAAGTCAACATGAAGGAAGAGAAATGAGAGTATCAAAATAAAAGAAACCAGTACTCTCATGGATTGTTATTGCTTGCATTGAATGAAATCCCCCACACTTGAGCTTTAACCTCAATTAGCGCAGCTGGTTGCGGTGTGACTTTAAGTTGTAAATTTAGGTACATAGTGCATGGTTACATGAGGGTAGCGGCAAAATTATGTGTGCATGGCTGCACACTTACGTGCATGAGTGTATGCTCTTGCCTCTTCACGTGCAGCAAATTTGAAGGGTGCATGCTTCTCGCGAATTACTTGAAGATAATTTCCTTGCGTACGTGCATGAAGGTTGGGATTTATGTGCATGGCAAGCAGCATGGTATATGGCTGAAGCTTTCTTACATACAGGTTGCAAGGGAATTACTAGCAAGTGTATGCAAGACTACATGCACATATAGCATGTTGTTCATACTTAAGCGTGCTACTGAAATTGCTCATGTACGTGAAGTATGCATATCAATTCCCAGCGTGCATCTTGGAAGTGTTTTACGTGTAGGTGTTGCATGTTTGATGTCTTCAAATGCAACTCGTACTTGATTTCTTATGCTCATATGCGCGTACATGCAACCAGGGGTGGACTGAAGAGTCACGTGACCCCATGACTTTTGTAAAAAAAATTAATTATATTAAATTTTAATATAGTTTTTTATAAAATAGTAAATATTTTATGTCTTAGTGACCCCATAAATGTCATAAAAATTTAACTATAGAAATTTTTATTTGTTAGTGACCCCATAATTTTCAATTTCTGAGTTCGCCTGCATGCAACAATTTGCATATTTACTTGCAAGTATGCACAATTTTATGTGCATATTGGTGACCTTATGTGCATGTACATGGCTGAACAATACTACGTGTATGGGTGGACAATTTTGAACGCATGGCTGCAAAATTTGAACGCATGGCTGCTGCTTCCGTGGAGATGGGCTTCTGCACATTACGTGCATGTAGCTGAATTTGTACGTGAATGTGGAGAGCAAGCAGGCTGCGTGCGTGCTTCCTTGCACTTGTTGCCTGCTTGATTGCTTACACCTGCCTAAAACACTAGAAGCAACCAAACTGTAACTGAGGTTAAGAGTTAGTAAAAGCAAATAAAAGGGGAACTTGACTGTAACACCCCTACTAATTCGGCTCCTAAATATCCTACAACTGTCGCACATAATAAATATATCGCAGCGGTAAATAAAAGACTGTCGCCCTACTGGTGTCACTGTTATCACTCGCCCATACGGGTGATAACGAATTACCTGATAATCAACTTGCGAAACGTATTCCCGCAGTGACCACAAGAGATAGATAGTAGAACTTAAACAACTTAAAACAAATCTAACGTCAACCAATTATTACAGACCGTGAGCATCTAATCCAAATACACCTCGGTTAAACAACCCGAGTCCAAAACAACCTTAGTATCACACCGTACCAAGTCTAAACCAACAGTGACACAATAGTCGCGCCCCGCGTCGACCCACCAGCTAGTATGTTATTACATGCCCCGTCATGCCCCCTCAAATCCCTCAATTATTTGGTCGAGAGCATGAGATTCGTTACATGCAATACCGTTTTAATATTAAAAAAACTGTAAAACAGTTAACAATAATATCCATACAATAACACAACCATCAATACACATAATATACCACAAGTATAACCAATGAACCACAAGCGAAACAACGAGAATAATAAACAAGTCTTAGTTCTCGTCCATGGTGTAGAAACCAATATCATTCGCCAAGTTTAAACTGTATTAATTGTTCAGTTATACCTAGTGACAATGTCTCGTTAAAAACGACATGTCTCTAATTACCCATATATTATGGCGGGTCACCCACGGCAGTAGCCACTCCAGCGGTAGAGTCTCCGACCAACGAGCCATTCTAGCTCACGGGAAATTTTCTTGATACTTACGGACCCGTACGCGGACATCTTGGTATCGTTTTTGTGATCACAGCGCGCACCAAGAGCCACATCCTCCTGGCTTTACTTCCTTTCCATTAATTAATTATACCATCGCATCGCATTACCATTTTTTTCTAACACAGCAGACCAAGGTCATTAGTCCAATCCAGAGTCTGTAAACTCGGGATCCAGAGTTAGATACGAGAGCGGCGTTTAGAAAGGCCAGTGCTCCGTATAAAAGTCTCGGATAATATGTATTTCTTATTATCCTAGTGCTACAACGTTTTTCTGACGTTCCTTATATTTCATATACGATAGCACCATAGCCGCTAGTTCGTTTTATATATATAGGTCCATATATACGAACCGATACTGTTAACTCAACAACAGTAATAATAAGCAGCTATAAATATACAGTTCATGCATATTTAATTAAACATTCAGACAAACAATCTTATCACAGATCACACAGAAGTCTGAACTGAGGAAGCCCTCAGAGACAATCAGAGACACATAACAACATACCGTTCACCCTGATGTATTACGGTGGAGTATGAATCAGCAAGATCCTATGCTCCTTGTGTAGTCTCTAACAGTCTAAACAATACATAATGCTACTGATTAGCATACCGTATAACAACACAATTCTACGGTACCCCGTACCGTCACTAACACCTCCCGGTTAACCCCCCGTTATTAACTATCAATGTTTGTCGGGTTTTAGGTTTAACTCGAGATTGAGAAAAGTGTTATATTACATGCGTAGTCTTGTTTGTATATTAATATAGTTATTGTTGCACTTGTTATCACATGTGACTTAACATACCCTTGTATGTTGTATAGTTTGTTTCATTATTGCATGTGTGATTCTTTGTCATGCACTATGCATCTCACCTTAGTATTTATTTTTCTAAGGTTTGTCTCTCTCTTTTTTTTTTTCCAAATTCAATGTGGTATAATTCATATGTAAACAATATATACTTCCAATTATATGAATCCTTATTATCACATGTACTCTCCTAACATTATAATTCCATATCCAATGTTTGTAGTTCTTTTCCCTTTATCATATGTCATTTTAATTATGAAAATATATGGTCATTAAACCATATTATATTTTTCCAAATAACATATATTTATTTATGTGTATGTATTTGTGGAACTATTTCCTATATGGTAAATCTTATAATATATATTCATTCTCTTTAATGAATACCTCTTATATTATAAATGTTATAATTCTTATAACATCAAAACCATATTATAAATTCCATTTAAAAATGCTAATATTTCCGAACAGCACTTATGTTCTTAAATATTTACAAAATCCACCACATAATTAATATAATGTTACATTATAGTTATATAACATATATTATGACATTTATGTCATTAAAACAATTATAACATATAGTTGTAAAATGTTTTAAAATACCAAACAACCCTTATATTTTCGGCTTTTAATATAAACCACTAAACTTCTATAAATCACAAATCAATCCCAACTTATATTTCATTGTTTCATTTCTAACATATACCTTATATTATAATCCTTAAGCCTTAATATAATTATAAACTATGTTTTTTAAAAAAATAACCGAACAGACCCCCTAGGTCTATTCTAATTATTTTTCCACCACTTAACTTTCTATATTCACCAAATCTCCCTCTTTATAACATATAGTTTCCTAATATCATCAAAACTATATATTCTACATATATCTTGATAAAACCTTATATATAACTCCAAAAATTATCAAACTATACCAAAAGGTTATAAACATCATTACTAACCTTATACTTTCTCTAAATCTCGGTTTCTACACATATGTTACCCATTTGTAACAATGTTATAAAATACCATATATTATACTTATATAATTCATATAAACTCCAAATTTAACCAAATAAATTTCTAAAAATTCCTAATAACTTAAGGACTATTCTAAATTCCATTTAGTACCCCTAAGTCTCGGAAATTACATTATAGCCCCACCTTTTATAAATCTTTTACAATTTAATACTATCTTAATATAAGGTAGTATTTTAATTTCCTAAATTCTCCAAATTGGGTCAAAGTCTCCTATATAGTCAACTTTGACTCCTAATACCAAATGGGACCCAAACTTTTGGTAATTACCAATCTTACCCCATACTTTTCTATTTTTACAATTTTGACACAAAACTTTATAAAATGTTATAGTTTTTATTAAATTCATTTAAAAATCCTAAATTCCTCTAAATTAAGCCTACAGCTTTGTATTTTACCAATAATTACGGTTTGGCCCCAAACTTAATTATATAAGCATAAATCTAACTAAATAAGCTTATAAACTTAAACTAAAATGGCCTAATGACATGGCCTTATTACAACCTTGATCTTGCAAAATAAATTACACAATAAATGTCTCAAAATATAGTATATACTCACGGCCTCACTTTAATTTAATTATTTTTCCACATAATGTCATAATTTGACCATTATGTTAATTAAATCTCTTAAATGACTAGCTTAATTTATCTTAGTCATTTTTTTCCATTTTTAGGTCAATATGACCCTTATGTTAAACTCCACTCTCGGCACAATTTATATATGTGCTTTAAAATCATAAAAATCATAAGTTTAAGGTGTTTATACCTTGATCTCTCCTTGTATGAGCTCGGCAGCTTAGAGGTAAATTCACCACACTATTTAGACATGTTTAACACACCAAAATAAGATATGGTTATACTCCAAGCTTGAGCTTAACCATAAGGAACAATTAATGTAAGATTTAAGGCAAAAATCACCTTAAAAATGCAAGAGGAGTTCAAGAGAGGTTCGGCCTGTTTTAGACACACCACAAGGTGTTAGATTCATCATATTGACATGGGAAATAGCTAAACAACAACAAGCTGCCTTGTTATTAGGTTTTACCTTGGAAAAATGCCTTAAAAGAGGGTATTTCTCTTGGATCTCGGCCACCCTTGCTCCAAATGGCTAACCAACTGAATGAACATGTAAATATGAATATTATGAGTGTATAAACTCATAAAAGTTCAAGGAAGAAAACCGGATGTAGAGTGGAGAGGCTTAAGGTATGTTTTTACCTTAAAATGCAAATTTGAGCAACCTTGGCCCTTAGACTTGCCTCAACCGAGTTTGGAAGTTGTTCTAACCTTAGAACACTAAGAATGAGCCATAGGAACAGATGAGCCACGAAATCTAAGTGTAGGTAGTGAAGAGATGGAGAAAAAGAGCTAAAAATTACCTTAAAACCTTACCTTAAGAGCTTAGGAGTTAGATCTGCCTTCCATGCTCAAGAACAAGGCTTTAGAGCTTCTAGTAAGGGGAGGAGCTCGGGTGGAATGGATGGGATCGGACAAGGAGGAAGAGAATGATTGAAAAGGCTTGAAATAATTGAAAAAGGTAAGTTTATTTTCAAAGTAAATGGTATTAGGTAGCAATTGTCTAACAATGATTGTGAGCTGTCTCCTCCCTCCTTGCCTGCCGACTTCCATGGTCAAATGGGTCAATTAATTGACCATTGACCATACTTGGTCAATATTGACTCATGTGGGCCCCACTTTAGGGTTTTATTAATATTTTAATATTAAATTTGTAAAAATTTGTAAATTTCTGGAATTAAATTCCTAATATGATATAATGTGATATATTATCATATTTAAAGGTAATTATAACCTTTAAGCCCATTAAAAACCAATTTAGAAGGCAATCTCACAAAAACGTGCTTTAAGGTGTTTTAGTGCACATTTTTGTGTCACAGGGTGTTCCTGAGCTTAGTTCTCCTTGAGAACAGTTTTGTTGTGTTCCTTACTTCATTATAATACTTAGGAATCCACTTTGGATCCTATTTGAGGTCATACAATCTTTATGGTGCTTTAAAGCACATTTTTGGCTTTACCGGTCTTAAGGCGTGTTTTGCCCTGTTGAGATCTTTTAGATTGTTTCCCAATACTATTTAGATGTTTATTAATCATATTAGATCATTAATAGATCATTTAATTTAGTTTTAAAGGTTAGAGGTATTTCATTGACAAATTAAAATAAAGGAAAATGAAAGAAATTGCATTTGGGTTGCCTCCTAGGAAGTTGCCCGTCTTTAAGGCCTTTGGCTGGACCATACCATCTTGAAGTCATCCGGGATCGAATATAAACGTTGAAATTAGTTTCAACGGGTGGTTGGGGCTGGCATCATAATTCTTTGAAGGACGGCCCAGATCAAAAGGGAATGTTACCTCAACACTGAAGATTTGATATTATAAACTCCATCGATCCTTCTTAAGGTGGGAGTGTTGAGGTTGTTGATACTTGGTGCGACGATCAAATTTTAGTGGAGCCTTCTCTTCAAATTTAAGGATGAAGACATGCTTATATTGAGCGGTGCAGGGAGAACTCCAGGGCAGACTTTGTTTTCTATTTCAGGTCCAGGATCAAATGGGAAGGTGGCCTCCACACTTATTGTGTGGACTAGGAGCTTCCACCCTACTTCATTTATGCACAGGTGGGAAAGGCCTTGATCCTCCAGGTGAAGATCAAAGTTTGATGACTCCTCCTCCTCATCAAATTTGAGGATTTAGATATCCTCATCTTCTTGGTGAGACTCATAGGAAGAGCCTTGATGGACATCAAATTCAAAGGGATGTGACTCCTTGAGGTCGATGGTGGCACTCTCCTCTGATGACTCATCTTCAAAATCAAGCTGGTGGTTTGGTGGTGATGTACTCTTTAGCTCAAAAAAGTGGTAGAGAGAGAGAGTGGCTCAAGTCCTCAGTAGGTGTTCTTCCTTGTGAATTGCTTCACTCTGAAATTGTTGCATATTTCAATCTGGTTGAGCGTGCAGGTTCATGTTGTGGATGATTCTGGCAATACTTGCATTGATCACTGAGATATACTCTGCCATTATATCCATCAAACTGGTGGAATTTCTCTCTATTGTGAGCTCAGGACAATGAGAACTCTCATGGTCTCCTCCATACTTTTGGCACACAAAGATGGGGTTAGGCTTGGAAGATGACTTGAAATCCTTCAAGAGTGCTCTCAATTAGGCCATTGTTGTTGGACATTGGGGGCTCTCATGGTGCTCTTCGAATATTTGGCATACACTCCATGGATTGGTGACTTGTTTGGTGGGGTTTAGATTGACAACAAAGAATTGGTCATCCATGGGAGCCTATAATCCAGAGATAAGATCCTCACAAGGAGGCTACAAATGGTAATGCCCACACCCTTGACAGTGAACATCTTGATCATAGGTAGTACCATCATAAACTGTACCCCGGGAGTGGCCATTCCATCCTCTTGCTTGATCACAGTGACCATCCATTAGAGTTAAGTTCCTAAAAAGAGCAGAAACAAAAAATTTATACACAAAAGGGGCAAATAAAAGAAATGAAAAATATGGACAAAAACTAAACCGATAATAAACTAGATAATTGAACCGAAGTCCCCGGCAACGGCGCCAAAAACTTGTTGGGCAAAATAATAGTGAACTATCTTGCTAACCATGGGCTGTGAGCCCAGTCGTTGCAGTACAACAAGTGTCGTATCCACAGGGGCTTCGTAAACTTTCTAATCAATTAATAAGAGCAAACCCTAAGCAAATCCCCAAATTAGTAAGACAAGCTAAAAGGCCATAACCACTCAATAATCATTTTCAATTAAGAAAAATGACTAAAATATAGCATAAACATCAATCCTAGATTCAATAATGGAGTTTTGGGGAGTTGGGGCAAAATTGAAATCCCTAACTATAAGGGGACTACTCAAGCATGATAAAGATATAGAGGAGATAAGGGAGAGAAATAGCGATGGATGAGGAGTGGAGCTTCAATGGAGGTGGAGCTCTTCTTTTCTCCTTCTTCTTCCTGTTTCATTTCTCTACTTTATCTTCTTTTCTCTCCTTTTGCGTCGCCTAAGAGTGCTGCTCCGGTCCTCTCTCTCCTCTCTTCTCTCTGCTTTTAAAACCCCAGATTTGGGGCAGTCGGCCTAGGGTGGTGAAATACCCCGAACATAAATATAGGGATTAAAATTAATCTAATACGTATTTAAGGGCCTAATGACACCTAAGTAATATTGGTAAGGAAAAATAAATCCAAAAGAATGAAGAAATGCTTAAAAAGCGAAAAAATGCTAAATAAGCGTTAAATAACCATAAGAGGTATGAGACCTCGGTTAGCATATTATATGGATTCTAAGGGCTTAATAAGACTTAAGTAGTATATGGGAACAACTCCCGAAGGAAACGGATCCTTAAAATGGATTAAAAACACTAACGAACATTAAAGCGCGTTTTTCGAGGTAACCGGGAAAACGCGACTTTAAGCGGGTCAAATAGACTCGTAATAATTTTTGTCAACCAAATAGTCACTAATAAACATTAGTGAAGGTCTAGAGCCAATAAAATCAATAAAACGAGAAAATAGTAAAAACTGTCAAAAACGGGAAGTTGTGGGGTAATAGTGTAAATAAAATAAATTAGTGTGTCCACTATTGCAATAACATTTTAAAAACCCATGTGAGGGAGTGTGTGAGCCGGCTGCCTCTTGTTCCCATCTCTCACTTTAAGTGTTTCTAATTTGCTAAAGGACAAAGCCTTAAAGTAAGTCAAAAAGTAAATTACTCTCCCTCCTCTATTTTCCCCACACTCCACGTACTGCACCTCTCGCATTTTCTTTCTTCTGCAAGCGATTCCAGTAATGGCGATTGAGAACCCACTCTCAACAGCCCACTTCCTCCTCATCTTTGAAACCCCAAATCACCTCCAAATGCTACGAAAATTATACCGTTGAATTCGTCTAGTTAAGGAGATCGTTCTACACCCTTCAAAAATCAAAAACCTCCAACTTCATTTTTGAGGGTATAATCGTTTTGGAGTCTAAGGAGCACCATTTGGAGATCCACCCTCTTCTTCATGTTCTAAGGTAAGAAAGGAACCAAAGCTCCTCTCTTTTCCAGCTTTCCTTTGTAAAATCAAAAACTCACGTGAGCACACTATTCCATTGTTCAGTCGATTTTGGTACTCCACCGTGAGAACTGGGCATTTCCATTTCACTACCCAAAACTCCATTTAGAAGCTCAAGGTAAGGCTTCCTAAAAGTTGTAAATGATTTCTCACAAGCTAGGGTTTAATACGTATGTTAGAAACTTTCTAGTATTCGGAATGTGTGTGTGTCTTGTACGTGGCTGTAGTTTGGCCTAAATAAATCAAGGAAACAAAGAAGGGAAGAGGAGCAAGAAATGAGAAAGAGAGAAAGGAAAACGAATCAAGAGCTCAAGGTAAGGAAGAGCCTCTGTACATTTTTGATGTTGGTATATGTATAAATGCATTGTTGTAGCAATGGTTTAGAAATCACCGTAACAGTAGGAAGAGTATGGGTATATTAATGTGGATGGTATTTGTAGTTTGAAGCTTTTGAAAATAAGTAAATAAATTGTTAGTGTGAGTAGCAAGTATATTGAAGTATAATGAGGAAGAGAATGTGATAGTTTTGGAGGTTTTAAAAGATGTTTAAAAGCTTGAGAAAACATTGGATAATGAGTATGTTTGTGCATGGAATGTATGTGTGAGATAGTGTTGTTTGATGTTGGTACTGATATGGGAATTGGAATGAATGTGTGGGCTGAGAATGTATGTGGGCAACGTTAAAAATATAGGAGAACCTCTGCCCAAATTTGTATGGAAATAGGAGGACTTAGTTGTGTAAGAGAAGAAAACTACCTAGGTAATAACTAGGTGTAATTGGAGAGTTAAGTGAGTAGTTTAGTACTTTGTAACAGATTTAGAAGAGGATTTAAGTAATGGGATGGAACTTGGGTTGAGTAAAATGTAAATGAGGCAATGAAAGAGCCATAGGAGTAGTGGGAAGAAGAAAGGAAAAATCTGTAGCATTTGAAGAAGAACAAAAACTGTAAGAGGAGGAAACTGTAGTGGGAAAATCTGTAAGAAAACATATATTGACAGAGGAATTTAGAGAGTGGATTAGGCTAATTTAAAGTGCTTAATCACTGCTAAAATATGCTAGATTATGTGTAGGCATATTGGGGAAGAAGTTGGTAGAAGTTTGAAGTTGAAACAAAGCTTTAAAACTAGAAATTTGCAACAAATTGGATTTGTCCTGGTTTGCAAACCAGTACGCAAACCAGGACCACCTCTTAAACTAGGCAAAATGCTTTCTCGCTGGAATGGTCCTGGTTTGCAAACCAGTACGCAAACCAGGACCACCTCAAAAACTTGACAGAAAGTAACGCTGAAGGATGGTTCGGGTTTGCAAACAAGTACACAAACCCGGACCACCTTAAAAATACGACAGAAAGATTTCTAAAGTGATGGTCCGGGTTTGTAAACCAGGACACAAACCCGGACCATCATAAAAACTTGACAGAAACGTCTCTGAAGAGATGGTCTAGGTTTGTAAACCAGGACACAAACCAGGACCACCCCATTTTCTTCACAGAATCCATTTTAAAGCTAATCTAAGGTAGGGTAATGAAGGGTAATGATATTACAAGATAATTAATACATAATTAATGTTGTTTAAAGGTCATTAAGGCCATGAACAAGCCTAGAGAGTAATTTTAAGTAAGTAACATAAGTAAATGTATTTGAATAATAAGGAATTAGTAAGTAAACACTGGGAGACTTTAGCAAAGTAATAAGTAAGGTTAATTATAGATGATTAACCACCCAACTGTATGTATGTGCTAGGATTCGAATAGTTGAACACCGAAGAGGAGTCGGTGAGTCCAAATCAATGGTGCAAGGTATGATTGCTTCATGCCCTGTATCCTAATCTGGTTACCCCGATTTGTGTGCTTATTTGATCACCTAAATAAGATAAATGCATGAATCGGACTATATTGCACTTCCTACGCTTGACTTATGCTGTTCTCGATGTTTATTGTCTTGAACACTAGTTTGTATAATTCATGAAATATATGAATGATGATGAAGTGTAATTGTATCCCGTAGTGTACTTGTATATTGTATTGTATTTTGTATGGATGTGTATATGAATAATGTATTTGTGTATGTGGCTTGGATGTTGACTTCTACTAATTCCTAACTACCTAACTCCTAACATAAGTTTGAGTAAATTGGAATGAGTAGAAGTCCGATATAGCTTCGGCCACGCGTGAGGATGAGGAGACACAAGAGGTTGGATCCGATTCCTGACTCTTAAAGTGGTCCGCAGCCCAAACCCCTTAAATGGGTAGCATCCCGGATTGGTGAGTCAAGTAAATCCCGGTGGTGGGACGGAGTAGTCCCCGGGCCGGAGGTCCCGAAGACTTAACATGAGTAAGAGTAAGTAAGTAAGTATGTATGAGTATGTATGCGTAAGTACTGTGGAACGAGTAAAAGAGTAATCTCCACCCGATTAACCCGGGTAGACCAACATGAGCTAATAAGTATGGTGGATTGTGTATGTATTGCGTATGTATTGTACATGTATTGTGGATTTCGGAAAGGTAAGTATATATTTGATGGCTTGTATGATTTACCATGTATGTATTGAAGAGTATGTATTGAAGTGTATGTATGTATTCCTTGCGTAATGTATTGTAATATTATGTATAAGAGCATGTATGCATGTATGTTTGAATGAAATCAATCGCATGTATTCGACCAAGTGGTCGGCGTACCCTCACTAGTACGCGGGGTATGCGGTTATCATATGCAGCGAAAGCTGACCCCCTAGGGGGAACGTTTTTAGTGTGCAGGTACCCGAAGCGGATATGGTCAAGGTAAGAGACCGGTGGCTACATTCGGATAGTAGAAGGAGAATGTAGAGGTGTACTAAGTGGTACACCCTTGTACTTAGGAAGTAAGTAGTTTGTGAGGAATGGGTAGTTGTAGATATGAATTTGGAAGAGGTATTATATTTGTATAAGGATCTTAGTAAACTCGGTGTATAGTATTGTAATGTATCGAACTTATGGAGCATTGTATGAAATGGAGTATTGTAATGAATGGGAAGTTCTATTATCTGATTTGGTAATTGGAGTATGTATCGTAAGTGTGTAGTACTCGGATAATCCGGTCCATCAGACCGATGCTGTAAGTAGCAGTAGTAGTAGCCTTGTTAGTCACGTGGGTGGCTAACGGCATTGTATCACCCACTGTGTGTATGTAAGTATCCGCTGCGTGAGTCTGGATTGTATAAGGAGATTGGACGGTAATGACAGTATTATCAGTAGGGGTGTTACAAAAAGTGGTATCAGAGCGAAGTATCGCTCTGATGACTGGAAATACCGAGTTTAGGAATGCCGAGTTAGGAATTAGAAGCTTAGGGCTAAGGGCTGAGTGTTAACATTAGAGATATGCTAGTTAGGAACTACCGGTGAGTACCGGATACCTACAATACCAGACCCGCCCTCCACTAACCCTATTGTATAACTTGGGGAAGTACACCAGAGAGAAGGAAAGACCTCTCATACTCGGGAAAACCCGATCTGGTAGTAGTGAGATAATCCTACAAGAGGAAAGGACTTGACACACAGTCGATTCCAAAAATTGGAAGTCCCACAAATGGATTCCGGTTGAACAACAGTACCCGCACTTAATGGCGGTAGGATGAGCACTCCAACCACAAGGAGGCTACAACTTACAACAACATGGGGCGACATGCTTAGCAGTCGCGAAACCTGGCTAGACAACCAACAGCAGGAAAAGAAGCACTAACCGTGCAATGAAATGGAAAAGGAGCAGTAACGGAACCCGAGACACAAGTCTACGGGACAGTAATAGCTAAGTAACACCAACAACTGTATGCTAGCGGACTAAGGACATAGTCAGGAGCGATTAACTCCAAAACTACAACGCCATTAAGGTTACAATACCTGGCCAACATAGCTCAGACAGCTACAGGAACATTCACAAGATGTAATCTGACGCAACTACAACCGTAGTGCCTAAAACAACTTAGGCTCAGTAACCATAACAAACGTGTGGGAACGAGCAACGAGGAAGAACACAACCAAATCAAAAAGGGGAATCTCCAAGGATTGGAGAAGTACCCAGATCTACGACAGCCATGTCCAGATCGTTGAGAAGCTACCTAAAGGATCGAGCATTCTAAAACATAAATTAACACTTCAAAGGAAAGTCGACAAGACTATAAAATATGAGCGAAAACCATGCCGTGACCGGTATAGGTTTATCCAAAAACCACCAGTACCACGCACTTGCCACGGCAAGTGCAGTAATAATAGGAGCATTGAGGAGGACTTTTAACACACCACAGATACATACTATGTACCGTGACAACAATGAAGCAACTACAGGAATAAACATCCTAAAACTGAAAGAACGAAAACTTGGAAGGGCCTAACGGCCTAACCACCGTATTTAGAACATACCAGTCAGCAAGAAGCTAGACTCGGTCAGAACCAACCGGCATGGAGATGCCATGAAGATTTCTGTTTTCTATAAAACCCAAATTTTCTTTCAAAACCACAACCCTTCTTTTAAAACCTTGGATTTTAAAACCAAACTAACAGAATTACGGTGAGTATCATAGAATGATACGAGAGGAGTTGACAATAGAATACTTCACCTAGGCGTGTGACGAGCACTACGAGTGTACCCAAATATGGGATGTGGGACAACCGCACTCCGAAGGAGCTTGCGGGCCTGACAGATAGTCGGGTAAGTGGTAACGTATCAACAGGATACCCCACGTATGTATACATGTAGTGTACATAACACGGGAAGTAGTCAACTCTGTTCTACGGACCGTGAGTAAGTTCAAACCAGAACAGCTGGACACTTCAGACGATCAAGGTGAAGGAACTCAGCTATGGAATAAGTATAAAGTACTCAGGAATCCATCTAAAGATAAGGAATGAGGATTAGGAAGTGCAAAGAGCACAGGATGATAAGTATAGACAATGGATATGTCTCAAAGCTTTCAAACAAACACATGACAGCTGGAAGGGATACCCAGCCTAAACACAGTAAGGCAAATGCCTAATGTGAACACCACGATGCACAACAACGGGACAGAGCTCCCAATAGCAAACACAAGATTACCACGAAGTATAATCCATCATTGAAGAGAATATTGAGCCTAGTCTTAAGCACTATGAGAAGGTATAAACAGTCTACCTAAGGATGGGAGACGTTGTAATCCTAAAGGGAATAACTCAAATACAATACCACAAGGTGGTATAGTGGACACAACATATCATAAACATTAGCCAAATGTAACAGCGTAACCAACAACACCCAGGAGCAATCCTTGAAGGTGTCTGAGTTAATAACGGTCGAACAAAGCGTTATGATAAGAGCACAGGAGCTAGAACGAACACTCGGTTGGGACACCGAAGGGATTTCACTTAACAGGAAATACCCTGAATTACCAGCAGGCACTGATTAGCACCAGATTGCCAAAAAGGGCCTCCTATGAACGGAAGCGTGATGTCACAACTTGCCATGGAGCCCAATAATACTTCCAACCTATGGGGTATACAAGGAGTGGAAACATGTATAGGCAGCTTGCAAAGAGCATAGCTCGCAGCAATTCGGCTTAAAAGCCATAAACCGACTACGTTATGTAACTTGAACGGTTGCAAAACCCACACATTTAATAACAAGACTTGCAAGAGATATTGTCTCATACGACGAAGAAATCAACAACTGGACCATCAATTCAAACCCAACATCCTGAGTGGCTTGTAGTAATGGCCAACTTAGTGTCACTGTCACTAGAGCATCAGTCTAGTATACAGTTGACAAGCTTTTAATTACCTTCATGCCTTCTGTAGCAATGGTAGCATAGAGGCATAAGAATCATGATAATGCCAACATTGGCCTAGTCCACACTTGGACACTACGAGAAACCCAAGGGAAGGTACCCCTCGTTAGCCAAAGACCACCAATGTGGTGAAGATGTGAACCCTTAGAAAGGCTTCCATCTATTATAACAGAGAAGCCTACGCATATAGATATTGTCAAGGGGCGATGGAATAAGGAAATGAGATTTCCAAACCATTATGACTTAAGGAGTAAGCATACTCCGTATGCACCCAAGCATGTGGTGAACCATTGTATAAACACCAACATGGTAAACCTTGTCATGAGATCTATGAGTGGAAACAAGCCTCTCAACAAGATCTTCATTTATCAATGAGAGAACGGGACTAGAAAACCCTTGAAGTTTCTTGGGATGTCCCGGTGATGTACATACAGGTAGAACTACACAGCTAGAGCCTATAACCAATGTTCAGCACTGAAAGACAATAATTGTCAAAACAATCAACGGGAATGCACACTGCATACCATGAATGAACAACGCTCGAGAGAGATTATAACCTGATGAATTACCTCATCCTTGGTCAACCAAGATACTTGGTAAATTATATCATAAATGATGATAGAATGTGAGGTAAGCTAACCTACACATAAAACGTAAACTGAAATAAGACATCTCCACATTGGGAAGATAATAAGATTGTGGTATGCTACGACAACCGTCATACACACGAACACAGGAAACTCCTGGTGTATTTACACCATAAGGAAGCGGTGCCAATGACAATGACAATGGCAATAAGTAAAGAGGAACTACCATAGTGAGAGAAACAGTAAAAACAATGTTGTACAATGAGTAAGAATACGGTGCACAACAAGCAACCGCTATGAGGATGACAGGCATAAATATTCTTTCCTATCACATAAGTGACTTACTATCAAGCGTTTACACCTCTGCACTCTATATGACTGAGTGTTTTGGTATTGCACTTGTGTAGCTAATGATCTAATGGGATGGCTAGGGATATGGAGAATGTAAACCGTAGTAAACCTTTCTTTTCACCAACGAACATGGCACTAGCCATTTAAGCAAGTTTAGCAACAAAACGTGCGGCCTAAGGCCAAAGAAGCACGAAGTGCGTAAAGCACACTAACCATCACAAGATGTGAATTCCATTGGAATAAAAGGTGAAAGAAGATTGAAGAAAGTCACTAGGATCGACGCATAGAAATGCAAGGTCATACAAGTAAGAACACTTGTACTGAACCAGAAGAACTGGTATGATTCAGAAACTATTGACACTAGAGGAAGCACTACAACTAAGTAGTGACTTAACCTCGCCCAACAATAAGTTGGAGGAACTTACTGAATAATCGTGGAAGCACGAATAGCATGTGCAGTAGATTACCAGAGAGCTGGTTACAATCTAAAACTAATTTAGTTCCAACACGGTAAAAGAATACCGCAATTGTTTAGTAAACCTTATTTCCATAATAGACGGATAAAAAGGGTGATTATAGCACATTAAGGATAACACGAAGGGTAAGTAACCCGAGTGATCAGGGTCGCGCACAGAAGCTAGTGGGCCCTAGCTAGGAGACAATATACCTGGTAAGTATAGTAGAATGGCTGTTAATGCCTTGAAGCCTAATAGGCTGGAACCGAATTAATTATGAGTTAAATAAACTCATATAGGAATCCTTGGTGCAAAGACTAAACCATGGTTACGATTAGGACCCTTTGACAGGGGTATATTATGTAACAAACCGTAAAGAAGCTAAAACGCTTCAGATTGCCCAAATTGAGTAAACCAATGTATAATAATAACATATGGTAGATTACGTGGGCGTAATCCCTTTTAAGGGGGGTAGAGCGAAAACCGCATACTGTGAATTTTATGAATAAAACACATAAACTATAATGTGCATAGCACAATGAGAATTGATTTGATGATTGGTACTATGTTAAATAAACATAAGTATTCATTCATATTGAAATTGTGGTAATTAGGCATGAGAGATGCAAATACCATAGGATGGATATACCTACCTTGTAACACCATGTAAGAGTATTAGTAAAAGAAAAGTAATGAGTAGTGGACGGAGCTCCACAAGTATTGTAGCCTTTGAAGAAGTAGTACGAAATGAATGAGAGTGAGATGAATGAAGTCTAGGGGTGTATACCTATGTAAATTATTGGAAGTAAATTGAGGACAACTAAATTTTACAAGTATGGTAATCCCTAGTTAAATGATGGAGAGTAATGGAGGGAAGTAGTGAAGGTTGATGAAATGAGCACTTAGTAACCACGGAGTAAAGCATTTGGGAAGTAGAGTGAGGATGATTGATGGACTGATTCCATCCTTTGGAGATGTATGAATTGTATCACGACTAGAAAAGGGTAAAAGACGAAAATGAAAACAATTAAATTATTTGTTTGTTTGAAACTGATGTGGGAAGTCGAACTTGATCCTGATCAGATCAAGGGAGACCGAACACAAATTGGGGTGGAAGGATAGTTCAACACTGATGCTGATCACATCAGGGTCGAATGATTCTTGAAGCTCCCCTCAAGTGGTCACAAGAATCACACATAGCATAGAAGTAATGAATATAAATTGGAACTTGGAGCTGGATGCTTTAGAAAGATTTCTAATTAGCTGTTGGGAAGGATTTTTCCTTAGACTAAGAATAAGGATTTGGTTAGAAGCTTATACCGGAGAAGATAGTAGTGTAGCACATTGTATTATTCCAAGGGCAGCAGGACATAGAGGAGTCCTGTGTCGAGGTGACCTGAGTGCCTGCGGGATTGTAATGTGTATTGCATTGCTTTGGGGATAGCTCTGCACTGTATGTATGTATAAGTGTTGTAATGAGGAACCGGATGGTTGATAGTAATATGGATTGGAGTAATTATTGTACATTGGTATGGTATGAAAGGAGAAACCTTGAGTAACGAATTTGGGAATTGTAAGGAGGAGGAATGTATGGCTTTGGTATTAGGCAAGTGTAAATGAGTAAGTATAGTAATCCCATAACCTCGAACAACTTTGAGGACAAAGTTCTTAAGGGGGGTAGATTGAAATACCCCGAACATAAATATAGGGATTAAAATTAATCTAATACGTATTTAAGGGCCTAATGACACCTAAGTAATATTGGTAAGAAAAAATAAATCCAAAAGAAATGAAGAAATGCTTAAAAAGCGAAAAAACGCTAAATAAGCGTTAAATAACCATAAGAGGTATGAGACCTAGGTTAGCATATTATATGGATTCTAAGGGCTTAATAAGACCTAAGTAGTATATGGGAACAACTCCCGAAGGAAACGGATCCTTAAAATGGATTAAAAACACTAACGAACATTAAAGCGCGTTTTTCGAGGTAACCGGGAAAACACGACTTTAAGCGGGTCAAATAGACTCGTAATAATTTTGGTCAACCAAATAGTCACTAATAAACATTAGTGAAGGTCTAGAGCCAATAAAATCAATAAAACGAGAAAATAGTAAAAACTGTCAAAAACGGGAAGTTGTGGGGTAATAGTGTAAATAAAATAAATTAGTGTGTCCACTATTGCAATAACATTTTAAAAACCCATGTGAGGAGTGTGTGAGCAGCCGGCTGCCTCTTGTTCCCCTCTCTCACTTTAAGTGTTTCTAATTTGCTAAAGGACAAAGCCTTAAAGTAAGTCAAAAAGTAAATTACTCTCTCTCCTCTATTTTCCCCACACTCCACGTACTGCACCTCTCGCATTTTCTTTCTTCTGCAAGCGATTCCAGTAATGGCGATTGAGAACCCACTCTCAACAGCCCACTTCCTCCTCATCTTTGAAACCCCAAATCACCTCCAAATGCTACGAAAATTATACCGTTGAATTCGTCTAGTTAAGGAGATCGTTCTACACCCTTCAAAAATCAAAAACCTCCAACTTCATTTTTGAGGGTATAATCGTTTTGGAGTCTAAGGAGCACCATTTGGAGATCCACCCTCTTCTTCATGTTCTAAGGTAAGAAAGGAACCAAAGCTCCTCTCTTTTTCAGCTTTCCTTTGTAAAATCAAAAACTCACGTGAGCACACTATTCCATTGTTCAGTCGATTTTGGTACTCCACCGTGAGAACTGGGCATTTCCATTTCACTACCCAAAACTCCATTTAGAAGCTCAAGGTAAGGCTTCCTAAAAGTTGTAAATGATTTCTCACAAGCTAGGGTTTAATACGTATGTTAGAAACTTTCTAGTATTCGGAATGTGTGTGTGTCTTGTACGTGGCTGTAGTTTGGCCTAAATAAATCAAGGAAACAAAGAAGGGAAGAGGAGCAAGAAAGGAGAAAGAGAGAAAGGAAAACGAATCAAGAGCTCAAGGTAAGGAAGAGCCTCTGTACATTTTTGATGTTGGTATATGTATAAATGCATTGTTGTAGCAATGGTTTAGAAATCACCGTAACAGTAGGAAGAGTATGGGTATATTAATGTGGATGGTATTTGTAGTTTGAAGCTTTTGAAAATAAGTAAATAAATTGTTAGTGTGAGTAGCAAGTATATTGAAGTATAATGAGGAAGAGAATGTGACAGTTTTGGAGGTTTTAAAAGATGTTTAAAAGCTTGAGAAAACATTGGATAATGAGTATGTTTGTGCAGGGAATGTATGTGTGAGATAGTGTTGTTTGATGTTGGTACTGATATGGGAATTGGAATGAATGTGTGGGCTGAGAATGTATGTGGGCAACGTTAAAAATATAGGGGAACCTCTGCCCAAATTTGTATGGAAATAGGAGGACTTAGTTGTGTAAGAGGAGAAAACTACCTAGGTGTAATTGGAGAGTTAAGTGAGTAGTTTAGTACTTTGTAACAGATTTAGAAGAGGATTTAAGTAATGGGATGGAACTTGGGTTGAGTAAAATGCAAATGAGGCAATGAAAGAGCCATAGGAGTAGTGGCAAGAAGAAAGGAAAAATCTGTAGCATTTGAAGAAGAACAAAAACTGTAACAGGAGGAAACTGTAGTGGGAAAATCTGTAAGAAAACATATATTGACAGAGGAATTTAGAGAGTGGATTAGGCTAATTTAAAGTGCTTAATCACTGCTAAAATATGCTAGATTATGTGTAGGAATATTGGGGAAGAAGTTGGTAGAAGTTTGAAGTTGAAACAAAGCTTTAAAACTAGAAATTTGCAACAAATTGGATTTGTCCTGGTTTGCAAACCAGTACGCAAACCAGGACCACCTCTTAAACTAGGCAGAATGCTTTCTCACTGGAATGGTCCTGGTTTGCAAACCAGTACGCAAACCAGGGACACCTCAAAAACTTGACAGAAAGTAACGCTGAAAGATGGTTCGGGATTGCAAACAAGTACACAAACCCGGACCACCTTTAAAATACGACAGAAAGTTTTCTAAAGTGATGGTCCGAGTTTGTAAACCAGGACACAAACCCGGACCACCATAAAAACTTGACAGAAACGTCTCTGAAGAGATGGTCCGGGTTTGTAAACCAGGACACAAACCAGGACCACCCCATTTTCTTCACAGAATCCATTTTAAAGCTAATCTAAGGTAGGGTAATGAAGGGTAATGATATTACAAGATAATTAAGACATAATTAATGATGTTTAAAGGTCATTAAGGCCATGAACAAGCCTAGAGAGTAATTTTAAGTAAGTAACATAAGTAAATGTATTTGAATAATAAGGAATTAGTAAGTAAACACTGGGAGACTTTAGCAAAGTAATAAGTAAGGTTAATTATAGATGATTAACCACCCAACTGTATGTATATGCTAGGATTCGAATAGTTGAACACCGAAGAGGAGTCGGTGAGTCCAAATCAATGGTGCAAGGTATGATTGCTTCATGCCCTGTATCCTAATCTGGTTACCCCGATTTGTGTGCTTATTTGATCACCTAAATAAGATAAATGCATGAATCGGACTATATTGCACTTCATGTGCTTGACTTATGTTGTTCTCGATGTTTATTGTCTTGAACACTAGTTTGTATAATTCATGAAATATATGAATGATGATGAAGTGTAATTGTATCCCGTAGTGTACTTATATATTGTATTGTATTTTGTATGAATGTGTATATGAATAATGTATTTGTGTATGTGGCTTGGATGTTGACTTCTACTAATTCCTAACTACCTAACTCCTAACATAAGTGTGAGTAAATTGGAATGAGTAGAAGTCCGATATAGCTTCGGCCACGCGTGAGGATGAGGAGACACAAGAGGTTGGATCCGATTCCTGACTCTTAAACTGGTCCGCGGCCCAAACCCCTTAAATGGGTAGCATCCCGGATTTGTGAGTCAAGTAAATCCCGGTGGTGGGACGGAGTAGTCCCCGGGCCGGAGGTCCCGACGACTTAACATGAGTAAGAGTAAGTAAGTAAGTATGTATGAGTATGTATGCTTAAGTACTGTGGAACGAGTAAAAGAGTAATCTCCACCCGATTAACCCGGGTAGACCAACATGAGCTAACAAGTATGGTGGATTGTGTATGTATTGCGTATGTATTGTATATGTATTGTGTATTGTGGATTTCGGAAAGGTATGTATATATCTGATGGCTTGTATGATTTACCATGTATGTATTGAAGAGTATGTATTGAAGTGTATGTATGTATTCCTTGCGTAATGTATTGTAATATTATGTATAAGAGCATGTATGCATGTATGTTTGAATGAAATCAATCGCATGTATTCGACCAAGTGGTCGGCGTACCCTCACTAGTACGCGGGGTATGCGGTTATCATATGCAGCGAAAGCTGACCCCCTAGGGGGAACGTTTTTAGTGTGCAGGTACCCGAAACGGATATGGTCAAGGTAAGAGACCGGTGGCTACATTCGGATAGTAGAAGGAGAATGTAGAGGTGTACTAAGTGGTACACCCTTGTACTTAGGAAGTAAGTAGTTTGTGAGGAATGGGTAGTTGTAGATATGAATTTGGAAGATGTATTATATTTGTATAAGGATCTTAGTAAACACGGTGTATAGTATTGTAATGTATCGAACTTATGGAGCATTGTATGAAATGGAGTATTGTAATGAATGGGAAGTTCTAGTATCTGATTTGGTAATTGGAGTATGTATCGTAAGTGTGTAGTACTCGGATATTCCGGTCCATCAGACCGATGTTGTATGTAGCAGTAGTAGTAGCCTTGTTAGTCAGATGGGTGGCTAACGACATTGTATCACCCACTGTGTGTATGTAAGTATCCGCTGCTTGAGTCTGGATTGTATAAGGAGATTGGACGGTAATGACAGTATTAACAGTAGGGGTGTTACAGGTGGTCCGGACCAGAAGCACACTTCAGCTTCGACCTACCCATTGGGCCGGTCTCTTGGGTAGGCCAGACTTCAAAATACTCTACCTACTTCGTTATAGCTCCAATTTCGGTTCCGTTTGCGGCCACATGTTCGTCTCCTAGTCTTAACTATTCCTAACTTTGTTATTCCCTGTTTCAACTATAATTATGTAAAACACTAATAAAACACACAACTAGAGGGAAACTAGCTAGAGTGGAGAAATGAACATGAAAAGTGTTGATAAAACATACTAAATACATCCTTAAAACATGCTCATTTGGACACTCATCAGTACGTGGGCTCCTTAGCATCAGTCACGTACTTTTTTTACTGAATTAATGGAAGGATAAGGGGGTACTGGATGGGATTACAGTCTCAGACACCCAAGCGGAATTAGTCTTGTTGGTGGATCCTTCTACAGTCAACATAGACCTATACCTAGCTAGCCAACCGGTTGATATTACCCCTGCTACTGCCCCCAAGATCATGTGCTCGATGGTGAACCATTTTTTAGCAATCCAGGTGGCTTGCCCCCAATCTCCCCTCAAAATTCCACAAATAGCCCGCTATCTGCTCCTCCAGGCTTCTCGAGGCCCTACCACAATGATAAATGCCCAAACATTCTTTACCCTAGTCCCCCCTTATCCAACTTCTCCACTCCCCTCTTCGAGGAAAACATAAAAATCTACCACAACTTTGATTGGGAGGGTGCCATCTCAAACTTTGAGAATGACTTCAACAAAAGAAACAAGAACTTGGAATCCTTTAACTACAACAGCAACTTTTGTCTATCCCGTATTATTCATCAAGCTGAAACAGGACGATTACCCCCCCCCCCCCCCCCGCTTCCTCCAACCTCAATCCCCTTGAACCAGGAAAAGTAATGAATGATCCTCGAGCCAGAGGGAAAGGGAAGATGTACTCTGATTCCCTTCGAAGCTCCTCATAACCTGACAAATTCAAAATAAAGACGGAAAATCACTAACCTTAAGCCTCTGATGGTTAGCTCTCGTCTCAATCTAGATGAGCTAGAGTAGTCTGAGTACCATGAATATATCCTATTTAAGGCAAACTGTAACACCGTTACCTTGTAATCATACCTTAATCATGTATTTATCATACTTTAACAATTCAAACGCAGCAGAATAAATACAACTCAACTAACATCGGGTGCTACCGCCGTTACTCACCTATGTGAGTAACAACGCTTCCAAATACAATACAATAAGACGCTGTGACAACTAAGAGATAGTCTAATCCATATTACAACACTTATACAAATCGCGTGAGTAGTCTAAGTCATACTAACAATTTCTTAAATACAATCTGAAACATAACCCAAAATAAATCCATAAGGGTAGTATACCTCTCACTACCCGATCCCTCACTCCGTCGTCATCTTCAGTTAGGTACCTGTAATATGTTGGCCATAAAAGGATCAACACAACTGCTGAGTATGTCATCATGCAACCGTCATGCAACCTCAGACCCCTTGAGTTAATTGGTCGAGTTAACATGCGGTTCTTTTTCATTCAAATCCAATTTACATAATACATAAGCATAACCATAACCTAAGCATTCCAATAACTCTTCCGTCATACATAAACACAAGTCCACATATAACTTGTCCACAATATTAGTCATAACCACACCTATCTCACTCACTATACAAAGTGATCATCCACACATATCTCATTCACCAAGCATAATCATAATATTCGCATACTCAACCACATAACCCAAACAATAATCAGCTTATGTAAGAACGGTACAAGAGTTAATTTAACTAGCCTTGTTATCTGGCCTTCAAGGCCTCATAGTTCGTTCTCTAATGCATTACGAAAGTATTCATTGTTTTGTATTATGGTTCGGCTTATAGCTTACTACTTTACTTGTTTATCTTTTAACTCTTACCACTTTACAACATTCCCTTATTATAATAGGTATTACCTGGGCCCACATGCCCTGCACCAACGGTAGTGCCTCCGACTAATGAACAAATTGGTTCATTGGGATTTCATTTATAAGATTTGTTACTTTGGACCCATAAGTCCGCACCAACGGTAGTGCCTCCGACCAAGAAACCTATCAGTTCTTGGAGTTTAATATATAGAGCGGACCTGTAATAGTCATCCCCTCATGTGATCACAATGCGCAACCTGGAACCTCTTTGATTTTAACTTATATGGATATAGGTGATCCATCCGCACCATATTTTGTAGATGTAATAACAGTATGGATATAGGTGATCCATATGCAACATATTTATAGATTAATAGTATGGATATAGGTGATCCAACTTCTTCTTAATCTCCTTAACTAAGGTTCAACCTTAGGTGTTATAGTGAATACATTTCTACTGTACATGCCTTTTAGGTCTTAGTGTATGCCTAGAATTCATTTAGGATATTCTCATGTTCGAATATGCTTTTACTTGAGGACGGTATTACCGTTACTCCACCTAAGGTATATTCTTAGGTTAACTTAGGATAATATAATGTATGTCATTATCCTACTGTAGATGATAATCTCCTTATCACATCATATAGCTTAATTCAAGTCATAGTCGGTATTTGCCACGGTTTGAATAATAACGCGCACAACTAATCACACAAGGTATACGGGTAAATAAATTACACAAGCATAATAAACATTGATCATATATATCATCTTGTCATATAATGACACATATCCGAATCCAAGGAAATCTTCGGGAGCAATCAGATCACACAACAACATATGTTTACCGAAGGGACGCTAGCGTATCCCGCGCTCGCCCTTTATCCATTTAGCTTTGGAAGACGTCCTATCCCGAGCCTGACCTCCCAAATTCCAAATCTAGAATCAGATTCCAATATTAAATACCGTCACACTTAATTTAATATTCCTTATTCCCTTCTTGCTTATCTATCCCTCCAATTTACTTTAGGGATTACCCATTATTAATCATTTGGGTTCCATCTTAGAATAACCTACTCTTATATTAATAAGTTAAGTCATGTAGACTTACTTTGTCACATGTTAGTTGATGTGGATTAGGCCTAACCGTCAGCCCATTCATTAGTCAATCTTGATTGATCATCTCCCTTGAATCTTAGGTATTAATAAACTTGTAACACATTACTTACTCACCCTTGTTTATTTTTGGGTATATTTCTTTTGGCCCTCCCATATTAGCCCATCAATTATATTTGTATAAGTTCATGGACCTTAGTCCTTTACCAACTAAGGCTAGCATTTTAAAGGGGAAATGCTTTTAGTTTGGCCTTTTAATTTGAATCTTCAAGTTTAGTTTCCTATCCACTTTTTTATAATTCCAACCCAAAGTTGATTCCTTACTTAATTGAGATGGGCTTTACCTTAGCGTAGTTTATTTACTCGCCTTATGCCTTTATTCAACACTTATGTATTTTATTTAAGTTTAGTCAACATGATTATGTGGTCAACGCCCATATTTGGTCAACTTAGTAAAAGTCAAACGTGGTCAACCGTTTGACTTTGGTTAAACCCTCCGTTAGCCTAAGTCTTTCAACTCCAATTAAAATTTTCCTTCATTCCTTAATTCTTATTGACCATAGCATTCTATTATTACCCTTAGGGTTTTTCCTTAATTAACCCTTTTTTTTTGTCAACCCAAACTCCCTTTTTTTTTCCAACCCAAACTCCAATTACAATTAATCTCATAATCTTCCAAAGCTTCACATTAACTCAAAAATTAATTCTACCTTCCAAATTCTCACATTAACTCCAAAATTAATTCAACCTTCCAAATTCTCACATTAGCTCCCAAATTCTCACATTAACTCCAAAAATTAATTTAACCTTCCAAATTCTCACATTAACTCCAAAATAAATTCAACATTCCTAATTCTCACATTAATTCCAAAATTAATTCAAATGAAACATAAATTTGAATTTCGAACTTGCCCCTTAATTTTCCACAAATTTCAATTTCCCTCTGTTTCTTCCAATTTTAATTTTCACCTTTCACACTCCAACATAGACCTCAAAAGTTCCAGAATTGCGAATCAACCTCAAACTTCTCTAAATTTCTTTTCTTTACCCACTAATTTACCATAAACTTCAGATTCTAAATTTCACCCAACATTAAACATTAATTTCGACCCTAATATTAAGTATCACCCCAACCTTAACTTTCCTCTAGTTTTTCAACCCCACCAATTTCAATTTTTAACTCCATTCTTACTAAACACCCACACTAAATTTAATTTCAATTTAACTCCAAATAATCCCAAATTTTAACCTCTAATATTTGGAATTATTTTTCCTCCAAAACTTTGAGTCCTTTTACACTTCCAAAATATCCTCTCAACCCTTAATTTTTTCCAACCAAACAAACACCATAATAATCCTAATTGTTTAGCCACCAAAATCACCACGTTTCCCACAAAATTACTTATATTTTTGGCCATACAAAACCCATAAAATTTAATTTTGAAAATTACAAGCCAACCCACGAATTTCATTATTTTCAAACTGAATATTCACATAAAAACCCCTAGTTTTCATTTTTCACAAAATTGCCACCAATACTTAGCCAAAACTTCATATTTTCAACCAAAAACCGCTAAAAAAACCCAAACATATTATTGTAGATTTGGGCTCATTTTTGAGTTAGACTAGCTCTTTTTACTCTTAAATTTTTGGTCGTATATTTACATAACCATAACCTTCACAAAAATTTCAAAAACAAGCACTAAGGTTAAACATTAACTTTGTAGTTTCCAAGTGTTGATTTTTCCTCTAATATTTTCAGCCCTATAGAAAAAGAAGGAAGGTTAGATATTTGAGTAGATCAAGAGGTTATATGGAGGCTTTAAGCTCAAAAATCTTAGATCTAATTCTTTCCCTTGCTTAGAGTTGATTTCCTTGATTGCTCTAGTTCCTCTTTGTTTTTGGTCGGCCAAACAAGGCCTAGTTGGGCTCCATTTTTGTTTGTGAATGCGGGAAGAAAGAGGAGTAAAAGTTAGATATTTTCGGACTCTAAAATAGCCAAGGATGGAACTTGAAGTTAAAGCACATTTTTACCTTATACTTTTGTTGGATCTAGACAAACTTCACCATGTTTTCTTTCACCATTTCTGGCTTCCTTTAGTACAGATTTTTGGCGCTAACACAAGTGGGAAGTTGGTTTGTGTTCTTCTTGTTTTGTTGATGAAAATTTGACTAAGAGAAGGAATAGATTCAAGAAGAAAAATGAGAGGAGAAGAGAGCTTGTAGTAAAGTCATTTTTGTTCTTAAGAGAACAAAAGAATAAGAAAATGAGAGAGAGAAGAAGTTGAAGCGGCAATGTAACACCCCTACTAATCACTTAACAATAACTGAAATCGCAGCGGAAAAACAACTAAACAATAACTAAACGATTCGGTGCTACAACGCCGTTAACCACCCACGTGGTTAACTAGGCAGAATAAATACAAATGTACCGGTCTGATGATCAGACTCCCGAGCATTGGGTAACAACAACCATATATACATAACCAACATACCGAGTATTTAATACAATCTGTCACTATAAACTGTACACACGAACTCCACTGTCAACTGTAAACGACCGTCACTATAACACAAACGGTACCAAAATATAACGCCACGGGAGCACAGGCGCATCCCGGGCTCAACATCCAAAATAACAAAAAGTATTTCAGCAGCCTAGATTCTATAGTCATTCCGCTTCCTCAATCCTCATCCTGCAGTAAAAAAAATATGGAGCCCCCGAGGGGGTCAGCAACCCTTGGCTGGTATGGTTAATGCGCAGCCCATCGGCTACCGGGATACGCGCAACTAATTGTCATGATGACATGGCATTCATTTTAACACATAACATATACATATGGCATAGCAACAATATTGCATAGCACAACATCACATACTTAGTGAGTACACTTCCCACAACAACAAACCAAGAAGGTTAATCAACATAAGAAGCCTAGAGAATGGTTCACCCTCATGTTAAGCTTGTTACACACACTCATTACCGTTCTGTTAGCCGAACGAGTAACTTAAGTCACAGATGGTTCGGATATTGTGACCCGAACACACCACACAAACACATGTTCCCACTAAACCGATCATAAGTCCGAATAGGTAAGCTTTGGAGGAAGCTAGCGGGAGATCGAACGCCAAATAAAGGAGAACAATCTTAACAACATAAGAGTCGAATCTGATACAGATATCTACTCTTATACTTACACGCGTGACCGGACAACCGGATTCCTCACCCCCAGTTAACACTCGTTAGAAGTTCACTGTTGGAACTCAATAACAAATCACAGCATGTGGTTAAACCTTGTTAGTCACACACAGGGGTATGAGTCACACTTCAACAATACAATAATATAAACAACTGTAAACTCGTTACATGAGTTAAGTCTTACAAGGTCATAAACAAATAGAAAAACAAACAACACACAAGCCGGTGTAAACCGGTAGGCAACAAACTGCAAGAAAACCATACCTTGGTCCTTGCTTCGACTGGTTTCCACCGTAGGTCACTCCTATACATGATTAATAACGTCGGTCAATTTACTTGCTTAACTTTGAATTTTACTAAGCATTTTACATGGTTATATGACATGTTTTAATGCCCAAACTTATCCTTGAATACCTACATTATACCCCCTAGGGTTAACTACTTAAGCCACAATTTGTTTGTTTTTTTTTTACAAGTTTTGGTCCGACTGACCTTACACAAGGTCGGTCCATTCCAGAACACATTACCGTAAAAAATTCTACTCCGACCGACCTTGCAAGTTCGGTCCACAAATTTGGTCTATTCCCGAAAGTTTTTCCCCTTTGAAAACTCAGGCCCGACCGATCTTGGCAAGTCCGGTCGCAAGATCGGTCGATTCCCGGGACTCACTTACGTACAAAAATTTAGGCATGACCGACCTTGTAAGTTCGGTCCCAAGGTCGGTCTATTCCAGAGACTCAATCCGTACTAAAAATCCATGCCCGGCCGACCTTGCAAGTCCGGTCCCCAAGATCGGTCCATTCCAGAGACCATTTCCCGCAGGGTAAACTGGGCTCGACCGACCTTGCAGGTCCGGTCCCCAAGGTCGGTCTGCTCCAGACCCTTGTTTTTAATTGCCCATTTAACTCCAAACTTCCCCACATATATCCTAGTATGTTCTAACCTTATTTGGGCACTTCAAACACACCTCAAGACCTCCATTAAACTCCTTAAATCATTCATCAAAATCCACCTCAAGCATTACACAAATTCTTATAAAAAGGTTTACACTTGTAATGTTTTTCACTAAGTTTCTATGTGGTGTTTCATACCTATAACTTCCACTATTCCCAAATGTTTTCTCACCACTACAACATCATCTCCCAAGCATCTTTTCTTCCTAACCAAACTCCTTGAATATCTCTACAAGTTTATAGCTCCTCCATGCAACAAATCACATCTTCCTTATTCACCAACATTGCACAAGTCCTAAACACAAGCTCACCATGATCTTGAAGTATCCCAAAACATTCATTTGCATACTAAATCCTCTAGAACATTGCCTAAGTCCTTTTTACATCTTAGAATACCTTAATGCATGTTTCTTTCACTAGTAGAACACTTAACCTTTCAAAACACTTCCTTACTCCCCAAAACTTATTTTAAACACCTAAAACTTCTTATATATTATCTAAATTTCGACATGGGTTCTCCTAGAACATTACCAAGCTAAAACACATTGTTTTCACCACTAAACATCCAAGAACACAAAAATCCATCAAGAACATTCTTGTACACAAAACTTCACTCATTTAACACTACATCACAATATAGTGCATAATTTACATTGCTTGGCACTTAGGCCCTTAAATAACATGGCTCTTAGGCCCTTAAATTGCACAAACCATAAACACTGAATTTCCCACATTATATTTGCCTTTGACCTGCAATTACATACAACAACACATATGCCCTTTAATAGTCTCCTTGAGAGCATTTTACTAAGTCATTCACCATTGGCTCTTTAAGGAGTTTTAACAAGCAATATAGGCTCATTTCTCCTAAGACATTAAACAACATTAGATTAGCATATTTACCTCTTTTCCTCACAACTTATTTCTTGTTTCCTTGATTAAAATCGGCAAGGCTTTAGTTGCTTGTCAACTTCTAAACATTATACAAATGATAAAATGAGTATACAAGCTTTATGCTTCATCTCATTGTAAACCCTAAATACACATATTGTCTTAGAACATTTAGGTGATTGTTTTACCTTGGATTTGAAGGAGAGTTTGGATATGTAGCAAGAGAGGACTCCACCTAGTCCATGAAAGGTTGAAATGAAGCTAGAATAAAGCAATATAAAGAACACCATCAATGGTGATTTTCGGTCAGCATCAAAACATGAAGGAAATGGAGTTTTTATTTGAGTTTCCTTACCTTGAAGCAAAGGAGAACAATAAAATGTGAAAAGATGAGCTCAAGCTCCTTCCATGGAGATTCCTCTTGGCACTGAAATGGATCTCTTGGAATTTTGAGAAGATAGGAATGAAAAGCTTGATGAGACAAAGAGAATGGTGATCTTAGTTTTTGATTTGGCAATGTGAGCTAGGAATTACAAGAAATCAAAGATGGAGTTGTGTGTGGTACTATTGCAAAACCATGAATGAAGAATGAAGAAGAGAGGTTGAAGACGTGGGAAATGAAGAGGGAAATGAGAGAATGAAGATAAGTTTGCTTTTAGGAGATATTTATATGTTAAAGCAAATAGTAACTTAAGTAGTCATTCTTTATTTGTTTAACAAGCTAACAAGAGTGGTGACTCACCACTAAGAAAACCGGCCCCCTTAATGTACTTAGGGGTATTTTAGTCCTTGTTGACCAATTAAATTACTTATATTGACATATGTTATAAACTTGCTTATTTTGTTACTATTCACAAAAACAAGGCACATAGTTGTGAAATTTTTGATTTCCCATTGATTTAGACTTCCTAATGTGATACTAAGTAGTACACATGTTAATTAAAGAGTAATGATGGACATCTAGCCATTCAAAACTCATTTACAAGACAATTTTCCAAAAATGTGCTTTAAGACTCCTTAAAGCACATTTTGTGTTTTCACTTGTTTTCAAGCTTGGTTTTCTTTGGTAATTGGTTTATTATATTCATTAACACCTAAATGAAGTCTTGATTAGCTTATTAGGTCTTAACCAAGCTTATCCCAAGCTTAGAGCACATTTTAGCCCTAATTGACTTTAAGGTATTTATTTGTGTTTTCTACGGTTTAAATTGTTTACTAATGTTTCTAAGACTATTTTTAGTCTTACTATACCATATTTTAATTTTTAAACCACATACAAAGGTTTGGGGTATTTCAATCTACCCCCCTTAAAAGAACTTTGTCCCCAAAGTTCATACTTCCCACATATCCTAAATATTAGAACACGGGAATACATATAAACAATACTTCCATAACAACATTAACAGCATACTTACATAACATTGGACACAAGGTTCAAATAACATAACATCATTCAGACACAACGGTCTGTAACATAACAACATAACATAGACGATGTAGTTAAATACACGTCATACACACATAACTGAAACGGCTCTACCCCCCTTAAAATAGGGATACGCCCCGTACCCTATACATAGAAATACTAAGAAGTAAACAATGACGGGTACTTCACCTTCATCTTATCTTCCAGCTCCCAAGTGGCCTCCTCAACGTCCTGGTTAGACCAGAGAACCTTCACCAGTCTCACAGACTTATGGCGAGTGTCTCGAGTCTTAGTATCCAGAATCCGATACCGGAGTCTCCACTGATCGCATGGTCGGCTCTAAGGTTAGCCTTCAGGCTGAAGCACATGAGACGGATGAGACATATATTCTTCAACTGGGACACATGAAATACATCAGTACCTTGCCCAGCTCGGCGGGTAAATCAAGTCTGTAAGCTAGGGCCGATCCGCTCCGTCACAACATAAGGCCCCAACATTTTGGGCTCAACTTGCCTTTCTGGCCAAAACAAAATACTCCCTTCATGGGGGATACCCTAAGAAATACCTAATCGCCCACGGCGAACTCCAGGTCACGTCTGCGCACATCGGCGTACGATTTCTGCCTATCCTGAGCTGCCTTCATGTTAGCCCGGATTTGGCGTACTTCTGCTTGAACTTGTTCCAGATACTCTGGTCCTATAATGACCGTCTCAATCGACTCATCCCAGCATAATGGCGTGCGGCATGGTCTACCGTACAAAGCCTGGAAGGGAGACATCTTGATGGAAGCATGGTAACTGTTGTTGTAACTAAACTCAATCAGATGTAACTTATCAATCCAGCTGGTCTGAAAGTCAAGTGCACATGCACGTAACATATCCTCAAGTGTCTGGATGGTGCGCTCACTCTGACCATCGGTCTGTGGCTGGAACGCCGTACTCAGTTTCAGCCCGGTACCAAGCGCTTCCCGTGTGGAATTCCAATACCTCGAAAGGAATCTGGTATCCCTATCCGACACAATTGTTTTCGGTACCCCATGATGTCTTACAATCTCTCTGTCGAAGAGCTCTGATAGTTTTGCCACTTTCCAGGTGTCCTTCATCGGTATGAATCGAGCCACCTTGGTCAGTCGGTCAACAACAACCCAAATCATATTTAGACCTCCCCTTGTAGGCGGAAGCCCTACTACGAAGTCCATAGAAATGTCATGGAACTTCCACTCAGGCACTGGCATTGGCTGTACCATACCACCAGGCCGTCGGTGCTCAAACTTGACCTTCTGGCAAGTGAGACACCTCAATACATAATCATTCACATCCTTTTTCATTCCAGTCCACCAAAAATAACGTTTCATACCCTTGTACATCTTTGAAGCTCCAGGGTGAATCGAAGTCGTAGAACAGTGGGGTTCACTCAGTATGCGCTCCTTCAGTTCAGCGCTACTCCTCGGAATACACAGTCGGCCATTGAGCCTAATCAGATCATCATCGTGGAGTCGGAAGTCGTACTTCTGACCCTCGAATGTGCCATCAATAAGCTTCTGTCTGATCTCCAACATATACTGATCCGTCATCTGAGCACTCCGCACCTCTTCAACCAAGCTAGAATGAGAGACTAGCGAATCTAGAGAGTGTGCTCGGCGACTCAATGCGTCAGCTACCACATTTGCCTTACCCTCTTTATACTGTAGATTAATGTCGTAATCGCTTAGAAACTCGACCCACCTTCTTTGTCTCATGTTCAACTCCTTCTGAGTGAACAAGTACTTTAAACTTTTGTGGTCAGAATAAATTGTCACACTTACCCCATACAAATAATGTCGCCATATCTTCAATGCGAAGACAATGGCACCCAGTTCTAAATCGTGGGTAGGGTAGTTCTCTTCATGCTTCTTCAGCTATCGGGAGGCGTATGCTACGACCTTCCCGTGTTGCATCAACACACAACCCATACCTCTGCCTGATGCGTCGCAATAGACCTCACAACCATCTGGACCGTCTGGTATAGTCAGGACTGGTGCAGATGTCAGAGTATCCTTGAGACTCTGAAAAGAACTCTCGCAGTCATCTGTCCACTCGAATGGAGCATCCTTCTTCATCAAGGAAGTCATCGGCTTCGAGACACTGAGAAGTCCTTCACAAACCTCCTATAATAACCTGCCAGACCGAGGAAGCTCCGGATGTCGGTAACTGTCTTCGGCCTAGGCCAGGTGCGCACTGCATCTATCTTTGCCGGATCAACAGCGATCCCGGCCTCAGAAATCACATGTCCAAGAAAGGATACTTGGTTCAACCAAAACTCACACTTTGAAAATTTAGCATACAACTGATTCTTTCTCAATGTTTGTAACACATTTCTCAGGTGGCTTTCATGCTCACCTCTCGATTTCGAGTACACAAGAATATCGTCGATGAAGACTACCACTAACTTGTCCAACTGATCTTGGAACAAGCGGTTCATTAAGTCCATGAACTTTGCTGGTGCATTGGATAAACCAAACGGCATAACCGTAAACTCATAATGTCCATATCTGGTTCTGAAAGCGGTCTTCTCTATGTCACACTCACGAATGGCAATCTGATGGTATCCGGATCGTAAATCTATCTTGGAGAACACTGATGCTCCTCTCAACTGATCAAATAAGTCATCAATGCATGGTAAAGGATAACGGTTCTTCACCGTAACTGCATTCAGCTCACGATAATCAATACACAGGCGGAGACTACCGTCCTTCTTCTTCACGAAGAGGACCGGCGATCCCCATGGTGAAACGCTAGGGCGGATAAATCCCTTGTCGAGTAGGTCTCTCAGCTGCTCCTTGAGCTCTGTCATCTCGGCTGGAGCCATACGATAGGGCGCCTTCACAATTGGTCTGGTGCCCGGAACCAAATCAATCTCAAACTCAACTTCCCGTGTTGGCGGCATGCCGGGCAGTTCCTTAGGAAATACATCAGGAAACTCCGACACTACCGGCACATCTGGGCTAAACTCTGGGTCTCTCTCTATGTCCTGGACATAGTAGAGGTATACATCATTCCCTCGTCGTAATTCACAATACATGGCCATGGCGGTGATGATCTGAGTCGAAGGCTTCCTGGGCCTCTGGCGGTAAGATATAGTAACCCCAGACGGACTCTGAAGAAGCAGACGATGCTCGGCACACAGGATTCTACCCTTGTACCGCTCCAACCAGTTCATCCCAACAATCACATCAAAACCAAGTCCGTCGAACTCTATCAAGTCGATCGGAAACTCTTCATCACGAATTCGTACAACAGCATCTCGGTGATAGCGGGTACACCTGATCCGCTCTTTCGACGGGAGAGTGACTAGAAAGTCTGGCATCTCTTCACCGTCTAACCCCAGCCTCCTCACAAATGATAGTGAGATAAATGTATGTGAGGCTCCGGAGTCGAACTAGATCGAAGCGTCCACGCCATTGACTGGAAAGGTACCGGTGAGGATTGTGCCGCTCTTGCCGGCTTCTGCCTCATTACAAACACCCAGTATACCTCCCGTTCCGAATGCATAGCCTAATTCATGGGCAACTTATAAGTATTTGGTAACAACACGGTAGATATACTTCGAACAACTCCACTTTATTGGTTATCACTCCCTTCACATCACAAGTCGATTACATTGTCAACTTAGCTAGATATAGCATTCTTAATATACAACTGGCTTAACACATTACATAATTATACAAGGCTTTAAAACTGTCTGAAGGTCAAATTCAAACGTCCGGGTTTCATGTGTGTGGCATTGATCACTGCTGATGGTGCGGTATTCAGTTTGATCTTCCTGATGCCATGATATAGCATCCTTGACTGCCCACCCATGATTAACACATCTCCTGATTTCAGCATTAACTTCTTTGCGAGATCAGCACGCTTCTGCTTGCCGTACACAAACACTGCGGTATCACCGATGGACCAAGACACCACGGGTACTCCCTTACTTAGAGACTCGGGTGACTCGTCCTTATCTTGGTGTAAACCCAACCGTCCACCTTTCTGGTAGAAGTTCACAATACATAAATCCACCTTAACACTTGGTATTGAGTCCGATTCAACTTTCTGAGCAATTCCCACGGCGTGGTCAACGACCGCTAGGAACTCCTCAGGTATCATCGGTACCATTGCTCCATCTTCAGCTCGCACTTCTTGATATGTCTTGGTGTAAGGATTCCAGTCCTTACCCATGCACATCATCTTCAATTTCATCCTTGATCCGCTCGGGTATTCGGGTGTGTAGAAACCTCCAGGTGCTGCTCCAAGTTCGTTGCATCGTCGGATGATGTGGATTTGTGCTTCCGGTGTCAGGTATCCATTTAAGAGTATCATACCTGGTTGGATGACCTGACATTGCTCCATTGGGAAGTTGGTGATGCTGATAGTGGTTTCTTCAGGGTTTGGTGTGGGTGGGATTGGATAACAAATATTGAAGGTTCCTAGATTTCCAAATTACCTATTTTAGGTGATTTTCACATTATACTTTAATTCTTTACTCACATGGTAGTACACTTGGACTCACTAACACATGCATGAAATGCGGTATGCAATCACTTATTTCACTCAACAGTTTAGGCGGTACCTGGTCTAGTAGAGGGCCCTGGCGCCTCAGACCGGTCCACCACATTCAGGGCGGCCTTGCTAGGTCCCGACCCTTTCCCCTTCTGGGAATCAGTGTGCCTCCGATCTCTGGGTGGCTGGTTAGCCGACTTCGGGCCATCGATGGTCGCTGTGGCCTTACCCTTCCACTGCCCCTTGGGCTTGTTGACTCTGCTGTTGGGGTTACGGTAACACTCATAGTCACGGTGACCCCACTTCTCGCAGTAGCGACACTGCACGTCATTTCCTTTGCAGTCCTTGTCGGGGTGGTCTCCGTTACACCACTTACAGTAGTAGTGGCGCTCCGGTCCAGAACCCGTGCAAGCTGCTATCACAGTGCACAATCAATACTTACTTCATAACTTAACAACATAAACTTCAACTTGACACACATGTTTAAATAATTACCCTTAGGCGGGTAAGAGCGTAGGGGTTTCGCCGCGTATGCATATGTGAGCTTCAGTGGCTCCTCAGCTGTGGTGGTTTGGGCTTGGCCTTTGTCACCCTGGTGCTAACTCTTCTGGGGCTGAGGGTAGGGCTTCTTTTTCTTCTTTCCTCCCCCGTACCCCTACGGACTCTGGCCCTCGCTCGTGGCCTTGCGCTTGTGCGCATTCTCCTCGTCCCTCAATCGGACGGTAATCTCAACCTTAGCAGCGGCATGATAGCACTCCTGGATTTAGGATGTCAGTCATGCCCCGCAAAACATACTCACAAACTCACATTGATATTCACCTATGGATTACACTTATTCACATCACACTGTATTCTAATTACCTGTAAGGTAGTATACTCAGCTGGCCCCATCCCATAGCGAAGACGGTGGCTGAGACCGTTGCAGAAACGGTTTACCAGCACCCGGTTCGAGTATCCCAGGTCCGGTAACAGATGGATAAGGCCGGTGAAAGCGGTGTAGTAGTCATCGACCGACATCTTATCCCCCTGCCTTAGACTATCCAGCTCTAGGCGCTTGGCCTCTTGCACATGCACAGGATAATACTTGGCTCGCAGCAGAGCCGTATACTCTCTCCAACCAAACTGAGGATCCGCCATCCGGTCCTCTCTCACAAGCTTCCACCAACTTTGTGCCGAACCCTTTAGGTAGTAAGCGGCAAGACGGACCCTGGCTCCAGCAGGCACATCCAAGGTCTCGTAGGCGGTCTCCAACTCGGAGATGTACGCCTCCAGCTTATGAGGGTCGGTCTCCCCATGAAATGACGGGGGTCTCAAATCTGCCAACGCCTTGACCCAGTTGGTCTCTCGTGGTGGTGGTGGTGGTGGTTGAACTTTGGGCAGTTGCCCCTGCTGAATTGCAGCTACTAATTGTGGGACCATCTGGGCTACGGCGGCCGCAACAGCGTCGGCTATGACTTGTGCCGTAGGGTTCTCCCCCTGGTTCCCGGTGTCACCAATGCCGCGCCCGCGGCCTCGACCTCGCGGTCTACCTGACATCTGAATTCACACGAACATTCATTAGCATTGTGCTTGCACACTTATTGGTTCCAACGATTGTATCGTCTTCCCGACAACAAGGTATCTCCACACTTAGTTAGTGGTTAACCTTTCCATAACTGCTCACTTAGGTAACTGTGGTTAGATTTCCTAACTCGGTATATTCCTAAGCTCGGTATTCTAGTCATCAGAGCGATACTTCACTCTGATACCACTTTTTGAAACACCCCTACTAATCACTTAACAATAACTGAAATCGCAGCGGAAAAACAACTAAACAATAACTAAACGATTCGGTGCTACAACGCCGTTAACCACCCACGTGGTTAACTAGGCAGAATAAATACAAGTGTATCGGTCTGATGATCAGACTCCCGAGCATTGGGTAACAACAACCATATATACATAACCAACATACCGAGTATTTAATACAATCCGTCACTGTAAACTGTACACATGAACTCCACTGTCAACTGTAAACGACCGTCATTGTAACACAAACGGTACCAAAATATAACGCCACGGGAGCACAGGCGCATCCCGGGCTCAACATCCAAAATAACCAAAAGTATTTCTGCAGCCTAGTTCTATAGCCATTCCGTTTCCTCGATCCTCATCCTGCAGTAAAAAAAATATGGAGCCCCCGAGGGGGTCAGCAACCCTTGGCTGGTATGGTTAACGCGCAGCCCATCGGCTACCGGGATACGCGCAACTAATTGTCATGATGACATGGCATTCATTTTAACACATAACATATACATATGGCATAGCAACAATATTGCATAGCACAACATCACATACTTAGTGAGTACACTTCCCACAACAACAAACCAAGAAGGTTAATCAACATAAGAAGCCTAGAGAATGGTTTACCCTCATGTTAAGCTTGTCACACACACTCATTACCGTTCTGTTAGCCGAACGAGTAACTTAAGTCACAGATGGTTTGGATATTGTGACCCGAACACACCACACAAACACATGTTCCCACTAAACCGATCATAAGTCCGAATAGGTAAGCTTTGGAGGAAGCTAGCGGGAGATCGAACGCCAAATAAAGGAGAACAATCTTAACAACATAAGAGTCGAATCTGATACAGATATCTACTCTTATACTTACACGCGTGACCGGACAACCGGATTCCTCACCCCCAGTTAACACTCGTTAGAAGTTCACTGTTGGAACTCAATAACAAATCACAGCATGTGGTTAAACCTTGTTAGTCACACACAGGGGTATGAGTCACACTTCAACAATACAATAATATAAACAACTGTAAACTCATTACATGAGTTAAGTCTTACAAGGTCATAAACAAACAGAAAAATAAACAACACACAAGCTGGTGTAAACCGGTAGGCAACAGATTGCAAGAAAACCATACCTTGGTCCTTGCTTCGACTGGTTTCCACCGTAGGTCACTCCTATACATGATTAATAACGTCGGTCAATTTACTTGCTTAACTTTGAATTTTACTAAGCATTTTACATGGTTATATGACATGTTTTAATGCCCAAACTTAACCTTGATTACCTACATTATACCCCCTAGGGTTAACTACTTAAGCCACACTTTGATTGTTTTTTTTTACAAGTTTTGGTCCGACCGACCTTACCGACCGACCTTACACAAGGTCGGTCCATTCCAGAACACATTACCGTCAAAAATTCTACTCCGACCGACCTTGCAAGTTCGGTCCACAAGTTCGGTCTATTCCCGAAAGTTTTTCCCCTTTGAAAACTCAGGCCCGACCGATCTTGGCAAGTCCGGTCGCAAGATCGGTCGATTCCCGGGACTCACTTACGTACAAAAATTTAGGCATGACCGACCTTGTAAGTTCGCTCCCAAGGTCGGTCTATTCCAGAGACTCAATCCGTACTAAAAATCCATGCCCAACCGACCTTGCAAGTCCGGTCCCCAAGGTCGGTCCATTCCAGAGACCATTTCTCGCAGGGTAAACTGGGCTCGACCGACCTTGCAGGTCCGGTCCCAAGGTCGGTCTGCTCCAGACCCTTGTTTTTAATTGCCCATTTAACTCCAAACTTCCCCACATATATCCTAGTATGTTCTAACCTTATTTGGACACTTCAAACACACCTTAAGACCTCCATTAAACTCCTTAAATCATTCATCAAAATCCACCTCAAGCATTACACAAATTCTTATAAAAAGGTTTACACTTGTAATGTTTTTCACTAAGTTTCTATGTGGTGTTTCATACCTATAACTTCCACTATTCCGAAATGTTTTCTCACCACTACAACATCATATCCCAAGCATCTTTTCTTCCTAACCAAACTCCTTGAATATCTCTACAAGTTTATAGCTCCTTCATGCAACAAATCACTTCTTCCTTATTCACCAACATTGCACAAGTCCTAAACACAATCTCACCATGATCTTGAAGTATCCCAAAACATTCATTTGCATACTAAATCCTCTAGAACATTGCCTAAGTCCTTTTTACATCTTAGAATACCTTAATGCATGTTTCTTTCACTAGTAGAACACTTAACCTTTCAAAACACTTCCTTACTCCCCAAAACTCATTTTAAACACCTAAAACTTCTTATACATTATCTAAATTTCGACATGGGTTCTCCTAGAACATTACCAAGCCAAAACACATTGTTTTCACCACTAAACATCCAAGAACACTAAAATCCATCAAGAACATTCTTGTACACAAAACTTCACTCATTTAACACTACATCAAAATATAGTGCATAATTTACATTGCTTGGCACTTAGGCCCTCAAATAACATGGCTCTTAGGCCCTTAAATTGCACAAACCATAAACACTGAATTTCCCACATTATATTTGCCTTTGACCTGCAAATACATACAACAACACATATTGAAATACCCCAAACCTTGATATGTTGTTTAAATGTTAAACTATGGTATTTAAAGGCTAAAAAGTGCCTGAGAAACATTAGTGAACTGTTTAAACCATAGTAAAACACAATAAAGCACTAAGACACAGCTTGAGCAAAAACATGCTGAAAGCTTGGAGTGAACTTGGTTAGGACCCAAAGAACCTACCAAGACTAAATAATAGTCAATTATGATTTAATAAGGCTAATTAAGTCCTTAGGAAACTTTGGTAGACAATTAAACCAAACAAAACACAAATAAATACCTTAAGGTCAATATGGGCAGAAATGTGCTCTAAGCTTGGGATAAATTTGTATAAGACCTAAAGGTCATACCTATACCTTATAAATATGTTAATGAACATATTAAACCAATTACCAAAGAAAACCAAGCTTGAAAACAAGTTAAAACACAAAATGTGCTTTAAGGAGTCTTAAAGCACATTTTTGAAAAAATGTCTTGTAAATGAGTTTTGAGTGGCTAAGTGTCCATCATTACTCTTTAATTAACATGTGTACTACTTAGTATCACATTAGGAAGTCAAAGTCAATGGGAAATCAAAAATTTCACAACAATGTGCCTTGTTTTTGTGAATAGTTACCAAATTAACCAAGTTTATAACATATGACAATATAAGTGTGACAATTGGTCAACAAAGACTAAAATACCCCTAAGTAATATAAGGGGGCCGGTTTTTTTGTAAGGTAAGTCACCACCATTTGCAAATAAATTAAAGAAAGGAAGGAAAAGTAAGTAAAAAGAAGAAAGTTACTTTATAACATAAATATCTTCAAAGGTAGACCTCTCACCTCATTCTCTTCTTTTCTCCTTGTTCCCACCGTCTTCATCCTCTCCTCTCTTCTTCAAAAACGATTGGCTATAGTAACCAATATTCTCCATCTTCATTTCCTTGCCAAATCCAACTCCATGCTCCAAATCAAATTCTAAGACCATATTTGTCTTAGTTAGACCAAGCTCTACACTTCTATATTTTCAAATCTTCAAGAACTCCATTTTGTTGCCATGAAGATTCACCATTGTTGGAGCTTGAGCTCACCTTTTCATGCCTTGTCATTCTCCTTGGCTTCAAGGTAAGGAAAGTAAAAGAAAATCAATGTTTCCTCTTGTTTTTGTGTGTAACCGAGAATCACCCTTTGATGGTGTCTTCTCTTGTTCTTTCATAGCTCCATTTCAATCTTAAAGGACAAGGAGGAGTTCTCTCTTGATGCTTATTCAAGCTCTCTTTTTATTCCAAGGTAAAACAACTATCCTAATGTGTTAAGATAATATATATAACCTAGGGTTTACAATGAGTTTAAGCATGAAGCTTGAATACTCATTACCTTGCTTGTACATTGATTAGAAGTTTGACAAGCAATCAAAGCCTTGTCGGTTTTCTATTAAAGAAGGAGCAAGGGGTGACAATGAAAAACTTGTGAAGGAAAAGAGGTAAACAAACTATCTAAATGTAGTTTAAATGCCTAGGAAAAATGAACTTGATTTGCTTATTAAAATACCTAAGGAGCCAATGGGAAAAGAGCTAGTGAATTGTTCTTAAGGAGATTATTAAAGGGCATATGTGATGTTGAGTGTATTTGCAGGTCAAAGGCAATATATTATGTGGGAAATTCAGTGTTTAAGGTTTATGCAATTTAAGGGCCTAAGAGCCATGTTATTTATGGGCCTAAGTGCCAAGCAATTTGATTATGCACTATATTGTGATGTAGTGTAAATTTGGTGAAGTTTTGTGTGTGAGAAGGTTCTTGATGGATTTAGGTGTTATTTAATGTTTAATGGTGAAAAACAATGTGTTTTGGTATGACAGTATGCTAGGAGAACCCATGGCAAAATTTGGATAATGTACAAGAAGTTTTAAGTACTTAAATGAGTTTTAGTGAACTAGGAAGTGTTAGGAATGAATAAATGTTTTACTAGGGAAGAAAACATGTATTAAGGTGTTTAGAGTGCTACAAGGATTTAAACATTATCTTGGAAGTTCTAGAAATCCAATGGGTGTTTGTGGGATGTACTAAAGTCTTGGAGAAGTTTGTTTAAGGTTTAGGAATGTTGATGTACAAGGAGGGAATGATGTTTATGTAAGGATTGAGAAAGGAATTTTAAGAAGGTGTGAACAAGGAAATGTAGTAAGTAAGAAAAGATGCTTGGGAGATGATGTTAAGTGGTAGAGGAAACATCTTGGTATAGTGGTCATTATAGGTGAAATACCACTTAGAAAACCAAAAGAGAAATGTTACAAGTGTTAAGAGATTTGTAAGTAAATGAGTGAGTGTTTAAGGACTTTAGAAGTAAGCTTGTACATGCATTTGGAGGATGTTATGTGAAGGTTTAAGTGTGCTAAATGATGTTGAAGCATACTAGGATATGTAAGGTGAAGTTTGGAGTCAAATGGGAATTTAGAAACAAAGGTCTGGAGCCGACCGACCTTAGGGACCGGACCTACAAGGTCGGTCGAGCTCAGTTTACACTACCGGAAAGAGTTTCTGGAATGGACCGACCTTGGGGACCGGACTTGCAAGGTCGGTCGGGCTTGTATTTTGGGTACGAATTGAGTCCCTGGAATCGACCGAACTTGGGACCGAACTTGCCAAGATCGGTCGGTCCTGAGTTTTCAAAGGGGAAAAACTCTCGGGAATAGACCGACCTTGTGGACCGAACTTGCAAGGTCGGTCGGGTAGAATTTTTGACGGTAATATGTTCTGGAATGGACCGACCTTGTGTAAGGCGGTCGGTAGGTCGGTCGGACAAAACATTGTTTAAGGTTATAGGATGATGGGATTATTAAGTAATGATGTTATAAGATTGTTAAGGACATGTTACGTGAGTTATAATGACAATTTAGTAGTGGGGGGAAAAGTTATTAAAATGTAAAAGTAAGACAAGTTAAAATGTGAAGTTATTTAACTAACTAGTTTAACTGGGATAAGTTATGAGCATTAGACTTTTAAACAACCATGTTACCACCGATGTTAATAAGTAAATGTAATATTACAGTTGTTCGAGAATCGTTCAGGAACATAAGTGGACATGATAGAGTGGACTCCGGTGACAGGTATGGTTTTCTTGCAACCTATGTCCTACCGGATTACACCGGCTTGTATGCCAACGTGTTTTTCTGTATGTTTGCCACATTGTAAGATAAACATGTAATGAGTTTACAGTAATTCATATATGTGGCGTGTCTAGTTCCGATACCATTTAACCTTGAAAGTGTTAAACTTAGCTAACTGAGTCTAGGATCACATGAGAGATCGGTATTCGGATTTAACGACCCGAACCATGGGACGTTCTAACCACGGCTATGCATGAGTTAATTGTGTAATGTTGTGTGTGAATGTATGGACCTCCCTTGTGTGTTTAACCCAGTCGAAATACCTTATTGGTGTGTGTGGATGTGATAGGCTCCATAGTGGGGCTCAAACTATTATCTACAAGTAAATATGTACTAACAGGGGGTGAGGAATCCGGTTAGGCCGGTCGCGTTTGTTTGGGAGTGGGTATCCTTTTTAGCCTTACCCTCCTCTCTTTATGGTTGTTTCCCTCACGGGTCACGTCCCATTAGCTTACTACTCCAAGCTGAGCTATTCTGACTTATGATCGGTTTAGGGGGAAATGTGTTTGTGTGGTGTGTCGGGTCACTAAATCTGAAACCATCTTAACTTAAGTTACTCGTCCGACTATTAGGACGGTAATGAGTGTTGTATAAGAGTTTATTACGAGGGTGACATCATTCTCTAGGCTCACAAGTGAATTACTATGTTTGGGTCGGTTCCTAAGAAACCGTTCCGTTATGTATGTGTTATTGTGTTGTACTGCAATTCCCATTGCGATGTTATGTTATGTGCATGTTGAAAACGTGAAAAGTGTTGTTATGTGGTGTATGTGGATCATGGATAATGAATCCCAGTTATAAAAGAGACGTTTATGGATAAACCGATTATTGGGTAAGTGTGTCTATTAAAGAAGTAGCTCCCCTAGAGAGAACCCTCTAGGGTTAATGAACACAATGAGTTGACTTATCAAGTAAGGATGTGTTATCTGTTTGTTGAGCCCATTGTGGTGGTATGTTATGTGTTGTGTGTTTATAGTTTACATGCATGATTCAAATATAATCAACCGCATGCTAAGACGACAATTAGTTGTGCTGGCCCGTAGCATGCGGGCTGCGGGATTACCATAACCAGCAAGGTGCTGAGCCCCTGGGGGGCCACCCTTTCTCTCTTTTCCTATTTCAGGTACAAGGAGCTAAGCCGTTCGAGAGTAGGACGGGGTGTTGTTTGAACATGGGTAATCATTTAAGTTATATATGTACAGTAGGTGTAGTAAGACCGAAATTGTTATCCGGCATTAGTTTGTGAATACTCGGTACAGTTGAAAGGTATATGTTGTTGTTGTTATTAATGGAAAGGGCAGTAATGTGGTAGTCGCTCGGGAATCTAGTCCATCAGACCGGTACAATGAGTATGTAATGCCTTGTAGCCACGTGGGTGGTTAACGGCGTGTAAACCAACGAGTTAAGTAATGTGATGAAGTATGTTTTCCGCTGCAGTTTGTTGTTAAGTGTGTTAATTGTGGGGTGTTACAAAAAGTATCAGAGCGAAGTATCGCTCTGATGACGAATTACCGAGCTTAGGAAGTACCGAGCGTGAGAGATACGCTAGTAGGGTATTACCAGTGTGTACTGGAAATCTACAATATTGCTAACTAAAAAATTGTAGGAAAACTATATACAAAATGAATAAAAATAAACCTAATCCTACCAACTCTACTACGGGTAGCAAAATAAAACCGGTCGGAGTATAGTGTAAATATATTACGACCGGAAGATTACTGAGAGAGAGTATCGTACCCAAGGGACTTATAGAAAATTAGTCTTAATCTGGGCAAAAGCCTATTCTAAGACAAGGGGGGAAAAGTAAATGTAATTCTAATCTAAAATAACTAACTAAAATAAACTAACTAAAGGTATGATTCGGGACTAGATCGACCCAAGCACCACTATGAACATTTAATACATAACAAGTCTCTGAAATCACCCGAACAAATGAACGTGCCGGATAGTTGATGCACGGCATATTCAAAGACGTTGAACATGCCGGACAGAACAGACCCGGCACTAGACCCGGCAAGAACGAAATGTGAATTTTTATCCCAGTTTCGAACCCCGAAAACAATGACTCACTATCCAATTTCAAACCCAACAATCTCTTGTCAGTATTCGCCTGAAATAATGAAAATGGATAAGGTTATTCAACTCTTTCGGTGTTGTCATCTACACTCTGCATCTAACAACGGTGACGGACCACTAAGATTCCTTAACCAAAAACACTCTTGTCTTTTGAACCTCAAGTGAAATTTAGAAGATAGGAGAACAAGTAGCGAACTCATTCCGCCTTATATGGAAATCTAAATCTTAGTAAAACTTGTGGAATATATATATTGAATGATCAAAGTGTTTACAAGGAAGAACTTATCCCTAACCAAATCCTAACAAGGAATCCTACTTCACCATCCACTCAAATAAAGAAGCAAATACATGAGGGAGAAGGAGATTGGTTATAGCCTTGACCCAAAAAGGAAATCTTCTCTTCTTCTTGTGGATGGATCCATAGAAATGCCTTGGACACCAACACTTGGAATGAGGCGGAAATGGAGTAATGAATGGAGTATAATATGATGTTTAAGTGTGTCCCCAAATGACCACATGGGAAGGGTATTTATAGGTGTTGGAAGTGATTCTATGGAAAGACATAACTTAAATGATGTCTTTCCATAAAGATACACCTTCAAGACATGTCTTTAGCAAAAAGATACCTTTCACCCTAGTTGTATTGGTATGGAAAGACACATCACCAAATGATGTCTTTCCATAGTGTCTTCTCATCCAAAAGACATCTTTCCAACTAAAAGACACCTCTTCACCATAAGACACCTTTTCACCAAAAGACACCTTTTCACCAAAAGCCACCTTTTTGCCAAGAGACACCTCTTCATCAAAAGACACCTCTTCATCAAAAGACACCTCTTCATCAAAAGACACCTCTTCATGTACTGCTAACTTCTGGTGAACTGAGGCAACTTTTTACTTGTGCCGGCTAGGATGTACCCGGCAACATACCCGGCATAGTACCTTTCTCTGCTTCACGCTTGTGCCGTGCAGGAGTTAACCGGCCTTATGTCCGGCATTTTGGTCAAAAGTGTTTCCTCGCATGAAAACATATAAAAACATAAGACTGAACAAATAATACACTTTAATACATAATATAACATAATTATTAACTACTCAACCTTATTTAAATAAATATAATCCTAAATCTAGTACATAAAATATGATAAGTCTGCGGCTTATCAAGGCCTTACACTTACCTTTTGCTAGTCCTCGAGCAAAATTAGATTAGAAAGGAATAAATACTTATGCACAAAATAGATAGACTTTAGAATGACAATTAGATAAATATTCTCAACTCTCTGACTCTATTTCATAAGTATCACTTAATCATCCTTATCCATCAAAACATACTAATGGGTATAAAAATAAAGCATTTTCAAAACCGATCAAAAGCTTTTGGGCTATTTTGAATAAGGGATTTGTATTCTCTCCTTTTTCCGGTTTCCATCATTCAGCCCTATTTTTCAAGAGTTTCTGAATGTGGCCAAGACACTCATCAATGGTTTTTAAATGCTCAGCCCTATTTTGTAAGGGTTTCTGAATCAACCATGAATTTTTTTGCATTGAAGAACGGGGAATTTAGGAGAAAAACAAAAGGAAAAACTCTCGTTTCTTACCTTTTTCTAAGGCACTTTTTGCAACCTCAAGAAATATAATACTTTTCCTTTGGAAGAAGATTTTTTCTTTTTTTTTGCATTTCTTTCCTTCTTCTTTCTTTCTACAAAACCCTATTTAAGATTTTCACCCAAAAGACTTTTCACAGTTTGAAAAAGAAAAGAAAATATTACCCAGAAGTACATAAAGGAAAGAATTAGGAGAAAAGATCATATACTCATGTTAAATAAGAAGAATCAAGAAGTTAAAAACAAGAATCTATAAGTCATTAGAAAGCTTACCTCTTTAGAGAACAAGCATTTATTCATTCCTAATCTCATCTCAATCAAAAACATGCAAAAAGTTTAGTAAAACATTGACAAACTTTAAACTTGTTATAAACTTTAAACTTATTATATCAAATCTACTAATGATTTATTTTCTATATAAAAAATATATATTTAAAATAAAATATTTTTTTTAGGGGGGACCCTGCCCTACACTTGGCAGGAACACTGTCCCCAGTGTTCAAAAGAAAAATAAAGAAATAAGGAAAGGATGTGACTCCCCTGCGGTGAAAGAAGACCAGATGCGTGGGGCTGTCCTACACTTAGCCTTCGGCTACTTGGCCGAGTGATCAGAGATCTCGATAGAAACAAAGATCGATCTCGCATACTCCCGTTGATCAATTTAGTGTTGGAGACGGGAGTTGACCAAGTGGTCATAGTTGAGCAAAAAGTTGCTGCATTTGCAACTGCATCGACTTATGCTCTATGCGAATGGTCGATGTCTCTGCAAGTTCCGCTTCCTCAGGTGGTATAAAATCTGGCGATTCGGAGCATTGGGCGTGTGGTCGTGCAATAATCTGCTGCAAATTTTCCACATTCGCCTGCTGAGGAAGAGAGTTTATTGCCATTCGCCTGCGGTATTTGATTATTTGTGTAGGGAGTGTGCTTGAAGTGCATTCACCTAATTTACTTTGGAGGAGTAGCACACAACATATTAATTGAACGAAGTATAGTATAAAGAGTAATAAAATAGAAATGTTACGAAACTAAAAGAAAAGAAAAATAAATTATATTGAACGTGCCGGACAGAGTGCCAGGCGTGGCGTATCCGGCAATGGAATGCTTCCATTAAAGCCGGATTGGTTTTGCCCGGCATCCTGCCCGGTTTGTTCAACTCAAAAAGAAAATAACAAAAAAAAATCAAAAATGAGAAAAGGGATGGATAAAACGAGATACTTGTAATAATAAATAAACATATTTTTACATAATTAAAATTGCGAAAATGAAAAGAAATAACAAAATTGGGCATGCCGGACGTGGTGCCGGGTGTGCGGCGCCCGGCATTGGACTTCCTCCAAGATTGCCGGGTTGATTTTACCCGGCTTTACGCCCGGCGTGTTCAAACTTTTTTAAAAAAAATAAATAAATAAATAAAACGGAAAAGGGAAGGTAAAGATAAAATAATAATGCAATAGGAAGGAATATTTACAAACAACTCTAAAATTGAAGATAAAATGTAAAATAAAAAGTTGAGATAGAATATGCCAGATTGTAAGCCGGGTGAATACGGTCCGGCTTAGGACTTCCTCCATGATGCCGGATGTGTTCTACCTGGCATCGTGCATGGCCTACACAACCTAGTGAACAAAAAAAAACAATGAATAAAAGAATTAAAGAATAAAAATGTTGAATGTGTCGGGCACTAGATATCCGACCTGGCACCCGGCATATTCAACCGAGCAAAAATATGCACAATTTTAAATCAATAAATCAAAGAATAAAGAATAAAGAATAGGGTGTTTTACCGAATTTAGGACTTGGGCAACGGCGCCAATTTGCTAACTAAAAAATTGTAGGAAAACTATATACAAAATGAATAAAATAATAACCTAATCCTACAACTCTACTACGGGTAGCAAAATAAATCCCGGTCGGAGTATAGTGTAAATATATTACGACCGAGAGTATCGTACCCAAGGGACTTATAGAAAATTAGTCCTAATCCGGGCAAAAGCCTATTCTAAGACAAGGGGGGAAAAGTAAATGTAATTCTAATCTAAAATAACTAACTAAAATAAACTAACTAAAGGTATGATTCGGGACTAGATCAACCCAAGCACCACTATGAACATTTAATACATAACAAGTCTCTGAAATCACCCGAACAAATGAACGTGCCGGATATCCTGCCGGACAGTTGATGCACGGCATATTCAAAGACGTTGAACATGCCGGACAGAACAGACCCAACACTAGACCCGGCAGGAACGAAATGTGAATTTTTATCCCAGTTTCGAACCCCGAAAACAAGGACTCACTATCCAATTTCGAACCCAACAATCTCTTGTCAGTATTCGCCTGAAATAATGAAAATGGATAAGGTTATTCAACTCTTTCGGTGTTGTCATCTACACTCTACATCTAACAACGGTGACGGACCACTAAGATTCCTTAACCAAAAACACTCTTGTCTTTTGAACCTCAAGTGAAATTTAGAAGATAGGAGAACAAGTAGCGAACTCATTCCGCCTTATATGGAAATCTAAATCTTTGTAAAACTTGTGGAATATATATATTGAATGATCAAAGTGTTTACAATGAAGAACTTATCCCTAACCAAATCCTAACAAGGATTCCTACTTCACCATCCACTCAAATAAAGAAGCAAATACATGAGGGAGAAGGAGATTGGTTATAGCCTTGACCCAAAAAGGAAATCTTCTCTTCTTCTTGTGGATGGATCCGTAGAAATGCCTTGGACACCAACACTTGGAATGAGGCGGAAATGGAGTAATGAATGGAGTATAATATGATGTTGAAGTGTGTCCCCAAATGACCACATGGGAAGGGTATTTATAGGTGTTGGAAGTGATTCTATGGAAAGACATAACTTAAATGATGTCTTTCCATAAAGATACACCTTCAAGACATGTCTTTAGCAAAAAGATACCTTTTACCCTAGTTGTATTGGTATGGAAAGACACATCACCAAATGATGTCTTTCCATAGTGTCTTCTCATCCAAAAGACATCTTTCCAACTAAAAGACACCTCTTCACCATAAGACACCTTTTCACCAAAAGACACCTTTTCACCAAAAGCCACCTTTTTGCCAAGAGACACCTCTTCATCAAAAGACACCTCTTCATCAAAAGACACCTCTTCATCAAAAGACACCTCTTCATGTACTGCTAACTTCTGGTGAACTGAGGCAACTTTTTACTTGTGCCGGCTAGGATGTACCCAGCAACATACCCGGCATAGCACCTTTCTCTGCTTCACGCTTGTGCCGTGCAGGAGTTAACCGGCCTTATATCCGGCATTTTGGTCAAAAGTGTTTCCTCGCATGAAAACATATAGAAACATAAGACTGAACAAATAATACACTTTAATACATAATATAACATAATTATTAACTACTCAACCTTATTTAAATAAATATAATCCTAAATCTAGTACATAAAATATGATAAGTCTGCGGCTTATCAAATATCCATCCCTCCCTCCGCAAATCCCTGTTTTATAACTTGGGAAGAACGCCAGAGAGATGAAAGTCCTCTCATACTCGGGAATACCCGATCTGGTTGTTATTAAATACCTCTAAAGGTACGGAGAACCTGTCATACGGTAGATCCCGAAAACTGGGAATCCCGGAGACGGTTTCCATCTGAACAATGTTAACCGCATTTAATAGCGAAGAATGAAGAATCTTGTGTATAGAAGAATAGAATTTTCGGCAACCTGGGTCGACATGCCGAGCAGTTGAGAACAACCAGCTTGCAACGCACCGACCGTGCAACAGGCAAGAAGTGGATTAATGAAACCCGAGACGAGTGTCTACGGGACCACAGTTGTTAAATAATACACCAACGGTATACCAACCGACAAAGGAACTACAACGTAGTACCCAAACAAGAGACAAGTCTCAGTGACCACGACAAATACGTGGAATGGGCTACGAAGGAGATACAATGCTAAGTGAGAAGGGGTCTCCCAGAATGGGAAACACCCTAGTTAATGATTATCATGTGAATACAGTGAGAAGTCGCCCAGGGGGTCAATTGTCAAGACTGTAAGATCAAGTGTGGGCCAACAAGGCCACTGATGACAGTGCTGGTAAAGAACAATACCACAACCGGTATGTGTTTAACCGATAGCTAGTTAGCATGGCGCACTTGCCATGGCAAGTGCTACTATAACAGGGATGTTCGGGGAAATTTATAACAAATACAAAGTACTTAGTAAAGTACCATGATGTTAAGTAAGATCATCATAACCGTGGAAGGGCTTAACAGCCTAACCAATGTATGTGGGAATAAACCAGGCAGCAAGAAGCTAGATTTGGTTAAGGGAAGAAGGCATTGTAAAACCATGAAAATTTTTCTTTCAAACTCAGTTTTATTCCAAACTCTTTTCTTTCAAAACCAGATTTTCTTTCAAACCAATACTTCTTTCTAACCTTCTTTAAACCAAACCAGTAAACCCAAGGGTAGTTGATAAAGATACAACAGTGGATAAATCTTCCCTTGATTAAGTTCGGGAAGCAGGGAATGCATATTGTCACAGGACAATATAAGGGAGTTGACAACAGAATACTTCACCTAGGCGTGTGACGGACACTACGAGTGTACCAACTGTAATGTGGGACGACCGCACTCCGATAGAAGCTTGTGGGCCTGACAGACCTACTTATGGGTTAGTTGGGTAAGTAGCAATGTATCAGCATGCTACCCCACATATGTATACGAGTAGAGTCCAGAACACGGGAGGTAGTCGACTCCGTACTACGGTCAGCAGTGTAAGTCAATCAAGAGCTAAGGATTACCATGAATAGATGAAGTAAAGGAACCTAGTCAAGTTAACGAGACTAAAGGAATTAGTGAATTCCTTTCAAGGAAATGTTTAAGAGTCAGGAGGTGCGAAGCGCACTAACTGTTATGTAAAGACATAGCATATGTCTTAAGGATCCTCAGGGATAAACATGTTAGCTGGAACGGTGACCCAGCCTGTGCATGGCAAGTAGATGCCTAATGCGGACACATTAATGTGCAATGAACGGGATGAAACGCCCGGAGTGAGTACCTACACTACCAGGAGATGTCGATCTTCACAGAAGAAGATAATAAGCCAGTCAAGAACGTAAAACGGCGTGGCTAACTGAATATACCAATAAGTGCAAGCCAGATGTAATGGCATAACATAGCAACACCCAGGAGCAATCCTGGAAGGGTGTTCACATCAACGATAGTTGAACGAAATAACGTGACAAAAACACAAGGGTTGAAACTAACACCCAGTATAGACATAAGTTGTCAGGAGACGGACTGACAATCTTAAGGGGCATCCCATGAAAGGAAACGTGATGCAACGACCTTGTCATGGAGCCCAATATGACATCCAAACCATGTAATGTTGTACAGAGAAGTACATGAGTGTGAACAACCTACGGTGAGCAGTGCTCGAGGCAGTAAGGCTTATAAGCCACAAATAAAGTGTAATATGTAAATTGATCGATTGCAGAAGTTTGTGATGTAATACTAGATAGAGCGGAGAACGAACCACTACTTTAAGAGTGGGGATATCTCTCGATGTTGTGAAACTGTTGAAGCGGTAGTTATGTGAACCGAGTTCAAGAAATATGTTAAGAATTGACCATGTTGTCATTGCGAGAGAACAGTTAGTTGAGTAGCATGTGGGTATAAAGTGAAGCACCAAGCTAAATAACACCGGCTTGTGACTCGAGTGATCAACGCTCAAGGAGCATTAAGACTCAAAAGACTAGAATATTCAACAAACAGCCAAATGAGTGGCGAACCATAATACGAGTGATATAACTATATGTGTGGAAGCTAAAATGACAGTGAATACCATATAAGTTGATGTTATACAGTGAGTAAGAGCACGGTGCACAGCAAGCGACCGTTGTATAAGTGTTGTTGAATAATAATATGGTAGGTAAGACCAGTTATGAGTTAAACTCAGTGGAGATGCAAGGTAAGTGATAGCAAATAACTCGGCAGTAAGCCAGTAGCAAGTATTACGAGATAAGAGTCTCAGTGAAAGACAATGTAAATTCCTATTGCAATCGCATAAGAGATTTACTGCCAGGAGTTTACGCCTCTACACTCTATATGACTGAGTGTTTTGGTATTGCATTTGCGCAGTGATGATCGAGTGGGATAGCTAGGACTTGGGAAATGTTAATGGTGATGGAAGTAGAAAGAGACTTATAACGCTATAATGACCGATGCATGAGAAATGCAAGGTCGTACCAATGAAATGATACTTGTACAGAATCAAATGTGGAGGCATGATTAAAAACGAGTGACTACGGTAACACTAAATACCAAATGTCGGTATGGAATATACCTCAAGCGTGGGAAATAACTGAGAGAGCACTACACATTAGGTGGTAGCTCAATCCCAACCAACAGTAAGTCGGAAGAAAACAAGTCAATCATTGTGAAATACGTAGCAGTTTACACAATAAATTATTAGAGAAGTGGATGGAAAGTTTTGAAACTCACCGAATTTGCTCACGGTCAGAAATACCACGCATCGGTAGAGAAACCATTATTACCAAGATAAAGGTGATAAATGGGAGATGTACAATACAGTAAGAATAACGAATGGGGCAAACTCAGCCCTACAGTTATTAGAGTTTCGCAGCAGAAACTAGTGAGCCAGTGATTCAAGTGTTGAATGTGCATGGTGAACATGAGTGAATGGCTAGTTATTAATGCCTAGAAGCCTCACAGGCCAGAATCGAAACCAGTTAAGAGTTAAAGCAAACTCCAATGAGAATTCTTGGTTTAGGAACTAAACCGCCAATATGGTTAAGATCCTCTAATCAGAATGCATTGTATAATAAACCACGTGGAAGTTAAAGTACTTCACGACGGCAGAACGTTTTAAATCAATGATTCAGTGATTGATTACGTGGGTGTAATCCCTTTTAAGGGGGGTAGAGCGCAAAACCACTCAGTGTGTATTACCGTACAAGTGTACGTAGTGTATGTGACCTATATTGTGCACAGCACAAAATAATTGTTTTGATGATTGGTGTGTGTGTTACGTAAACATACACATTCATTCATGGTTTAATTGTGGTAATTGCGCACAGAAGATGCGAATACCGTTGTGATAAGTGTGTTTATTTGTTAACAGTTGTGTGTGATAGTACAAGTGTGGGGAGTAGAGAAACTCCCGGGGAACTAAAACCCCGCCATTATATGTTCATATGACACTAAATGTGAAACTGTGTGTTGTATTTTGATAAAGTATATGTATATATGTAATATAGTGATTCGCGAAAGGGTATGAAACCGACATAGAACCTAGTGAGAATTAGATTCCCTAGGTAACTTGATTAAAAGTGAATGGAAATAACTGATAGACGAAGTTCTATCCCTTGGAGATGTTATGATCATGATTAGAATGATTAAAAAAAAGATAGAAAATTGGAAATGAGTGATTTACTTGATGCTTGAAAATGAAGTGGGAAGTGGAACTTGATTTGCATGCAATCAAGGGAAGCCGAACACAAATTGGGGTGGAAGGATAGTTCAACACTGATGCTGATCACATCAGGGTTGGATGATTCTTGAAGCTCCCTATAAGTGGTCACAACTAACCACGCTAAGGAAAGAAGTAAAGAACATAAGTTGGACTTGGAGTTGTATGTGTTTTCAAAAGGATTTTGAATTGGTATTTATAAAATGTCGATAGATACTTTACATAATTAAAGTTCTCTTACTTAACCTCACAAGGAAAAACGTTTAAATTTAAGTGATTGTTTTGATCTCCCAAAGGAACGGGGACGGAAGGTGTCCATCGCGACCGGGTTCTGCGGGATCACAGTGTATGTAAAAGATATTTTTGGTTGCCATACATGCTAAGACATGTTATGTGGTATGTGTAATAAATATTATTTTGACCTTGAGTTCCAAAAGTGTATGTTATCAAGACCTATGAGTCTAAATGTTGTTGTGTTACATAGACCTATGTGTCTAAAGGCTGTTATGTCATCAAGATCTATGGGTCTAAATGTTGTTATGTTACCCAGACCCAAGAGTCTAAGGGTTGTTATGTATGTGCAATGTTGTTAGGATACCCGGACCATTGAGCCCGAGGTTATCATGTGAGTATGTTATGTTATGTATGGATGTGAATATGTTTCCCGGACCGTCAAGTCTGAGGTTGTGATGTAAAGTACGTTTGGTTATGGAAGTTCTATTATGTGAGTTATCCCCGTGTTCAAATCAAATGATGTGTGGGAAGTGTGAACTTCGAGGACGAAGTTCTTTTAAGGGGGGTAGATTGAAATACCCCAAACCTTGATATGTTGTTTAAATGTTAAACTATGGTATTTAAAGGCTAAAAAGTGCCTGAGAAACATTAGTGAACTGTTTAAACCATAGTAAAACACAATAAAGCACTAAGACACAGCTTGAGCAAAAACATGCTCTAAGCTTGGAGTGAACTTGGTTAGGACTCAAAGAACCTACCAAGACTAAATAATAGTCAATTATTATTTAATAAGGCTAATTAAGTCCTTAGGAAACGTTGGTAGACAATTAAACCAAACAAAACACAAATAAATACCTTAAGGTCAATATGGGCAGAAATGTGCTCTAAGCTTGGGATAAATTGGTATAAGACCTAAAGGTCATACCTATACCTTATAAATATGTTAATGAACATATTAAACCAATTACCAAAGAAAACCAAGCTTGAAAACAAGTTAAAACACAAAATGTGCTTTAAGGAGTCTTAAAGCACATTTTTGAAAAATTGTCTTGTAAATGAGTTTTGAGTGGCTAAATGTCCATCATTACTCTTTAATTAACATGTGTAGTACTTACTATCACATTAGGAAGTCTAAGTCAATGGGAAATCAAAAATTTCACAGTAATGTGCCTTGTTTTTGTGAATAGTAACCAAATTAACCAAGTTTTTAACATATGACAATATAAGTGTGACAATTGGTCAACAAAGACTAAAATACCCCTAAGTAATATAAGGGGGCCGGTTTTTTTGTAAGGTGAGTCACTACCATTTGCAAATCAATTAAAGAAAGGAAGGAAAAGTAAGTAAAAAAGAAGAAAGTTACTTTATAACATAAATATCTTCAAAGGTAGACCTCTCACCTCATTCTCTTCTTTTCTCCTTGTTCCCACCGTCTTCATCCTCTCCTCTCTTCTTCAAAAACGATTGGCTATAGTAACCAATCTTCTCCATCTTCATTTCCTTGCCAAATCTAACTCCATGCTCCAAATCAAATTCTAAGACCATATTTGTCTTAGTTAGACCAAGCTCTACACTTCTATCTTTTCAAATCTTCAAGAACTCCATTTCGGTGCCATAAAGATTCACCATTGTTGGAGCTTGAGCTCACCTTTTCATGCCTTGTCATTCTCATTGGCTTCAAGGTAAGGAAAGTCAAAGAAAATCAATGTTTCCTCTTGTTTTTGTGTGTAACCGAGAATCACCCTTTGATGGTGTCTTCTCTTGTTCTTTCATAGCTCCATTTCAATCTTAAAGGACAAGGAGGAGTCCTCTCTTGATGATTATTCAAGCTCTCTTTTTATTCCAAGGTAAAACAAATATCCTAATGTGTTAAGATAATATATATAACCTAGGGTTTACAATGAGTTTAAGCATGAAGCTTGAATACTCATTACCTTGCTTGTACATTGATTAGAAGTTTGACAAGCAATCAAAGCCTTGCTGGTTTTCTATTAAAGAAGGAGCAAGGGGTGACAATGAAAAACTTGTGAAGGAAAAGAGGTAAACAAACTATCTAAATGTAGTTTAAATGCCTAGGAAAAATGAACTTGATTTGCTTAATAAAATACCTAAGGTGAAATACCCCTAATCTTTAAAATATAATTAAATGATCTATTAATGATCTAAGATGATTATTAAACATCTAATTATTATTGGGGAACAATCTAAAAGATCTCAACAAGGCAAAACACGCCTTAAGATCGGTAAAGCCAAAAATGTGCTTTAAGACACCATGAAGGTTGTATGACCCCAAGTAGGACCCAAGTGGATTCCTAGGTATTATAATGAAGTAAGGAACACAATAAAACAATTTTCAAGGAGAACTAAGCTCAGGAACACCCTGTGACACAAAGATGTGCGCTAAAACTCCTTAAAGCACGTTTTTGTGAGATTGCCTTTTAAATTGATTTTTAATGGGCTTAAAAAAATTATAATTATCCTTAAATATGATATATAATCATATTATATCATATTAGGAATTTAATCCCAGAAATTTACGAATTTTTACAAATTTATTATTAAAATATTAATAAAACCCTAAGTGGGGCCCGCATGAGTCAATATTGACCAAGCATGGTCAATGGTCAACTAATTGACCCACTTGGACCATGGCAGCCGGCTGGCAATAAGAGAGGAGGAAAAATAATTCCTTGATTGACAATAATGCTACCTAATACATTACTTTTTGAAAATTAAGCTTACTTTTACATTATTTCAAATTCTTTCAATCATTCCTTCCTTCCTCCTTCCTTCCTTGTCCGATCTCCTCCATCCCAGCCGAGCCCTCCCTTCCTCTCAAGCTCTCAAAGCTTGCTCTTGAACATGGAAGGCAAACCTAGCTCTTAAGTCCTTAAGGTAAGTGTTTTAATGTCATTTTTAGCCCTTTTTCTTCATCTCTTCACTACCAACACCTAAATTTCGTGGCTCATCAATTCCTATGGCTTATTCTCAGTGTTCTAAGGTTATAACAAGAGCTAAACTCGGTTGAGACCAGTAGAGGGACCAAGGTTGTTCAAATCTACATTTTAAGGTAAAAATGTGCTTTAAGCTCATAACTTTTGATTCCCTTCGAGTTTGGCTGTGAAACTTTGGTCATAGCCTCATCTTCTTCTCCTTTTCATGTGGAATCCGTTGGTTAGCCATTTGGAGCAAGGGTGGCCGAGATCCAAGAGAAATACTCTCTTTTATGGCATTTTTCCAAGGTAAAACCTAATAACAAGGTAGTATTTCGAGATCTAACTATTTCCTATGTCAATATGGTGGATCTAACACCTTGTGGTGTGTTGGTTCAGGTCGAAAATACCTAGAACTTCCCTTGCATTTTTAAGGTGATTTTTGCCTTAAATCTTACATTAATTATCCCTTATGGTTAAGCTCAAGCTTGGAGGGTAACCATATCTTGTTTTTGTGTATTAAACATGTCTAAATCAAGTGGTGATTTTTCCTACAAGTGGCCGAGAGCATACAAGGCTTAATCAAGGTATAAACACCTTAAACTTATGGTTTTTGTAATTTTTAAGCATATACATATATATGGCCGAGAGTGAATACATATATATAGGTCATATTGACCTAAAAATGGAAAAAAATGGCTAAGATAAATTAAGCTAGTCATTTAAGGGATTTAATTAACATGATGGTCAAATTATGACATTATGTGGAAAAATAATTAAACCTAAGTGAGGCCGAATATACATGCTATATTTTGAGACATTTATTGTGTAATTTATTTTGCAAGTTCAAGATTGTAATAAGGCCATGTCATTAGGCCATTTTAATTGTTTTATAAGCTTTTTAGTTTTATTTATGCTTATATTAAAATTGGGGCCAATTCGTAATTACTAGGAATTTAGAAAGCCGTGGGCTTAATTTAGAGCAATTTAGGCTTTTTAAATAAATTTAATAAAAATTATAACATTTTATAAAGTTTTGGGTCAAACTGTGAAAAAAAGTTGGGGTATTGTTGGTAATTACCAAAGTTTGAGTCCCAATTGGTATTAGAGGTCAAAGTTGACTATATAGGAGACTTTGACCAACTTTGGAGAATTTTAGAAATTAAAATACTACCTTATAATAAGATACTTATTAAATTGTAAAAGATTTATAAGACTTGGGTGGTATTGTGATTTCCGAAAACTTGGGGTACTAAAAGGAGTTTAGTACAAACCTTAGGTTATTAGGAATTTTTAGGAATTGATTTGGTTAAATTGGAGTTAATATGAATTAAATAAGTATATATAAGGTATTTCATAATATTGTACAAATGGGTAACACACTGTGGTAAATCGAGATTTAGAGAAAGTATAAGGTTAGGAATAATGTTTATAACCTTTTGGTATAGTTTGGTGATTTTTGGAATTATATACAAGGTTTTATAAGGACATGTATATATATGATTTTAATGAATTAGAAAACTATATGTTAAAGAGGGGAAATTGGTGAATATAGAAAGTTAAGTGGTGGAAAAATAATTTAAATAGACCATGGGCCTGTTCAGTTATTTTGAGAAAATATACCATAGGTTATAATTATATTAAGGAATAAGGATTATAATATAAGGTATATACTATAAGTGTAACAAGGAAATAATTTGGGGTTGAGTTGTAAATTATGGAAGTTTGGTGGGAATTAATTAATACCGAGAGTTTTAAGGACTGTTTGGTATTTATTAACAATATATAACTATAAGTTTATAATTGTTTTAATGACATAGTTGTCAAAATATATGTTATATAACTATAATATAACATGGTATGAATTATGTGGAGGATTTTGTAAATAATTAAGGAACATAGGTGCTGTTCGGAAATATTAATATTTTTGAATGAACTTTATAATATGGTTTTGATGTTATAAGAATTATAACATTTGTAATATAAGAGGTATTCATTAAAAAGAATGAATATATATTATAAGAATTGCCATATAAGAAATAGTTCCATGAATACATACACATAAATAAATATGTGTTGTGGAGGAAAATATAATATGGTTTAATGACCATATATTTTCACAATTATAATGACGTATGATAAAGGGAAAAAAATTACAAACATTGGATATGGAATGTTAGGACTGTACATGTGATAATAAGGATTGATAATGCAAAGTATTGTTTACCACATTGAATTTGGGAAAAAGAAAAAAAAAGAGAAACAAACCTTAGAAAAATAAATACTAAGGTGAAATGTATGGTGTATGACAAGAATCATACATGCAATATAGAAACAAACTATATGATGTACAAACATACATTAGGTTACATGCGATAACAAAAGCTCAACTATAAAGTATATTAATATACGAGACAAGACTATGCTTGTAATATAACACTTTTCCAATCTCGAGTTAAACCTAAAACCCGACAAACATTGACAGTTAATAACGGGGTTAACCGGGAGGTATTAGTGACGGTACGGGGTACCGTAGAATTTTGTGTTGTTATACAGTGTGCTAATCAGTAGCATTATGTATTGTATAGACTGTTAGAGACGACGCACGGAGCATAGGATCTTGCTGATTCATACTCCACCGTAATACTTTCAGGGTGAACGGTATGTTATTTATGTGGCTTGATTGTCTCTAAGGATTTCCTCAGTTCAGACATTGTGTGAAAATCTGTGATAAGATTGAATGTCTGCTTGTGTGAATTAATATGCTTGAGTTGTGTATTAATGCTGCCTTATTATTACTGTTGTGCGATAACAGTACCGTTCGTATATATGAACATATTATAAAACGAACTAGCGGCAATGATGCTATCTTATATGTGTAATATAAGGAACGTAAGTAAAACGTTGTAGCATTAGGATAATAAGATATATAAAATATCTGAGACTTATATACGGAGCATTGGCCTCTTTAACGCCGCTCTCGTATCTAGCACTAGATCCCGAGTCGACATACTCAGGATTGGACTACGACCTTGGTCCGCTGTGTTAGAAAAAAAAGAATAGTAAAGCGATGCGATGGTATAGATAAGTTTATCAAGGATGTGGCTCTTGCTGTGAACTGTGATCCATTAACGATACTAGGACACCGTGTGGTAGCCGTAAGTATCTGGATAAATTTCCAATGAAATACAGATTGTTCGTAGGACGGAGACTCTACCGCTGGAGTGGTTATTGCCGTGGGTGACCCGCCATAAGAGATGGGTAACTTAGAGACACGTCGTTCTAACGAGACGTTGTCATTAGACATGACTGAACAATTACGAATGACTATATTAACTCGTACATTAGGCGAACATTATTTGGGCTTGCATGCCAAAGACGAGAGTTCATACTCGTTTATAATTCTCGTTACTTCGCCTTGTTGTTCATTGGTTGTGCTTTGTGGTTATGTGTGGTATGTTGGTGGATTTGTTTGAACGAGCCGTTGTGCTCATATTGTGTGTTGTGAACTGGTTGTGTCGAGTCACCGTACTCATGTGTGGATTGTGGTCGGGTGTCTGGTCGAGTGAGACGCTGAACTCAATTATGAAATATTAAGTGTTTGTTGGAATGGAGTCTCTGTACTCATATAAGCGCTGCAAACGCTTTCAGTGGTTTATTACGATGCGATGTGTGAAGCCGGGGGCTTGTTTGTTATTTGAGATTACTGCAATATATATTGTTGTTTTACAGTTTCAACATTGAACTATTTGTATGGAAACGAATTGCATACTCTCGACCAAATAACTGAATGGTCCGAGGGTGCACGGCAGTCAGGTAATAACATACTCAGCAGGGGCTGATTCCATACCACAAACTACCATTTTTGCAGGTATGCAACTTCCGGTGTCGGCAAAGAGAGTGACGCGCTGGGTAGTTTGATTACAGTTATTTAAACATGCACTGTTGCATTTTAAATACGAACCTAGAAACATGTATAGGTTTTGGATACGTAGAAAGCTCACTGTGAATGTATTTTATATTGGTTTTGGGAGTTTAGATCTATCTCTTGTTGTCACTACGAGAAAATGTTTCGTATTTAAGAGCTTATCAGGAAGCACGATATTACTCGTATGGGCGAGCAGGAACGGTGACCAGTAGTCAATTGTTAAGATTACCGCTGCGATTATATTGTTATGTAAGATGATTAGGAGCCGAATAGAGTAGGGGTGTTACATAAGGAGCCAATGGGAAAAGAGCTAGTGAATTGTTCTTAAGGAGATTATTAAAGGGCATATGTGATGTTGAGTGTATTTGCAGGTCAAAGGCAATATATTATGTGGGAAATTCAGTGTTTAAGGTTTATGCAATTTAAGGGCCTAAGAGCCATGTTATTTAAGGGCCTAAGTTCCAAGCAATTTGATTATGCACTATATTGTGATGTAATGTAAATTTGGTGAAGTTTTGTGTGTGAGAAGGTTCTTGATGGATTTAGGTGTTATTGAATGTTTAATGGTGAAAAACAATGTGTTTTGGTATGACAATATGCTAGGAGAACCCATGGCAAAATTTGGATAATGTACAAGAAGTTTTAAGTACTTAAATGAGTTTTAGTGAACTAGGAAGTGTTAGGAATGAATAAATGTTTTACTAGGGAAGAAAACATGTATTAAGGTGTTTAGAGTGCTACAAGTATTTAGACATTATCTTGGAAGTTCTAGAAATCCAATGGGTGTTTGTGGGATGTACTAAAGTCTTGGAGAAGTTTGTTTAAGGTTTAGGAATGTTGATGTACAAGGAGGGAATGATGTTTAGGTAAGGATTGAGAAAGGAATTTTAAGAAGGTGTGAACAAGGAAATGTAGTTAGTAAGAAAAGATGCTTGGGAGATGATGTTAAGGTGTAGAGGAAACATCTTGGTATAGTGGTCATTATAGGTGAAATACCACTTAGAAAACCAAAAGAGAAATGTTACAAGTGTTAAGAGATTTGTAAGTAAATGAGTGAGTGTTTAAAGACTTTAGAAGTAAGCTTGTACATGCATTTGGAGGATGGTATGTGAAGGTTTAAGTGTGCTAAATGATGTTAAAGCATACTAGGATATGTAAGGTGAAGTTTGGAGTCAAATGGGAATTTAGAAACAAAGGTCTGGAGCCGACCGACCTTGGGGACCGGACCTGCAAGGTCGGTCGAGCTCAGTTTACACTACTGGAAAGAGTTTCTGGAATGGACCGACCTTGGGGACCGGACTTGCAAGGTCGGTCGGGCTTGTAATTTGGGTACGAATTGAGTCCCTGGAATCGACCGAACTTGGGACCGAACTTGCCAAGATCGGTCGGGCCTGAGTTTTCAAAGGGGAAAAACTCTCGGGAATAGACCGACCTTGTGGACCAAACTTGCAAGGTCGGTCGAAGTACAATTTTTGACGGTAATATGTTCTGGAATGGACCGACCTTGTGTAAGGTCGGTCGGTAAGGTTGGTCGAACCAAAAACATTGTTTAAGGTTATAGGATGATGGGGATTATTAAGTAATGATGTTATAAAATTGTTAAGGACATGTTAAGTGAGTTATAATGACAATTTAGTGGGGGAAAAGTTGTATTAAAATGTAAAAGTAAAACAAGTTAAAAATGTGAAGTTATTTAACTAGTTAACGGGGATAAGTTATGAGCATTAGACTTTAAACAACCATGTTACCCCGATGTTAATAAAAGTAAATGTAATATTACCAGTTGTTCGAGAATGGTTCGAGGAACATAAGTGGACTTGATAGAGTGGACTCCGGTGACGGGTATGGTTTTCTTGCAACCTGTGTCCTACCGGATTACACCGGCTTGTATGCCAACGTGTTTTTTTGTATGTTTGCCACGTTGTAAGATAAACATGTAATGAGTTTACAATAATTCATATATGTGGTGTGTCTAGTTCCGATACCATTTAACCTCGAAAGTGTTAAACTTAGCTAACTGAGTCTAGGATCACATGAGAGATCGGTATTCGGATTTAACGACCCGAACCATGGGACGTTCTAACCACGGCTATGTGTGAGTTAATTGTGTAATGTTGTGTGTGAATGTATGGACCTCCCTTGTGTGTTTAACCCAGTCGAAATACCTTCTTGGTGTGTGTGGATGTGATAGGCTCCATAGTGGGGCTCTAACTATTTATCTACAAGTAAATATGTACTAACGGGGTGAGGAATCCGGTTAGGCCGGTCGCGCGTTGTTTGGGAGTGGGTATCCTTTTTAGCCTTACCCTCCTCTCTGTTATGGTTGTTTCCCTCACGGGTCACGATCTCCCATTAGCTTACTCCAAAGCTTAGCTATTCTGACTTATGATCGGTTTAGGGGGAACATGTGTTTGTGTGGTGTGTTCGGGTCACTAAATCCGAACCATCTTAACTTAAGTTACTCGTCCGACTATTAGGACGGTAATGAGTGTTGTATAACGAGTTTATTATGAGGGTGACATCATTCTCTAGGCTCACAAGTGAATTAACTATGTTTAGGTCGGTTCCTAAGAGAACTGTTCCCGTTATGTTATGTGTTATTGTTGTACTGCAATTCCCATTGCGATGTTATGTTATGTGCACGTTGAAACGTGAAAAGTGTTGTTATGTGGTGTATGTGGATCATGGATATGAATCCCAGTTTATAAAAGAGACGTTTATGGATAACCCGATTATTGGGTAAGTGTCGTCTATTAAGGAAGTAGCTCCACTAGAGGAGAACCCTCTAGGGTTAATGAACACAATGAGTGACTTATCAAGTAAGGATGTGTTATCTGTTTGTTGAGCCCATTGTGGTGGTATGTTATGTGTTGTGTGTTTATAGTTTACATGCATGATTCAAATATAATCAACCGCATGCTAAGACGACAATTAGTTGAGCGTGGCCCGGTAGCATGCGGGCTGCGGGATTACAATACCAGCAAAGGTGCTGAGCCCCTGGGGGGCCACCCTTTTCTCTTATTTTCCTATTTCAGGTACAAGGAGCTGGAAGCCGTTCGAGAGTAGGACGGGGTAGTCGTTTGAACATGGGTAATCATTTAAGTTATATATGTACAGTAGGTGTAGTAAGACCGAAATTGTTATCGGCATTAGTTTGTGAATACTCGGTACAGTTGAAAGGTATATGTTGTTGTTGTTGTTAATGGAAAGGGACAGTAATGTGTAGTTGCTCGGGAATCTAGTCCATCAGACCGGTACAATGAGTATGTAATAGCCTTGTTAGCCACGTGGGTGGTTAACGGTGTGTAACACCAATGAGTTAAGTAGTGTGATGAAGTATGTTTTCCGCTGCAGTTTGTTGTTAAGTGTGTTAATGTTGGATGGGGTGTTACACATATGCCCTTTAATAGTCTCCTTGAGAGCATTTTACTAAGTCATTCACCATTGGCTCTTTAAGTAGTTTTAACAAGCAATATAGGCTCATTTCTCCTAAGACATTAAACTACATTAGATTAGCATATTTACCTCTTTTCCTCACAACTTATTTCTTGTTTCCTTGATTAAAATCGGCAAGGCTTTAGTTGCTTGTCAACTTCTAAACATTATACAAATGATCAAATGAGTATACAAGCTTTATGCTTCATCTCATTGTAAACCCTAAATACACATATTGTCTTAGAAAATTTAGGTGATTGTTTTACCTTGGATTTGAAGGAGAGTTTGGATATGTAGCAAGAGAGGACTCCACCTAGTCCATGAAAGGTTGAAATGAAGCTAGAACAAAGCAATATAAAGAACACCATCAATGGTGATTTTCGGTCAGCATCAAAACATGAAGGAAATTGAGTTTTTGTTTGAGTTTCCTTACCTTGAAGCAAAGGAGAACAATAAAATGTGAAAAGATGAGCTCAAGCTCCTTCCATGGAGATTCCTCTTGGCACCGAAATGGAGCTCTTGGAATTTTGAGAAGATAGGAATGAAAAGCTTGATGAGACAAAGAGAATGGTGGTCTTAGTTTTTGATTTGGCAATGTGAGCTAGGAATTACAAGAGATCAAAGATGGAGTTGTGTGTGGTACTATTGCAAAACCGTGAATGGAGAATGAAGAAGAGAGGTTGAAGACGTGGGAAATGAAGAGGGAAATGAGAGAATGAAGATAAGTTTGCTTTTAGGAGATATTTATATGTTAAAGCAAATAGTAACTTAAGTAGTCATTCTTTATTTGTTTAACAAGCTAACAAGAGTGGTGACTCACCACTAAGAAAACCGGCCCCCTTAATGTACTTAGGGGTATTTTAGTCCTTGTTGACCAATTAAATTACTTATATTGACATATGTTATAAACTTGCTTATTTTGTTACTATTCACAAAAACAAGGCACATAGTTGTGAAATTTTTGATTTCCCATTGATTTAGACTTCCTAATATGATACTAAGTAGTACACATGTTAATTAAAGAGTAATGATGGACATCTAGCCATTCAAAACTCATTTACAAGACAATTTTCCAAAAATGTGCTTTAAGACTCCTTAAAGCACATTTTGTGTTTTAACTTGTTTTCAAGCTTGGTTTTCTTTGGTAATTGGTTTATTATATTCATTAACACCTAAATGAAGTCTTGATAAGCTTATTAGGTCTTAACCAATCTTATCCCAAGCTTAGAGCACATTTTAGCCCTAATTGACTTTAAGGTATTTATTTGTGTTTTCTATGGTTTAAATTGTTTACTAATGTTTCTAAGACTCTTTTTAGTCTTAATGTACCATATTTTAATGTTTAAACCACATACAAAGTTTTAGGGTATTTCAGGCAAATTTTTGGAGAGAGAAGAGAGGATGAGATAAGTTAGGGTTTTAATGTTAGGAAAATCAAGAGAGGAGAAAGAAGTGGGCCTTCCAGCAAATGTATTCACATGAGACTTGCAAGGTTGGGGATGAGTAGTTTAAGATAAGGGAAAATAAGTGGGGGAATGGGCCTCACGTTGTTGTGGCCGAATTATAGGCCTTTTTGGGCTTTATTTTTGCTCATTTTGGGCTTTATCATGTGTTAGATTGTAGCTTATTTAATTATCTTGGCCCATAGCGTTTTTCTTCATGTTTTTGTGTGATTATAATACTCACAATTCATATTGACTGATTAAAATAAATTCCAAAACTCCCTCATGTGATTTGTACTCTTAAATCATGTAATAACATATTACATGTTAAACCAACTTTATTATTTAATTTCTCTCTATATATACTCCTCTTTTTATTTCCCGTTCCATGTAAGGTTTAATAACACTTTTGGACCATATATTTATTTATATAAATATATATATATTTGAGGCTTCATAAATCCTTAATGATTTTTAGGCTCATTAAACTTAATAATTCAATAATTAATCCTTAAATATTTTATAATTGTTAGCTAAATCAGTTAGCATACCTATGCAGAAGGCCATAAGACCCGAGTTTGAATCTTGGCATAACACCCAGCGAGGGGTACCTCCCACATTGATTGGAATGAAGAACAAACCATTCTTTATATGGGTGGGGATACCTCTCCTTGTTGTGACGCTTTTTGAGGCTAGAAAACTCTGGGAACAAAACCGTGTGTGCTGCGTGTCAAAGCAGACAATATCATAACAGTGGGTACTTGGGGAGGTTACATATGGTATCAGAGCCAGACCTAGGTCGGTGTGCTAGTGAGCCCGTGAGGGCACTGCGCTCCCAATGGGGGGTGGGGTGTAACACCCAGTGAGGGTTACCTCCCACATCGATTGGAGTGAAGAACGGACAATTCCTTATATGGGTAGGGATACCTCTTCTTGTTGTGACACGTTTTGGGGCTGGGAAAACCTGGGAACAAAACCGTGCGGCCTGCGTGCCAAAGTGGACAATATCACAACAGTGGGTACTTGGGGGTGTTACTCAAACCCTACAGAAGAGCAAAGCTACTTCCCAAATGAGTTTCTTAGCCTTGAACTGTTGGGGGTTGGGTCGCCCCTCCACAGTGGTTTGGGTCACTAGTTTTCTCAGGAAACATAAACCTAAACTTATTTTTTTATGGAGACCCATAGATCAATTCCTGAGATTGATCATATCAGAAAAAGATGGAAAGACTATGATGGTTTCCTTGTGGCTAGAGTAGGAAAAAGTGGTGGGATTGTGCTCTTGTGGAGGAAGAACATTGCAGTGTCATTAATCAACTATATCAAACATCACGTAGCAATGGAGGTAACCCTCCCAGGTATGAACCCTTTCCATTTTCGCTGGCTTTTATGGTTGATGAAACTGGAATTAGAAATATTTATCTTGGGAACATTTGTTGATTCTTAAAAGGCGAGTATGGTTGGTTGATTGGTACTCCTGGACTCATCCCTGACAAATCCTGGACAGTCGTATGGTGTTAGCTTGGGATTGATATACAGGTAGAAGACTGTAAGTACGTCAAACTGCAATCTCTTATTTGATTGATCATTGACACCAGTCCCTCTTGCCCCTCCTACGGACTTGGGACAGTTTAGGACTTCACTAAGCCCTCTCTTCATAGACTGATCCTTATCGGTCTCTAGACTCCCAGCAGTCCCCGACTACTCCCCAACTAGCCTACAGGAACCCCTTACTGACACTCAACAAAGTGATTTTTAGTCTTTCCTTCCACTCGTTCACTTATGTTGCTCTTTTACAGGACTTAAAGACTCACATAGGAAACTGAAAACTCTAAGTTACAAGCCTAAGCTCTCTATAAAATACTTAGCACAGATGTTATTCGGCTCTTTTGCACACTCATTTAAGTTTGAAGATGATTATCTTTATAGCCAATGTTGATTCCTTCTCATTAATGGATCCCAAACCTTGTTATTGACATTTCTAAAGTCCACACTTGTTAGTGGCTTAGCCACTATTGTGCCACATTGAGTACCATATACAGGAATCACTTTTTAGAAGACACGTTAGAGAAAGAAGAAAGCGACAACTGTTTTTCTCCACAGCCGTTTGTCTTCTTCTTCCTTATCTCTCATGCATCTGAACAATTGATCTTGGAAGATCAATTTGTGCAGGTTGACGTTGCTAAGCATGCTGGACAATGTGTCTGGCCTCAACATTTGTATTTGTCTATATTTCCAAGTCAGTATCTTTGTCGTCTGTCGTTGAGCCTCGCCTGGAGCGATCGTGGATAGGTGCCCAACTATTGGACACCAGTTAGAACGGTAGAACCCGCTTGTAACCTTGCATACAAGTGATCCTGATAATTTTATTTGCTTAAACACTTAAGCAAATACATTAAACCGCAAGGATGGTTTGCTATCATCAAAATCTTAAGGAACTTGACTTAACAAATTCCCCCTTTTTGATGATGGCAACCAATCTGATAAATAAAGAAAATTAATCTAGCTAAGTGTTTTAAAACCAAGTCTATGTTTGAAAATCTTAACTCCAGAAGAGGGTCCCCCCTAAGAAGTATTCCCCCCTGAGTTAGTGAGTGGTTGCAAGATGAAAAACACTTAGTCATTTTCGTAAGGATAAGCAATTAAAAGACAAGTATTCGAGAAATTAAGTAAGGATTCTATCTTTCCCCATTCGCCATAGAACAAAATAGGGAGTGAGCTAGTGAGAGACAAAAAGCATTCAGAAACATATTTGAGAAAGCAATGCAGTGATTGATAAGTGATTCAATTTACAAGATCAAAGAGATTGAAAAAAACTATCCTAGCACTAGGGGTTCTCGTAGCGGTCTCTCAGGCCTCTAAGAGGCGTAGAACACTCAGGATGGGTGTAGGTTGCAAAATCCTATTGCACGTCTGTCCAGGTCTTTTTACATGTTTTTTTATTGGATATAGCTATGATGGCCTCTAAGTTTTTTACTACTTTGCCTAGCAACCTTGTTCCTTAGTATCCTGTCGCTTCGGTTACCGCTCTGGCACCGGTAGTGCAAGAGTTTTTCTCTTCTTAGGCCTCTTACTAGTTGTTGCCTTGCTAGTGGATGGCACTTCAGTGCTCTTCGTAGCTTTGACAACAGCTTAGAGCTTGTTGCAACTAGTCTTGATGCCCATCTTGTTTAGCATCTTCGGTCCAACCTTGTCTTGGACCGATCTCAGTTAGGGTTGAAAGACCATGAGATCTAGCCCTACCGCCAGTAGGGTCTGGGTGATGATCCCTTCATGGACCATCCCCTGGTTAATTGTATTGCTCTAATGGAGTGTAAACAGGATCATCCCTGGTAGATCGATCTTAATAAATTTCTTGAGATCTTACAGAAGCCTGGTGTCCCTCGCATTAACTATGTGTTTTCTCTGAGTGCACGATGTTATGTTGTGGACCAGTAGGCTGTGCAACATTCTATCACCTTCCGACATTGTGTTGGCCAAGAAATTTTGTGGAGAGATTCAACCCAAAGCTTTGGCCATCTTTCATGCCTTGCTTCCCAGGTTGAACCAAGTTGTCTCTTTGGAGACAGCTAGCCTACACTTTCCAGCTCGAAGGTGTCAACGAAGATAATTATCCATTGTTGTTGCACCTTAGACACTAGATGCAGATCCCCATCCCTTGGAGCAGTCCCATGTTGTAGATGTGCTCCTTAAGTAGGCCTGGATACAATGGGTCTGTCCTTGTGAACATGTCGAGCCACCCTCTAGTCAACGATCTCGGCGATCTCCTCTAGCCCGTGCGCCAAAAGCCAAGCTTAATCCACTGTCTTGGATAAGACAGGGAGCGACTTGCTGTCAATATTAGCCGCTGAAAGCATTTTGAGATCCATCTCCTTGAGCCTTTTGATTCAGGCCCTTTCCTCCTTCGTGAGCTTGATAGCATTCTGGTGTTTTTGAGCATCCAACGCCGTTATTTCCTCCTTAGTGGGCTCTAACACGTTAACCTTCCCTTTTACTTTCCTCACTTGGCTAATTTCCTTACTTAGAACCGGTGAGATTGCTAAAGGACTGTCTGAGGTCTCCCCAACAGTTCCCCGATGTGTGAAGAACCACTCGTGGAGTCGTTGATCTGTAGAGCTTCTTTCCTCGGTTCCTTGTCTTCTTCTCTCTCACTTTTTTTTCCTGTTCCCTCAAATTTTTCTTTGTTATCTTTTCCTTTCTCCTCTACCCAGGCTTCAAATGCCTCTTCTTCATCTTTTTCTTCTTTTTCTCTTTCATCTGTTCTAAAAACCTTCTCAACGGCTCGAGCTACATCCACTACTTGATGTACGCCGTCCTCACCACTTTCCACACTTCTTTCTACGTCATCACCCTTTTCCATCGTATTCACAAAAGGACTCTTTGAGGGTGCATTACTGAAATACCCCAAACCTTGATATGTGGTTTAAATATCAAATTATGTTATATAAAGGCTAAAAAGTGCCTTAGAAACATCAGTGAACAATTTAAACATAGTAAAGTGCAATAAAGCACTAAGACACAGTTTGAGCAAAAACATGCTCTAAGCTATGAGTGAACTTGGTTAGGACCCAAAGAGCCTACCAAGACTTGATAACATTTAATTATGATTTAATAAGGCTAAATAAGTCCTTAGGAAACTTTGGCAGACAATGAAACCAAACAAAACACAAGGTAATACCTTAAAGTCAATAAGAGCAAAAATGTGCTCTAAGCTTGGGATAAATTTGTATAAGACCTAATGGTCATACTTATATCTTATAAATATGTTAATGAACATATTAAATCAATTACCAAAGAAAACCAAGCTTGAAAACAAGTTAAACACAAAATGTGCTTTAAGGAGTCTTAAAGCACGTTTTTGAAAAATTGTCTTGTAAATGAGTTTTGAATGGCTAAATGTCCATCAACTCTTTAATTAACATGTGTACTATATAGTATCACATTGGGTGGCCATATTAGTGGGAATCAAAAATTTCACTTCTATGTGCCTTGTATTTGTGAATAGTAATTTTTACAAGCTAGTTTGTAACATTAATGGTATAAGTAATTAAATTGGTCAACAAGACCAAAACACCCTCCTAGGCATAATGGTGGCCGGTTTTTGTAGTGAGGTCACCAAGTATGTTACTTGTTAAGTAAATAAATGTGACTCATAGTTACTATTTGCTTTAAGACTTAAATATCTTCAAAAAGTAACTTCTATCTTCATTCTCCCTTCTTTTCCTTCATTTTCCACGGTTCCAAACACCACCACCAACCTCTCTTCTTCATTCTCTCTCGGTAAACCTACCTCCATGAGAACTCAAGCTTTGAACCCTTGTCAAATCTTGCTCTCTTGTCCAAATCAAAACAAACACCACCATTCTCTTAGTTAAGCCAAGCTCTACAATCTTGTCTCTTCAAAACTTCAAAACCTCCATTTCGGTGCCAAGAGAAACCACCATGGGAGGAGCTTGAGCTCATCTTTTCACATATTCATGTTCTCCTTTGCTTCAAGGTAAGGAAACTCAAAGAAAATCCATGTTTCCTCCATGTTTCATGTTGTCCGAAAATTCCCTCACAATGGTGTATTTATCTTGCTTTTTTTAGCTTCATTTGAATCTTCCAAGGGCTAGGAGGAGTCCTCTCTTGATACTTATTCAAGTTCTCTTCCAATTCCAAGGTAAAACAATTACCTTAATGTGTTAAAACAATATATGTAACTAGGGTTTACAATGAGATGAAGCTTAAAGCTTGAATACTCATTATGTTGTTTGTACAATGTATTGAACTTGACAAGGAATCAAGTACCCCACCGGTTTTACAAAACAAGAAAAAAGAAATTTTGAGAAAAAGAGGTAAACAAACTATCTCAATGTAGTTTAAATGCCTTAGGAAAATGAGCTGATTTGCTTGATAAAATACCTAAGGAGCCAATGGCAATGAGCTAGTAAAATGCTCTCAAGGAGTTTTTAAAGGAAATGTATTGTTGGATGTATTTGCAGGTCAAAGGCATTATTATGTGGGAAATTCAGTGTTTAAGGTTTATGCAATTTAAGGGCCTAAGAGCCATGCATTTAAGGGCCTAAGTGCCAAGCAATTTAAGTTATGCACTATATTGTGATGTAGTGCTTAATGTGTGAAGTTTGTGTATAAAATGTGTTTGATGGATTTTAGGTGTCCTTGAGTGAAATAAGGTAAAAACCTAAGTGTTTGGATGTGAGTATATACAAGAGAAGCTATGGCCAAATTTGGGAAATGTGTAAGAAGTCCTAAGTGTTTAAAGTGAGTTTTGGTGAACTAGGGAGAGGCAAAGGTGAATGAATGATTACTTGAGAAGAAAACATGTGTAAAGGTGATTCAGAGTGATGCAAGGATTTAGGTGTTGTCTTTGAAGTTCTAGGAATTCAATGTGTGTTTAGTGGATGTGTGTAAGTCTTGGAGGAGTTGTTTAAGGTTTAGGTAAGGTTAGTGTTCAAGGAACAAGTGATGTTTGGGTATGATGTGAAAAGGAGATTTAGTTAGTAAGAAAAGAAGTTGAGGGATGATGATAAGGTGTAGAGGAAACACCTTGGTATTGTGGTCATTATAGGTGAAATGCCACCTAGGAATCATAAGGAGAAAACATTGTAAGTGTTAGGAATTTTGTGGAGATATAAGTAAAGGTTTAAGGAATTAGGAAAAATAGTTTTGTGAGTGTTTAAGAATATCCTAAGGGTGTGTTTGAAGTGCCAAATGATGTTAGAACACATTAAGAGCCTTAGGAGAAGTTTGGTGAAGATTTGACAAAGTTTGGGTAAGTTTAGGAGGCGACCGACCCAGGGGCCGACCCAGTTGTGGGTCGGTCGAGCCTCTGTAAAATGTTAGGAATGTGTTCGGTAATGGTCCGACCCAAAAGGGTGGGTCGGACATGGGTCGGTCGGTCAAGTTTCAAAGGTGGAAAAATTTCGCACATGGACCGACCCAGAATGGTGGGTCGGACGTGGGTCGGACGGGCATGTTTGTAAGGAAGTAAAAGGGGTCTGTAATGGACCGACCCAGCTGTGGGTCGGTCGGTGGGTCGGTCGGACCAAAAACATGGTTTAAGGTTATGAAATGATATGTGATGATGGGATTGGTAGGTAATGATGTTATAAGGATGTTAAGGACATGTTAGGTGAGTTTAAATGGCGAATAGGTGGGTGAAAAGTTGTATCAAAGTGTAAAGTAAAACAAGTTAAAAATGTAAAGTTATGTAACAAAGTTAACGGGGAAAGTTAAGCATTAGACGCTAAATAAACAAACATGCTACCCCGATGTTAATAAAAACACATGTGATGTTAACAGTTTTCGAGGATTGCTCGAGGAACATAAATGGACAGGATAAAGTGGACTCCGGTGACAAGTATGGTTTTCTTGCAACCTGCGTCCTACCGGATTACACCGGCTTGTATGCCAATGTGTTTTCTGTATGTTTGCCACGTTGTAAGATAAAACATGTAATGAGTTTACAGTAATTCATATATGTGGCGTGTTCAACTCCGATACCATCTAACCTCGAAAGTGTTAACCTTAGTTAACTGAGTCTAGGATCACATGAGAGTTCGGTATTCGGAGTAAACGACCCGTACCATGGGACGTACTAACCACGGCTATGCGTGTGTTAAATGTGTGATATGTGTATGTGAATGTAGGGATCTCCCTTGTATGTTTAACCCAGTTGTAATACTGTATGAGTTGTTATGTGACAGGCTCCATAGTGGAGTTCTAAGTATTGTCTAAAGTAAGTATGTACTAACTAGTGAGGAATCCGGTTTGGCCGGTCGCGCGTTGTTTGGGAGAGGTATCCTTCCTAGCCTTACCCTTCTCTTTGTTATGGTTGTTTCCCTCACGGGTTATGATCTCCCATTAGCTTACTCCAAAGCTTACCTATTCTGACTTATGATCGGTTTAGTGGGAACCTGTGTTTGTGTGGTGTGTTAGGGCCTCCAAACCCGAACCGCCTTAACTTAAGTTACTCGTCCAACTATTAGGACGGTAATGAGTGTTGGTGTTATTGTATAACGAGCTTATCATGAGACTGGCAACATTCTCTAGGCTCACCAGTGTGTTTGTGATGTTTGGGTCGGTTCCTAAGCGAACCATTCCCGTTGTGTTATGTGTTTTGTGTGATGCAGTATTCATTGCGGTATTATGTTGTGTACGTAGAAACGTACCAAGTGTTGTTAAGTGTTGTATGTAGTGTGTGTTATAGGTTGTATAATGTGGAGTGTGTTGTATAATGTGGAGTGTGTGGATCATGGATATGATTCCCAGTTTGTGATAAGAGGCGTTTAAGGATAACCCGATTTAAGGGTATGTGTCGTCTATTAAGGAAGTAGCTCCGTTGGAGGAGAAACACTCTAGGGATGATGAAAACCATGGGTGACTTGTTAAGTAGGATGTATTATCCGATTGTTGAGCCTATTGAGGCGAAATGATAAGTGTTGTGTGTTTATTGTCACATGCATGATTTAAATATAATCAACTGCATGCTAAGATGACAATTAGTTGTGCGTGGCCCGGTAGCATGTGGGCTGCGGGATTACCATACCAGCAAAGGTGCTGAGCCCCTTGGGGCCACCCCTTTCTCTTTTTTTCCTATTTCAGGTACGAAGTGCTGGAAGCCGTTCGAGAGTAGGACGGGTAGTCATTGTACATGGGTAAACAATTAAGTGTATGTATACAGTAGGTGTAGTAAGACCGAAATTGTTGTCGGCATCAGTTTATAAGTACTCGGTATAGTTGTTAAGGTGTATGTTGTTGTTATTGTTAATGGAAAGGGATACTGATGTATAGTTGCTCGGGAATTTAGCCCATCAGACCGGTACATTGTGTATGTATTAGCCTTGTTAGCCACGTGGGTGGCTAACGGCGTGTAACACCAACAAGTTAAGTAATGTGATGAGGATGTTCTTCCGCTGCAGTTTGTTGTAAGTATGTTAATGTTGGATGGGGTGTTACAAAAAGTGGTATCAGAGCGAAGTATCGCTCTGATGACTGAACTACCGAGCTTAGGAAGTACCGAGTTAGGATTTAAGTACTTTGGGTTAAGGGTTGAGTGATAGCGTGAGAGATACGCTAGTTAGGAACTACCAGTGACTACTGGAAACCTACAATATCCATCCCACCCTCCACAATCCCTGATAACTTGGGGAAGAACGCCAGAGAGATGGAAGTCCTCTCTTATCGGGAATACCCGATCTGGCTGTTATTAAATACCTTTAGGGTACGGAGAACCTGTCATACGGTAGATCCCGAAAACTGGGAATCCCGGAGACGGTCTCCATCTGAATATGTTAACCACATTTCATAGCAATGAATGAAGGATCTTGTGTATTGGAGAATAGAATTTCCGGCAACCTGGGTCGACATGCAGAGCAGTCGAGAATAACCAGCTTGCAACGCACCTACCGTGCAACAGGCAAGAAATGGATTAATAACACCCGAGAAGTGTCTACGGAACCACAGTTGATAAATAAAACACCAACGGTATGCCAACCGACAAAGGAACTACAACGTAGTGCCCAACAAGAGACAAGTCTCAGTAACCACGACAAGTGCGTGGAACGGGCTATAAGGAGAATACGACAAAAAAAAGGGGGTCTCCCAGAAAGGGGAAATACCCTAGTTAATGATTATTATGTGAATACAGTGAGAATTCACCTAGACAAGTTATTACCAAGACAGTAAGATCAGTGAGGGCCAACAAGGCCACTGATGACAGTGCGGGTAAAAACAATACCACAACGGTATGTGTTAAACTGATAGCCAGTTAGCATGGCGCACTTGCCATAGCAAGTGCTGCTATAATAGGGCTGTTTGGGAAATCCATAACCACTACAAAGTACCTGGAAAGGTACCATGAAGTTAAATGTGATTGTCATAACAGTGGAAGGGCCTGTTAGCCTAACCTCTGTAATTGTAAGTACACCAGTCAGCAAGAAGCTAGACTTGGTTAAGGTAAGAAGATGTTGTGAAACCATGAAAACTTTTCTTTCAACCCAGATTTATTCAAACCCTTTTCTTTTCAAAACCAGTTTTCTTTCTAACCAACACTTCTTTCCAACCTTCTTTTAAACCAAACCAGTAGAACCAAGGACAGTTGACAAGGATACAACGATGGATAAACTTCCCTCGGTTAAGTTCGGGAGGCAGGGAATGAATATTGTCACGGGACAATATAAGGGAGTTGACAACAGAATACTTCACCTAGGCGTGTGACGGACACTACAAGTGTACCAACTGTGTGTGGGACGACCGCACTCCGATAGGAGCATGTGGGCCTGACAGACCTACTTATGGGTTAGTTGGGTAAGTAGCAATGTATCAGTAAGATACCCCATATATGTATACGAGTAGAGTCCGAAACACGGGAAGTAGTCGACTCCGTCTACGGTCAGCAGTATAAATCAAACGAGAGCTAAGGATTACAAGGAATTCAGTTAAGTTAGCAAGACTAAAAGGATTAGTGAACTCCTTTCAAGGAAATGTTTAAGAGTTAGGAAGTGCGATGGGCACAAACTGTTATGTAAAGACACCACATATGTCTTAAGGATCCTTAGGGATAAACATTATAGCTGGAATGGTGACCCAGCCTGTACATGGCAAAGCAGATGCCTAATGTGGACACATTAATGTGCAACAAACGGGATGAAACTCCCAGAATGAGTACCTACACTACCAAGAAATGTTGATCTTCACAGAAGAAGATAATAACCAGTAAAGAACGCGAAAGGCGTAGCTAACGGAATGTACCAATAAGTGTGAAACAAATGTAAGGCATAACTTAACAACACCCAGGAGCAATCCTTGAAGGGTGTTCACATCAACAATTGTTGAATGAAGTGCATGACAGAAGCACAAGGGTTGAAACTAACACACAGTTTAGACATAAGTTGTCAGGAGACGGACTGACAAACCTAAGGGGCATCCCATGAAAGGAAACGTGATGCAACGACCTTGTAATATTGTACAGAGAAGTACATGTGTGTGAACAGCCTATAATGAGCCCAGCTCAAGGCAAATAAGGCTTATAATCCAAAAGCAGGATATATCATATAAATTCGATTAATGGTAGAAGTTTATGTTGTATAAGTGAATAGAGTGGTAAACGAACCACTGCATTAAGAGTGGGGATACCTCTCGATATTGTGACACCGCAGGAGCGGTAGTTATGTGAATCAAGTTCAAGAAATATGTTAAGGATTGACCATGTTGTTATTGAAAGAGAAATTAGCTTAGTAGTATGTGAATAAGGTGAAACACCGAGCTGAATAATGCCGGCTTATGACTCGAATGATCGATGCTCAGGGAGCATTCAGTTGTCATCCAAATGAGGGATGAACCGTAATGTGAATAATGTAAATTTATGTGTGGAAGTTAATGTGACAGTAAATACGATGTGAGTTAGTGTTATACAATAAGTACGGTGCGCAGTAAGCGACCGTTGTATAAGTGTTGTTAAATAATGATGTGGCGGATAAGGCCAGTTATGAGTTAAACTCAGTGGAGATGCAAGATGAGTGATGTTAAACAGACTGGTAGGTACTGTGTGATGAGAAACTCAGTGTGAATTCCATGGCGAATCACATAAGGGATTTACTGTCGAGAGTTTACGCCTCTGCACTCTGTATGACTGAGTGTTTTGGTATTGCACTTGTGCAGTAATGAACGAATGAGATAGCTAGGAATTGGAAACATGTTGATTGTGGACAGATAATGTTATAATGGCCGATGCATAGGAAATGCAAGGCCGCACCAATAAAAAGTACTTGTACAAAACCAAACGTGGAAATATGATTAACAGTAAGTGACTACAGTAGCACTAGCTGCCAAATATCGGTATGGAATATACCACAAAGGTTGTAAATAGCTGAGAGAGCACTACACACTAGGTAGTAGCTCAATCTCAACCGACAGTAAGTCGGAAGGGAACAAGTCAATCATTGTGAAATACATAGCTGTATACACAGTAAGTTATCATGGAAGTGGATGGAAAAATTGTGAAACTCACCGAATCCGCTCACGGTAAAAGATACCACGCGTCGGTTGAGAAACCATTGTCACCAAGATAAAGGTAATAATTGGGGATGTACGATACAGTAAGAATAACAAATGGAGCAATTAAGCTCTACAGTTTGGGTTTCGCAGCAGAAACTAGTGAGCCAGTGATTCAAGTGTTGAATGTACATGGTGAACATGAGTGAATGGCTAATTATTAATGCCTAGAAGCCTAACAGGCCAGAATCGAAACTAATTAAGAGTTTAAACAAACTCCAATGAGAATTCTTGGTTTAGGAACTAAACCGCCAATATGGTTAAGATCCTCTAATCAGAATCCATTGTGTAATAGACCGCGTGGAAGTTGAGATACTTCACGACGGCAAACATTTTAAGCTAATGTTTAGTGATTGATTACGTGGGCGTAATCCCTTTTAAGGGGGGTAGAGCGCAAAACCACTTGGTGTATTTACCGTACAAGTGTACGTAGTGTATGTGATTCATATTGTGCATAGCACAAAATTATTGTTCGTTTTGATGATTGGTGTGTGTGTTACGTAAACATACACATTCATTCATGGTTTAATTGTGGTAATTGCGCACAGAAGATGCGAATACCATTGTGATAAGTGTGTGTGTTTGTTAACAGTTGTGTGTGATTGTACAAGTGTGGGGAGTAGATAAACTCCCGGGGAACAAAAGCCCCGACAGTGTATAAATGTAAAACCAGGTGTGTATTTTGGAAAAATTATGTATGTATATATATATGTATACTTAAAAGTGATGCATGAAAGGGTATGATACCGACATAGAACCTAGTGAGAAGAAGATTCCCTAGGCAACAGGGTTAAAAGTGAATGGAGGTAACTGATAGACGGAGTTCTATCCTTTGGAGATGTTGTGATCATGACTAGAATGATTCAAAAGATAGAAAATGGAAATGAGTGACTTACTGGATGCTTGAAAATGAAGTGGGAGGTGGAACTTGATTTGCATGTGATCAAGGGAAGCCGAACACAAATTGGGGTGGAAGGATAGTTCAACACTGATGCTGATCACATCAGGGTTGGATGACTCTTGAACTCCCTATAAGTGGTCACGAATAACCACGCTAATAAAAGAAGCAAAGAGCTTAAGTTGGACTTGGAGTTGGTGGTGTTTTCAAAAGGATTTTCAAATGGCATTTATAAAACGTTGATGGATACTTTACATAATTAAAGTCTTCTTACTTAACCTCACAAGGAAATTTTAAACTTAGTGATTGTTTTAACCTCCTAAAGGCACGGGGACGGAAGGTGTCCATCGCGACCGTGTTCTACGGGATCACAGTGTATATCAAGGATATTTTTGATTGCTATACATGCTCTGACATGTTGTGTGGTATGTGTAATGAATGTTGTTTTGACTTGGATTTCCTAAAGTGTATCTATCAAGGCCTATGAGTCTAAATGTGGTGTGTTACGTAGACCTATGTGTCTAAGGACTGTTATGTTATGGGGACCTATGTGTCCAAATGTTGTGATGTTACCCAAGACCAGTGAGTCCAAGGGTTGTTATGTATGTAAATGTTGTTAAGATACCCGGACCATAGAGTCCGAGGTTATCATGTGAATATGTTTGTTATGTGTGGGTGTGAATGTTGCCCGGACCATCAAGTCCGAGGTTATGATGTAAAGTGTGTTTGGTTAAGGAAGTTTATTTCCAAGTGATTACTGTGTTCTAATCTAATGATGTGTGAAAAGTGTGAATGAAATACCCCAAACCTTGGTATGTTATGTAAATGTTAAGCTATGGTATGTAAAGGCCAAAAAGTGCCTTAGAAACATAAATGAATCATTTAAACCATGGTAAACACAATAAAACACTAAGACACGGTATGAGCAAAAACATGCTCTAAGCCATGAGTGAACTTGGTTAGGACCCAAAGAGCCTACCAAGACTTGATAATGTTTAATTATGACTTTATAAGGCTAATTAAGTCCTTAGGAAACTTTGGTAGACAATGAAACCAAACAAAACACAAATAAATACCTTAAGGTCAATAAGAGCAAAAATGTGCTCTAAGCTTGGAATAAAGGTGTATAAGACCTAATGGTCATACCTATACTTTATAAATATGTTAATGAACATATTAAATCAATTACCAAAGAAAACCAAGCTTGAAAACAAGTTAAAACACAAAATGTGCTTTAAGGAGTCTTAAAGCACGTTTTTGAAAAATTGCCTTGTAAATGAGTTTTGAATGGCTAAATGTCCATCATTACTCTTTAATTAACATGTGTACTATATAGTATCACATTTGGGTGGCCATATTAGTGGGAAATCAAAAATTTCACTTCTATGTGCCTTGTTATAAGTGAATAGTGATTTTTATAACTAGTTTGTAACATATAATGTTATAAGTAATTAAATTGGTCAACAAAGACCATTATACCCTCCTAGGCATATGGGGGCCGGTTTTTCATGGTGTGAGTCACCAACATGTAAAAGAAATCAAATAAGTAAACTTAAGCTTAAAGTAAAGTACTATTTGCTTTATAAGTTACAAATATCTCTTAAAAGCAAATTCTATCTCATTCTCTCATTTCCTCCCTTGTTCACACGGTTCCACACTCTCTTCTTCCTCTCTTCTTCTTGTTCTCTCTCGGTAATATATATCTACAACCATGGAAGTCCATCTTTGACCACATGTAAAACCTAGCTCACTTAACCAAATCAAAAACAAACACCACCATTCTCTTAGTTAAGCCAAGCTCTACAATCTTGTCTCTTCAAAACTTCAAACCCTCCATTTCGGTGCCAAGAGAAACCACCATGGGAGGAGCTTGAGCTCACCTTTTCACATATTCTTGTTCTCCTTTGCTTCAAGGTAAGGAAACTCAAAGAAAAATGACATTTCCTTCATGTTTTGTCATGTCCGAAAATCACTCTTAATGGAGTCATTATATTGCCTTGTTCTAGCTTCATTCCAAGCTTTCATGGACTAGGAGGAGTCCTCTCTTGATATATATTCAAGCTCTCTTTCCATTCCAAGGTAAAACAATCATGTTAATACCTTAAGATAATATATGTAACTAGGGTTTACAATGAGATAAAGCTTAAAGCTTATATACTCATTTTAATGTTGGTATATTGTTTAGTTGTTGGCAAGGAACCAAATGCCCTACCGGTTTTACAAGGAAACAAGAAGGAAATTTGTGAGGAAAAGAGGTAAACAAGCTATCTCAATGTGGTTTAATGCCTTAGGAGAAATAAGCTTATAATGCTTGTTAAAACTACCTAAAGAGCAAATGGTAAATGAGCTAGTAAAATGCTCTCAAGGAGTTATTAAAGGAATATGTTTTGTTGGGTGTATTTGCAGGTCAAAGGCATTATTATGTGGGAAATTCAGTGTTTAAGGTTTATGCAATTTAAGGGCCTAAGAGCCATGCATTTAAGGGCCTAAGTGCCAAGCAATTTAAGTTATGCACTATATTGTGATGTAGTGCTTAATGTGTGAAGTTTGTGTATAAAGTGTGTTTGATGGATTTTAGGTGTTCTTGGATGGATTAAGGTAAAAACCTAAGTGTTTGGATGAGGGTATATACTAGAGAAGCTATGGCCAAATTTGGGAAATGTGTAAGAAGTTTTAAGTGTGGTAAGTGAGTTTTGGTGAACTAGGAAGGAGTAAAGGTGAATGAATGTTTACTTGAGAAGAAAACATGTGTAAAGGTGATTTGGAGTGATGCAAGGATTTAGGTGTTGTCTTGGAAGTTCTAGGAATTCAATGTGTGTTTAGTGGATGTGTTTAAGTCTTGGAGGAGTTTGTTTAAGGTTTAGGTAATGTTGATGTTCAAGGAATAAGTGATGTTTAGGTATGAAGTGAAAAAGGAGATTTAGTTAGTAAGAAAAGAAGTTGAGAGATGATGATAAGGTGTAGAGGATACACCTTGGTATTTTGGTCATTATAGGTGAAATGCCACCTAGAAATCATAAGGAGAAAACATTGTAAGTGTTAGGAATTTTGTGGAGATATAAGTAAAAGTTTAAGGAATTAGGAAACATAGTTTTGTGAGTGTTTAAGAATATCTTAAGGGTGTGTTTGAAGTGCCAAATGATGTTAGAACACATTAAGAGGCCTTAGGAGAAGTTTGGTGAAGATTTGACAAAGTTTGGGTAAGTTTAGGAGGCGACCGACCCAGGGGCCGACCCAGTTTGTGGGTCGGTCGAGCCTCTGTAAAATGTTAAGAATATGTTCGGTAATGGACCGACCCAGAAGGTTGGGTCGGACATGGGTCGGTCGGTCAAGTTACAAAGGAGGGAAAATGTTCGCACATGGACCGACCCAGAATGGTGGGTCGGACGTGGGTCGGACGGGCATGTTTGTAAGGAAGTAAAAGGGGTCTGTAATGGACCGACCCAGCTGTGGGTCGGTCGGTGGGTCGGTCGGACCAAAAACATGGTTTAAGGTTATGAGATGATTTGTGATGATGGGGATTGGTAGGTAATGATGTTATAAGGATGTTGAGGGCTTGTAAGGGGTTTTAATAACACCTAAGTGGGTTAAAGGTTGAATTAAGAATGTGAGAAAACATGTTAAAAATGTAAAGTTATGTAACAAAGTTACGGGAAAAAATTATAAGCTTTGGACACTAAATAATCAAGCAAACCCCAATGTTAATGAAAACACATGTGATGTTAACAGTTGTTCGAGAATTTGCTCGAGGAACATAAATGGACGTGGTAAAGTGGACCCCGGTGACAGGTATGGTTTTCTTGCAACCTGTGTCCTAACGGATTACACCGGCTTGTATGCCAATGTGTTTTTCTGTATGTTTGCCACGTTATGATATAAATCATGAAACGAGTTTACAGTCATTATTGTTATTGTATGTTTACGTGCCGATACCGGTAACCTCTAATGCGCTTGAAGGGCTAGTTAACCTCTATTAGGTAAACGTAGGAGAACGGTATCCGGTAACAACGTTTCCGACTTAAGGAACGTTCTAACCACGGCTATGCGTGAGTTGGTTATGTGATGTTTGTGCGTGATGTTTGTATGTGAATGTATGACTCTCTCCTCCCTTGTGTGCTTAACTCAGTTATGATACCTTATGGTGTGTGGTTGTGGTAGGCTCCATGATGGATCTCTAACTACTTATTTATAAGAGTCTATGGGCTAACGGGGGGTGAGGAGTCCGGATTGTTTCCGGCCACGCGTGTGATGGTGGGGGTCGTTATCATGTCCAGTTCGGCTCCCTTGGTGTATGTTTAGGTGGTATTCCAATTTGGTTTCAACCTTCCCTTAGCTTATCCAAAGCTAGTTTACTGACTCACGTCGGGCCATAGGGGCATACTGTGTTGTTTGGTGTGCTTGGGATCACTATATCCGACACACCTTGGGTTTAAGTCAACCGTTCAAATAACAGGATGGTGATGAGGTAATTAACGAGCTTGGTATGAGTTTGGCAACAATCTCTGTGCTCATGGTATGGACTAACTATGATGGAAGGTTCCTTGTGAGAACCGAGTTTATGATGATATGTATTGTTGTTATGTTTGTTATGTGTAGGATGAGTTATGTTGTAGGATATGGAATGTGTGGATCATGGAAATGAATCCCAGTTTGTGACAAGAGGCATTTAAGGATAACCCGATTAATGGGTACATGCCGTTCGTTAAGGAAGTAGCTCCGTTAGAAGAGCCACTCTAGGGTTTAAGGAATCATTGGATGGTTGGTTAAGTGTGGATGTTTTGGTTATAGGTGGAGCCCATTGAGGCGAAACATTATGTGAGACATATTAATGGTTTGTGTGCATGAATTAAATATAATCAACTGCATGCTAAGACGACAATTAGTCGTGCGTGGCCCGGTAGCATGCGGGCTGCGGGATTACCATACCAGCAAAGGTGCTGAGCCCCTTGGGGCCACCCCTTTCTCTTCTTTTTCCTATTTCAGGTACGAAGTGCTGGAAGCCGTTCGAGAGTAGGACGGGTAGTCATTGTACATGGGTAAACTTTAAGTGTATGTATACAGTAGGTGTAGTAAGACCGAAGTTGTTGTCGGCAACAGTTTATAAATACTCGGTACAGGGGAAGTGTATGTATATAATAAATGTTGAAGATGGATTGAGTATTGTATTGTGTAGTTGCTCGGGAATCTAGTCCATCAGACCGATACAAATGTACATATGTTAGCCTTGTTAGCCACGTAGGTGGTTAACGGCGTTGTAACACCATTGGAATAAGTAATGTGATGAGTTGAGTTTCCGCTGCAGTTTGTTATTATGTGTTGGTTGTTGGATGGGGTGTTACAAAAAGTGGTATCAGAGCGAAGTATCGCTCTGATGACTGAATTACCGAGCTTAGGAAATACCGAGTTAGGATTTAAGTACTTTGGGTTAAGGGTTGAGTGATAGCGTGAGAGATACGCTAGTAGGAACTACCAGTGACTACTGGAAACCTACAATATCCATCCCACCCTCCACAATCCCTGGTATATAACTTGGGAAACAACGCCAGAGAGATGGAAGTCCACTCTTACTCGGGAATACCCGATCTGGCTGTTATTAAATACCTTTAGGGTACGGAGAACCTGTCACACGGTTGATCCCGAAAACTGGGAATCCCGGAGACGGTCTCCATCTAAACAATGTTAACCGCATTCTAGCGACAAATGAAGGATTTTGTATAGAGAATAGAATTTCCAGCAACCTGGGTCGACATGCAAGCAGTCGAGAAACCAGCTTGCAACGCACCACCGTGCAACAGGCAAGAAGTGGATTAAAGAAACCCGAGACGAGTCTACGGACCACAGTTGATAAATAAACACAACGGAAGGAACTACAATGTAGTGCCCAAACAAGACAAGTCTCAGTAACCACGACAATGCGTGGAACGGGCTACAGGATACAAACTAAGACAAGGGGTCTCCCAGAATGGGAAACACCCTAGTTAATGATTATCATGTGAAAACAGTGAGGTTCACCTAGACAGTATTATCAAGGCAGTAAGATCAGTGAGGGCCAACAAGGCCACTGAATGACAGTGGGTAAAAACAATACCACAACGGTATGTGTTGAACCGATAGCCAGTTAGCATGGCGCACTTGCTATAGCAAGTGCTGCTATAACAGGGCTATTCGGAAAACTTATAGTTACTACAAAGTACTTGGAAAAGTACAATAAAGTTAAATGTGAATGTCATAACAGTGGGAGGGCCTGTTAGCCTAACCTCTGTAATTGGAAACACACCAGTCAGCAAGAAGCTAGACTTGGCTAAGGTAAGAAGATGTTGAAAATGGAAATTTTTCTTTCAAACCTAATTTCACAAACCCTTTTCTTTTCAAACCAGATTTTCTTCAAACCAACACTTCTTTCCAACCTTCTTTAAACCAAACCAGTGAAACCAAGAGCAACTGACAAGGATGCAACAGTGGATAAACCTTCCCTCGATTAAGTTCGGGAAGCAAGGAATGAATATTGTCACGGGACAATATAAGGGAGTTGACAACAGAATACTTCACCTAGGCGTGTGACGGACACTACAAGTGTACCAACTGTGTTGTGGGACGACCGCACTCCGATAGGAGCATGTGGGCCTGACAGACCTACTTATAGGTTAGTTGGGTAAGTAGTAATGTATCAGTATGATACCCCATATATGTATACCAGTAGAGTCCGAAACACGGGAAGTAGTCGACTCTGTCTACGGTCAGCAGTATAAATCAACAGAAGCTAGAAAATACAAGGAATGCTTGAAGTCAAAGAACTCAGTTAAGTGAACGAGATTTAAGGGATTAGTGAATTCCTTTCAGGGAATGTTTGGGAGTTAAGAAGTGCGAAGTGCACAAACGATTAAGTAAAGACATCACATATGTCTTAAGGATCCTTAGGGATAAAACATGTTAGCTGGAATGGTGACCCAGCCTGTACATGGCAAGCAGATGCCTAATGTGGACGCATTAATATGCAATGGACGGGATGAAGATCCCAGAACGAGTATCTGCACTATCTGGAAATGTTGATCTTTACAGAAGAAGATAATAACAGAATGTATCAAAAGTGTGAAACAAATGTAAGGCATAACGTAACGGCACCCAGGAGAAATCCTCGAAGGGTGTGCGCATCAACAATTGTTGAACGAAATACATGACAGAAACACAAGGGTTGAAATTAACACCCAGTTTAGACATAAGTTGTCAGGAGACGGACTGACAAACCTAAGGGCATCCCATGAAAGGAAACGGAATGCAACGACCTTGTCATGGAGCCCAATATCTAAACATGTAATATACAGAGAAGTACATGTGTGGACAGCCTACAATGAGCCCAGCTCAAGGCAAATAAGGCTTATAAGCCAAAACAGATTATAAATGAGTTTGATTGTGTAGAAGTTTATGTGGTATAAGGAATAGAGCGGAGCGAACCACTGCATTAAGAGTGGGGATACCTCTCGATATGTGAGACCGCAGGAGCGGTAGTTATGTGAATCAAGTTCAAGAATATGTGGAGGACGGACCATGTTGTTATTACCCCAGGATGATTTGAATAAAATAACGAAAGGAAATATTTGTACCAGTTGTGTACGCAGGAAGTGTGATAAGTTGATAGCAATCACCATAGGTGTGTGAAGCTAAATGTGTAGCGAACACGCTCAAGGGAAAGATAGTAGTATATTCAAAAACAGCCAAATAAGTGGCCAGATAAACCCAGTGATAGCAGAAGCTAATATAATAGCGGATGCAGTATAAGTTGATGTTATACAATGAGTAAGGACACGGTGCGCAATAGCGACCGTTGTATGAGGATGGTTAGATGATAAAAATGGTGAGTGAGCAGAGTTATGAGTTAAACTCAGTGGAGGTACAACATTAAGCGATAGCAAATGAACCGAGCAGTAAGCCGGTGGCAAGTGTTAAATGATAAGGATTTCAGTGAAAATTCCTATCGCAATCGCATAAGAGAGTTGCTGTCAAGGGTTTACGCCTCTGCACTCTGTATGACTGAGTGTTTTGGTATTGCTCTTGCACAGTAATGATCGAGTGGGATAGCTAGGAATCAAACATGGTATGGTGGAAGAATAAGTTATAATGGCGGTTGCATAGGAAATGCAAGGCCGCACCAATAAAAGAGTACTTGTATAAAACCAAACATGGAGACATGATTAACAGTAAGTGACTACAGTAGCACTAACTGCCAAATATCGGTATGGAATATACCCCAAATATTGTAATAGCTGAGAGAGCACTACACACTAGGTAGTAGCTCAACCTCAACCGACAGTACGTCGGTAGAAGCAAGTCAATCATTGTGAATTACCTAGTATTTACGCTGTAACCTACTGGAGAAAATGGATGGAAATTGTGAAACTCACCGAATTCGCTCAGATAAGAGATACCATGCGTCGGTAGAGAAACCCATTGTTCCCAAGATAAGGGCAATACATGGAGATGTACAACACATTAACAGTAACGAATGGGGCAAACCAGCTCTATAATTATCAGGGTTGCGCAACAGAGGCCAGTGAGCCCATGCGTTAGGTATCGGATACATATGGTGAATATGAATAAATGACTAGTTATCAATACCTAAAGCCTCACAGGCCAGGACCGAAACCGTTATGAGTTACAACTCCAATGCGAATTCTTGGTTTAGGGACTAAACTGCCAATATGGTTAAGATCCTCTAATCAGAATCCATTGTGTAATAGACCGCGGGGAAGTTGAAACACTTCACGACGGCAGAACATTTTAAACTAAAGCTCAGTGATTGATTACGTGGGCGTAATCCCTTTTAAGGGGGGTAGAGCGCAAACCACTTAGTGTGTTTTACCGTACAAGTGTACGCGAACTTGGTGTGCATAGCACAAAATGATTGTTATGATGGTTGGCGCGTTGTTATATAAACATACGCATTTATTTGTGGTTAAATTGTGGTAATTACGCACAAAGATGCGAATACCATTGTGGGAGTGTGTGAATTTTGTTAACAGTGGTGTGTGAGAGTACAAGTGGAAGGGAGTAAAGAAACTCCCGGGGATCTAAAACCCCGATGGTGCATAAATATAAACCATGTATTGTATTTTGATAAAAAATATGTATATATATACATGTTGTGATTTATGAAGGGTTATGGAGACCGACTAGAACCTAGTGAGAATTAAATTTTCTAGGTAACTTGAATTAAGTTGGATTTGGGTGATGATTGATAGACGGAGTTCTATCCCTTGGAGATGTAATGATTATGACTAGAAGGATTCAAAGATGGAAATGGTACATGCTTGAATTAGTTTGGTTAAAATGAGGTGGGAGGTGAAACTTGATTACCATGGGATCAAGGGAAGCCGAACACAAATTGGGGTGGAAGATAGTTCAACACTGATGCTGATCACATCAGGGTTGGATGACTCTTGAAGCTCCATGTAAGTGGTCACAAAAACCATGTTAAGAAAAATACAAGGAGCATAAATCGGACTTGGAGTTGTGTGGTGTTTTCAAAAGGATTTTCAATTGGTATTTTCAACAATCGATTAATATTTTGAATAAAAGATCTTCTTATACTTTAACCTCACAAGGAAATTTTAAATTTAAGTGATTGTTTTAATTTCCCAAAGGCACGGGGACCGAAGCGTCCATCGCGACCGGGTTCTGCGGGATCATAGTGTATTCAAGGATATTTTTGATTGCTATACATGCTCCGACATGTTGTGTGGTATGTGTAATGAATGTTGTTTTGACTGGATTTCCTAAAGTATACTATCAAGGCCTATGAGTCTAAATGTGTGGTGTTACATAGACCTATGTGTCTAGAGACTGTTATGTTATGGGGACCTATGTGTCCAAATGATGTGGATATGTTGCCCGGACCATTAAGTCCGAGGTTGGATGTAAAGGGTGGTTGGTAATGGAAGTTTTATGGCTATAGGTAGTTCCCGTATTTTAATCTAATGATGCGAGGAAATGTGAACTTCGAGGACGAAGTTCTTTTAAGGGGGGTAGATTGAAATACCCCAAACCTTGGTATGTTATGTAAATGTTAAGCTATGGTATGTAAAGGCCAAAAAGTGCCTTAGAAACATAAATGAATCATTTAAACCATGGTAAACACAATAAAACACTAAGACACGGTATGAGCAAAAACATGCTCTAAGCCATGAGTGAACTTGGTTAGGACCCAAAGAGCCTACCAAGACTTGATAATGTTTAATTATGACTTTATAAGGCTAATTAAGTCCTTAGGAAACTTTGGTAGACAATGAAACCAAACACAAACAAATACCTTAAGGTCATAAGAGCAAAAATGTGCTCTAAGCTTGGAATAAGGTGTATAAGACCTAATGGTCATACCTATACTTTATAAATATGTTAATGAACATATTAAATCAATTACCAAAGAAAACCAAGCTTGAAAACAAGTTAAAACACAAAATGTGCTTTAAGGAGTCTTAAAGCACGTTTTTGAAAATTGCCTTGTAAATGAGTTTTGAATGGCTAAATGTCCATCATTACTCTTTAATTAACATGTGTACTATATAGTATCACATTTGGGTGGCCATATTAGTGGGAAATCAAAATTTCACTTCTATGTGCCTTGTTATAAGTGAATAGTGATTTTTATAACTAGTTTGTAACATATAATGTTATAAGTAATTAAATTGGTCAACAAAGACCATTATACCCTCCTAGGCATATGGGGCCGGTTTTCATGGTGTGAGTCACCAACATGTAAAAGAAATCAAATAAGTAAACTTAAGCTTAAAGTAAAGTACTATTTGCTTTATAAGTTACAAATATCTCTTAAAAGCAAATTCTATCTCATTCTCTCATTTCCTCCCTTGTTCACACGGTTCCACACTCTCTTCTTCCTCTCTTCTTCTTGTTCTCTCTCGGTAATATATATCTACAACCATGGAAGTCCATCTTTGACCACATGTAAAACCTAGCTCACTTAACCAAATCAAAAACAAACACCACCATTCTCTTAGTTAAGCCAAGCTCTACAATCTTGTCTCTTCAAAACTTCAAACCCTCCATTTCGGTGCCAAGAGAAACCACCATGGGAGGAGCTTGAGCTCACCTTTTCACATATTCTTGTTCTCCTTTGCTTCAAGGTAAGGAAACTCAAAGAAAAATGACATTTCCTTCATGTTTTGTCATGTCCGAAAATCACTCTTAATGGAGTCATTATATTGCCTTGTTCTAGCTTCATTCCAAGCTTTCATGGACTAGGAGAGTCCTCTCTTGATATATATTCAAGCTCTCTTTCCATTCCAAGGTAAAACAATCATGTTAATACCTTAAGATAATATATGTAACTAGGGTTTACAATGAGATAAAGCTTAAAGCTTATATACTCATTTTAATGTTGGTATATTGTTTAGTTGTTGGCAAGGAACCAAATGCCCTACCGGTTTTACAAGGAAACAAGAAGGAAATTTGTGAGGAAAAGAGGTAAACAAGCTATCTCAATGTGGTTTAATGCCTTAGGAGAAATAAGCTTATAATGCTTGTTAAAACTACCTAAAGAGCAAATGGTAAATGAGCTAGTAAAATGCTCTCAAGGAGTTATTAAAGGAATATGTTTTGTTGGGTGTATTTGCAGGTCAAAGGCATTATTATGTGGGAAATTCAGTGTTTAAGGTTTATGCAATTTAAGGGCCTAAGAGCCATGCATTTAAGGGCCTAAGTGCCAAGCAATTTAAGTTATGCACTATATTGTGATGTAGTGCTTAATGTGTGAAGTTTGTGTATAAAGTGTGTTTGATGGATTTTAGGTGTTCTTGGATGGATTAAGGTAAAAACCTAAGTGTTTGGATGAGGGTATATACTAGAGAAGCTATGGCCAAATTTGGGAAATGTGTAAGAAGTTTTAAGTGTGGTAAGTGAGTTTTGGTGAACTAGGAAGGAGTAAAGGTGAATGAATGTTTACTTGAGAAGGAAACATGTGTAAAGGTGATTTGGAGTGATGCAAGGATTTAGGTGTTGTCTTGGAAGTTCTAGGAATTCAATGTGTGTTTAGTGGATGTGTTTAAGTCTTGGAGGAGTTTGTTTAAGGTTTAGGTAATGTTGATGTTCAAGGAATAAGTGATGTTTAGGTATGAAGTGAAAAAGGAGATTTAGTTAGTAAGAAAGAAGTTGAGAGATGATGATAAGGTGTAGAGGATACACCTTGGTATTTTGGTCATTATAGGTGAAATGCCACCTAGAAATCATAAGGAGAAAACATTGTAAGTGTTAGGAATTTTGTGGAGATATAAGTAAAAGTTTAAGGAATTAGGAAACATAGTTTTGTGAGTGTTTAAGAATATCTTAAGGGTGTGTTTGAAGTGCCAAATGATGTTAGAACACATTAAGAGGCCTTAGGAGAAGTTTGGTGAAGATTTGACAAAGTTTGGGTAAGTTTAGGAGGCGACCGACCCAGGGGCCGACCCAGTTTGTGGGTCGGTCGAGCCTCTGTAAAATGTTAAGAATATGTTCGGTAATGGACCGACCCAGAAGGTTGGGTCGGACATGGGTCGGTCGGTCAAGTTACAAAGGAGGGAAAATGTTCGCACATGGACCGACCCAGAATGGTGGGTCGGACGTGGGTCGGACGGGCATGTTTGTAAGGAAGTAAAAGGGGTCTGTAATGGACCGACCCAGCTGTGGGTCGGTCGGTGGGTCGGTCGGACCAAAAACATGGTTTAAGGTTATGAGATGATTTGTGATGATGGGGATTGGTAGGTAATGATGTTATAAGGATGTTGAGGGCTTGTAAGGGGAGTTTTAATAACACCTAAGTGGGTTAAAGGTTGAATTAAGAATGTGAGAGAAAAACATGTTAAAAATGTAAAGTTATGTAACAAAGTTACGGGAAAAAATTATAAGCTTTGGACACTAAATAATCAAGCAAACCCCAATGTTAATGAAAACACATGTGATGTTAACAGTTGTTCGAGAATTTGCTCGAGGAACATAAATGGACGTGGTAAAGTGGACCCCGGTGACAGGTATGGTTTTCTTGCAACCTGTGTCCTAACGGATTACACCGGCTTGTATGCCAATGTGTTTTTCTGTATGTTTGCCACGTTATGATATAAATCATGAAACGAGTTTACAGTCATTATTGTTATTGTATGTTTACGTGCCGATACCGGTAACCTCTAATGCGCTTGAAGGGCTAGTTAACCTCTATTAGGTAAACGTAGGAGAACGGTATCCGGTAACAACGTTTCCGACTTAAGGAACGTTCTAACCACGGCTATGCGTGAGTTGGTTATGTGATGTCTGTGCGTGATGTTTGTATGTGAATGTATGACTCTCTCCTCCCTTGTGTGCTTAACTCAGTTATGATACCTTATGGTGTGTGGTTGTGGTAGGCTCCATGATGGATCTCTAACTACTTATTTATAAGAGTCTATGGGCTAACGGGGGGTGAGGAGTCCGGATTGTTTCCGGCCACGAGTGTGATGGGGGGGTCGATCATGTCCGTTCGGCTCCCTTGGTGTATGTTTAGGTGGTATTCCAATTTGGTTTCAACCTTCCCTTAGCTTATCCAAAGCTAGTTTACTGACTCACGTCGGGCCATAGGGGCATACTGTGTTGTTTGGTGTGCTTGGGATCACTATATCCGACACACCTTGGGTTTAAGTCAACCGTTCAAATAACAGGATGGTGATGAGGTAATTAACGAGCTTGGTATGAGTTTGGCAACAATCTCTGTGCTCATGGTATGGACTAACTATGATGGAAGGTTCCTTGTGAGAACCGAGTTTATGATGATATGTATTGTTGTTATGTTTGTTATGTGTAGGATGAGTTATGTTGTAGGATATGGAATGTGTGGATCATGGAAATGAATCCCAGTTTGTGACAAGAGGCATTTAAGGATAACCCGATTAATGGGTACATGCCGTTCGTTAAGGAAGTAGCTCCGTCTAGAGGAGAGCCACTCTAGGGTTTAAGGAATCATTGGATGGTTGGTTAAGTGTGGATGTTTTGGTTATAGGTGGAGCCCATTGAGGCGAAACATTATGTGAGACATATTAATGGTTTGTGTGCATGAATTAAATATAATCAACTGCATGCTAAGACGACAATTAGTCGTGCGTGGCCCGGTAGCATGCGGGCTGCGGGATTACCATACCAGCAAAGGTGCTGAGCCCCTTGGGGCCACCCCTTTCTCTTCTTTTTCCTATTTCAGGTACGAAGTGCTGGAAGCCGTTCGAGAGTAGGACGGGTAGTCATTGTACATGGGTAAACTCTTAAGTGTATGTATACAGTAGGTGTAGTAAGACCGAAGTTGTTGTCGGCAACAGTTTATAAATACTCGGTACAGGGGAAGTGTATGTATATAATAAATGTTGAAGATGGATTGAGTATTGTATTGTGTAGTTGCTCGGGAATCTAGTCCATCAGACCGATACAAATGTACATATGTTAGCCTTGTTAGCCACGTAGGTGGTTAACGGCGTTGTAACACCATTGGAATAAAGTAATGTGACGAGTTGAGTTTCCGCTGCGGTTGGTTATTATGTGTTGGTTGTTGGATGGGTGTTACAGTGAACTTCGAGGACGAAGTTCTTTTAAGGGGGGTAGATTGAAATACCCCAAACCTTGATATGTGGTTTAAATATCAAATTATGTTATATAAAGGCTAAAAAGTGCCTTAGAAACATCAGTGAACAATTTAAACATAGTAAAGTGCAATAAAGCACTAAGACACAGTTGAGCAAAAACATGCTCTAAGCTATGAGTGAACTTGGTTAGGACCCAAAGAGCCTACCAAGACTTGATAACATTTAATTATGATTTAATAAGGCTAAATAAGTCCTTAGGAAACTTTGGCAGACAATGAAACCAAACAAAACACAAGGTAATACCTTAAAGTCAATAAGAGCAAAAATGTGCTCTAAGCTTGGGATAAATTTGTATAAGACCTAATGGTCATACTTATATCTTATAAATATGTTAATGAACATATTAAATCAATTACCAAAGAAAACCAAGCTTGAAAACAAGTTAAAACACAAAATGTGCTTTAAGGAGTCTTAAAGCACGTTTTTGAAAAATTGTCTTGTAAATGAGTTTTGAATGGCTAAATGTCCATCATTACTCTTTAATTAACATGTGTACTATATAGTATCACATTTGGGTGGCCATATTAGTGGGAAATCAAAAATTTCACTTCTATGTGCCTTGTATTTGTGAATAGTAATTTTTACAAGCTAGTTTGTAACATATAATGGTATAAGTAATTAAATTGGTCAACAAAGACCAAAACACCCTCCTAGGCATAATGGTGGCCGGTTTTTGTAGTGAGGAGTCACCAAGTATGTTAACTTGTTAAGTAAAAAATGTGACTCATAGTTACTATTTGCTTTAAGACTTAAATATCTTCAAAAAGTAACTTCTATCTTCATTCTCCCTTCTTTTCCTTCATTTTCCACGGTTCCAAACACCACCACCAACCTCTCTTCTTCTCTCTCGGTAATACCACTACCTCCATGAGAACTCAAGCTTTGAACCCTTGTCAATCTTGCTCTTGTCCAAATCAAAAACAAACACCACCATTCTCTTAGTTAAGCCAAGCTCTACAATCTTGTCTCTTCAAAACTTCAAAACCTCCATTTCGGTGCCAAGAGAAACCACCATGGGAGGAGCTTGAGCTCATCTTTTCACATATTCATGTTCTCCTTTGCTTCAGGTAAGGAAACTCAAAGAAAATCCATGTTTCCTCCATGTTTCATGTTGTCCGAAAATTCACCTCACAATGGTGTATTTATCTTGCTTGTTTTAGCTTCATTTGAATCTTCCAAGGGCTAGGAGGAGTCCTCTTGATACTTATTCAAGTTCTCTTCCAATTCCAAGGTAAAACAATTACCTTAATGTGTTAAAACAATATATGTAACTAGGGTTTACAATGAGATGAAGCTTAAAGCTTGAATACTCATTATGTTGTTTGTACAATGTATTGAACTTGACAAGGAATCAAGTACCCCACCGGTTTTACAAGGAAACAAGAAAGAAATTTGTGAGGAAAAAGAGGTAAACAAACTATCTCAATGTAGTTTAAATGCCTTAGGAAAATGAGCTTGATTTGCTTGATAAAATACCTAAGGAGCCAATGGCAAATGAGCTAGTAAAATGCTCTCAAGGAGTTTATTAAAGGAATATGTATTGTTGGATGTATTTGCAGGTCAAAGGCATTATTATGTGGGAAATTCAGTGTTTAAGGTTTATGCAATTTAAGGGCCTAAGAGCCATGCATTTAAGGGCCTAAGTGCCAAGCAATTTAAGTTATGCACTATATTGTGATGTAGTGTTAATGTGTGAAGTTTGTGTATAAAATGTGTTTGATGGATTTTAGGTGTCCTTGAGTGAAATAAGGTAAAAACCTAAGTGTTTGGATGTGAGTATATACAAGAGAAGCTATGGCCAAATTTGGGAAATGTGTAAGAAGTCCTAAGTGTTTAAAGTGAGTTTTGGTGAACTAGGGAGAGGCAAAGGTGAATGAATGATTACTTGAGAAGAAACATGTGTAAAGGTGATTCAGAGTGATGCAAGGATTTAGGTGTTGTCTTTGAAGTTCTAGGAATTCAATGTTGTTTAGGGATGTGTGTAAGTTGGAGGAGTTGTTTAAGGTTTAGGTAAGGTTAGTGTTCAAGGAACAAGTGATGTTTGGGTATGATGTGAAAAGGAGATTTAGTTAGTAAGAAAAGAAGTTGAGGGATGATGATAAGGTGTAGAGGAAACACCTTGGTATTGTGGTCATTATAGGTGAAATTCCACCTAGGAATCATAAGGAGAAAACATTGTAAGTGTTAGGAATTTTGTGGAGATATAAGTAAAGGTTTAAGGAATTAGGAAAAATAGTTTTGTGAGTGTTTAAGAATATCCTAAGGGTGTGTTTGAAGTGCCAAATGATGTTAGAACACATTAAGAGGCCTTAGGAGAAGTTTGGTGAAGATTTGACAAAGTTTGGGTAAGTTTAGGAGGCGACCGACCCAGGGGCCGACCCAGTTTGTGGGTCGGTCGAGCCTCTGTAAAATGTTAGGAATGTGTTCGGTAATGGTCCGACCCAAAAGGGTGGGTCGGACATGGGTCGGTCGGTCAAGTTTCAAAGGTGGAAAAATGTTCGCACATGGACCGACCCAGAATGGTGGGTCGGACGTGGGTCGGACGGGCATGTTTGTAAGGAAGTAAAAGGGGTCTGTAATGGACCGACCCAGCTGTGGGTCGGTCGGTGGGTCGGTCGGACCAAAAACATGGTTTAAGGTTATGAAATGATATGTGATGATGGGGATTGGTAGGTAATGATGTTATAAGGATGTTAAGGACATGTTAGGTGAGTTTAAATGGCGAATAGGTGGGTGAAAAGTTGTATCAAAGTGTAAAAGTAAACAAGTTAAAAATGTAAAGTTATGTAACAAAGTTAACGGGGAAAGTTAAGCATTAGACGCTAAATAAACAAACATGCTACCCCGATGTTAATAAAAACACATGTGATGTTAACAGTTGTTCGAGGATTGCTCGAGGAACATAATGGACAGGATAAAGTGGACTCCGGTGACAAGTATGGTTTTCTTGCAACCTGCGTCCTACCGGATTACACCGGCTTGTATGCCAATATGTTTTCTGTATGTTTGCCACGTTGTAAGATAAAACATGTAATGAGTTTACAGTAATTCATATATGTGGCGTGCTCAACTCCGATACCATCTAACCTCGAAAGTGTTAACCTTAGTTAACTGAGTCTAGGATCACATGAGAGTTTGGTATTCGGAGTAAACGACCCGTACCATGGGACGTACTAACCACGGCTATGCGTGTGTTAAATGTGTGATATGTGTATGTGAATGTAGGGATCTCCCTTGTATGTTTAACCCAGTTGTAATACTGTATGAGTTGTTATGTGACAGGCTCCATAGTGGAGTTCTAAGTATTGTCTAAAGTAAGTATGTACTAACAGTAGTGAGGAATCCGGTTTGGCCGGTCGCGCGTTGTTTGGGAGAGGGTATCCTTCCTAGCCTTACCCTTCTCTTTGTTATGGTTGTTTCCCTCACGGGTTATGATCTCCCATTAGCTTACTCCAAAGCTTACCTATTCTGACTTATGATCTTGTTAGTGGGAACCTGTGTTTGTGTGGTGTGTTAGGGCCTCCAAACCCGAACCGCCTTAACTTAAGTTACTCGTCCAACTATTAGGACGGTAATGAGTGTTGGTGTTATTGTATAACGAGCTTATCATGAGACTGGCAACATTCTCTAGGCTCACCAGTGTGTTTGTGATGTTTGGGTCGGTTCCTAAGCGAACCATTCCCGTTGTGTTATGTGTTTTGTTGTGATGCAGTATTCATTGCGGTATTATGTTGTGTACGTAGAAACGTACCAAGTGTTGTTAAGTGTTGTATGTAGTGTGTTATAGGTTGTATAATGTGGAGTGTGTTGTATAATGTGGAGTGTGTGGATCATGGATATGATTCCCAGTTTGTGATAAGAGGCGTTTAAGGATAACCCGATTTAAGGGTATGTGTCGTCTATTAAGGAAGTAGCTCCGTTGGAGGAGAAACACTCTAGGGATGATGAAAACCATGGGTGACTTGTTAAGTAGGATGTATTATCCGATTGTTGAGCCTATTGAGGCGAAATGTTAAGTGTTGTGTGTTTATTGTCACATGCATGATTTAAATATAATCAACTGCATGCTAAGATGACAATTAGTTGTGCGTGGCCCGGTAGCATGTGGGCTGCGGGATTACCATACCAGCAAAGGTGCTGAGCCCCTTGGGGCCACCCCTTTCTCTTCTTTTCCTATTTCAGGTACGAAGTGCTGGAAGCCGTTCGAGAGTAGGACGGGTAGTCATTGTACATGGGTAAACAATTAAGTGTATGTATACAGTAGGTGTAGTAAGACCGAAATTGTTGTCGGCATCAGTTTATAAGTACTCGGTATAGTTGTTAAGGTGTATGTTGTTGTTATTGTTAATGGAAAGGGATACTGATGTATAGTTGCTCGGGAATTTAGCCCATCAGACCGGTACATTGTGTATGTATTAGCCTTGTTAGCCACGTGGGTGGCTAACGGCGTGTAACACCAACAAGTTAAGTAATGTGATGAGGATGTTCTTCCGCTGCAGTTTGTTGTAAGTATGTTAATGTTGGATGGGGTGTTACAATTACTCTCGCTCCTCATCAGACGGTGAGGGTGTCACTGAAGTGTCTGCGCTGCTATTGAGATCCTTTGTCTTGTACTTCTGGTGGATGGAAAACTTTGCATCTGATTTAGGTTATGTTGGGGTTATTTTCCCAAGAGATCGTGGGGATACCCATGATTTGGTGGATGAGAGTTTGGTGGTGGAGACATAGTTGGTTTCGGTTTGTGGAGTAGGGGTTTGAGTAGGATAGGTGGTGGATAGGTTGGTGATAGGTATCATGGAGTTTTATGAGAGGTGGAAGGTAGGTCAGCAACAGATTTGGAGGGGGTTTTGTGAGATATGGAGGGTGAGAAGGTGGAAGTTGAGCCTTGTAATTTACTATTTACCTTAGGCATGTGAGCGGCTATATAGGTCAGCTCATAATCGGTGAGGTCTTCCTCATCCAGCACTTTCAACTTTAGCCGATTTTCTTCTTCCGCCGACTGCTTAGGGATGGCGGTGGCTTGAGTAGTGACTGCGTGTGGAGTAACCTCTGGAGTGATTTCTTCTACCACTGGAGTTGGGTTAACAACGACCTTCTTAGTCACCTTTGATGATTTGTCGATCTTTCTTGGTGCCATTGCAATTTAATAAGCTTTTTAGGAATTCTAAAACTGGGAGCAAAGGGTGTGTCACAACTATGCGGTTTTGGGTGTTTTGTGACTTGATCGATGCCTCACGGGAAATTTTGAGAGAGAGAGAGAGAGAATACACTTTAAGTGCGCAAGAAGATTAGAAAGCTAAGAAGTAAGTGGTGAGTTTTGGACAACATCACTACCCCTTTTATATAGCTTGGGCAATAGTCTTTGACGTGTCTGCGAGCGCTGACACAATGTAACGACTAGTTTTCATTGGCTCTTTTGGACTGCAAATCAACACTAACTGTCCAAGCCAGAAACTAACGTTAGAATGGGATTTTTACCGTTGAAAATGCACTAGAACTCCCGATTCACCCTTATTCTAATCCAAAAGTCTAGTTTCTCTGATCCTAATAGGCGTTCACCTATCGTGTAAGCATTTCATTCTCAAAGACAGCTGAAAGACATATGCCCGAATAGTCACTAACCTGTTTGTCGAACCATAATGAGATTTTGAATCTCAAATTTATTTTATGAATGTCAAGTCCAGATCATGAATGATCTTGGTGAATTTCACCTTATTAAGTGACTTAATAAAAATTATCTGCACCATTCTTGTTAGTTGAAAACGCATTCAAACATAACAAAAATATAAATTACCAGCTAAATTGATTCTCTCGGAAATAAGCATCAGTATAAAGACAACATAAGCATGATGATGAAAACACAGACAAAAACAACTTTTATTTATACCTATATAAAGAAAGCATAACCATGTTGACTCAAACACAATAACTTTTACTTACTGGAAGAACATGTTCCTCTATACTTGGGCTTGAATGAGAAAAGAAGATCATCCTCTCATTCTTGCCCACACTCACTAATTAATGTGAAAGTTCAGGGACCCATGTGTATTTGGGTCCTTCCTCATCTGCAAATTTATTTTGGTGATCTTCCTTTTCAATCCACTTTAGTCCTACCTTGGCTAGTTGATAGGACCACATAAAGTGTATCCTGTAGCACCTGGAGTGGTGGTGACCTGACTGTCGGCAGAGGTAGCATAACCCCTGTCGACTAGTCCTCAACGGCTCCCGGACAAGTCGACGACCATTCCAAGTGGGCTTTCTATTATAGTTCTGTTTAGCCTCACTTTCTAGCCTAGAACATCTCAATGTCATCATCATCAGTTCTGGTTTAGCTTTATTGATTGCAACAATAAGATATTCATAGTCAACATGCTATGGTTGTTTTTCTTTTCTTGTCAAGCTCTTTGTGGTTATTAACTTGGATTTCATTTTCTCATGAATCGAAAGCAAATCATTGTAACTATCTTGTAATTTTCTGTGACCTTCTTCTCGTTTACTACACACTCATCTTCCAAACATTTTTCAAGTCGTTCATTCTCCTCAGCTAGTTCTGTATGTGGTCTATCATACTCTTCTAGTTGGTCTTCTTCTTCTTTTGATCGCTCCGCGACAGGCTCGAGCTGGAAAATTGGAAGAATGGAAGATTGAAGATCTGATCAATCGATTTTAGTATGTATACTCTACTGCTCTCTTAATGAAATGACACTTCTGCTTCCTTTCCCTTGGTCCGAGTTTACGTCCGTGTGTAATACTCGGACGTCTCACATAGGTCGGTCCACGCGACAGGAGTAAATCATGGTCTTGGTTTACGTCCGGGTTAAATACCCGGACTACTTAGTGCAATGTCCAGGCGAGGCGAGTTCTGGACCCGATTGGAAATATGTAAGTTTTGTAACGTTTCTCCGTAAATGTGGTCCACGTTTATAAATCGGAACACATACCCAGACCACCCTCAAAATAAGGCAGTATGTATGTCTCGGGAATGGTCCGGGTCTGTAAGTCCGGACATAGACCCGAACCAGACCTAAAATGCTCCTGAATCTTTATTTTGACTCCCGTTCAGTCATGTCTTGATCGTTAAGCTCTTGGCACACGTTTCTAGACCCTTTTCTCCAGTATTTTTACCTATATAAGCATAAAACTGCAAATAAGGGGAGTTCTTCGCATATAATATAAATTAATACATAAGTAAGGGAATTTATCACATAATCTAATAAATATTAATAAATTTAAATATAGAAATATGGATAAATTGTGCACTTATCAAAAGACCTTGAAAGTATTTCTAGGAATTACTTCTAAGACATCTTCATAGTTAATTCGATGAAAGACTCTTCCTTTTTTCGCAAGACTTTGTGTTTACTCTCAGAGGAACAAATTATGACTCTCAACAATCTCCATTCTAATGTTGGGATCATACTACCAGCCAAACAACTGGGAACTAACAAAGCCCTGGGTTCGGATGGTTTTAATGGTGAATTCTACAAAGCCTTTTGGCCTTCTGTTGGAAACCATGTTTTTAGCACTGTGACGAGGATTCTTAATGGGAACCCTCTTCCTCCTCTCCTTAAAATTTATTATATTGCCCTCATTCCCAAAGAATCAGATGCCTCCTTTATAAAAACTTACGACCCATTGCCCTGTGTAACTTTGTCTACAAAATTGTTACCAAGGTTTTAGCTAAGCGCATTCAGCCAATCATCCCATACATCATTTCTGAATATCAATCTAGTTTTGTCAAAAGATGATTAATCTCAGATAATATTATTCTAGCGGGGGGACTCCACCATATGATAGTCAAATCCAAAGCTAGGCAAAAAAATCCATTTCTCTTGTAAGATTGATTTGAGTAATGCTTATGATAGATTGAAGTGGTCGTTTCTCAATACTATCCTCTCGTCTATGGGATTCCCAGACAATTGGAGAATTCTAGCCAAAAACTGTGTTATATTAGTGAAAGGTGTTGTTATAGTTAATGAAGTTCGGGAATAATTTTGTTCAAAATAGAGGCATTCGATAAGGGGGTCCTCTTTCCCCTTTTCTATTGATTCTTGCCCAAGAAACTTTGTCTAGATCCTTAAACTCTTTTATGAATAGCAGAGATTTCAAAGGAATTGCCCTTACTAAAGATGCCCCTCAAATCTCTCACCTTGCATTTGCTGATGATACAATCGTCTATGTCCAAGCTTCTCGCCACCTTTCTATCTAACCTAATAGCCAAATTCCTCTCCTGCTCAAGCCACTAACTAAACTACTAGAAGTCTAAGATTATTTTCAATCCCGAAATTCTTCATGTAGAAAAAGCAGCTATGGCAACCAACCTTGGAGTTCAAGAAGTCCCCCTTTTTTGCTAAATACCTAGGTCTTCCCATTAAGATTGAAAGAAACAAAAAAGATACTTTTAATAACCTGGTGGAATCTCTTATGAAGAAGGTCAACAACTGGAGCAAACCTATGTCCCAAGCTACTAGATTAGTCCTGTTGATGAATGTGCTTCAATCTATTCCCACATTTACTATGTTTTTATTCAAACTTCCCTGCCCAGTTATAACCATTCTATCAGCTCCCAGTTCTGGTGGGCGGGAAAAGGGGATAAGTAAACTATGCACTAGAAAAATATAGAAGGTCATCTGTTCCTGGAAAAACAAAGGGGGTCTAGGATTTAGGCAGATTGAGGACTTCAAGCTTGCTTTTCTTGCAAAATAGATATGGATGATCCTTGAAAAACCAGATTCTCTAGTCAGTAAATCTCTCAAGGCTTTATATTTTCCAAACTACTATGTTCTTCAAGAATTGTCGAGTTCTCACGATAGCTCAATTTGGAAATCAATGTTGAATGGTATTAAAGTTATCAAATTGAGTGCTCTCATGGTTGTAGGTAATGGGGAAGGTACTCATATTTGGGACTCCCGTTGGATTTCTTGCAAACTCCTCCATCTCCCAATTCCCCCAGACCTCTTAATTCTTCCCTTGAGTTTGTGAATCAGTTGATCTGCCTCATCAGTAACTCCTGGGAGACGGAAACTATTACAAAGGCTTATCAGGTGTCTATGAAGTAGAGGACACACACCTTTTATCTTGATTCATCTCCCCCTGTTCAATATGAATTTTCTCTCTACACCAGTTATAACAGAAAATATGGCTCTTCTATGATAATTAGCGCTGCTATATTATCTCAAACGGGTGATTTGTTATTGGCATGTAACAAGAAAATCTTGAGTGATGATGATGGCACTACACTAGAGATGAGTTGCATTCTTCACGCCCTCCAGCAGGCTCTTCGCTATAGGGCGATGCAGATGCTTATCGGAATTAACTCCAAGGATACAATGGAAGTGTTGAACGAAATTCTGCAAGGCACAACGAAGTCCACTGAAGAATTCCCCCTTTCGAGTTCTGTAATTTGGAAATTCTCTTCAATTCGGTTGTTATTTTGTAATCCTAAATATTCAAACTTTCTTACTGTATTAGCTAGTAGATGTTTTAATAACTCTAGGGACTCGTGTAGTGGAGAGTTATGCAGAGCCCCACTACGATTGATGCATGCGTCAAAGCTGCGTGTAGAAAACCATGCCTTTTGTAATCCTCATTATGATGGTATGAATATATGAAGTAGCAAGCGATTATCAAAAAAATGAAGATGATTTGAATGTGAAAAACGAGCATCCTATTTATTGTATTCAAGGATTGGAAACTCGTTGTGCCACCTACCCTCGACCGATCTTGGTTTTGGGCGGATTAGGTCTTTTATCCTCGTTGAATCTTTGTAACTCCAGATCGGTGAATGCAGGGATTCCATGTGGACTGTTTATCCCCCCACTCATAACCAAGCTCATTTGTCCAACTTATTATTGATAAGCTAACTTTATATAAAGTCATAAAAATTACAGAAAACTTACTCAATACCACTAAAAAGTTTGTTAATTCAAAAAATATCAAAGTTTACAAAAATGTTGTTATCATACCAAAAAAAAAAAAATTAATTCACCGGATACCACTAATTACTAAACCCTAAAATTTGTAAGACCAAAATAACCTACTTGTTAATAAACACAGTTCACAATATACCACATAAATATTAATAATAATTCACAAGACACCATAAAATTTAATAAATATATAAAAAACACGAAAAAAAATTTAATGTTTGATAATTTATATGTTAAGGTTTTAGAAAATAAAGAGTACCGTAAATATAATTATAAATTCTATAAAATATAAAAAATTATAATATCGAATTTAAAAGCTTAAATATAGACTAAAAATAAAACAAATAGTTAAGAGAATGTAAATTTGATTTTTTCTATAATCACTTTATATAATTTATTAGAAAACATAATAGAAAATTACAAAATATAATTAAAAAAATACCTTTTTAAGTTTTTTTTATATGGGTTAAAGTTGTACAAATTTAAAAAAATACCATATAAAAATAGTAATAAAATCTTAAAAAAATATAAAGTATTATAAAAAGTATATAACATATTAGAGAAGTCACAAATATGATTAAAAATAGAAAAACATAGTAAAGGGAATGATAAATAAATTTGTTATATTATTAATTTACATTATTTTAGTTTTTTAATAATATTTTTTAATATTATTATAAATACTTAGAGTCGAAATATTATGAAAATTAAAATTTTATTCTTTAACTATTTTTTCATATTTACTTAAAAAATTTAGCTTTAAAATAATAAATTATAATTTTTATAATTTACATAGAATTTATATCTATGTATATGATACTTTTATATTATAAAATTAGAACACATACACAAATTTGATTAAAATAAGACAAAAATAATAAAGGGAAATATTTTTTTATAATATTACTTTATATAAATTTAATTTTTTATAATATTATTTTATATTATTAAATCTATTTACAGTAAAAATCTTATAAAAAATCAAATTTACACTCCTTTAACTATATTTTTATTTTTAGCCTAATTTTTAAGCTTTTAATTTATAAATATAATTTTTATATTTATATAGAATTTTTAATTATTTTTATTGATATTTTTTATTTATACAATCTTAACAAATATATTTTTAAACTTAAAATTTTGTTGTTTTTATTTTATTAATATTGTGGTATCTTGTGAAATAAAACTGTTTCTGTGGTATAATATGAACTGTATTTATGAAAAATTAAAAGATATTTTGGTCTTAAAAAGTTTGTGTTTAGTGATTAGTGGTATCTGGTGAATTAAAATTATTTTTGGTGGTATCAGAATTTATTTTAAAAAATTGTGGTATTTTGTAAATTGATAAAAATTTTGGTGATCCTGTGAATTTTCCTAAAAATTATAGATTTTGAACATTATTTTCAGTGACAATAAATAAAAATCATTAATTATGACAATAATGAAATGCGATACTCTCACAAATAATCGATCGTAACGTACAGGTTTTGAGTTCGGTTGGATGAGATATGACTACCGTACGAAAGGAGAGGAGTTCACGTGCTGCAGGAGTTTCACGCAGCACTGCTGCAATTTGCTAAACGACAAAATAATAGACACTTTGCTTAGAATCTAAAAATGAGGAGGATTCAATACATGTCGGTAATTCGTCAAGAATGATACGCGTTTTTTACAATATTCATGTTTTAGTATTTTAATGATACTACTTTAATAGGCGAGTCTCTTAGTTATAATGAGATTAATATTATTTTTAAAATTCTTAATTATGTAGACATAATATTATGTAGTTATTATTAGATTATAAGTTTACGACAAAAAGTTGTAGAATATAGTTTATACCATATACTCCCTCCGTCCTGAATTGACCGTCCTGTTTACTATTTGGACATGTCGTTTGACTTCAATTTTTAACATATAAGATAAATTAATTTTGAAAATTTAAGTTTTGCATATGATTCCTTACATGATAAACTATATAATACTAAATTTAGTTTTATAAAATTATTTTATCTTATATGCTTAATATTGAAGTGGAAAAACGTGCCATAAAGCAAACAGGACGGTCAATTCAGGACGGAGGGAGTAAATATTATTGGATAATTTTACTATATGTTTTACTAAAGTAATCGCATGAGGTTTGAATATGTTTTTAAGCTCTTTAATGTAAGTATAAAAACGAAATAAATATACTTTTTAATCATAATTATTTATTAATAAGACTATATTTATGTTAAGATAGTTTTAAAATATTATAATACTCTCTGTATTAATTAATATCTGTTGTTTTAGGATGTGATTCTTGTTCAAAAATATATCGTTTTAGGATGTAATCCGTTAACCTGATTTCTACACAAAGCGTATTACTGCATGCTTGCTGTATCAAGATGGGGATATTATCGAATTTGCAGAATAACTGACAGAGAAGGCATTACTTTACATTCAAGAAAAGGGAAGATGCAAAAGACAAAAGAGAGGGGCTAAAAAATGAAGAAAATGAGTAACGTTCATTGTATTTCCTAGCCTTGTTTGACAAATCAGCTTCAACATATGGTTTTTTCAATTGAGATGTCTCTTGACAAATCAGTGTCAACGTTTGTAATGGTCAGATTGTGTTATGTAATCAAGATTGACATTGGTATCATGAATTAGTGTGGTGCCCTTGGAATTAACAGGTTCAGTTTAGGGTGTATTGGTATTGCATTTTAAGTTGTATATAAAAGTCAACATGTAAATTTGAAAAGAAGAAATGTTTTATGTCAATCTTAAATGCTGGTAAATGGTTAACCTGTGGCTTGTAAATTGTTAACCTGTGGCTTGAAAAGCGTTAACCTGTCACTTGAAAACTATTAACTTGTCGCTGGTAAATGGTTAACCTGTCACTTGAAAATGATTAACCTGTCACTTGAAAATGGTTAACCAGTCACTTGAAAATGGTTAACCAGTCACTTGAAAATGGTTAACCTGTCGCATGTAAATGGTTAACCTGTCGGATGTAAATGGTTAACCTGTCACTTGAAAATGGTTTATTTGTCAAGCTTAAATGGTTAACATGTCACTTGAAAATGGTTAACATGTCGCATGTAAATTGTTAGCCTGACGCATGTAAATGGTTAACCTGTCGCATGTAAATGGTTAACCTGTCACAAGTAAATGGTTAACCTGTCGCATGTAAATGGTTAACTTGTCGCAAAATGGTTAACCTGTCAATCGAAAATGGTTAACCTGTCAATCGAAAATGGTTAACCTGTCAGTCATAAATGGTTAACCTGTCAATTGTAAATGATTAACCTGTCAAGCTTAAATGGTTAACCTGTCAAGCTTAAAAGGTTAACCTGTCACTTGAAAATGGTTAGCCTGTCAATCAAAAATGGTTAACCATGTCAATCATAAATGCTTAACCTGTCAATCATAAAAACCACCATAGAAAGGATAAAAAAACGTCGAACACTTATTGCCGAGTCAGTTGCGACTTTATAAAGTATAGAAAAGATTTTAAAAAAAAAACTTACCCTACACCACAAACCCACCCCAAAAACCACCCTAGGAAATATTGAAACGTCGAAGGCTTATTGTCGAGTCAGTTGCGACATTATAAAGTATAGACTTAGTTAAAAAAGATTACCCTAAACCATAAACCCACCCTAAAATAGAAAATATTAAAACGTCAAAGGCATTTTTACGGTTTATAGTGACCCTAATCCCTGAACCACAAACCCTAAAAACTGTCGAGTCAGTGTCGACATTATAAATAATAGTATGAATAAAAAAAGATTACCCTACACCATAAAACCACCCTAGAAAACCTAAAAAAACGTTGAAAACTTATTGCCAAGTCAGTTGCGACATTATAAAGTATAGAAAGAGTTAAAGAAAGATTACCCTACACCACAAACCCACCATAAAAACCACCATAGGAAATATTAAAACGTCGAAGGCTTATTGCCGAGTCAGTTGTGACTTTATAAAGTATAGAAAAAGTTAAAAAAAGATTACCCTACACTACAAACCCACCCCAAAATCCACCATAGAAAAAATTAAAACGTCGAAGGCATTTTTAGGGTTTGTAGTGAAGAGATTAGGGTCTAACGACCCTAATCCCTAAACCACAAACCCTAATAAACTGTCGAGTCAGTGTCGGCATTATAAAGAATAGAATGAATAAAAAAAGATTACCCTAGACCACAAAATCACCCTCGAAAAGCTAAAAAAACGTTGAAGACTTATTGTTGAGTCAGTTGTGACATTGTAACGTATATAAAGAGTTAAAAAAAGATTACCCTACACCGCAACCCACCCTGAAAACCACCCTAGGAAATATTAAACCGTCAAAGGCTTATTCCCGAGTCAGTTGCGACTTTATAAAGTACAAAAAAGTTAAAAAAAGATTACCCTACACCAAAGATGGTAGACGCCGTTAGAAATATGCTATAACACACACGTCATATAATTGTAGGGTTTGAAGTTAAAGGCTCAAAACGATATATCTGTTTAGGTTATCACTCCCCATAGAAAGAAAGGCACCAACCCCCTATAGCTAATGGTTAAAGTATTGGTCAACCCAAGGATAACTAACACCACCGAAGGCAACTAATATCATTAAAATGGTTAACACTGTTGAAGAAGTCTAACACCGTTGAGGACGTTGTAGAGTTTGAAGTCTAAGGATTAGGACAGTCTATCTCTTATGAGCCAACTGAATTTGAACATGTGTCACTAACGCTAACTTATTTCGCGATTCAGACACCGACCTCTAAATCTATGATTAAAATATATTGTTGTTGTCATTTTACATTTAAATAAAAAGTACAAAGTAATATGAAATATATTTGAAGAAACATTTATAACTCATCTCTCTAATTACACTTTCTTTTTTAAAGCTAAAAATTATGAATTTCAATAATTTGAAATTTTAGAATTTTTGATAAAATGCTAATAAAATAGTAGAATAATTATAATATTTTCTCATGTATATTCACATTTTTATTTTTAGTATAAATTAAATTATAAAATTATTTTTGCAAAACAAGAAACTAAATATAAGTATGAAATATGTGTAGTACTCATGGGTTTCATTGTTGTTGTGTATACTAACTACTAGCTCTGTTTCAACTGATATAAAAATATTTTATCTCTCTTTTCTATTTAATTAGTCATGCGCTTGGCGCGTTTTCTATTGGAGGTTGTAGTACTCCTGTAGCTGCAAGTATGCAACATATGAGCCACGACCGTAGAGGAGGGTTTAGGTCCTAAACCCGAAACCCAAAAAATCTATCGAGTCAGTAGTGACATTATAAAGTATACAACGAGTTTAAAAAAGACTACCCTACACACAAACCATAAAAACCAACCTAAGAAAGTTAAAACGACAAAGGCTTATTGTCGTGTCAGTTGCGATATTAAAAAGTACAGAAGATTTAGAAAAGATTACCCTACACCGCACACTCTAGGAAAGCCAAAAATGCATTTTGTGTTTGTAGTGACCCTAAACCCTAAGCCACAAATCCTTAAAAATCTAGCAAGTGACGACACTATAAAGTATAGAACGAGTTAAAAAAAATTACTCTACACCAAAAACCCTAAAAACCACCCTAAGAAAATCCTAACCCCATTAAATGCTAAAAGATGGGTCAATGGTCAACCATAGGATGGCTAACACCGCCAAAGATGGTAGACACCGTTAGAGATATGCTATAACACCGTCACATATAATTGTAGGATTTGAAAGGCTCGAAACGATATAACTTGTTTTGGTTATCAACCCCCCATAGAAAGAACGACACTAACCCCCTATAGCTAAAGGTTAAAGTACTGGTCAACCCAAGTACGACTAACACTGCTGAAGGCAACTAATATCATTAGAATGGTTAACATTGTTGAAGAAGTCTAACGCCATTGAAGACGTTGTAGAGTTTGAAGTCTAATGATTAAGACAGTCTATCTCTTACGAGCCAGTTGATTTGAACATGTGTCATTAACACCAACTTATTTCGTGATTTAGACACTAACTTCTAAAACCATGATTAAAATATATAATTGTTTTCATTTTACATTTAAGTAAAAAGTACTAATTACTATAAAATATTATTTGAAGAAACATTTATAACTCATCTCTCTAATTACACTTTCTTTTTTAAAGCTATAAAGTTATAAATTTTAATAATTTTGAATTTTTAGAATTTATGATAGAATGCTAACAAAATAGTTGAATAATTATAATAATTTCTCATGTATATTCTCATTTTTATTTTTAGTACAAAATTAAAATATAAAATAATTATTTTTGCAAAACAAAGAAATTAAAAATGTGTGTGGCACTTACGGTTTTTTATTGTTGTGTGTGTATACTAACGACTAACTCTATTTCTACTGATTTAAACATATTTTATTTATTCTATTTAATTAGCCGACATTTTGTATTGGAGACTGCAGCACTCCTGCACCTGCATGCTTGCAGCATATGAGCCAGTTCCGTACGAAAGGCTACTAACATTCTTTGTTGGAAATGATTGAAGTTAGTAATGATATCCGTTACAGATTTAAGAATATTTAGTCTGCATGCATATTGTGTGCCTCAATGAATCACGGAAGGAATATGTTCACCTATGGCTTTTTGTAATCAGATATGCACGTACTTTCAAATCTTCATGAACAATAAGCAGGTTCCGATACGCATGAAAGGTTTAGGCGCTTCAAGTGATACGATTTGAAAACCATACACTATTCTAATTGGATATAAAGGAATGTAGTTGATAATTTATAATATTATCATGTAATGATGAGAATCAGATCATTACCAACTATGATTGTAAGTTTATTTGTCACTCACACCACTTAAAAGATTCTATTTATCTTTTGTTGATTTGGAAAGAAGAATAAATTAATTTTGGTACTTAGATTGCAACTAATTAATAAACGGGTTTTTTAAAAGATATGCCATATTATCATTGATTTCATAAGAATTATACAAGATCATGGGATTACATGATTCTTCAAGTACGTACCAAGACACATAAGCATGGGCATTAGCCTATTGGCTACTATTGATTGCAATTTGATCTCCATGAGACGTCTCAACACTAGTGCAAAAAGGGTCTTTTTCGACGGTTTTTTTATGCCTTTTCCGGTGGCGAGTCTCTATAATATATATACACATCTATAATATATATTTTAGATATATATACTACTTGATTATCTTATATATATAACCAACAATATATTAAATATATATATATATAATTCTGCAACTAACTATTATATATAAATCAACGAATTTTACAAACAATTATGATAAACAGAAATTCAACGAGGTTGAAGAATAAAACTAACCTGTTTTTGGAAGGACGAGGAGTAGGCGAAACTCTGAGGGAGGAAACAGGGCGGAGGACGGCGACAAACGTGTCAAAAGGAGTATCTGTGAACCATAATAATTAGAATAATAGTTGTAGTTATAAAAAAACCACGTACAATTAATCAACAAAAACTACCCTCACCTCAACTGGGCTAGGATAATAGTAGCAGAATCGAGTGGTGAGCGAAGGCGGCGTGGAGCTAGCTCACGTATAAGGTTGAACGGAAGGACGAGCTGAGCAGACGGAACTTAGATGGAGGTAACAGGACGGAGGACGACGACAAATGGTGTCAAAGGGTATAACTGTACGAACCATTAATAATAAGTGAGGATATATAGTTGTAGTTATGTAAAAAATCCCAATTAATTATCAACAAAAACAAACCCTCAACTCACGTGTTTTCCCCCTTTTTGGACTTGTTTCAGGTCGCTAAACCGGCGACTTGCTAGAAGTGAGGATGAATTGTCACGCGTAACTACACCGCCAACTTATGAAGTATCTAATTCATTGTCAATATTTAATCAATAATCACAACTTATTGTAAATCAAATTATAAAATTAAGTAACTATAAGTCAAGATTTTTGATGTTAATTCATACGACAAATCACCAACGACGCTTAGTTGGCAACAATTCACACAAATAATGGTAGAAAAGCACAAAAAATCACTAAAATTGGTTCAGTCATTTCATCGAACACCTTGCGGGCATATGCATTATTTTGTAAAGTGACACATATAGCAATTCCAATCAAACCAATCAATCTTCTACATTCCAGATAACATAAATCAAGCTACCATTATACATAAACACCAAAATAATGCCCAAATCTACAAAATTCAAAATTTTAAATTCAGCCAAAAATACCTAATTTCGGTTGTTTAGGTCGACAGCTTCGTTTCGAACAGCCCCCACCTCGACGGCGACGGCGGCGGCACAGCAGCTCGGAGGCGGCGCAGCAGCTCGGAGGCGGCGGAGGAGTGGACGGAGGCGCAGGCGACGGTGGAGGCGGAATAGCGGCGAGAGAGTGCGGGTTGTGCGGGCAAGGAAGAAAGTCTGAGAATGAAAATTGTCGGGGTGGGGGCTGAGTTAAAAGACCCTTTTTCGGCGGTTGCTAAGCTAGAAACCGTCGAAAAAACCCTGTTTTTTTTTAAAAAAAAATTGGACCTTTTTCGGCGGTTTTTAACAAAGAACCGCCGAAAATAGTAATTGTTTTTCGACGGTTGTTTCCGTAGGACCGCCGAAAAAAACCTATTTTCTGCGGTTTTTTTAGAAACCGCCGAAAAATATGTTCCCAATGAGTCATTTTCGACGCTTTCTATAGGAACCGCTGAAAATGAGGCGCCGAAAAAGCCTCATTTTGCACTAGTGCAAGTAGCTTGATGCCCCCAACGTGCTAGCAAAATCATATCTACCACCATATACGACTACCACCATAACCAATGACCATGAGTTTCATCGTGACTAGACTTCTTTTTGGACAAAATGACCACGAACTATCAAAAGATTATCAAAGATCCCAACCCAACATACTAAATTAACATACAGACTAAGTTAACAAAGTATTGGAAGACCGGCAAAACACTAGACCTAATTACACTAGCTAAGAACCAGCTCCAACACCGCGCCCCTACACACTTGAATGAAATGACGCCTAAGCGTAGCGAGGCCTCCAACCATTCTAGTAACCCTTCTGACTCTGATCTTACTCAGCATGATTGACGGTTAACTAAACAAAGTTGCCACACATTTACCTTTGCAATCCAAACTTGGTCACTGGATGTTCCACTTCTCACTGCCATCGGATGTTGGAATGGCCTTTTCCCGAGCAGACTAGATTGGGATTGACGCGCCAGTTTAAAAGATTCAAATCTCTCGGTTAAAACCCCTCCAGGGTGCATGCGGTAACCGGCCGGTTGCAAGTTGTGTCATGCATCTATGAAAAGGAGCCTGACCACGACAGTCACATTGTAATCAAATTAAAGATCAACCAGCCATATTTACGTTATTTCTTCACTTGTTTCAATTTTATGTCACTGATATGAATATGCTTATGTTGTATTCGCTCTCTGTAAATGTTTTCCGTCCTCGTGTTTTTCACTAGAATTTCTAAAGTCAAACGGAATCTAATGGGCTACAGTTGACTACATTCACAACATCTTTCTATCCTTCCAAAAGGAAGACTAATAGCAAAAGATTCTACTGGACCATACAGTAAGTCACACATTGACATTGAAGCGAATTGTTTGCACATCTACTTCGCGTGAACAACGCGTGTATCTATCAACTCACAATTTTTTTTAGAATTCCTTTCTGTCTATCTCCATGCTTCTGTGATTCTTTATTCTTCTTCCTGAGAAAAATTCTTCATTCCGACCAAAAAAAAAGTCTCCCCTTTCCTAGAATCTATTCAAAGTTCGTATCTCGAGTTTTGCATGTGCGAACGACACTAGATCTGATTAAAATGTCTGCCTCGGCATGACGTCTTCCTCTTCGTACGGCCCAATAGGCTGAGATAAGTTGATATAGCCCAATATATCCCATCCCAGTATTGTTGCAATTAATGATACTACTGATCAGGCCTTGTTCTTCACCGTTGCTATGTTGCTGACAGTGCAAGTTATTGGCAGTTGATTAGTTCTCTTAATATTTGAGTAGTATTAGGTCAATTAGTCTATTATACAACCCGAAGTACATCATGCTTCGGTGCAAATGTGTCATTTCTTTTTTAGTGGTTATATTTATTTTTTAAGTTTTATTTTCTACAATTATATAAAATAAATTATTTTTAATTTCTTCATAAATTTAGAAAATATTTTAACAATTTTGGATTTTAAAAGATTTCTTTTAAATATCTACAAATATGTTCTTCTTCGCAGTTATCGTTGTTCTTATTCATCGCAATTATCGTCGTTCTTCTTCATCCCAGTTACCATTGTTCTTCTTCATCAAAATTATCGTCGTTCTTCTTCATCGCAGTTATTGTCGTTCTTTTTCTCTTTCTTTCTCCCTATTCTCAGTCAGATCAATTCAAACCCAAATCTAAAGTGTACAATTTATTTTTAAGTTGATTATGGCCAATTCACTCTAGTAACTAGTTGTTGAAGAAGAAAAAATTTCACAATTGACATCCATGCATAAATCCACGGAATTGAATGATGAAGAACTAGAGGACCTCCTCGATGTCGTAACCACATGTTGTAACACCCCTAATCCTAAACCTGTATTAGCGTCGCAAGTCGTAGCATAAATAATATAAGTTCGCAGCGGAAAATAAAACTAACTATCCTTGGTGTTACACGCCGTTACCCACCCTTGTGAGCAACAAGGCAACCTTACTCTATCCATCCACATCATCTACTCAACGCTGTGATGAACAGATACTGAGCACTCCAATTATTACAGACCAAATCCAAACTAGATGAGCAACTAAATGAAATACAACAATCTCCAAAATATAGTACATAATAAAACTACAAGTGTTTATTAAAACACAGTTGCTACCCTGTCCCCCGCACTTTGGCTTGTGTCTTCTTCAGTAACCTGAAATGCTTTGCCCAATGAAGGGTTCAGCAATCGAAATGTTGGTATGCTAAATGTAGTCTTAAGTCATCTAGATTCCTTAAGTCGTTTAGTCATCTTGATATTAGATCCATTACATAAAATACCGGTTTACGATAACCACAGTAACAACTGTAAACATTTAAACAATCACATTACAGTTCACCTGCATCATCAGTACACAGTATACATCAACCAGATAATCAACACAAATAATCCCAAACAGTAACACACAGGTCACACATATTAATAACCTGCATTTGTTAGTTGGTCACATGACCCTTATTCTTTAAACCAACCACTCAACCTTTCCAATTATTACCACCTCGGGCGTCATGTCAAGACAACCCTTAATAACTTTTAATAATGGACAGTGTGTCCCCTGGGTTCCAAAGGAACCGTTACCAGCTGACCTTATGGCCCTGGATAATTGACCGATCCGGTCGAACCTGTGCACCAACGGCAGTGCCCTCCACCATCATCTAATGTGACTGATGGATTCCCTTGAGTGACTCCCATTGAAGTCTCTCGTAGTGATCACGATGCGCAACTAGAAAGTCGAAACAGTCTGGATTCCTCTCTTTATACAGTAGCTCTTTTGTCAGTGGTAATAACCAATACTTAAATTAAGACTATAACAATTGACCATCAGTTAGGTTCGATAATACCTAAAGGTCAGTTACTCTTTTTGTAACACCCCTAATATTAATTCAATCATTACCGTCCAATCTCCTCATGCTTCCCGAGTCACGCAGCGGATACATACTTACATACATCGGGTGATACAATGCTGTTAGTCACCCACGTGACTAACAAGGCTACTACTGCTACATACAGCATCAGTCTGATGGACCGGAATATCCGAGTACTACTTAATACAATACATACTCTCATTACATACTGGATACTACAATACTCCATTCGATTATACTCCATTCAATACAATACTCCACAATTCCGTACAAGATAATACACTACGCATACCGAGTTTACTAGGTTCCAAAATCAATACAGTACTTCTCCCCGAATTCATACACACTCACTAGAGTCAATCTGCTACCCATTCCTCACAAACTAAATACTTCTAATTACAAGAGGCGCCACCGGTCTCTTACCTTGACCGTATTCGCTCCGGGTACCTGCACACTAAAAATGTTCCCCTGAGGGGGTCAGCTTTCGCTGAATATGATAACCGCATACCCCACGTACTAGCGAGGGTACGCCGACCATTTGGCCGAATACATGCAATTCATTTTGCATTACATACATGCATACGTACTTTCATACATACATACATACATACATGCTTTCATTCACGGTACTACAATACTACACAAGGTACACATACATACGTACAGTACAATACATGCTTGGAAGACAATACAAGTCAACCAATACTTACTTACCATCCTCCAGAATACACATACACAATACATACTCGTTACATACTCAATACGCAATACGGAGATACACTTCTCCAATTCATACAGAAGGCTTGTTAGCTTCTTTACACACCCGGGTTAATCGGGTGTTCAATACTCATTTACTCAAGGTCAATGACTTACAACAGTCAAGACCAATACACATACGATACTTACTTCTTACATACTTTACTTCCTGTTAATTCGGTATGACCTCCGGGCAGGGATTACTACATCCCACCACCGGGCTTTAGGGTGGCCCACTAATCCAGGATGCTACCCATTCAAGGGGATTGGTCCATGGAAAAGATTACAGCCAGGATTCGGATCCAACCTCTTGTGTTTCCTTATCCTCACGCGTGGCCGAAACTATATCGGACTTCTACTCATTCCATTTACTCATTACTCATGTTAGGAGTTAGATTGTTAGGAATTAGCAGAAGTCAGTACTTCATTTCCATACATCCATACAATACACAAGTACACATTACATACACATACCCTTCATTCTCATTCATACATTTCATGAATTATACAAACTAAATGTTCAAGAAGATACAATCAAGAACAAATAGTTCAAACACAATTAAGTGCATTATAATTCCGATTCGTGCATTTATCTTATTGGTGATCACATAAGCACACAAATCGGGGTAACCAGGTTAGGATACAGAGCATGAAGAAATCATACCTTTTTACCGGAATTTACTTTACCGGGTGTTCCCTTGTCCCTTTGGTTCACTCTTGTTCCTCGATCCTTATTCTTGAACCAATGACTACATGTCAAATGATTCAATTAATACTAAGCATTACAATACATACATAATTACTACTCCCGTACTTACCCCGTTATCCCGTTATTTCGGTATAACTTAATATTCTTTATATTCACAACTTTCTTACCTTCTTTACTTTAGCATTAACGCCTTACTCATGCACACATATATATGTATGTATATATGTACATATGTATTTATATATATTTATCTAATTAAATTTTTTTTTTTTTACAAAGGCCGACCGACCCACTCTGGGTAGGTCGCCTGGGTAGGTCGGCTGCAGAGAGTACCCGGGTTACAGAATTCGGCCCGACCGACCCAGTCTGGGGTAGGTCACCTGGGTAGGTCGGCTGCAGAACCCCTTTTAATCATCTACTTTGGACTCCAAATTCACCTCAATTCTCACCCAATCTTTTCCTACTCATTTCCACATGTTTCCTACATGTTTAAACACTAATTAAATCCTCTAATTCACCTTAGTTCATCCCTCCAATTCATTGCTAAATCCATCAATCCACTTACACAATTTTCCTCACTTCATTCCAGCACTTATACCAATTTTCTTTCTTCATTGCTACAGATTTTTAAACCAACTTCTACCATCCAATACTTCCTCTACCAATGTCACTCCTAGCATTCCAAATACCTCCTCTTACCATGCCAATTCATTTCCAAGCAATTGTACCATCTATACCCAAGTCCAACATTCATTTTACCAAGTCTTACACTCTAATCTTTTCTAACTTCTCCAATGCATGTTAATACACTTTGCTACAGATTTTGCACTTCTTACTTCTCATACTACTACTACCTCTTCATCACTACTAAACATCTCTACTATCCCCAATACATACCTTGGTTCTCCCACACACCAAGTCCTCCATAAATGCACACATTCCTACCAAAATTTTGCCATAGTCCATCTACTTTTCTTACTTAGCCACTCATACACATTCTCATCAAATCCATTCCTAAACTACCCACACCCATACAAGGGTCCTACCAGCATTCAAGACAATACCAATTCATTAATACTTCCTCAAATACCAATACTAATACTCATACAAAATCATTTGGCTCCAAAGCCTACGATTCGCATAACAATTCACAAATACTCAAACTTCCGCACAAATACTCAAACTTCCAATACTACAATTCCAATACAAGATTTTGGGTTCTTTAGTTAGTTTGCCCATTCCCATTAGTCTAATGCATTAGAACTAACATTAGTAAAGAGCTCTTACCTCGAGCTTATAATTCCTTCATTCCTCTTCCAATTCTCATCTTCTTTCTTTCTTGCCCAAATCGGCCATGTGGGGAATGGAGTTGCCAAACTCCATTCCCATCACCCAATGAACACAAAACAACTACAATTAATATACTAACCCTTAAATTAATGCTAGTTCAATGAAATGTTTAAAGCAAGATTTTTAGGGTTTACCTTTGGAGTGTTTTAGAAGGGGTTTTAGCCCTTGGTTCAAGAAGGTGAATCCACCACCATTGCAAGGTTGATATTGTGCTCAAAAGAGAGAGAAAATGGAGTGTTACAATGGGGCAAAAATCGGTTGTGAAGGAAAGTGAAGAAAACATGAGTTTTCATGTAGATTTTTACCTTGTTGGACAGAGGAGACTCCAAGCTACACATTGATGCTATTTTTTCACCGATGGGGTATACCCACGAAAATGAACTTCCTCATTTTTGGATTTTGAAAAGAGAGAAGTGTGAGGATGATGAGGGGAGTTCAAATATGTAATTTGTTTTGCATTTGGAGCTTGTATATGGCTAGAGCATGAAGGTGAAGTGAGGTTGCCATTGTTGTTGTTGAAGCTCTGAAAATCGCCAGCCAAGGGGAGAAAGAGAGGAGTCTCACGATGGGGGAAAGGAAAGAATAGGAGAGAGAATAGAAAAAGTGAGGTGAGAGAGTCTTTTTCTACTTTTTGTTACTTTTTTGTTTCCTTGTCTTCTAGTGTGTGTGTGAGAGGGTAATATTTAATTGAGTGTGAGAGAGGGTATTAATACCCTATAAAAACCGGCCCACTTATACTGTTAAGCTGGAGCAGTTTTTCGTCTTTTACAGAAAACGCTCGTTATTTTACCCGGTTTTGATACTATTCACTAACCGGGCCCGTTTTCCGGAATTTTCTCGTTTCTTTATTTTTATTGGTTCTAAAGCCCCACTAATATTTATTAGTGACTATTTAGTTGACCAAAATTGTTACGAGTCCGTTTGACCCGCCTAAAGTCACGTTTTCCCGGTTTCCTCGAATAACGCGCTTTAAGGTTCGTTTATGCTTTTAATCCATTTTCAGGGTCCGTTTTCTTCAGGAGTTGTTCCCTTATATTATTTAGGCATTGTTAAGCCTTAAGAATCCATATAATACGCTAACCGAGGTCTCATACCTCCTATGGTTATTTAACGCTTATTTAGCGTTTTTCGCTTTTTAAGCGTTTCTGTATTTCTTTTGGATTTATTTTTCCTTGCCAATATTACTTAGGCGTCATTAGGCCCTTAAATACGTATTGAATTAATTTTAATCCCTATATTTAAGTTCGGGGTATTTCACTTTTCCAGTTCAAATGCATAAACTTCCAGTCACAAAACATTCGCGTATAAAATACAACGCAACAGTTCATGCAATACAGTACACCATATCATACACATAAAATCACAGATATCGCTCTGGGTAATTAAACATATAATGTCTGGATCTTACTTAGGATAATCCTTAGGACATTCAGACCACACAATTAACATACCGTTCACCGTGATAACAGCTAGCTTGAATGTTCACGCTCTAGTAACCTTTCTCGTACGCTGTTATTTATACATACAATAACGGGTAATATTAATATGACTGTCCACTAAATATTACAGTACTGTCTCTATAGAGTTTATTCTCGTTGTATATTAACTCCGTATGTTATTTATTTTCCCCTGTTATTTTAACAGTGGTTCTAGATAACCTATCAGTTCATTATTTTATGTGGAGCTCACATGTGATAATAAATCCTTCCTTTTAGTATATTTCTATTTCTTTATTCATATTCCCATAATTGTTTGCACATATTCTTTATATTATATCCTTTGGTTATTTTTAGTATAACCATGATTATTTTATAAACTTTATATTATATCCCATATTATACCATAATACCTTATATTACTTAATCTTAATCCCTTTCTTTATTAAATTACAAAACCACCATAATAATTCGGTATTTATACCTTGTACCCAACAACTTTGATAAATGATTAAATAACCATATAACTTCTATAATTTTCTAATTAACCATATTAATTTTCGGAAATTACATTTTGTGCCCACTAATTTTCGCAAATTATTATATAACCATTTATAGTTTCGATTTTTGTAAACATCTTTCCTTTATTCTTAATTTAACCCTAAAACTTTATATAAGTTACATATTAACTTATAAATTATAGTTTTAATATTTAATTTTTCTTAAATACCGAAAAGACCCTTATACTTTTGTAAATTATGTATTCGCCCCAAATTAAATTCGGTTTTCCATTTATATTTTCATAAATTACATATTCACCCTAAAACTTTTATAAACTTAATATTTTATGTCATAAATCATTTTAACCCAAAGTTTTTGGTCAACACTTTGACCAAGGCTTAACTTCATAATTAATACTTTAATATACCCATAAAATCATAAGTAATTCGGCTTTAACTCTAAACTTCTCCATAATTACAAAATAGCCCCAAAACTTTATTAAATGTTATTCTTAACACTTAAACACTTATTTAAATTTACCAAAATTCATAATATTAATTCCTATCTTATATTATACTAGAAATATACCAAATTACCCCTTATGTTCTCGGCAATTAACATTTGTACACTAAACTTTTCAAAAATTACATTTTAACCACACAACTTATTAAAATAGCCATTTAAATACTTGTAGCTATTTTTAATGTTCCAAAAAAAATTTATAAAATAAGTTAATACACTTATATATATTTCAAAATTCACCAAATCTCTTGTATTGCTCTCGGCCACAATTTAATTTTATCATATAGTTTTGAAACTTGATTTAAACTTTATAATATGTATATAAGCCATATAACACTTCTAAAAATTATGCTAATGACTTAGAATGATTATAAACTAAAAATAGAACATTAAATCCCTAGACCATTCGGTTTTAATAAATATGTAACATAATTAATTTTTGTGACCCAAATATATATCTTAAGGTAATATTTTTGGCTTTGTATTAACATGGCCTAAACATGATTTTTATACCAAAGTTTGAAGCTTAATTCAAACTTAAACTTAATAAACCTTACTTATATAAACTTACCCTTAAATCAAGACAATTCTTGTACTTGATTTTTCCTTGAATTTCCAAGCTCCTCAAATGCTATATTGATGTAGAGAATTCGACCACCTTATATATATTTAGGAGATCTATTTGTTAGACTCCTAACAAGGTTTTATAAATAATATTTGAAGAAATTTTACAAGAGTTTACCTTAGGAATTTAACAAGGTATTTTTGATACACCTTGGGACGATTGTAGATCCAAGTTTCCTTCATGAAATAATAAAGAGAATATAGGTTTAGAAGTTCTTAATTTTCAAAAATTGCTTAAGGAATTTCCTTAAGATTTTCAACATGAAAATATACCTTAACTTGATCTTGTTGTTCCTTGTGTTGTTGTTGAATTTAGGAACCTCCTTGGAACACCTATGGTTGGAGAAAATTGTTGAGGTTGCTAGGATGATTTCTTGCTTCAAGACTTGATAGATTTAACTAGGCAATTACATTAAAATGGTGTTAGGAACTAGTACACCATTAATGGAGTTTATTAACACTTAGGAATTAACTTAGGAAATGAAGAAAAGAGAGAGTTAGAGATGAGACTTACCTATTCGTGAATGAGGGCAAGGAAATGAGCCAAGGCTCACGTAAGTATAAGGCAAGAATGTGGCTGAATGATATGTCATGTTTATGTTTATTTTTTTATTACATAATTAGCTACTATGATCCCTTAGCTTGTTAGGTATGCGGCTGAGTGGCCATAATGGAGTTAGGCATCTCCTAATATTGTAGTATTATGGTTAAAGGAGTGGTAGGAGATTAACTAGATTATTCCATTTTAGCATGTCAATTATTTAGGATTAATTAAGTTGATTACCAGCTCTTACCTTGTCTTTCTTGCTGGTGTGATCGGTCAAGGTTGAAGTAGACAACTCCAAGAGGTGTAGTCCTATGGCAATGGAGCTCTTAGAAGGCTACTTTGGATTATTAATGGTAGACAAGGTAATTATATAAGTTAGGTATATGTTTTATTAGGTTAATCAATTGGCAATTATACAGCACTTAGCCCCTTATTGCTCTGCCCATTATCGGCAATCATACCCCCTTTGATCAAATGATTCAATTTGTTTAATTGTCTAGGTGAGGTGTGACTAGATTTGCACATTAATGTCATTATTTCTAGTTAAGCTAATCTTTGTGATTTTCTTGCAGGTCTACCGTGGGTGAGAGCTCCCAAATTGACTGAATTATTTTTTACTTATCATATAATATATGCTAGGTGAGTCACATTAGCATAAGACAATTTTTTTTGTAAAAATCTAGCCAAAAATGGCCTTAAATCTCGCCCAACATGGAGGTCAAATGGGACTGATTTTTGTTACACTATATTGTACTAAGATCATACTAATATGTGTAATAGGTTCCAGCATTTAATTGGTACATTTATATCATGGTAAAAGATGAGAGTTTTAAGGTAAAGATGCCGATTTTAGGTACCTTTTTGACCTAAAAATCACCCCCACTTGTACTATAAGTTTAGTACTGGAATCAATTGATTTAGATGTTCATTTTATCCACTTTTAATTTAATCAACTCGTGGATCCTCAAAAACGTCAAGGCAATTGCGTAAAACGCATTTTCGTGACACCCGAAGGTGCGTTTTTGTGCTTTAAGGAATTTCTGGAAAATAAGTAGTCGCTATGTGTTCCAAGTGTTTATAAAAATTTTTTATAGTCAATAATAATATGTTAAGGTGTTACATTGAGTTATATGGGGTTATACTAATCAGAACACAATTCTCGGGCTACCCGGGCAAAAAGGAGCGTTAAGAAATTCTCCCTAGTATTTTGTCTTTAACTGAGAATTTATCTTGAGAACTCCATCTTAAATGTTCATTAAGGTACTATTATGCATTTAGAATGAGGTGTAATGCTTTACTTTATTTATTAAGGTATTTCCGGGACTTTCTGGCCTTAAGGGGCCTTTAAGGGAACTCCCGAGCCATTTGTATTTTTATTCAATTTTTTGATGAAGTCCTGCGTTCCAAGGGTCATATAATGATCCTTGATTATCTTCATATGAAGTTTATAGCTTATATAACTTGTTTACTTAAGGTCGGGCTTTAACGCACGTTTTTGACATTAAGGAGTTTAAGTGCGTTTTCTAACGCCTGCGTGTTTATATTCTCTCTTAGGGTTTAATAATCCCCTAAATAATACATATTTACCATTATTTAATTATTTAAATATTAGGGGTATTTCACATGTAAGTTATATAACAATTAATCTATGCGATACTAGTTGTACCACTTTTTAACTTTTTTTTCAAAATTTATTTCAAATTGTTTCTAAATTTTGTTAAAGTTCAACTTCGAGACTAGTTATTCAAAGAAAATTATATAAAAAATGAATATGTTTTTAAAACTTTAAATTTAAGTTCAGATACGCGATATTAGTTGTTTAACTTTTAAAACACCTTGTTCAAATTTTACTACATATTGTTCAATTTTCAAAACTCGCGTTCATGTTTAAAAATATAGAATTAGTTTGTTCAATTTTTGGGACATATGTTCAATTATTTATTATTAAGTGTTCAAAAATTAGATCTAGTTGTTCATAAGAAATTTTATAATAAAACAATGTCAATATAATATAACATTTGTTCATTTTTTTGGATCATATGTTCAACTATAGTTTATAAATTGTTCATATTTTTATACTAGTTATTCATTATAAATTATATAATAAAACGGTATCAATATATACCATATTTATTGGTTTACCAATTTTTAAACATCAAGTTTGTGTTCATATAATTTATACTTGTTGTTCAACTTTTTAATCCCTTTGTTCAAAATCGATTTCACATTGTTTATAAATTTTGTTAGAGTTTAAATTTGATACTAGTTGTTCTTAGAAAATTAAAAATTAAAATTTTTAAGTTCATGTTCAGATAATAGATTAATTTCAGTTTTATTAGTTTACTGATTTTTAAACATCAAGTTTGTGTTCATATAATCTATACTTGTTGTTCAACTTTTTAACCCATTTTGTTCAAAATTTATTTCACATTGTTCCTTAATTTTGTTAGAGTTCATTCCGGAACTAATTGTTCTCAGAAAAAAAATAAAGACTTCATTTTTAAAATTTTCAAGTTAGGTTCAGATAGCTATAGTAATAATTAATTTCCCGTTTATGTTGTAGATTTTCTCTACATTTTTGCTTAGCGGTTATAGTAATAATATATTTACTTAAATTAAAATTGTGAATTTAAATAATAAATTATTTTTATTATTGTATATTTTTTCTAAATTTTTACTGAGCGGTTATAGCAATAATAGGTTTACTTAAGTTGAAATCTGTTTTCTAAAATTTTAAAATAAAAACAAAAACTTCAAAAACGCATCATCACTACCACATTAAATAATTTTTTGCAAGTGTACACCGGAAGCACGAAGCATTGTGCTTCCGGTTATACAATAGAAATTGCCATATTACGTGGTATCCGAAGAGTGGACAGTGGTTACTGAGCCAGCCACATTATTGAAAGAGAATCACTCAGATGTACAATAATAAAACACGATGAGAGAGACACTTTTTGGCACTAAATTATTTAGGGTACGTTCACTTCAAGACGAGGAAGTGGAATGGAATCAGGAAAGGGAATGGAAAGGAAAGGAAAGGGATTCCCCCATTAAGAAGTCTGTTTGATTCTAACACGGAAACGAAATAGAATTCTCAATGATTGTCTTTGTTGTTGTTTGGTTCCAAAAAGAGAAGTGTTAATACTTAATTACATTATGAATAATATATATATTAATATTTATCTAATTTGTATTTAACATACAAATGATAAATATTCATATTTATATAGATTATATATACAATATATATTAATATTTATATATTATATATAACAATTTTTGAAACTTGTCTATATATATAATATTAAATTTTTAATTTTATAGTATTAAAGTTATTAATAATATTCACTAATACATATATATATATATTATATAATAATTATTTAAATTGTGAATAATATAAATAAATTTTATATAAATTTTATATAACTATACATTAATATATTTAATTTTATAGTATTTAAATTCTAAATAATATTATTAATATTATTTAAAATCATTTAATTAATTTGCAAATATTATATATAAATATTTTCATATAATATATATATATATAAAAATATTTTTAACTTTATAAACAATATATATAAATATTTTTTATATTTATAACATTTAAAGTATAAATATTATTTATTAATATTAATATATTATATATCATAATTGTTCATATTTATTTAAAATATATATTTTTCATATTTATTTAAATTATAATAATATGTATAAATGATTATATATTTAAATTTATTAATAATATATATTATAATTTCAGAATTTTATTTTAGTTAAATTATAAATTATATTTTTATATATTATATATAGTATTTGTTCAGTTTTCTAAATATAAATAAAATATATTAATATTATTAAAAATTATATATTAATAAATATTTAAAATTAAAAATGATATATTTTAAATATTTATATAATATATATCTTATTCATATTTATATTTATATTTATATTTATATTTATATTTATATCATATTCTATTTATATTTATATCATTTCATATTATATTTATTTATATTATTTATATTTATATTCATATTTATTTATATTTATATTTATATTCATATTCATATTTATATTTATATTTATATAAATAAATAATATATATTTATATTTCATAAATATTATATATTAATATTTATAAAAACTATATATCATATATTAGTATTTATATAAATTATATACCATATATATAAATATTTATTTATGTCCCAAATGATGATGGGGGTAGTAGGAGGGAGGAAAGGGAATACTTTTCCCTAGGATTTTGGGGGGAATCACAAAAGAGAATCGTGGGGGTTTTCGAAACTTGAGGTGAGGGAAACGAAATCACTAAAAACACAAAACAAACAACCACACAGGGAATGATTCCGTTTCTCTCTGTTGATTACCCCGAAGTGAACGCACCTTTATGTGTTAACTTCTCGTATCTAAATAGTGAAAATTTTAGGATGTGGTTCTCTTCTAAACTAGAGCTACCGGAGAGACTAAAAATTTTCATCCTATAAAGTAAGATGCAAAAAATAAAATAAAAAAATGGTTCATCGTATTTTTATCTCAAAATGTATGAATGTGCTTGTTAAAATGAAGTCACTATTTTATAAAATGATTTTTGAACCAGTTTTCATCCATATTAGAAAACCCAATCCTTTATAATGAATTTTCAATGACAATCTGTTTTCATACCTATCCTTTTTGTTTATTTATTTATTTTAATATATTTATGTTATTTTATTTATTTGTCTATTTGTTATATATTGCTCTTACTTTATCCTATTTTATTATCGGCTTATCTTACTTTATTGATATTTTACTTGCATTTTATTTGTTAATATTTGCCTTTATTTTATTTTTATCATATTTATTTTTAGTGTTATTTCAATCATTTTATGAGTTTTTAATTTTGTAGCTTATTTGATTAAACTTCCTATTATTAAATTTTATCTTATTACTTGTTTATTCTATCTTAATTACTGCTACTTGTACGTATCTGATCCAGTTTCCATTATATTGCATTTTCTTGTATTTTTATCATCGTTATATTAGTACTACATCATTAATTTATGTACGTATTAATATTATTATTAGTACTTTATTATTGTTAGTAGTATTATTACATTTTTGTTTCTTTATCTCCATTCTATTATTTCATGACTTTTCAAAAGAAAACAGTCCATTTTTATCGACAAAACCGTTTTGTCTTACTCTGCATTTCCATTTAAAACGCTAGCGTTTTCAAAGAATTCACTCAGTTTGAGTTAGAACTTTAGTATTATTTATCATATTTTTATAACAACTTCTATCATTAGTGTAGTTGGTTAGTGTGTAGGTGAGAGAGACCAATGTTCCTTGGTGTGAATCTGGGAATGAACACATGGGGCCATTTATTTTCGCTGTCTGTCCCGCACCCTGTTCAGCAAGCCAAACACGACTTCAGCCCAGTGCTCGGTCAATCGAACTCGGCCTACCATGTCAAGCCCCGTTGACCCACGGTGAAAACCCACTACCCCAGCAAAGCCCTAGCCAGCTTCACAATTATATAACACCAAGAGATACTGTAGCCGGTATTCATTCCTATCCCGTCAGGTTTTCTACCCATCTTCATCTATAGGATGACAACTCCCTTCTATCTCAAAAAACTAAAAACAATGGCCAGAAGATAGTAGCTCTCCATTGACATTCACCACACATTGCTCATAGAACCACCAAGAGAACCACCACCGTGAACACTATACTCAAGCACTCGCAATTGCCACCAGAGTTTGCCATAAACCTCATCTACTCTTTGTTTTTCAGCTGCCTTACACCCTTCTTCATTTTGTTCAAGTACAAAGTGAGTAAACTCTGATCTGAGGCTTTGTTATATTTCATAGGCTAGGATAGGTGGCCTTAGAAATTATACTAGTACAAAAAACATCTATTTCGGTGCCCCTATTTCGGCGCCCTTATACAACCGCCAAAATAGGTGTCTTTTTTCCAGACAATAGAAATATTGGAGCCCTATTTCGGCGGTTTTCTTTACAATCGCCGAAATAGTTGTGTTTCCTAGGATTTTTTTCTGAAATTTTCGAAATGCCGCTTAAATTTCCGTTTATTTCGGTGGTTGGTACTAACAACCGCCGAAATAGACTTTATTTCATTACATATTTTCTCGCCGGCTCATCTCTTCATCCTCTCTTTTCTCATTGTAATTTCCATCCCTAACTGGCGAATACATGCTTGCGCGACGCTCTCTTCGCCACTCTTCTCTCATGGTGATTTCGCAACCCAAACTTTGAATAAACATGCTCGGCGCTCCTTTCTTCATCCCCTTCTCTCATTGTAAATTCGCAACCCTAACTGCAAACAAACATGCTATGCGCACCTCTCTTCATCCTCTTATCTCACAGTAATTTTGCAGGCGAACATACATGCTCTGCGTACCTCTCTTCACTCTTTTCTCACGGTAATATACTCAAACTGAAGCAGTTCATTGCGAACCGGTAATATACTCGAACTTATCTTATTCTCTCTGGTGAACAAGGAACATTCTACGTCTCTTCAATCTCTTCACTCACGGTAATTTTGCAAGGAGAACAAGGAGCATACACTTTCTACGCCTCTATACATTCTTGTGTCTACGCCTCTATTCATTCTCGTGTTTGCGCTTATGTGTCGAAAATCACTAGAACTGCTGCCAAGGTTGAAGACGACGAGAATTGAATTTTTTTTATATAAAAAAAGACCTATTTCGGTGGTTGTTAGCTAACAACCGCCGAAATAGGTGTGTTTTTTTATTCTAAGACGGGCCTATTTTAGCAGTTGTGCAAGCGCCAAAATAGGTTCTCACACCTATTTCGGTGGTCACCATTTCGACGGTTGAATAACCGCCGTAATAGGCCCAAAACAACCGCCGAAATAGGCCTTTTTTGTACTAATGTTAGCCCACAGACCAAGCCCTGAGGATAGCGGGTGTCGCGCCACACTTAATAGACCATGGTCCTATTTGGTAGAAGTGACACCTTAAACCCTAAAACACATCCTTAATAAAAGAAAAAAAAAATGGAATCCAATCAAATAATAAAATTGTGGCTTTAGGTCATGAAAATTCCCTTGTAAATCATAAAGACCTCTAATTCAAAATTCATATCAATATTTCAACCCCTTATTTCAAACTTTTCCTTTCAAATCATAGAAATAACAAACCTCCTTCATTCCAAAAATGGTCTCTCGAATTTCATTTCTTTCATAATTAACTTGTCAAAATTGAATTAATAATCAATCTTATTTCAAAAGTCATATTAATTCAAATATTTTTCAAACCCAAAAATTGGTTCCAAATTTTGAAATATTTTAAAAAAATCAATAATTCATAACTCATATAAAAAAGCCACAAAAAATCATTTAAGATTCAAAAATCTAAGACACTTTTAAAATCATCTTTATAAATTTGGAAAATTAAAAAGGGGTTAATAAAAAAACAAATCATAATTCAAAATCCTTCGAATTCAAAAAGAAAGCATTAAAAATCAAAAATCAATTTGAAAATCAACCCAAAATTATTTTAATCCAAGTAAAGTACGATTAATTTAATATTATTTTTTAGTTTGAAATTCTTTCATTTCTTCAATTCGAAATTTAATGTTAAATTTGAAATCCACAAAAAATCCTTCAAATTCAAAAATCTTTCAAAATTCAAAGCCATTATTAACTTTGAAAGTCATCTCATAAATCATTACAAAAGAAATCACGTCAAAACTTTAATGTAACCCTCTAAATTACAAAATACACATTCTAAATATCAAAATACACATTCTAAATTTCATAATATACTTCTAAATTTCATAATAAAGTTCTAAATTTCAGAGTAAACTTCTAAATTTCATAATAAACTTCAAAAAATTTCATAATACAATTCTAGTTTACATAATACACTTCTTAATTTCATAAATACACAATCTCAATTTCATAATACACTTCTAAATTTCATAATACTCATTCTAAATTTCAGAATACACTTCTATATTTCAGAATACACATACTAAATTTCAGAACACCTTCTAAATTTCAGAATACACTTCTAAGTTTCAAAATACACTTCTAATTTTTAGAAACCAATTGTAGAAAAATCATTTCAAAAGTCTAAAAATCTCTTCAATCAAAAATCCTTCATAAAAAATGAAAATCGTGCTTAACTTAAAAAAACCCATTCCCAAACATTCATGTTAACATTTTGAAACCACCTTTAAACTTCAAAAATCATTTTCTAAACTTGAGAACTCATTTCCAAGATTCAAAACTATCCTTACAAAATTCCAAACATTTTTCGCAAATCAAAGTCTTTTCAACCAACAATTACAAGATTTTAAAACCAACAATTCTTAATAAAATTTTGGATATTTTGAATCATCTAACTCCCTGAAGTTCTCAACTTCCACAACCTTCAAAACACTTCAAAGTTCACAACACTACAGTCATCCTCAGTTACTCCTAACATCTCAAGATCCCATTCGTTTTCAATTCTCAATTGTCTCACAGACTCGAATGTCTCGTGAATTTAAACTCCTCTCGAATTTGTACATCTCATAAGGTCTCATAGACTCCAATGTCTCACAGTCCTCAACATCTCTACATACCTCTCACACACAAACCTTCTTTAAAAACCCCTAAAACTCATAAAAAAAACCTTATACCTTCAAATATTTTCATTCCATGTGCTTTTAAAGCCTTGATCATTCTCAATTACTCCACAACGAGATATTTTAGGATTTTGAATGTCTCACAAACTCTGTCATCCTGAGAATTTAAATGTCTCACAGACTTTTTGCACCTCAAACTTCAAAACAAATCTGACAATCCATCAAACCCTACAAAGTGACCACAAAACCTCTTTGACCCTTCAAAGACCCAAAATGTCAAAACCCAAAATTTCTCTAAACCACAGAACTTCAAAAGTCCAAAGACCATGAACTATATAAGGCCTGATCTCAACAGGGAGTTGAGTACGTAGGCAACGCGTCCAGGGTGCAACCCCTTTCAATAGAAAAACCATTCCAAGCTCAAAGGTCGTATTCATACCTTTCAAAACACTCAAACCTCCTTCAGCTCCCGCAAACTTTAAGCCATCAGACTCCAAGTCTTGTTTATTCACTCAACCTCAGACTTTTCCTAGATCTTCATTCCTTGTTCGTTCAAATCCAATAATTCTTCTTTGGGCACTAGCTTGGCAGAAAAGCTCGCCAAATCTTTCATTATGTATTCGATCAACTCTCTCAAACTCATTAACCCTTCTTTGAGCTAGCTTGGCAAAAAATCCCGCCACTTGAGACTCTCTCTTCTTATTTTATTTCATTTCCCAATCCTTTCCTAGTGGCCCTAAAAATGAATTTCTCTAAAAAGGTTTTGAAAGAAGGTGTCTCAACAATTGGAGACCGAGGTTTCCGCGGACACCGTCCAAAGTCATGCTTGTTGCCACTTCCAAGGGGTGTAACCCAGTACGAACCCACATATAATCTCTAGTATAATTAGATAAGTCCTATCCATAGGCATAAAATCTTAGAGTCAATTAACGGTTTTTAGAACCCTCTACCCTTCCTTTCTAGTTCATTTTAGGTCAAACTAGGTGGCGACTCTAGTCAATTTCACCCTTATGCCATAATTCCTCGTGGGGCCCATTGAGAGCGGGTGTAGTGTCCACTTCCATTCCCCTTAAGCTTTTTAGGAAAGATAAACAATAAAGTAGGTGTTTGAGGGATGCCAAGGTAACGAGTTTTCACCCTCCATAGAATGACAATTTTTAGGATCTAGGCTTTTTAATCAGAACCATTTAAATATACCCCTCTTATACCGAAAAAAATCACCCTCCACACTCTCCCCTCCCTATTCCTCTTTTTCATCACTTGTTAGACACCTTTTCAACCTCTTTATTGCTCTTTAATGCTAACAGTCAGTAACTCTCCTTTGTTGTGCTTCCCAAAGATCCGCTTGTCCATTCAAATTAACCTATTTATCCTCATCTTCTTCTTTCATGCAATCCGCCAACGCCTCACCATCATCGATGTAATATTCCGACCAACCCCTTCCGAGCCTCCCAACCAGCTACACCCATCTTTGGCCGACCTTTCTACTGGTATCACTTCCTCGATTCAAATTTTCCATATGTGTTCTCCCTTTTGTCGAGCAGTTGAAGAGCCGGCATGATAGTATGAGGATCTCTCGCTCATGAAAGTAGAGGCCTTACCTATCTCCATTGATGGATCACGATTTAATCCAGTGCTACGACAGATGCTTGTTAGGTAAGCTAGTTACCTCTTGTGGTGTCGACATTCCAGCAATGGAGGATACGTTATCAAAGGCTGGGCAACTTCAAGGATTCCTGAGAATCAAGAAGGTTGCAACACAAATATCCTTGCGGGAGTTCGAGCACTTATGCATGTTGCATACAGTCCTCGATCGCGGCCCGTGGTCCTTTGATGGAGCCCTTCTTATTCATTAACAAATTGACAATAAGAAATCCCCCTCGCATCATGTCTTCTTGACCTTCCCCATCTAGATAAGAGTTCATGAACCCCCTCATGTTCTACATGATAAAGAGTCAACATCTAGTCTTGCATGTCGCTTTGGAACTTCCTTAGAGTTCGAGGAGGAAGTAGGGATGGCAACGGGTCAGGTTTGGGTCGGGTGATGCTCCACCCGACCTGTCACTCGTTTTCACCCACACCACCCGACCCGACCTGTCACCCGCAACTTCATCACCTGTCACCCATTTATATTTTTTTCAGTAAGAATTTTTAGTTTTTAATACCTTATATAAGCTTAAGTTTTCAAAAAACTTCACTTATACTTGTTCTACAATACATACTACATCAACTAATGTCAATAACATACTCAAAATATGGAGTATTAACCAAAATATTCTAAATTATCTCAACAAATATAAGATAAGTATATTTTTTTTATTTAGTATAAATACAAACGGGTGATGGGTCGGGTGACCGGATGAAAAATGTTCACCCGACCCAACCCGACACCCACACCCGTTTCACCCGCCACCCGTTTTTCACTCATTTTTTTCAGGGTTTTCACCCGTTTTTGCGGGTCGGGTGGTCGGGTTAAACGGGTACACGTTACCCATTGCCATCCCTAGGAGGAAGACGCATGCTATAGAGGAAACTATATGCGTTAAAATCATCTTCGAAGGGATGGAATCTACCCTATGAGTTACCTATAAAGGACTTGCACCCATTTGCTTCAAATGTGGCCTGTTCACCCACTCCACGAAAGATTGCCCCTGCCAGCAGATTATTTTCTCCGGCATCTACCCCTATGGTCCATGGTTGCGGGCCTCGGGACTTCATATTGGATTAAGGGCGGGTTTTGACAAAAACTTAGACACCTGGAGGATTGTTTGTGGCCTGTTGAACTCTTCTTTGGCAAGCCAAAAGGTCATTCACTTGTCCGGGGACGGTAATCCCTCTAGTACCTCAACTTTTATAGATGTCCCCTCCCTTTAAAACTTAAAGGATGCTATTACCCCTTCCCTGGTCCACGCTTCACCTACGGATATGCTGGATGAAATACCCCTAATAAATTAAACATTGATTGAACATATAACCATATAAATTAAGGCCTAAACATGCCTTAGAAGTCAACTAAAAACAACAATGATCATTATAAAACAAGAATTACACCTTGTGACCATTTAGGGCAAATATGTGCCCTAATGAACTCCTTAGGATCCAAATTGGATTCCTAAGCCTTATAACTCATTAATTAACATAATAAACCATTACCAAAGAAAACCAATGTAACACCCCTAATCCTAAACCTGCAATAACGTCGCATGTCGTAGCATAATAAATGATAATTCACAGCGGAAAATAAAACTATCTACCTTGGTGTTACACGCCGTTACTCACCCTTGTGAGTAACAAGGCATCCTTACTCTTTCCAACAATACAACTCCTCACGCTGTGATGAACAGATACTGAGCACTCTAATTATTACAAACCAAATCCAACTAAATGAGCAACTAACTGAATACAACAACCTCCTTAATACAGTACAAAATAAAACCAAAGGTGTTTGTTGAAAACACATCAGCTACCCCCGTGTCCCGCACTCCGGCTTGAGTCTTCTTCAATAACCTGGAATGTTTGGCCCATTGAAGGGCTCAGCAATCGAAATGCTGGTATGCTAAATGTAGTCTTAAATCATCTAGATTCCTTAAGTCGTTTTAGCCATCTTGATATTAGATTCTTTACATGAAATACCGGTTTACAATAATAACAGTAATAACTGTAAACATTAAACAATCACATAACAATTCACCTGTAAACGTCTATGTACAATAGTACACAACACCAATAACCACACATCAATAATCCATAGCAATAACCAGTATCACACATCAATAATCCATAACAATAACCAATAAGATACGCGCATTAAACTGTACTTGTTAGTTGGCCACCTGGCCCTTATCCTTTAAACCAATCACTTAACCTTTTTCCAATTAAATTCCACCTCAGGTGTCATGTCAATACAACCCTTAATAACTTATTAATGGACGATAGTCCCCTGGGTTCCAATGGAACCGTTACCAGCTGACCTTATGGCCCTAGTTAATATATTGACCGATCCGGTCAAACCTGTGCACCAACGGCAGTGCCCTCCGTCATCCCCGAATGTGGCTGATGGATTCCCTTGAGTGACTCCCCATTGAAGTCTCTCGTAGTGATCACGATGCGCAACCAGAAAGTCGAAACAGTCTGGATTCCACTCTTTATAAGTTAGCCCTTTAGTCAGTGGTACCATAACCAATACTTGAATTAAGACTATAACAGTTGATCATCAATTAGGTTCAATAATACCTAAAGGTCAGTTAGTCTTGTTCCAGTTTAGATGTATAATCTTCCAGTCATAAGACGTTCACGTATAAACACAACGCAACAATGTTGAGCAATACAGTATACAATATCATATACATAAAATCACAGATATCGCTCTTAAGCAATTAACACAAAACGTCTGGACCTTAGGATAATCCTTAGGACATTCAGACCACACAATTAACATACCGTTCACCAAGTAACTGCTAGCTTGACAAATTTCTGTTCATTAGTTCCTTCCCATACGTTGTTATATAAACATGCAATACAGGGTAATATTAATATAACTATTCACTAAATATTACAGTACTGTCACTGTAGAACTAACACTTGTAATATACTAACTCTGTATGTTCTTTTATTTCCCCTGTTATTTAACAGTTGTTCTTGGTAGTCCATCAGTTCATTATTTTATGTAGTATTCACATATGATAATGAATTCCCATATTATGATATATCTTCATCTCTTTAATTATATATTCATAATTACTTCCTCTTATTCCATATACCAATATAATTTGGTTACCTTTATTATATCCACAATTATTTCATAAACTCTATATTATATTCTTTTGGTTATTTTTATCATAACCACAATTATTTTATAAACTTTATATTATACTCCATAATATACCATAATACATTTTATTACCCAGTTTTAATCCTTTCTTTATCAAATTATAAAACCAACCTTATTAATTTCTGTAATTATAAGTTGGACACAATAACTTTTATAAGTTACCAAATAATATAATAAATTCGATATTTATATTTTGGACACATTAACTTTTGTAAATTATCAAATGACCATATACTTTTGGTCCTTACTAATTTAAATATTTCAACTTTTATAAATTACCAAACAATCCCTTAAATTTTCGGTTTCCATATATACTTCCCATAATTACATTTTAACCCCAAAACTTTTATATAAGTTACTTATTAACTTACAAACCTTAGTTTTATTATTTAATCTCCTTAATTACCGAGACAACCCTTATACTTTTATAAATTGCCAAATAACCTTATAACTTTTTTAATTCATTAATTATCCACATTAACTTACGGAAATTGCAAAACAAATATATTAGTTTTTATAAATTACCAAATGAACACCTTTATTTTCAGTCTTAACATGTAATTCTCCTATATTCACAATTTAACCTTAAAACTTTATATAAGTTACATATTAACTTATAAACTATAGTTTTAATATTTAATTTTCTTAAATAACCGAATTGGCCCATATACTTTTATAAATTACATTTCCACCCCTTGTCCAATTCGGTTTTACTTAATAATTTCTATAAATTACCTATTCACCCTTAAACTTTAATAAACTTAATATTTTATGTCATAAATCATTTTAACCCAAAGTTTTTGGTCAACACTTTGACCAAGACTTAATTTCATAACTAATACTCTAATATACCCATAAATTCATATGTAATTCTCGGCCATACACCATAGTTTCCAATATTTACAAAATAGTCCCAAAACTTAATAAAATGTTATTTTAACACTTAACCACTTATTTAAATTCACCAAAATTCATAATATTAATTCCTTCCTTATATTATACCATAATTATACCAAATTAATCCTTAAGCTCTCCGCTTTTATATTTAGCACACCAATCTTTTCAAAATTTACATTTTAGCCACATAACTTTATAAACTAGCCATTTAAATACTTGTAGTTATTTTTAATATTCCCAAAATTTATAATATAAGTTAATATACTTATATATTTCAAAAATCACCAAATAAGCCATGTTATTCTCGGCTTTGATTTTATTTTACTATAGAGTTTTAAAACTTGATCTAAACTTTATAATAAATACATATAAATGTATATAAGCCATATAACACTTCTTAAAATTATGCTGATGACTTAGAATGATTATAAACTCAAAATAGAACATTTAATTCTTAGACAATTCGATTTATATATATGCATCTTAATTAATTTTTGTGACACATATTTATACCTTAAGGTAATAATCTTACCTTATATGTTATAAATTATTTTCTTGATATTATAACCTAAGATTTTCGGCCCTAATTTATCAAGGCTTTATACATAATTTTTATACCAAAGTTTGAAGCTTAAATCAAGCTTAAACTTAATAAACCTTAATTATATAAACTTACTCCTTAAATCAAGACAATTCTTGTACTTGATTTCTCCTTGAATTCCAAGCTCCTCCAATGGTATTTTGTTGAAGAACTTTCGGCCTCCTTGAACATATTTAGGAGATCCATTTGTTAGACTCCTAACAAGGATTTATAAATAAGATTTGGAGTAGTTTTACAAGAGTTTACCTTAGGAATTTTTCAAGGAATTTTCGGTAGACCTTGAGATGATTGTAGATCCAAGTTTCCTTCTTGAAACAATGAAGAGAATATAGGTTTAGAAGTTCATAAATTTTCGGTAATAACCTTAGGTGTTTTGCTAGGATTTTCAACATGAAAATATACCTTAACTTGATCTTGTTGTTCCTTGTGTTGTTGTTGAATCTAGGAACCTCCTTGGAACACTTATGCTTGGCGAAAATTGTAAGAGTTGCTAGGATGATTTCTTGCTTCAAAACTTAGGAGATTTAACTAGGAATTTACATAAAATGGTGTTAGAATTTAATACACCATTAATGGAGCTTTGAAGCTCTAAGGAATTAATTGTCAAATGAAGAAGAAAATAGAGAGTTTGAGAAGCCTTACCAATCGGCCATGAAGTGGGCAAAGAAGAATGAAGCCTACGTAATGTATTAGAAGAATGCAAATTGAGAGGATTCTTCTTTTACCAAATTAATGTCAAATTTGACTCGTCTTTGTATTAGTTTATTCATTGATTGTTAGCTCAATAAATGACCTCAATTCATGCTAGACTTACGGCTGGTTGTCAAGGGAATAATGGAGGCTTGTTTGATAATGGAAACTAGAAGACAAAGAGCACGGTTGGTACATGTCTTCTTTTGATTTTTCTAAGGCAATTAACAAGTCAATTGTTGTCTTCTTTCTCCTTGTTTATACGGTAATGGAGTATAGATTAGGCAATTGATTTATTTGATAGAAGACAAGAGAACATGCTAGGTATCTTAGTTGAATTTTATAAGGCAATCAAGCCGTATTTCCTTACTCAAAATCGGCAATCATGGCTGCTACAAGACAATGGATTTTTGTTGTATTAGGCAATGATATATGTACAGTTAGGTGGCTGTCTTCCTTGACTAACTTGACAGCAATCAATCCACTTCTTTTCTATATCAAAATCGGCAGCTTATGGGTAGTAACATGGTTGATTTATTTATTTACAATGCAACTTGTATAAAGGAGATTCTAGTTTTTTATTTTATGTAGTTTATCCCTTCTTATTTCTTGTAGGTATTACGGTAATGAAGGCTTCTTTGACTGCAATTACTTGTTAAATTATCATATTGTATAGATAGGGATGAGTCACCATCCATAAGACATGATTTTAAGCTAAACTAGTCCATAATACCTCTTAAATGGCTCACGTAATATGGATCAAATGGGATTAATTTTTGATTTAATTCCTGTCACATTATATTGTAATAAGACCATATTATAACATGTAATAGGTCACAACATTTAATTGGTACATTTATACTAAGGTAAAAGATGAAAGTTTTAAGGTAAAAATGCTGATTTTAGGTACCTTTTTGACTCAAAAATCGGCCCTGGTTGTGATATGATTTTAGCACTGGAATTAATTGATTTAGATGGTCAATTTATCCCCTTTTAATATTATCAACTCGTGGCTCCTCAAAAACTTCAAGGCAATTGCGTAAAACACATTTTTGTGACACCCGAAGGTGCGTTTTTGTGCTTTAAGGATTTTCTGGAAAATAATTAGTCGCTATGAGTTCCAAGTGTTTATTGACATTGTTTATAGTCAATAATAAAATGTTAAGGTGTTACATTGAGTTATATGGGGTTATATCAACTCAAAACAAATTCCCGGCTAACCGGGGCAAAAAGGAGCGTTAAGAAATTCCTCCGAGCACTTTGTTTATTTTTGAGAAAGTAGCTCGAGAATTATCTTTAGAATGTTGAATAATGATGTTAGGAACTCTTGGAATAATTTATATAGGACTTTGTGCCACCTCGGCACTCCTCCGGGCATTCCCGGGGGTTTATGGGACCCTCATAAGGGATCTCCTAGCACTTTGCGTTTAACTGAGAATTTAGTGTGAGTACTTCATCTTAAATGTTTATTAAGGTGTTATGGTGCATTTGGAATGAAGCGTATTGCTTTACTCCATCCTATAATGTATTTCCCGGACTTTCGGGCCTTAAGGGCCTTTAAGGGAACTCCCGAGCATTTTGTATTTTCACTTAGTTTTAGATGAGGTCCTATGTTCTAAGGGTCATATAATGATCCTTGATTAACTTCATATGACGTTTATAGTTTATATAACTTGTTTAGCTTAGGGTCGGGCTTTAACACACGTTTTTGACCTTAAGGAGTTTAGGTGCGTTTTAACGCCTAAGTGTTTATATCCCTTCTTAGGGTTTAATAATCCCCTAAATAATATATATTTAGCATTATTTAATTATTTAAATGTTAGGGGTATTTCAGTCTACCCCCCTTAAAAGGACTTCGTCCCGAAGTCATAACTTATACTTATACATCTTATGGAATCAAGTTCCTCATATCTACTCCTTGTATACTTCTTACACTAGTAGAAAAAAGGCCTATTTCAGCGGTTCCAATGGGCCTATTTCAGCGGTTGTGAACCGCCGAAATGAGCACCGCCGAAATAGGTGTACCTATCTCGGCGGTTCTTAGAGCAAACCGCCGAGATAGACCCATGGATTGACCGATGCTGAGTTTGACCATGAGTCTATCTCGGCGGTTCTTAGAGAACAATCGCCGAGATAGACTCATGGTCAAACTCAGCATCGGTCAATCCCATGGGTCTATCTCGGCGGTTGTCTCTAAGAACCGCCGAGATAGGGGTATTTTTTTTGTTGTTTTTTCCATCCTAGCTTATATTATTCACCGCATTTGTTTCAATGAGACCTGTAAAAAGCTTCATCCATACAGGGAGCTCCAGCACACATTTTAAAAGTTATAAAAGCTCCCAATTAATACCAACGACGCACCACAATTTGAGAGTTAACAAAAACCAATGCAATTACACTTATTTACACACTTTCATTACAAATAAAAAAAAACATTACAATTCAAATCTACCATTACACATCCACAAGTGTACAGAGTTACAATTACATACTCCAAAAAGTTCACAAAACATCTTCATGATCATCAATTCATTAAACTTGTGCAGACGAACTCCGACCATTCCTCAAGCATCTCAACAATTTGAGCATCATCATACTGACACCTTGAACACTTCTTCGTAAGCCTTGAAAAAAAAATGAACATTAATCTAAAACGTACAAGTCTAACAACATGTAAAGAGCATAAACTGAAACTTTCAAAGAATGTTACCTTGTCTAACGAGTGCTCTGGTAAAAGGTTCGACGCTTCTACTATGTCACTCATGAATCTCATGACATAGTATCCACATTCTGAACCCCCAGACTGCACCGGACACTATACAAATGCACATATTGACAGTTATAAACGAGATCTTCGGTCTCTTGGCACCTTACCAAGTGAGTCAAATTGCAAGATTCGTGGGTGCTAACATCACCAGACAAATCAATGAACCATGTCGACTGTCCCAAATTACACAATGTGTTGTAAATCATTAGCAACTAACACAAACTATATGTTTTAGATAATACTAAGAGAAATAGTCAAATATCATACCCTGAATGATATGGCAGCATAATAAATGGCTTGTTAGAACATTCAAAGAGGGCATTCGTCATATACTGCATAAGGCCTTCCATATCACTTGTCATCTGGACTTCACTGCACATAGCAGGACACAGGAATCCGAATCTGTGATCTTCATAGACATTGATCGCCTTATCATGCACCCACCTATGAGGCAATATCATTAGTCGATCATTAACTTTTTATTCAAACATCTAATTCATCACCAATCAATGAATTCAAAATACAAAGGTAGAAGTCACTCACATGGCGGCTGACTTGATAATCGACACATTCAACCAATCCCTCCTGAAGCACTCCTCGAAGTCGGACATATACATCCCAAATCGATGTATATCTTCTCCTTGAACTATAAGTGAAATATCCGCTCGGGATCTTCCACAGTGAGGGAATCACAATCAGGTGGTAGCAGCAACAAGGATGAATGCAGAATCTGCATATTAGTCGGCAGGCCGGCCAATATCTTTTCTCTCCCACCAAAGCAGGTCTAAGCACGAAATTTGTGGATGCCTTTGATTGCACAGGCGCAGCAATTCTTTTTCCTTTGCCCTTATCAGTCTTCGGTCGGCTCATATCCTATGATATTAGTCTAATTAAGTATATGGATGCAAGGTGGTACACCAATAGTTTTATAGCAAGGGTTAAGAGTAAATACCTGCCCAGGGAGTCTGACCAATCGTACAGGCCACTGCACTGTCGCAGTTTGTGCGGAACGCAAGGTAGGTCTTTGTTTGATCGGCACCGGTAAACCGACGTCAGCATGCTCTGCAACAAATTCGTCCAGAAGCACTCGTGCATGGTAATGTCGGAGTGGTTCACCGTGCACAATATCACTTGGAAGAGAGGGGAAAAGTTTTCCCCATGCCACCATGACCTCTTCTACTCCAATTTGTAAAAACAGATGGCACTCAGTGGGTGCCTGAGTGTTATGTGGAACTTGTTTAGATAAAAATTGAGAATTCCTCTATGATGATATTAGTGATCAAGTGAAAAATCTTAATCGTCATGTACTCAATTGAAATGTTAGTCTAACCTTTAGAGATGCATAGGGAAACGGATCAGCCGAGTGGACACTACTTCTCACTACCGGTGCACTCTGCTGCTGAATGGGTGACTCAACTGGTGGTCGAGAAACCTCTTGGCTGTCATGCTGCTGTGGCTGAAGCCTTGACATAGCGTGAGCGATCCTCTCGTCGACGCTCTGAGTAATCCTCTGCTCCATCTCAGCCAACTCTCAGGTGCTCCTCGTAGCTAATCGACTTTCCCTGTGCACTTCTGGACCCGGGTACGCCAAATGCCTGGCGGATACCAACGTGCCCACCAAACCCAATGGCACGACCTGGATGATCCTTCTTACCAAGAGCGCGTGTAAGAGGATCATCATTCCTCTGTGAGGTCCAGGTGCCCTGGGTGAGCTGAGAGCTTAATTCACCCTAATACAACACACAAATACAGTTATTAGTTTAACATAAGTTCATATACAAATGAAATGAACAGTTTGACTAAAAATGAAATGATATCACTTACCATTTGAGCAATAACTGCTCTCGTGGCTTCATCGTATTGAGGATTTTCGGGAGTAGAGTTCTTCGGAATGTGGCTTAACTCCCACACTTTCATTCTTCTGCCACTGGCATCCAATGAGCCATCCGTGGGCAGATATCCCTTTTGCTCCCATTCTGGTACCCTTTGAGCAATACTTTTTCCACCTAAGTGGTGAGGGTACAGATTCTTCTTAGCATTTGCTTGTTGTTGCGCACGGAGAGCCTGCATAAATTAATGGGATCATGTTAGTGAAATTGAACACAAAAAAATAAGAAATTAAGATTAATTTATGTATGTATGACAATAAAGTGCACCTGGAACTCCGGTGTGACGCCTCTCAACAAATTGTACCCATTGCTCTTCTGTTATGCCCTCGTAAACCTCCCATGGTGGTCTCTCACCGTCTCCACCATGATCTGGATCATCTGGATCTTCTGGAGTAGGCATCTTGTAGATGACTTGTCAGCCAACTTATTCTTGTGGTCCCGGAACTGTTTCGACATCGCTGATAGCACATCCTTTTTAAGTGCGGGATCCACGGAGAAACGAGACTACGTACATGATCAGTTAGTAAAGTAAACATAAATGTTCTATTATTTCACAAAAGATCATAGTAATAATGTAGAGATTTACCTGAAGACGCTGAAACATAGTATCCTTCAATGATTGAGGCACTTGCTTCCAGTTGTGGTTTATGTTGCAATATGACTTCACCAAATGGCTACCGTAAGCGGTGAAGTCATTCTTCCAATTTCCATGGGGTTGGTTGAACTGATTGAAGTCCACCGGTTTTGTAGGAGGGCCCTTGTTAGCCTTCAGCCCACGTGTTGCACCTCTCTTCTTTTGCTTCTTCGCCTCTGGTGGGACAACTGACTCCTCTTCGGTCTGCTGTGAAGGGCCAGCCTCAGTCTCGTGTACTGCTAACTGGTCCTTCTTCTTCTTTCCTCCTCTTGTGACCCGCTTACTTGGTCTATTCTGCTGTGGCTCAGGTTCTCCAGTCAGAGAAGCCGTCCAATGGGGTCATCCATAGGGTGATCATCCACTGCAAAAAAAAAATAAAAGCATTTTCATCAGATAAACTCATAACATAAATACTATGATGCATAACAATAACAGTTAAGATGATATTACAGTCTACATTCTACTAACAACATTACCTGACACGTACAAAAACATAAATCATTTCATATTTTCTACCCAAACACCCTCATCATGGTCTGATCGTGCGTAGAGCAAATCGTTTTCGGTATCATCAATCGAATCCGGTAATCCAGTAGGAAACAAGGATGTTTCCTCTACAGTCCCATTTTCATCGTTATCCTCATTTTCATTTTCGATTACAACCGGCCTTCTTCCTGGAAGAACAACAGACCATCTGCAGTCTTTCGGATCCTCAACATACCACACTTGTTCGCAATCCTTTCCCAGAACAAATTGATCATCATTATAACCGTGTAACCGTGAAAGATCAACCAAGGTAAGCCCTCCATCATTTTGGTACCCGCGTCGGTTGTCCACCCACTTGCACCGGAACAACAGAAAGGAATCAATGTCATAGTCTAGTTCCCAGATGTCCTCGATGACACCATAATACCAATACTAACTGGTTGAGATCGGTTACCGCTGTGGTACTCAGTGGCAGCAGCTTCAATTTTTACCCCACTATTCTGGTTTATCGATTTGGCATCTTGGCGTGCAGTGTAGTATGTATACCCACTAATATCATACCCCTCAAATGATGTAATATTAGTTTCAGGTCCGATTGCCAAACATCTGATCTCTTCGCTTACAGCTTCTGGATCTGATGATGCTAATGTCAACACATGATCTTTGAACCATTGGATAAAAACTCGGTTTTGTTCCTTTGTCAGCCAAATGTGGCCTTTCAAAGGATTTTGATGCCTTAACTCAACCATATGGGTTTCCAAATAAGGTTCAACAACCTCAAGATGTTGTAAGACAAACAAATGTGCTTGATGAATAAGTAGACGCGAAACTTGCACGATCTTTCTACCAATAACACCTTTACCCTTAAACCTGCCATAGTGTCGTGGTTTTGGGATACCAATAGACTCTGCCTCACTCAAATAATCGGTCACAAATTCCGTGACTTCCTCAGTCACTGTTGCTTCAACAATGCTCCCCTCTGGTCGATACCTATTCTTCATTCTACTTTTCAGAATACCCATGTACCGTTCAAAAGGGTACATGTACCGTAAGTATACCGGACCACAGAACTGTATCTCTCGAACGATGTGCACAATTAGATGCACCATTATATCAAAGAAAGATGGTGGGAAATACATCTCAGTTGACATAATGTGATAACAATTTCACGTTGTAGATCATCTAGAGACGTTACGTCAATTGCCTTGGAGCAAACAGCGTTGAAAAAGAAACATAACCGAGTTAAAGCATTTCTGACATCAGATGGCAATATCCCTCGAATTGCGACCGGAAGAAGATGTAACATCAGTACATGATAATCGTGAGATTTCATGCCTAAAAGTTTTAAATCCTTCATCGATACAATGTTCTTCCAGTTTGAAGAGTACCCAGACGGTACTTTTACCGAGTGCAGACATTTGCAGAAACTAATCTTTTCAGCCTTTGAGAGCGTGTAGCATGCAGGAGGTAGGTAGATTCGTTTCCCATTCTCTTGTGGGTGTAACTCCTTTCGTATACCCATGGTTTGCATGTCCTTTCTGATTTTCAATCCGTCTTTTGTTTTGCCGGGTATATTGAGTAAAGTCCCACTCACTGCCTCACCAACGTTCTTCACAATGTGCATGATGTCTAAGCAGTGTCTCACAGAAAGAAGACGCCAATAAGGTAGTTCCCAAAAGATAGAACACTTTTTCCAAATGTTTTTCGCCGGTTTTGATGTGTTTCCAAATACATTTGCAATGTCCTTAACCTTTTCGTACACTTCCTCAGAGCTCAGAGGTAGACGGGCCACACGAGTTTCGGCTTGACCATTGAACAACTTTCTCTTCGTTACTCGATAAGGGTGATCTTCGGGGAGAAGACGTCGATGACACATATAAACATTCTTCCCACAATGTTTTAAACGGTCCGAACAAGTGTCTTCCTCGCAAATGGGACATGCAAATGTTCCTTTAACCGTGTAACCGGACAAGTTCCCATACGCAGGGAAGTCATTGACGGTACAGAACAACAAAGCCTTGAGCGTGAAATTCTCTCTTGCATAAGCATCATATACCACGGTCCCCTCATTCCACAATAGCTTCAGATCGTCGATCAGAGGGGCAAGGTACACATCAATGCTATTACCTGGCTGCTTGGGACCAGATATCAGGAGAGATAACATGATGTACTTTCGTTTCATACACAACCATGAGGGCAAATTGTAGATCACTAGCAGAACAGGCCATGTACTGTGTTGACTACTCAATGTGCCGTACGGGTTCATTCCATCAGTACATAACCCAAGCCTCAGATTCCTATCTTCATGTCCGAAATGTTCTTTGTACCGTCTATTGATGTTTCTCCACTGAGGCCCATCTGCTGGATGTCTTAGTTTCTCATCACTCTTTCTACCCTCCGCATGCCATCGTAAGTTCTTTGCATCTTTCGGATTCGCAAACAACCGTTTGAATCTGGGTATAATCGGCAAATACCAAACAAGTTTTGCTGGAGGGCTTTTTTTCTGAACGGAGGAGTACTCACCATCTTTATGCTTATACCGGGACAACGAACATTTCGGGCAATTGTCCAGATGTTCGTATTCACCCCTGTACAACACACAGTTGTTTGGACACGCGTGAATTTTTTTGTACTCTACTCCCATTGGACACACCCATTTCTTTGCCTCATACGTGGTGGTAGGGAGACCGTTCTCATCCGGTAGCATATCATGAATCAGCTCGAGGAATGCCGTGAAACCTTTGTCACTCAATCCATATCTTCCCTTCAGGTTGAACAAATTCAATATAGCTGTCAATTTCGTGTACTTAGTGCAAGTAGGATACAACGCCGTTTTGGATGCGTCCAACAACCTTTGATACTCATCCGGCCGGTCGACAAAGTTATCCTCAACGTTATCAAGCATCTCGTCAATTTGTTCATCATGATAAGTCGACTCACTGTCAACATTGACTCCGGAAGCGCTTGGGAGTTCTGACTCGTTAGTAGTATCGAATGTCTGCTCGGTTCTTGAGTTACACCGATCGTGACTGTAGGAAGATGAAGCATTATCTTCAACAGTTCTCCATGAAAAATCCATTTTGTATAATGTGGCATGAAACCACGGGTCTTCACATGGAATTGTACGAGGTTGATGCTTGAATAATGTCTAACCACACCACAATCAACACAAGGACATGGAATTTTCTCCGCCTTTGTCCTGTCCTTGTGTTGCACTGCAGCTTTGCAAAACTCTTTCAGCATTTTGTCAAAATGTTCGCCTCTATCACCATACATCCAGTCACGCTCCATACTACATGTGCAACAGATCACAGGTGTGAGTTAGAGCCTTTGTAGAATATGGTCTGTATTAAGTTGCACATGTTTATTTCTTAATGGAGCATGACTGGGATGATTGTCAATTAGTCTAGCCTAACTCTAAGGTTGCAAACACAAAATAAACTAGCATTTTAAATTTAAGAAATTGTTGCACTTCTAAAACAGAAACCGGTGTTTAAAACAATATTACGAATACTTTTTCTACAAAAAATTCGGCATGACCTTTGCATAATTGTACACATCCCGTGCTTATTATTCAGCACTCACCAAAGTCATCACAACCACAAACATTCCAACAATGGCAGCAACCAACAATTAAAATAAATCAATTCTTTACTAGCTAACTGAAAACCAATTGCAAATTCAGATCATCAAATCAACGCTTTCAATTCTCCACTGTATAAGTTCAAACCGGTTTAGAGATTAACAAAGAATCGAGAGTTAAAATACGTACTTGTTTTTTAAGGATTTATGGACAGGGGAGACTGGTGCCTGAGAGGTAGGCTTCTGTGCGAGAGATGCAGCAATACCACTTCTGATATGTCTCTGCAAGGGAGCAACAAAAAATAAATTACAAAAGAAATGCATCAACAAATAGGGAATGAAGCTAAATTATGTACTAGCACTTATATTTAAATACATAATTGCATTTATTAAACAAATAATAAGGTTTAGTTACTTACTTGTGCACAGAGGAGGAAAGTGCAACAGTAATGGAAGAAGGCGGGAAACAAGAGAGATGATTCACGGACTTGAATGTAGTGAGACCTGATAAAAAAAATTAGATATTGTTAGACATATACACATACATCAAACAATATTAATTACAAAGAGATTTAAAAAAAAGGCATGACTTTTGCATAATTTTACCTATCCCATGCTTATTATTAAGCATTCACCAACCATTCATCAACACAAATTTCCATCACAAATCAAACTAATACCAACTTTATCCATCAAACCAAATTTTAATAATTTGTGGAAATCAAATACAAAGTAAAAAAAAGACACAACCATGCCTATTATTAAGCATTCACCAATTATTCAACAACACAAATTTCAATCATAAACCAAACTAATATATACCAAATTTATTCATCAAACGAAATTCCAATAATTTGTGGAAATCAAATACAAAGTACAAAAGAGAAAAATGATAAGTTAGATTATATTACCGGTTCGAAAATGAATTGTTCTCCGCTCCGCTTTCAATCTACCATCAAATGGTAAAGAAGCTCTTAAGTATTTATCTGTAGAGACACAAATACGTATAGACACAAGAGAAACTCAGTAGTTGTGTTTGTTCCTTATATGCAGTTAGGTTGCAAATTTACAGTGAGTGAAGAGAATGAAGAGTTAAATTAAAAAAAATTACCGGTTTCTAAATGAATTGTTTTCAGCCCCTCTTCTCAATCGGGCGTGCGAGACGCGTGTAGCCAATCTCTACAGAGGCAACGCATAAAGATTGAACAACATTCACATCAATTAGAATAATTTTATATTAAACTTAACGACTATACAATACTCATATATATATATACACTACCGAATGTTTAATAGTATTTTAACCAATGAATGAAGTTGTTCATAACAACTCATAAATGACGATCAAACTATAACTTACATAACAACCTAAATTGTATTTTTCATGTTTAACATGTTATCCATAATTTTCAATATACCTCTTATGCATCACACTCATGTATTAACGATAATATAATATCATAATCAAATATGTAAATTATAAACATTATCGTTAGCTCATTCAAACAAGCACAATAAGAATTTTTTTTAGTATAACTCTAATACAATCTACAGAGAGTGGGGAACTTAGTGTCAAAGATGATAACTCATCAACTCGACTACATTGTTTATGAAGACAAGGAGAAACTCTTAATTGCTTAACTTATATTACTTGTTCGAACAAGTAAACTTACATTTGGGAGTACAATTTTGTGCAATTAGATAAACAAAATATACATGCCATTTTCATTGCATAAGGAAAAAATAATTTAAAGATCCCCACCGCACTTTTACTATTAAATAAACAATACAATATTTAAAATCCTTTTCTTGAAAACAAATTTAGTTATGAAATTTTTCTGATTTATGTGTTGCTTATTTATGCAAAAATAACTAGCAGAGATCTCACTCACCAATGTATATTTACAATGTATATTTACTTATGAAATGTGAATTAACAAGTAATTTTAAGTGGACAATAAGCTAACCTAACTATACTTAAACAAATAATGCTCAAACATTGTTCCACCCCATATATAAGCATAATAAATCTAGCCCAAATAAGCTAACCTAACTATACTTAAAAGAAGGGCCAAAAACAGCAAAAAAATTCACTCGGACATTTCGTCAACACCTTGTGTGCATACATAAATTTATTAGTTTAACAACCAAATCTTGCAAAGATTTCACACACACAATAAATATCAGCATCCACAATCACAATGTGACAACAATCTAACAATTTTAACAACACATTAACATTTTATTAAACAAAACCGAAACTTATTAGGGTTTATACTCACCTCTATTCGCCTCTGTTGCTGGGCGGAAGGAGGGCGGCGACGCCAACCGACCGACACCACCGACGGCGCGACGTCCGCGAAGGCGAGAGGAGGAGGGCGGGCGGGCGACGGCTGTGGTGGCGGTGGCGTCGGGTTCGCAATCGCCGCGGAGAACAGAGAGAGAAGAGGGTTAATTAGCCCTAATGAAATCGTAATTGTTCGAGCGGGCTGGGGGGTTAATTAAAAGGACCTATTTCGGCGGTTCTTTGTTAGAAACCGCCGAAATAGGCCCTTTTTAATAAAAAAATTAAAGAGACCTATTTCGGCGGTTCCTAACAAAGAACCGCCGAAATAGATGATTAAATTAAAAAAAAAAGAAAATAGAAATACCTATTTCGGCGGTTTCGTGTAAGGAACCGCCGAAATAGGTCTCTTTAATTTTTTTTATTATTAAAAGGGCCTATTTCGGCGTTCATATCTAGGAACCGCTGAAATAGACCCCTTCTTTACATACAATATACATCTCGGGCCCCTATTTCGGCGGTTTTACCTACAACCGCCGAAATAGGGGCGCCGAAATAGACATTTTTTGTACTAGTGTTATTCCTGGGTGTCAATACTATCATGACACCTCTACATTCCATCGGTAATCCGAGTATATGTAACTCGAATAAACACATATCCTTTGTTTGTTACAAACAATGTAGTCACAACATAAGTAACTTGATAAATACTGTAAAACAAATAAGTGTCTCAACTTCCTAGCTATCCCACTAGGTCATCACTACACAAGTGCAATACCAAAACACTCAGTCCTACAGAGTGCAGAGGCGTAAACCCTTGGCAGTAAATCTCTTGTGCGATTGCAATATGAATGAACATACCGTAAAGTAAATAAATGTACTTTTATTAACTAACCAAGTGTTACATAGAACACATAAATATCCAGTGTTACATAGAACACAACCATAACCATTCAAGTGTCACATAGGACATATCATTAACCAACCAAGTGTCACATAGGACATATCAATAACTAAGTGTCACATAGGACATATCAATAACCATTCAACCAATTGCACACATGCGCAACAATCAAACACAAACAACCAAATACCAAACTAGTATAGACTGCAGATATGCAAGTCGCATGTGGTGCTCTACCCCCCTTAAAAGGGTTACGCCCACGTACCCCCACAAGTATACACAAAACTAAGAGAAAAGTGCTGGATACTTGTCGCGCATGGAGTCTTCTAACTCCCATGTCGCCTCCTCAATGTCGTGGTTTGACCATAGAACCTTGACCATTCTAATGGTCTTGTTCCTGGTCTCCCTAGTCTTATAGTCTAAAATGTGAACTGGGGTCTCTTTATATCTAAGTGTAGGATCTAGCTTGAGTGTCTTGGCTCTAAGATATGTGATGGGTGAGGCACATACCGCTTTAGCTGTGAAATGTGAAACACATTGTGCACTCTCCCAAGCTCAACAGGTAAATCTAATCTGTAAGCTAATGGGCCCACTCGCTCCGTAATAAGGTACAGTCCAACATACTTCAGGTTAAGCTTGCCCTTCTGCCCAAATCTAAAAATTCCCTTCATAGGTGAAACTCTAAGGAAGACTCGATCGCCTACTACGAACTCGAGGTCTCTCCTACCGACATCAGCATATGACTTCTGTCTGTTTACTAGGTATAGCCCTCAAGAATCTATGCATTCTTTGACATGTTCCATAGTGCATTAGTATGCTTTTATATTTGAATCTCGTATTTATGGGTGAAGGTGATCTACCATCCTGTACGTTGTCAATATTATCTTATGGCTTATTTAAACTATCTTGTGTAAGATACTTCCATTACTCGCCTCTTGTAGTTGTAATCATCGGCGCTCGGGCTTGAATTAATATTGGGGCATACTTTAAATTCCTCTCTTTGATCTTCAGGTCATCATCTTGTGATTCTGGTATTTGAGTTTAGTGTCACCATATTCGGTTTTTATTTTCAATGTAAACTATGGGTTATGGTTGTGAAATACCCCAAACTAATAGAATATGGATTAAATATCTAATCACATTGATTAAGGCCTAAACATGCCTTAAAAGTCAACTGAGAACAACAGTGGTCAACACAAAGCAAGATGTTGCACCCTTTGACTGTTTAGGGTAAATAAATACCCAAATGAACTTCTTAGGACCTAAAACTTTGTCCTAAGTATATTAACACATTACTAAACATATTACAATTGTTGGACAAGACTCCAACACAAAGAAAGCATTTACATGTTTCAAGGTCAAGTAGAGCAAAAATGTGCTCTAAGAATACCTTAAAGGTCTAATGACCTCTAAATGATAAAATTGTATATCATGATCAAATATCATGTGAGGAACACAACAAAACCGTTGTCAAAGAAAACCAAGCTCAGAAACACCTTGCAACACAAAATGTGCACTAAAACTCCTTAAAGCACGTTTTTGTGTAATTGCCTTCTAAATTGGTTTTTAATGGGCTTAAAGGTTATAAATACCTTTAAAAATGATAATATATCATATTATATCATATTAGGAATTTAATTCCAGAAATTTACAAATTTTTACAAATTTAATATTAAAATATTAATAAAACCCTAAAAGGGGGCCCGTTTGAGTCAACATTGACTAAGAATGTTCAAGAGGTCAAAGTTTGACCCCTTGGACCACATGGGATCGACATTCACAAGAACGGGAGCTCAAAATTCGTCACTTACATCACAAGACACAAGGTCCCAACACCTTTCCATGTTTTAAGGGACCACTTTTGCTTTTACAATACAATAATGCAAATATTCAACCTTGGCTCCTTATTTGACTTATCCAGCCTTCAAAAAACGTGGGAGGCTCCACTTGACAGGCTCCAGCCCCTCCAATTATCGATGCCATCTCCTTTAGTGAGTCACCAAACACCTAAATACATTAAACAAAGCAAAAATGAGTATTAAGGCAAAATTTGACCTAATCTCTCATTTGCCTTGCTTCCCAACGACTCAAGGCCCTCTCTAACCTCTATTGGCTTCTCCAAGTCGTGGCTAACACACCAAGAACATTGAAGAACACTTTGGTACCTAGGTAAGCTTAATTAGTCATTTTATGTTCAATTTCTTCACAAATCTTTCCTCTTTCGGTGGATCTAAACATCAACCACTTCCATCCATGGATCTAGGTTGTTTTGGAGGTTAAATGAAGGAGGAATCTCGGCCTTAACAAGGGAAGAAGGTGGAGAAAGCTAAACTTGTTCTTAAGGTACAAAAATGTGCTTTAAGCACTTATCTTTTGATTCTCTTTAGATCCGGTTGTAAAACCTGTTCTCCTAGCCTTATAATCTTCCTCTTAACATATTTATTCAGTGGATCTATCAAGAGCTTCAAGGTATAGCCAGATCCAAGCCAAAAACACCATTTTTGGCATTTTAAACAAGGTAAAAATTAGCCATCTTCGAATCTAAGTTATACCGGTTTTAAGCCTTGGTTTAGTAGACCTTTTGATGCTCTTTTGCTTCTGTAAATTTAGGTCGAAGTCAACCCATACTCACCTTGGTATTCTAAGGTAAATCTTACCTTGAAATATACATTAAAACACTTCTTATGGTTAGATCTTGCTTGGAGACTAACTATGCCTTGGTTTCTGTTTGAAAACATGTAAAAGAAGCTGTGGGAATTTTATCCTAGGCTGGCCGAATCCAAACAAGGATTTATCTAAGCTAAAACAAGATATAAATCACTTAAACCTTCACTTGGTATATTAATATGTAAATTATACATATGTATATGTATATGCCGTGAGTGAACAAGGTTAATAAGGTCTTATTTTGACCTTAGGTGATTAAGGAATGGTTTAGTAAATTTTATAACTAATTAAACAAGCATAATTGTCAAATTTAAGACATTATGTGGAAGTTTGGTAATTAAATGGAAAATATGTGGTGAGGCCGAGATCTACAAGTATTTTTGGGACATTTATGTGTAATTTATTTTGTAAGCCAATGTTTGTAATAAGGCCATGTACTTTAGGCCATTTTATTTATGCATTTATAAGCTTTTAATTAAGTTTAAGTGGTGAAAATGCATTACCGAAAAGAAATGGGGTATTAGGTGTAATTAAATTAAATTTGGGGGCTATATATTAATAAGGCCGAAATTTAGAGTTTAAATGAGTTTATATAAAAATTATAAGATTTTATAAAGTTTTGGGGTTAAATGGTAATTTCTAAAAAGTATGGGTTATAACCCGTAATTATAAGGAATTGGTGGTCAAGGAAATATTAAGGTGGTCAACCTTGACCATATGGTAGGTTTTGACCAAATTAAATAAGTTAGATAACTTATTTAAGGTTTTAGAATAAGTTATGTACTTAATTGTAACAATTTTATAACATATGTGGTAAATATGTTATTACCGAAAAGTAAGGGTGTAAAATGGTATTATAAACACCCATGGGCTATTAGGAATTTTTAGGAATTTATTGGGTTGATTTTGGAATTAAAATAAACTATATATGTATAATATATAGTTATTATGTCATTATGACACTTTGGAGAAATATATGTAATATATGTGGTGGTATAACAAATACCGAAAATATATGGGTTAATAAGGATATTTATAACCCGTTGGTGAAGTTTGGAGATTTTTAGAATTATATAAGGGTACTTATTAAGATATGTGTATAATATATAGTCTTAATGATATTATAAAACTATATGTTATAAGTAGGGCCAAATGGCAATTATAGAACAGTTTGGGGTCTGTTCGGAAATTTAAATGGATATTTAACCATAGGTTATATTTATACTAAGGTTAAAATGTTATATTAAATGGTATATATAACATGGTATAAGTAATGGGGAGATTTTGTAAATAAAGAAAACTAAGGTTTATGGAAAAGAATATGGTTTTTATATGGTGCCCATGCGGCAATAATAAATAGTTTTGCATAAAAACTATAGGTTATAAGTTAAAGGAAATAAAAATATCATATCAAATGATTAGTATATGATATAACATTACATAATGTTATGTGGTCAAAATAGAATTTAAATAAATTCAATGGCTGAACTGAATATTTAAGAGTTGGAAAATGAATTTTAGACTAAGGTCTATAATGTTATAAATGTTATAACAATTATATGGTTTAAATGAGATTAATATAAGTAAGGATATTCACATTAAATAATGTGACAAACTATAAATAAATGAGATTTATAAACTAAGGTATTTATGGAATAAACCTTAGGAGTTGTAATTATTACAACATAAAGTGTTACATAATATTAGGATAACAATCTTAATATAAGTTGTACAATATAATACAACTAATGGGAATAATCATCTAAAAGAAGATGATAAAATGTACCATATAATGTAAGAGTTTATTAAACTCACGAAATTTACCTACGTGGTAAATATATACATACACAAGAATAATGTATATAAGGATGGGTATATATTATGGTTGGAAACCATATAATATAATGGTGGTGGTTATTACATGGAAATAGTTTATAAACTATAAGTTATGAGTTTTTGGATGCAAATATTATTTGCTAAAGATAATGGATAATATAATACAATGTATTATAATGGATGGTGGGAAGATAATACGATATAATATAATAATGCATGCATACATGCAACTATAGGTTATGTACCTATATAAATGGTGGATAAGATTAAAGAAAAATAGTGAATTAGACTTAACAGTTGAAATATGTTGACATACGAGTTTTAATGTAACAAAGCCGACCGGTTTAGAGAAACCCGTAACAAACTACTGTAGGAAACAGGGATGTACTATCGGGGTAACTTATTATTCGGAAATACCGGATGTAGTTAGTCATGGAGACTGACTTATAGTTTATTACCGTTTAGATCATACTTCAGACAAGGACGCTTGACGAGCTAGTGGACTACACTGCACATCCTAGGTCTTGGTGAACGGTATGTAAAGGGGTTTGATCCGAGTTGTCCTAAGGAAGCTCCTTGGGCTCGGATTTGGTTGATATAACTTGTGTGTTATGTGTGTGGTTACATGTATGTGTTTAAGTGTTATTGCATTAATTATTTATGCACGAGTGTCCTACGGGGCTAACACTACGTCGACTATAGATCGACTTATATAAACATACATATACGTTATTGTGATGACATGACGGTTACTTGATATAATACCATAGTATTAATATTAAGTATATGGTAACCTAAGTAAAACACTTAGGGATGAGTCACGACATTGTCGGTCTCTAGAGCATGGATCTCGAACATGAATATAACCTAGATTACTTCTAGGTATGCGTGAGACCCATTGGGCAGCTAACTAATAATCATATTCTCAATAAGACTAAGAGCAGATCTTAAACATTATGAGAGAGAGATGGTATGAGTTGAGGTGAGGAATCCCGGTAGTTTACGAACTACTTGGTTGCGCATTTGTGATCACTGAGAGGTTTCCTAATTGGATTCCGCTCCAGGTTATACCCAACGAGCCCAAACTGGATCGTGGGTCAGGTGGCTACGGCCTTTATATGGACGTCTTACGAGACATAAGAGAGTCAGGGGCCTCCGGACCTCTGGCGAAATGAGCACCTTTGTGTGTACGGAGGACTACTGTCCATGGTGAGGTTATCGGGTTGTCTTAACATGACGCCCAACTGGTATTTATAATTAAACATGGTTTGGATGGATGGGGCCTTAAAGGCCAAACTAAATTAACTATGGAAACTGTATGCTACGGCGAATGTACATTGTACATATGGATGGGGCCTTGAAGGCCAAATTAATTAATAAAGGATGGCATACGCTACGGCGATTGTACACTGTACATTATACTGTTATTGTTCGATACGTCGATATACAATTGTGATTTGTGATATTAAATGAATGTTTGGATTGGATGGCTGGTTAAATGTTTATGGATATTTGGATGGATGATTATGTATATTATACATTTATATTACAGTATTGATTATAACTGTAAAGTGGTAAAGCATGGAATCAATCTAATAATAAGATGGTTAAAATGACAAGTGACCAATAGGGTCCAGGCCCGGCATACTCAGCGTCTATCGCTGATACTACAACATTACAGGTTGTTGATTATTATCGAAGCCGAAGAGCGGGAACAGGGTAATTGGAGTTTTACCTTAATTATTACTGCATATGGAGTTTGTCTATATGACAGTGAAGATGGTGAATTGTATTATGGTAAGATTATGTATATTTGAGATTGGGTAGACGCTCACTTGTCGTTGTTTATGGTTTATGGACTTAGTATGATGTATAGGAGTTTTCTCGTTATCACGGCGGTTAGCAGTTTGTTTATGTTGGAAGTTGGATGTAGATTGGCTTCGTTGCTCGCATGGGCGAGTAATGGCCGGTGACACCCGAGTGAGTATTATTATTGTTATTTATTTTCCGCTGCGAGACGTTTTATTTATTGCTACGTGAGAGACTATATTGTGTTTGTGGAGAGGGGTGTTACAGGTTGAGCCGTGCATCTTATGTATATTATAGAAAGATTTCTTGATATTATTGATTCACCAATTGTCGGTAGCACATACACGATTATTATCGTCTGTTCATCTGTTATACCACAGTAGGGTTCCCGCTAAAGTTTCTAACAAGGTGCAGTTTCCTCTCAATTGAACGTGTTCTTGCAGTTGTGAATTAACTCATGTGAGTATTAGTATAATGTTTCTACTCTTTATATTCTACCATGTTTATAGATAGGTTCCCATTTAATATATTGGGTTTGAATTCATAAAGGAAGACTTTAAAGTCGATTTTTCCCTTCAGATGGCAATATGGCCATAACTTAGAAGCTAGCTTGAGAATACTCTTATTATAGGTAATTGTATCTTGATCTCATATTTAATTTATTAACATGGTTCATGGAATAATAATAGTTAGTATTTCCCTCACAATTGACTATTTTTCCGACATACGCGGAGTTGTTTTAGCTATTTAATCTCCTCAGGGTAACTTGGACAACTTAACTCTTAATTTACACCTTCTACATCTCATATACTCATTAGTCAAATTTTATATTAGATTTAAGAATAAATACTTACGTATCACAGAAATATTTGTGACCACTTGTAAGGAGTCTCAGGAATCATCCAACCCTGACGGGGTCAGCATCAATGTTGAACTATCCTTCCACACCATTTTGTGTTTGGTTTTCCCTTGATTTGACCAGGATCAAGTTCGACCTCCCACGTCAAATATCAAACAACCACATAATTATCATTTTCCAAATTTTATCTTATCAAACTTTGTGACGTGGTGATTACTACATGTACACTTTCCCTTGACTTTTATACAACTATTCCAATAACTGTTATAACCTATACTTGAATCTAATGTATTCCTTAATCCCCGGAATTAAGTTCCTTTGATCAAATCATCAAGCGGGGAAGTCATTTTTTCCTCTTGGCATAAAAGATAAATTCCTACTAAAACATCTAGGTACATACTGTCTAATAATTATATCCCTCAATCATTTTAACTCTTAAATCCATCATACAAGTAATAAATTCAGTTATGGACTTGGATACCTTAGAATACACTCTTCTCTTAAAAAGGCTCATCTAGTATTTATGTTATAACCCCAAAGTTCGTTACAATTTTAATTCGTGTAACGTTGCCTTATGTTGAGTTATTTCAATATTTAGGACATGGAAGTCCTTATTAAAGAAGCCGGGGATGAGGAGGTCTTTTTCCCCATCCGTTTTATTTTCTGGTGAGATTAATCCCACAATATTTCCCTTCCTATTATTAATCTGAAATACCCCTAACATTTAAATAATTAAATATAAGTAAATAAATATTATTTGAGGAATTATAAATATTATTTGGGGGTTTATTAAACCCTAAGAAAACATATAAACTTGGGCGTTTAAAAACGCACCTAAACTCCTTAAGGTGTTAAAAGCCCGACCTTAAGTTAAATAATTATATAAGCTATGGATATTACATGAATTTAACCAAGGATCATTTTATGATCTTTAAAATACAAGTTCTCAGTTAGAACTGAGTAAAAATACAAAAGTTCAAGGAAGTTCCCGAAGTTGATGTGGGCCCCAAAAGGCCGGGAATGCTTAGGAAGAGTGCCAAGGTGGCACGAACCCTATATAAATTATTCCTAGGAGTCCTAAAATCATTATTAATATTCTAAAGAGAATTCCCAAGCTAATTATTCAAAAATAAACAAAGAGCTCGGGGGGAATTTCTTAACGCTCCTTTTACTTCGGGAGTGTGCCCTTTAGCCCGAAAATTGAGTTACAAGTTTATATAACCCCATAAAATTTAATGCAACACCTTAATATATTATTATTGACTATAAATAATATCAATAAACACTTGGAAGTCATAGCGACTAATTAATTCCCAGAAAAATCCTTAAAGCACAAAAACGCACCTTCGGGTGTCACGAAAATGCATTTTACACAATTGTCTTGATGTTTTTAACAAGCCACGAGTTGATAAACTTAAAAGTGGATAAAATGAACATCTAAATCAAGTGATGGCAGTACTAAACTCATAGTATTAATGGGGGCAATTTTTAGGACAAAAAGGTACCTAAAATCAGCATTTTTACCTTAAAACTTTCATCCTTTACCATAATAAAAATGTACCAATTAAATGCTAGGACCTATTACACATATTAGTATGGTCTTAGTACAATATAGTGTAACAAAAATCAATTGAAAAATAAACTCCATTTGATCCCTATACCACACGCCAATATAAGTTACAATTGGCTAGTTTAATTCAAAAAATTCTTGCCAAATGGGAATACAACTCACGCATGCTCTACTTAATAATTAAGCAACTAAATCTGTCAATTAAGCCTCCTCCATACGTGTACCTGCTAGGAACAAAGGAGGTTAGTATAAGAGTAAGAAAAAATAATGAAAAGTAATACAATTATTATGATAATAAGACCTACATTTAGGAGACTATAAACAAGAAATCCAACTTGCCCTTACAGCATGTGAGTGCCGATAATGTAGAGCATTATGGAGTAGTTATTACTGTTAATTATCAAATAAAAACTATACTTAGCTAAAGCCTAATCTAATGCCTAACAAGAAAACAAAACTAAAAGACTTCCTACCCTCCATTGCAGCCGTGAGTCTACAAAGTGGAGCTGCTGCCTAGTTGCTTCAATCCCAGCCGATTACCTGCAGGAAAAGAATACAAGATTAGAAGCAATAATACAGCTCAATTAATGTAGATCAGTATGTGGCAATTAATAAAATCAAGAGGGCACCATGGATTTCTATTACCGTAGCTTTCATGGAGTGGAGCTCCCATTAGGCTCCATAGTTGCCGCCTGCTATACCTGTAAAGAAGGGTCAATTAGCTAAATTAATCAAGCAATAAATCATACTAAACTAAGCTTAGTCTTATACTTAAGAAATAAACAAAAAACAAATCTACCTATCTAGCTAATACACTACCGTAGGCAACATGTGGGAGCTGTTTGAATTCTCCATCATTTCCGATTGCATTACCTGCAAGTTAAGATAAGATTAGCTATATTTAACAAGCTAGTATACAACCTAATAAAGCTTAACAATATTAACTAAGCTAATTTAATACTACCTCTCCTTTCTAGCCGATTAGCTACATGAATGGAGGATGTGTAACTCCAATAAGTGTTCCACTCCAGCTAAATCGGATACACCTGCATGAAGGAAATTAATTAGCAGCATTAAACAATTAATACAATCAAAAGAAGATGCTGGCCATTACCGCAAGTACTACATCAATGGGAGCTGAATAATTGCTCCATTCCTATCCGATCAGACCTGCAAAGAGAAGATAATATTAATAGTGTTAATTAACTTAGTAAATTCAAAAAGAGGATAGACACTAACAATGTCTAGTCACCCTTCATTAGCAAACAATAAGACAACCATTAAATACTTCAATCAACCGTAGCACTACAAATGTGTGATGTCAAATACATTGGTGGCCAACCAGCCGTAGACCTAGCCAAGTGGGATGTCTTGTAGCTATTAACAAATCAAAATAAGAATAATCTGGGCAAGTAAACTAATCAAACGATCATTGTTCTCAAATCCTCCTTTATACCTACGTAAATCTCCATCATAATTCCCTTGCCATGCTCCAGCCGAATAGGTAAGCCTCATGGCAAGTAGTCTCTCTTCTCTCCATTGCTAAGTTATCTCCTAAGTGTTCATTAACTCCATTAATGGTGTATTAGTTCCTAACACCATTTTAATGTAATTTCCTAGTTAATTCTATCAAGTCTTGAAGCAAGAAAATATCCTAGGAATTTCTACAATTTTCGCCAAGCATATATGCTCCAAGGAGGTTCCAAATTCAACAACAATACAAGGAACAACAAGATGTTAAGGTATATTTTTATGTTGAAAATCTTGATAAAACATTCTATACCATTTTCGAAAATATAAGAACTTCTAAATCCATATCCTCTTCATTATTCATGAATGAAGGAAACTTGGATCTACAATCATCCCAAGGTGTATAAAAAATACCTTGTTAAACTCCTAAGGTAAACTCTTGTAAAAATTACTACAATATTATTTATAAACTTTTGTTAGAAGTCTAACAAATAAATCTCCTATATATGTACAAGGAGTTCAAAATATCCTCATCAAGATGTCATTTGGAGAGCTTGGAATTCAAGGAAAAATCAAGCACAAGTATTGTCTTGATTTAAGGGTAAGTTTATATAAATAAGGTTTATTAAGTTTAAGTTTAATTTAAGCTTCAAACTTTGGTATAAAATTGTGTATAATCATTACATAAATTAAAACCGAAAACTATAGGTTATATTGTCAAGAAAAGAATTTATAACATATAAGGTAAGATTATTACCTTAAGATATATATTAGGGTCATAAGAATTAATTATTATTACATAAATATTAAAACCGAATGGTTAAAGATTTTATGTTCTATTCTTGATTTATAATCATCCTAAGTCTATAGCATAATTTTTAGAAGGGTTATATGGCATATATATTTATGTGTATTTATTATAAAGTTTAAAACAAGTTTTAAAACCATATTATAAAATTAAACTAAAGCCGAGAGCTATATATGATATTTGGGGAATTTTCGAAATATATAAGTGTATTAACTTATATTATAAATTTTGGGGAACATTAAAAATAGCTACAAGTATTTATATGTCTAGTTTAATAAGTTATGTGGCTAAAATATAAATTTTGAGAAGTTTGGTGTACTAATAATGATTCCGAGAATTAAAGGGTTTGTTTAGTATATTTATATTATAATATAAGGTAGGAGTTAACATTATGACTTTTGGTGAATTTAAATAAGTGTACAAGTGTTTAAATAATATTTTATAAAGTTTCAGGGCTATTTTATAATTATTAGAAAATATAAGGTGTAGCCGAGAATTATTTATGATTTTATGGGTATGTTAAAGTATTAATTATGAAATTAAGTCATGGTCAAAGTATTGACCAAAAACTTTGGGTTAAAATGATTTATGACATAAAATATTAGTTTATAAAAGTTTTGTGGTGAATATGTAATTTATGGAAGTATTTATGAAAGATAGAAATTAATATGGGCGGAAATGCAATTTAAGAAAAGATATGGGTTACTTGGTTATTTAAAGAAATAAAATATTTAAACTATAGTTTATAAGTTAATATGTAACTTATATAAAGTTTTGGGGTTAAAAGTGTTAAAAAAGAAAACTATATGGTTAAACCGAAGAGCTTATGGGCTTAATTGGTAATTTATAAAAATTGGTGATATTAGTTTGTAATTACCGAAATAATAGGAGTATTTGGTGATTTGTAAAAGTAAGGTGGTTAATTAATATTTACAAAGGTTAATGTGGGTATTTAATGAATATATAAAAATATATGATTATTTGGTAAGTTGTAAAAGTTAATGGGATCAATTATGATTACCGGAAAGTATATGTGGTTATTTAGTAATTTATTAAGTTGTTGAGTATAATATATAAATACCGAATTAATAAGGTTGGTTTTGCAATTTAATAAGGAAAGGAAGTAAAACTAGGTAATATAATGTATTACGGTATATTATGAAATATAAAATAAAGTTTATGAAATAAAGGTGGTTATAACATAAATAACTAAATGATATGATATAAATGATAAGTGGGAATAATTATGAGTATGTAATTAATGAGGTAAAGATATACCGTATAAATGATAATTCATTATCACATGTGAACTTCACATAAAATAATGAACTGCTAGGTTATCTAGAACCACTGTTAAAACAACAGGGGAAAATAAATAACATACAAAGTTATTATACGACGAGAATAAACTCTACAGTGACAGTACTGTAATATTTAATGAATAGTTGTATTAATATTACCCGTTATCGTATGTATAAATAACAGCGTACGGGAAAGGTTACTAGAGCGTGAACTGTCAAGCTAGCTGTTGTCACGGTGAACGGTATGTTAATTGTGTGGTCTGAATGTCCTAAGGATTATCCTAAGGTCCAGACATTGTGTGTTTAAATGTTTAAGAAGATATCTATGATTTTATGTGAATGATATTGTATGTGGTATTGTGTAAACTGTTGCGTTGTATTTAATACGCGAATGCCTTGTGACTAAAGTTTATACACCTAAACTAAAAAAAAAAGAAGACTAACTGACCTTTAGGTATTGTTGAACCTAACAAAGGTCAAATGTGATAGTCTTATTTCAAGTAGTGGTTGGTTATTGTCACTGACAAAAAGGGCTAACTTATAAAGAGAGGAATCTAGATCGTTTCGACTTTCTGGTTGCGCATTGTGATCACTATGAGAGGCTCAGAAAGGGAGTCACTCCAAATCCATCAGCCACATTCGGGGATGGCGGAATGCACTGCGTTGGTGCACAGTTTCGACCGGATCGGTCATTACATATATATTTATCCAGGGCCAGAAGGTCCGTTGGTAATGGTTCCTTTGGAACCCAGTGGGACACACTGTCCATTTTCACAGGTTATTAAGGTTTGTCTTAACATGACACTTGAAGTGAAATTAATTGGGAGGGTTATATGAATGGTTTAAAGGATAAGAGCCAAGTGACTAACTAAAAGTACGGTTTAATACGTGTATCTTGATTGATTATTGTTATGGTTACTAATGTGTGATTATTGGTTTTGTTGTGTGGTTTTTGTTGTATGGTTATTGATGTTGTGTACTATCGTACACTAGTGTTTTCAGGTGGATTGTTATGTGTTTGTTAAGTGTTTACAGTTATTACGTTCCATTATAAACCGGTATTTTATGTAATGAATCTAATATCAAGATGGCTAAAACGACTTAAGGATCCAAATGATTTAAGACTACATTTAGCATACCAGCATTTCGATTGCTGAGCCCTTTAGTGGGCCAAAAATCCAGGTTGTTGAAGAGGACTCAAGCCGGAGCGTGGGACACGGGGTAGCTGAAGTGTTTCAACAAACACCGTTGTTTCATTTTGTATTGTATAAGGTGGATGTTGTATTCAGTTAGTTGCTCATTTAGTTGGTTTTGGATTGTAATAATTAGAGTGCTCAGTATCTGTTCATCACAGGTGAGGAATTGTATTGTTGGAAAGAGTATGGATGCCTTGTTACTCACAAGGGGAGTGACGGCGTGTAACACCAAGGTAGATAGTTTATTTTCGCTGCGATTGCTATTTATTGCTGTAACACCCCTACAACGCTCCTATCATCTACCGAAGTCGCAGCGGAAATAACCAACCAAATAATAACTATCGCTTTGGTGTTACAACGCCGTTAACCACCCACGTGGTTAACTAGGCAGAATAAATACAAGTGTATCGGTCTGATGATCAGACTCCCGAGCATAGTAACTAACATTCATATATAAACATAACCGACAATACCGAGTATTTAATTTACAATCATCTCCAAACCACAATCATCCATAAGTGTATAACAAGGTATCAACATGTATGCCTCGGGAGCACAGGCGCATCCCGGGCTCAACAACCTACTTATCCAAAAGTATATCTACCGCCTAGGACCTAGAGCCACTCAGCCTCTTCGATCCTCATCCTGCAATCAAATTAAATATGGGGCCCCCGAGGGGTCAGCACCTTTGCTGGTATGGCTAACGCGCAGCCCATCGACTAACGGGATACGCGCAACCAATTGTCATAATAACATGGCATTCATTTTAGAACAACCAACATATATATACATATAAACCATAGCATAGTAAGGGAAATTGCATAGCATCACAACATCAATGCATAACACCACAAACTTGGTCCTCACAAGGAACCTCCCACCATAGTTAGTATACATGAGAGCCTAGGGGTTTTTATCAGCCCCATGTTAAGCTCGTTACCATCCTCGTTACCGTCCGGTTATATAGAACGGTTAACTTATACCAAAGGCGTGTCGGATATAGTAATCCCGAGCACTCCGAAATAACATACGTATGCCCCTATGGCCCGACGTGAGTCAGTAACTAGCTTTGGATAAGCTAAGGGAAGGTAGAAACCAAATTGGAATACCACCTATACATACACCAAGAGAGTCGAACCGGATATGATATCGACCCCCATCCATCACACGCGTGGCCGGAACAACCGGACTCCTCACTCCCCCGGTTAGCACTTGTTAGTGATCACACACATTTGTTAAGTCACATACAAGCAACATTTAGGTCTTGTTAGACACACCAAGGGAAAGGAGTCATAATAACACAACATCATAATATATAACAGTTGTAAACTCTTTTCATGCCTTAATCTTATAAGGTCGTAAACACTCAGAAAACAAAAAACACCCAAGCCGGTGTAAACCGTTAGGCAACAGACTGCAAGAAAACCATACCTTGGTCCTTGCCTTGTTTCGTTCCCACCTTGAGAGAATCCTATACACATTAGTAATGTCGGTTAATTATTTATTTAACTTCACACTTACTAAGTATTCAACATGATTGTATGACATGTTTTAATGTCTACCTCACCCTAGGTTACCTTCATTATACACCCTAGGGTTAACTACATAAGTCACATTCTTTTCTGTTTCTTTTTTTTTTTACAAGTTTAGGTCCGACCGACCTTGCCGACCGAACTTACCCAAGTTCGGTCGATTCCAGAATACATTTCCGTTAAAAATTTCCTACTCCGACCGAACTTACCAAGTCCGGTCCTATGTTCGGTCTTTTCCCGAGAGTTTCTCCCCTTTGTAAATTTAGCCCGACCGAACTTACCAAGTCCGGTCCTATGTCGGCCTTTTCCAGAAAGTTTCTCCCCTTTGTAAATTTAGCCCGACCGAACTTACCATGTCCGGTCCCCAAGTTCGGCCTTTCCAGTAAGTCAATCCGTACTCAAAATACAGGCCGACCGACCTTGCAAGTCCGGTCCCCAAGGTCGGTCTTTTCCAGAAGCCAATTCTCGCAGGGTAAACTGGGCTCGACCGAACTTGCAAGTTCGGTCGCAAGTTCGGTCTGCCCCAGACCTTGTTTTCCTTTCACATTCAACTCCAAACTTCACCCCATATAACCTAGTACCCCCTAACCTCATTTGGGCACTTCAAACACACCTTAAGACATCCTTAAACACTCATAAAACTCATTATTTAATTCCTTAAGCCTTTACCCATTCTTCACAAAATTCCTAACACTTACAATGTTTTCTCCTAGTTTTTCAAGTGGTGTTTCATACCTATGATAACTACTATCCCAAAATGTTCTCCTTAACTTAACATCATCTCCCAAGCATCATCTCTCACCACTAATTCCTTATCTCCTTCTTGAAACTCTTTTCCTAGTGTACACTTCTCCTTATTTTACCAAAGTTTGCCTAGGTATTTACCTAAGTCCCAAAGTGACTTTGGTACCTACTAAATCTCAAGATCATGCCTAAGTCCTTATTACATTCTAGAGTACTTCCTAGTTCATCAAAATTCCTTTATAACATCATGAGCTCCTTATTCATTTCCTACATTTTCTAACTCACCAACCTCATGTAAACACTTAAAACTTCTTGCTTCTTACCTAAATTTTGACATGGGTTCCCTTAGCAACATTACTAAGCCTAAACACTTTACCTTCTCCTTTAAACACACAAGAACATCTAAAATCACCAAGAACACTCTCATACACAATTTCACCAAATTTACACCACATTACAATATAGTGCACAATTTAAATTGCATGGCACTTAGGCCCTTAAAATGCATGGCTCTTAGGCCCTTAAAGTGCTTAAATCATAAACACTGAATTTCCACAATATATATGCCTTTAACCTGCAAATACACTCAACACACATATGCCCTTTACTAGTCTCTTGAGAACACTTTACTAAGTCATTCACCTTTGCTCTTTAGGTAGTTTTAATAAGCATTTATAAGCTCATTTCTCCTAAGGCATTAAACAACATTTAAGTTAGTAGATTTACCTCTTTTCCAAAATACTTCCTCCTTGATTCCTTACAAAACCGTATGGTATTTTGGTTCCTTGTCAAGTTCTAGACAATATACAAACATTAATGAGTATTCAAGCTTTGAGCTTCATCTCATTGTAAACCCTAATTTGACATTGTTTCAAAAACATTAATGTAGTTGTTTTACCTTGATCTTTGAAGAGAGTTTGAATATATATCAAGAGAGGACTCCACCTAGTCCATGAAGAGTTGAAATGAAGCTAGAACAAAGTCACACAATGAGCTATATCAATGTGTATTTTCGGACATGACAAAAACAAGGAGGAAACTTGATTTTTGTTTGAGATTCCTTACCTAGAAGCAAAGGAGAGCAATAATATGTCAAAATACAAGCTCAAGCTCCTTCAATGGTGGAACACCTTGGCACCGAAATGGAGCTCTTGGAGTTTTAAGAAGATAGGAATGAAGAGCTTGATGAGAGGAAGAGATTGGTGGTCTTTGTTTTTGATTTGGACAAGTGAGCTAGGTTAGCAAGTGGTCAAAGTTGGAGCTTCCATGGTGATAGTGGTATTACCGAGAGAGAACAAGGAAGAAGAAGAAGAGAGGTGTTTGCAAACCGTGGGAATGAAGGAAAGAAATGAGAATGAAGATAGAAGTTGCTTTTAGAAGATATTTATGTTATAAAGTAAAAAGTAGTTTCACTTAGTTTGCTTTAATCACTTATTACCTAACTAGAGAGTGGTGAGTCACCACACTTATAAAAACCGGCCCCCTTATTATATGAGGGTAATATAGTCTTCTTTTGTCAATTTAATTACTTATACCACATATGTTACAAAATAGCTTATAAAAATCACTATTCACCTATACAAGGCACTTAGAAGTGAAATTTTTGATTTCCCACCAATATAGCCACCCAAATGTGATACTATATAGTACACATATATATTTAAGAGTAATGATGGACATTTAGCCATTCAAAACTCATTTACAAGACAATTTTTCAAAAACGTGCTTTAAGACTTCTTAAAGCACATTTTGTGTTTTAACTTTTTTCAAGCTTGGTTTTCTTTGGTAATTGGTTTAATATGTTCATTAGTATATAAATGAGGTCTTGGTAAGCTCATTAGGTCTTACTCAAGTTTATCCCAAGCTTAGAGCACATTTTGGCTCTTATTGACTTTAAAGCATATTTGTGTTTCCTTTTGTTTAAATTTGTTTACCAAGGTTTCTAAGACTCTTTTAGTCTTAATATCATGTTTAATGTTTAACCAACATACCAAGGTTTGGGGTATTTCAATCTACCCCCCTTAAAAGAACTTTGTCCCCAAAGTTCATACTTCCCACATATCTACTATTAGAACACGGGGAACATTTATAAAAACAATACTTCCAACCATCATTACCAACCTTACCATCATTTTACACCACAACGGACTCAAGGTCCAATCCACACAATACCACAACGGACTCGAGGTCCAAACCATATAATACCATTCAGACACAAAGGTCTGTAATAATCATAGACAATGTATACATATACATGTCGTACACAACCATAACCGAAACGGCTCTACCCCCTTAAAAGGGGTACGCCCCGTACCCTATACATATAAACACTAAGAAGCAAACAATGACGGGTGCTTCGCCTTCATCTTTTCTTCCAGCTCCCAAGTGGCCTCCTCAACGTCCTGGTTAGACCAGAGGACCTTCACCAGTCTCACAGACTTATGGCGAGTGTCTCGAGTCTTAGTGTCCAGAATCCGTACCGGAGTCTCCACTGATCGCATGGTCGGCTCTAAAGTTAGCCTTTCCGGCTGAAGCACATGAGACGGATGAGACATATACTTCTTCAACTGGGACACATGAAATACATCATGTACCTTGCCCAGCTCGGCGGGTAAATCAAGTCTATAAGCTACGGGCCGATCCGCTCCGTCACAACATAAGGACCTACATATTTCGGGCTCAACTTGCCCTTCTGACCAAAACGAAATACTCCCTTCATGGGGGATACTCTCAAAAATACCTGATCGCCCACGGCGAACTCCAGGTCACGTCGGCGCACATCTGCGTACGACTTCTGTCTATCCTGAGCTGCTTTCATATTAGCCCTGATCTGGCGAACTTCTGCCTGAACTTGCTCAAGATACTCTGGTCCTATAATGACCGTCTCACTCGATTCATCCCAGCATAATGGTGTGCGGCATGGTCTACCGTACAATGCCTGGAAGGGAGACATCTTGATCGATGCATGATAACTGTTGTTGTAGCTAAACTCGATCAGATGTAACTTATCAATCCAGCTGGTCTGAAAGTCAAGTGCACATGCACGTAGCATATCCTCAAGTGTCTGTATAGTGCGCTCACTCTGACCATCGGTCTGTGGGTGAAACGCCGTGCTCAATTTCAGTTCAGTACCAAGTGCCTCTCGTGTAGACTTCCAATATCTGGATAAGAATCTGGTATCTCTGTCAGATACTATCGTCTTTGGTACACCATGATGTCTAACAATCTCTTTATCGAATAATTCTGCCAATCTTGCCACTTTCCAGGTGTCCTTCATCGGAATGAATCGAGACACCTTGGTCAGTCGGTCAACTACCACCCAAATCATATTTAGACCTCCCCTTGTAGGCGGAAGCCCTACCACGAAGTCCATAGATATGTCATGGAACTTCCACTCCGGCACTGGCATTGGCTGCACCATACCACCAGGCCGTCGGTGCTCAAACTTGACCTTCTGACAAGTGAGACACCTCAACACATAGTCATTCACATCCTTTTTCATTCCAGCCCACCAGAAATATCTTTTCATACCTTATACATCTTTGAAGCTCCGGGGTGAATCGATGTCGTAGAACAATGGGATTCACTCAATATGCGCTCCTTCAGCTCAGCGCTACTCCTCGGTATACACAACCGGCCATTAAGCCTAATCAGGTCATCATCGTGGAGTCTGAAGTCTACTTCTGACCCTCGAATGTGCCATCAATAAGCTTCTGTCTAATTCCACATTACTGATCCGTCATCTGAGCACTCCGCACCTCTTCAACCAAGCCAGTATGAGAGACTAGCGAATGGAGAGAGTGTGCTCGGCGACTCAATGCGTCAGCTACCACATTTGCCTTACCCTCCTTATACTGTAAATCGATATCATAATCATTCAAGAATTCAACCCACCTTCTCTGCCTCATGTTCAACTCTTTCTGAGTGAACAAGTATTTCAAGCTCTTGTGGTCAGAATAGATCGTCACACTTACCCCATACAAGTGATGTCGCCATATCTTCAGTGCGAAGACAATGGCCCCCCATTCTAAGTCGTGGGTAGGGTAGTTCTCCTCATGCTTCTTCAGCTGTCGGGAGGCGTAAGCCACGACCTTCCCGTGTTGCATCAACACACAACCCATACCCCTGCCTGATGCGTCGCAATAGACCTCAAAACCATCTGGACCGTCTGGTAATGTCAGAACCGGTGCAGATGTCAGAGCATCCTTGAGACTCGTGAAAGCTCTCTCACAGTCGACTGTCCACTCGAATGGTGCATCTTTTTCATCAAGGAAGTCATCGGCTTCGAGACACTGGAGAAGTCCTTCACAAATCTCCTATAGTAACCTGCCAGACCGAGGAAGCTCCTGATGTCGGTAACTGTCTTCGGCCTAGGCCAGGTGCGCACTGCATCTATCTTTGCCGGATCAACAGCGATCCCGGCCTCAGAAATCACATGTCCAAGGAATGATACTTGGTTCAACCAAAATTCACACTTAGAAAATTTAGCATACAGCTGATTCTTTCTCAACGTCTGCAATACATCTCTCAGGTGGCTTTCATGCTCACCTCTCGATTTCGAATACACAAGTATGTCATCGATGAAGACTACCACTGATTTGTCCAACTGATCTTGGAACAAACGGTTCATTAAGTCCATGAACTTTGCTGGTGCATTTGATAAGCCAAACGGCATAACGTGAACTCATAGTGCCCATACCTAGTTCTGAAAGCTGTCTTTTCGATATCACTGTCACGGATGGCAATCTGGTGATATCCGGAACGTAGGTCTATCTTGGAGAATACTGATGCTCCCCTAAGCTGATCAAATAGATCGTCGATGCGTGGTAAGGGGTAACGGTTCTTCACCGTAACAGCATTCAGCTCCCGATAATCAATACATAGGCGGAGGCTACCGTCCTTCTTCTTCACGAAGAGGACCGGCGCTCCCCATGGTGACACACTAGGGCGGATAAAGCCCTTGTCGAGTAGGTCTCGCAGCTGCTCCTTGAGCTCTGTCATCTCTGCTGGAGCCATACGGTAAGGTGCTTTCGCAATGGGTCCGGTGCCCGGAACTAGATCAATCTCAAACTCAACCTCTCGTGCTGGCGGCATGCCCGGCAGTTCCTTAGGAAATACATCAGGAAACTCCGACACTACCGGCACATCTGGGCTAAACTCAGGGTCTCTCTCTATGTCCTGGACATAGCAGAGGTATACATCATTTCCCCGTCGTAACTCACGATACATGGCCATGGCGGTGATGATCTGTGTCGAAGGCTCCCTGGGCCTCTGGCGGTATGATATAGTAACCCCAGATGGACTCCTAAGAAGCAGTCGATGCTCGGCACATAGGATTCTACCCTTGTACCGCTCCAACCAGTTCATCCCGACAATCACATCAAAACCAGTCCGTCGAACTCTATCAAGTCGATCGGAAACTCCTCATCCATGATTCGAACAACAGCATCTCGGTAGTAGCGGGTACATCTGATCTGCTCTTTCGACGGGAGAGTGACCACGAAGTCTGGCATCTCTTCACCATCTAACCCCAGCCTCTTCGCAAATGATAGCGAAATGAATGTGTGTGAGGCTCCAGAGTCGAACAAGATCGATGCATCCACGCCATTCACTGGAAAGGTACCGGTGAGGATTGTGCCGCTCTTGCCGGCTTCTGCCTTATTGCAGACACTCAGTATACCTCCCGTTCCGAGTGCACAGCCTAATTCATTGGCAAACTAATAAGTATTGGGTAACAACACGTTGAACACTCCAAAACAACATTCCTTTATTCATTAACACAGTCTTTACACCATAAATTGGTTACATTGTAGACATTGCTAGATATAGCTCCTTGTAAACCACTGGCTTAATACATTACATGATTACACAAGGCTCAAAACTGCCTGAAAGTCAAATTTAAACGTCCAGGTTTCATGTGTGTGGCATTGATCACTGCCGACGGTGCGGTATTCAGTTTGATCTTTCTGATGCCATGGTATAGCATCCTTGATTGCCCACCCATGATTATACATCCCCCGATTTCAGAAGTAGCTTCTTTGCGAGATCAGCACGCTTCTGCTCGCCATATACAAACACAGCGGTATCACCAATGGACCAAGACACCACGGGTACTCCCTTACTTAGAGACTCGGGTGACTCGTCCTTGTCTTGGTGCATACCAACCGTCCACCTTTCTGGTAGAAGTTTACAATGCATAGATCTGCTTTTACACTTGGAATTGATTCCGTCTCAACTTGCTGAGCAATTCCCACGGCGTGGTTAACGACCGCGTGGAACTCCTCTGGTATACTTGCTACTGTTGCTCCATCTTCAGCTCGTACTTCTTGATATGACTTGGTGTAAGGGTTCCAGTCCTTACCCATGCACATCATCTTCAATTGCATCCTTGCTCCGTTCGGGTATTCGGGTGTGTAGAACCCTCCTGGTTTTGCTCCAAGTTCGTCGCATCGTCTGATGATGTGGATTTGTGCTTCCGGTGTCAGGTATCCATTTAAGAGTATCATACCTGGCTGGATAACCTGACATTGCTCCAATGAAAGTCGGTGATGTTGATGGCGGTTTCTTCAGGGTTTGGTGTGGGTGGGATTGGATAGCAGATATTGAAGGTTCCTAAGTTTCAAATTGCCTAATTTAGGTGTTTTCCACATTATATTCTAACTCTTTACTTATATGTATAACCCTTAGACTGCTAACACTCATGCATGAATGCGGTAAGCAATCACTTTTTCATTTAACAGTTTAGGCGGTACCTGGTCTCGAAGAGGATCCTGGTGCCTAGACCGGTCCACCACATTCAGGGTGGCCTTGCCGGACCCCGTAGCCTTCCCCTTCTGGGATTCAGTGTACTTCTTGTCAGAAGTCTGCTGAGTAATCGCCTTCGGGCCTTCAGTGGTGTGGTAGGTAGTGTTACCCTTCCACTGCCCCTTTGGCTTAGTAGGTTCTGCCGTTGGGGTTCGTCCAACACTCAAACTCACGGTGCCCCATCTTCTGGCAGTGACGGCACCTCACATCATTCCCCTTGCAGTCTTTGCCGGGGTGGTCTCCATTGCACCACTTACAGTAAAAGTGGCGCTCCGGTCAGAACCCGCGCTAGCTGCTATACAACACACAATCAATACTCACTTTCCATCTCAACAACATACACCTCAACTAGATACACATGGTTAAGTATTACCCTAGGCGGGTAGGAGCGTAGAGGCTTCGCCGCATACGCGTACGTGAGCTTCAGTGGCTCATCAGCTGTGGTGGTCTGGGCTTGGCCCTTGTCACCCTGGTACTGGCCCTTCTGGGGCTGAGGGTAGGGTTTCTTCTTCTTCCCTCCCCCATACCCTTGCTGATTCTGGCCCTCGTTGGTGGCCTTGCGCTTGTGCGCATTTTCCTCGTCCCTCAGACGGACGGTAATTTCAACCTTTGCAGCGGCATGATAGCACTCCTGTATTTTAGGATGTCAGTCATGCCCCGCAAAACAACTTACCAACTCACATTAACATTCACTCATGGTATAAATGGATTCACACAAGGTACTCTAATTACCTGCAGGTGGTATACTCAGCTGGCCCCATCCCATAGCGGAGACGGTGGCTCAGTCCATTGTAGAACCGGTTCACCAACACCCGGTTCGAATACCCCAAGGTCTGGTAACAGGTGGATAAGGCCGGTGAATGCGGTATAGTAGTCATCAACCGACATCTTATCCCCCTGCTTCAGACTGTCAAGCTCGAGGCGCTTTGCCTCCTGCACATGCAACCGGGTAATACTTGGCTCGCAGCAGAGCCGTGTACTCCCTCCATCCAAATTCAGGATCAGTCATCCTGTCCTCCCTCACCATTTCCACCAACTCTGTGCCGACCCCTTCAAGTAGTAGGCGGCAAGTCGGACCTTAGCCTCAGCAGGTACGGCCAAAGTCTCGTAGGCGGTCTCCAACTCGGAGATGTACGCCTCTAGCTTACGGGGATCGGTCTCCCCATGAAATGATGGGGCCTAAGATCAGCCAGCGCCTTGACCCAATTGGTCTCTCGTGGCGGTGGTGTGGTGGCTGAACTCCGGGCTGTTGCCCTTGCTGCAGCATAGCCACAACTGGATCGGGACCATCTGGGCTACGGCGGCTGCAACTGCCTCAGCCATAGTCTGTGCCGTAGATCATCGCCCTGGTCACCCATATCTCCGTTACCGCGTATGCGGCCTGCCTCGACCTCGTGGTCTACCTGACATCTGAATTCATATGAACATTCATTAGCATTATGCTTGCACACTTATCGGTCCAATGGTTATAGCTTTCCCGACAACCAGGTAATTCACACTTAGTTAGTGGTTAACCTTTCCAATCTGCCACACTAGGTAACTGTAGTTAGTTTCCTAACTCGGTATATTCCTAAGCTCGGTATTCTAGTCATCAGAGCGATACTTCGCTCTGATACCACTTTTTGTAACACCCCTACAACGCTCCTATCATCTACCGAAGTCCGCAGCGGAAATAACCAACCAAATAATAACTATCGCTTTGGTGTTACAACGCCGTTAACCACCCACGTGGTTAATAGGCAGAATAAATACAAGTGTATCGGTCTGATGATCAGACTCCCGAGCATAGTAACTAACATTCTATATATAAACATACGACCATACCGAGAGTATTTAATTTACAATCATCTCTACAAACACAATCCTCAATATGTTAACAAAGGTATCAAAATGTACGCCTCGGGAGCACGGCGCATTTCCGGGTCAACAAACAATACTTATCCCAAAAGTATATCACCGCCTAGGACCTAGAGCCACTCTGCCTCTTCGATCCTCATCCTGCAATAAAAATATGGGGGCCCCGAGGGGGTCAGCACCTTTGCTGGTATGGCTAACGCGCAGCCCATCGACTAACGGGATACGCGCAACCAATTGTCATAATAACATGGCATTCATTTTAGAACATCCACATATATACATATATACCATAGCATAGCAAGGGAAAGGGAAATGCATAGCATCACAACACATCAACATAACACCATAAACTTGGTCCTCACAAGAACCTCCCACCATAGTTAGTATACCATGAGAGCCTATGGGTTTTACCATCCCATGTAAGCTCGTACCATCCTCGTTACCGTCCGGTTATATAGAACGGTTAACTTATAACCAAGGCGTGTCGGATATAGTAATCCCAAGCACACCGAAATAACATACGTATGCCCCTATGGCCCGACGTGAGTCAGTAACTAGCTTTGGATAAGCTAAGGAGGTAGAAGAACCAAATTGGAATACCACCTATACATACACCAAGAGAGCCTGAACCGGATATGATATCGACCCCCATCCATCACACGCGTGGCCGGAACAACCGGACTCCTCACTCCCCGGTTAGCACTTGTTAGTGATCACACAACATTTTGTTAAGTCACATACAAGCAACATTTAGGTCTTGTTAGACACACCAAGGAAAGGAGTCATAATAAACACACATCATATATAACAACTGTAAACTCTTTTCATGCCTTAATCTTATAAGGTCGTAACACTCAGAAAACAAACAACACCCAAGCCGGTGTAAACCGTTAGGCAACAGACTGCAAGAAAACCATACCTTGGTCCTTGCCTTGTTTCGTTCCCACCTTGAGAGAATCCTATACACATTAGTAATGTCGGTTAATTATTTATTTAACTTCACACTTACTAAGTATTCAACATGATTGTATGACATGTTTTAATGTCTACCTCACCCTAGGTTACCTTCATTATACACCCTAGGGTTAACTACATAAGTCACATTCTTTTCTGTTTTTTTTTTTTTTTTACAAGTTTAGGTCCGACCGACCTTGCCGACCGCTTACCCAGTTCGGTCGATTCCAGAATACATTTCCGTTAAAAATTTCCTACTCGACCGAACTTCCAAGTCCGGTCCTATGTCGGTCTTTTCCCGAGAGTTTCTCCCCTTTGTAATTTAGCCGACCGACTTACCAAGTCCGGTCCTATGTTCGGCCTTTTCCAGAAAGTTTTTCCCCTTTGTAAATTTAGCCCGACCGAACTTACCATGTCCGGTCCTAAGTTCGGCCTTTCCAGTAAGTCATCCGTACTCAAAATACAGGCCCGACCGACCTTGCAAGTCCGGTCCCCAAGGTCGGTCTTTTCCAGAAGCCAATTCTCGCAGGGTAAACTGGGCTCGACCGAACTTGCAAGTTCGGTCGCAAGTTCGGTCTGCCCCAGACCTTTGTTTTTCCTTTTTACATTCAACTCCAAACTTCACCCCATATAACCTAGTACCCCCTAACCTCATTTGGGCACTTTAAACACACCTTAAGACATCCTTAAACACTCATAAAACTCATTTTCTAATTCCTTAAGCCTTTACTTATTCCTTCACAAAATTCCTAACACTTACAACATTTTCTCCTAGTTTCCAAGTGGTGTTTCATACCTATGATAACTACTATCCCAAATTGCTTTCTCCTTAACTTAACATCATCTCCCAAGCATCATCTCTCACCACTAATTCCTTATCTCCTTCTTGAAACTCTTTTCCTAGTGTACACTTCTCCTTATTTTACCAAAGTTTGCCTAGGTATTTACCTAAGTCCCAAAGTGACTTTGGTACCTACTAAATCTCAAGATCATGCCCTAAGTCCTTATTACATTCTAGAGTACTTCCTAGTTCATCAAAATTCCTTTAAAACATCATGAACTCCTTATTCATTTCCTACATTTTCTAACTCACCAATCCTCATGTAAACACTTAAAACTTCTTGCTTCTCTTACCTAAATTTTGACATGGGTTCCCTTAGAACATTACTAAGCCTAAACACTTTACCTTCTCTCTTTAAACACACAAGAACATCTAAAATCACCAAGAACACTCTCATACACAATTTCACCAAATTTACACCACATTACAATATAGTGCACAATTTAAATTGCATGGCACTTAGGCCCTTAAAATGCATGGCTCTTAGGCCCTTAAAGTGCTTAAATCATAAACACTGAATTTCCACAATATATATGCCTTTAACCTGCAAATACACTCAACACACATATGCCCTTTACTAGTCTCTTGAGAACACTTTACTAAGTCATTCACCATTTGCTCTTTAGGTAGTTTTAATAAGCATTTATAAGCTCATTTCTCCTAAGGCATTAAACAACATTTAAGTTAGTAGATTTACCTCTTTTTCCCAAAATACTTCCTCCTTGATTCCTTACAAAACCGTATGATAATTTGATTCCTTGTCAAGTTCTAGACAATATACAAACACCATAATGAGTATTCAAGCTTTGAGCTTCATCTCATTGTAAACCCTAATTTGACATTGTTTCAAAAACATTAATGTAGTTGTTTTACCTTGATCTTTGAAGAGAGTTTGAATATATATCAAGAGAGGACTCCACCTAGTCCATGAAGAGTTGAAATGAAGCTAGAACAAAGTCACACAATGAGCTATATCAATGTGTTTTTCGGACATGACAAAAACATGGAGGAAACATGATTTTGTTTGAGATTCCTTACCTAGAAGCAAAGGAGAGTAATAATATGTCAAAATACAAGCTCAAGCTCCTTCAATGGTGGAACACCTTGGCACCGAAATGGAGCTCTTGGAGTTTTAAGAAGATAGGAATGAAGAGCTTGATGAGAGGAAGAGATTGGTGGTCTTTGTTTTTGATTTGGACAAGTGAGCTAGGTTTAGCAAGTGGTCAAAGTTGGAACTTCCATGGTGGTAGTAGTATTACCGAGAGAGAACAAGGAAGAAAGGAAAGAAGGGTGAAACCGTGTGAGTGAAGGAAAGAAATGAGAGAATGAAGATAGGAATTACTTTAAGAAGATATTTGTAGTATAAAGTAAAAGTAGTTTACTTAGTTTGTTTTAATTACTTATTACCTTAACTAGAGAGTGGTGAGTCACCACACTATAAAAAACGGCCCCCTTATTAATATGAGGGTAATATAGTCTTCTTTTCCATTTAATCACTTATACCACATATGTTACAAAATAGCTTGTAAAAATCACTATTCACCTATACAAGGCACTTAGAAGTGAAATTTTTGATTTCCCATAATATAGCCACCCAAATGTGATACTATATAGTACACATATATATTTAAGAGTAATGATGGACATTTAGCCACTCAAAACTCATTTACAAGACAATTTTTCAAAAATGTGCTTTAAGACTTCTTAAAGCACATTTTGTGTTTTAACTTGTTTTCAAGCTTGGTTTTCTTTGGTAATTGGTTTAATATGTTCATTAGTATATAAATGAGGTCTTGGTAAGCTCATTAGGTCTTACTCAAGTTTATCCCAAGCTTAGAGCACATTTTGGCTCTTATTGACTTTAAAGCACATTTGTGTTTCCTTTTGTTTAAATTTGTTTACCAAGTTTCTAAGACTCTTTTTAGTCTTAATAAATCATGTTTTAATGTTTAACCAACATACCAAGGTTTGGGGTATTTCCTCAATTGCGCTACGAGTTATGACGTCATTACAGGTTAAGATTAGGGGGTGTTACATAATCTTCTCCTCTTAATTTTCCAGTCTTCTAATCACGTTCTCACGATCTCAGTTACGCTCCTCTCTTCATTTCTCTCTCTCTCTTCTTTCTGCCGCCGTTCCTGCTCTCAGTCAGTCAAGACTCCTTGACATTGCTCTGCCATCCAAGTTCTACTGTGGATTACTCCGCCGTTGCGAATTGCTGGTTAACTCGAGGTAGGCGTGACAGATTCTTCTTTCTTTAATCCTTTGGTTCCAGTGTCTCCTCGTTCTGATTTCCTCTGCAATCTGATTGTGGTGCAGCGTTGGCTCTGCGCTCTGTCGATTCTCTTCTACTGTTGGCGTTGTCTGCGAATCCGCTGTCTTGTTGTCAGAATTCAGGTGAGAATGGTATTTCAGTTCAGATTGCAGTTTCAGTTTCAGGGTTTAGATTTGCGTTCTGATGGGATTTGCAATTGTGTTTAGTCAGAGGTTTCGCATTGCGTTGTGATCTGTCTTGAAATTGTGATTGTGAACTGTCTGTTTAAATGCCGTTTAACACCTACAAACCCCCAAGGTTGTTTTCTGCAACTTATGATGTTTTGACATTGTTTTGGTGGCCTCTGTTTGTGTGAAAATCGCCTCTGTTCACTGTGTTTTTCGGCGTGTCCGAACTTCCGTCCGACCTTGGAAGTTCGGACATGCATCGTTGCGCTTTAAATCTTCTGAAGTTTTCGCTGTGTCCGAACTTCCGTCGAGCTTTGAAGTTCGGACACAGCCTTCTGTATTCTCTGATTTGCCTCGACTTGTGTCCGAACATGGATGTCCGGACACAAGTTCGGACTTTGCGCGTGTCTGATTTCCAAAGAACGTCCGAACATCTGTCTGACCTTTGATGTTCGGACACCTCTGTCTACTACTGTTTTAATGTTCGACCTGTGTCCGAACTTAGTAGTTCGGACACATGTTCGGACATTGTCTGATTTCGACTTCTGAGTCTCGACTCGTGTCCGAACATTGATGTCCGGACATAAGTTCGGACATGCCTTTGTTTTGACCTTAACTTGCTCGTTTGAGCTCCGTTTTGACTTCCGATTGCGGGGTTGGATTCCCCTTCTGATTTCCAAGCTACCTATGTGCTTTCTGGTGCCTTTGGTGCACATATGCTTAAATGCTTTAAGCTTCTGTTTTGGGACCTAGTTATCTCTGTGTCTGAACCTTTGGATGGCTGGTCTCGCTGTCTCGTAGCGCGCTATGTAGGATCCTTCTGTTTCACGGGTGATATTCCCCGTTCTGTTCACAGGTGTCCCACCTGTTCTGTTTACGAGTGAGGTTTCCTCGTTCTGTTCACGAGCTAGTTGCTTGTTCTGTCTGTATGCTGTGATCAACTAGTGTCCCACTCTGTTTTCTACTTCTGTCTGCTTTTGGCTCTGTTTAGTCCTCTATTGTATGGACTTCTGTTCTGCTTTCCGACATGCTTATGGATTCCGTCTATTCCTTCTGATTTGATAATGTTTCTGTAAAATGTTTTGAGCATGCTGGTTGATGAAGTTTGTCATCTACTGGGCATAGTTGTTTGCTCATTCCCCTACTTTATCTGACATTGCAGATTGATCAGCGAGGGTCACTTTGCTCAGCTTCTGGAGTTTAGTTTGTTTTTCTATTCGATTCTTTTGAGACTTTGTATTTGAATTTGAGCCTTTGGGCCTCCTCTGTTAGCTTCCGCTTTTGATATTCGTTCAATGGATTTTGTAATAGCTTTTGGGATGTTTCCACATCTCTTTGTTACACTTTTATTCAAGTATTTGTTTTGGGCCTTACTTGATGTTTGTTTAAGTTCGTTTATTAGAGCCTTGTGTTATTATGTAATAATACACGGCGTGTAATACCCCTAACTCCTAGGCCAGTGTTGGGGGTGTTACATTAGTGGTATCAGAGCTCTAGGTTCTAATCTGCTAGGATTTTAAGTTAGCCAGCCAGTCAGAAACGTCAGTGCTAGTGTCTGAGTCTAATTGCCTGCTGTTGGACTTTCAGAATGCCGCCAAGAAGGGCTCCAGGAAATGTTGCTGATGCTGTTCAGCAGTTTATGACGCAGCTCATGCAGACCATGGCTGCAGGGGGTGGACCAGCTGGAGGAGGACCAGCTGGGGCGGATGCTGGAGGCCGGAATGTGAAAGCGCTTCAGGAATTCATGAAGCTGAAGCCGCCACGTTCGATGGGGCAGGAGACCCCCAGGAGGCCAGTCACTGGCTGTCAGAGGTGGAGGATTTGCTGCGTGTGATGGGCTCTGAGGAGGAGCAGAAGGTGGACTTCGCCACCTTTCTTTTCAAGGCCGAAGCCAAGGAGTGGTGGAGGTCAGTGATGGGCAGATTCCCACAGCCTTGGACGTGGGAGCAGCTCACTGGGGAGTTCAATAAGCAGTTCTACCCCGATGTGTATAAGGACCAGCGCATCCTGGAGTACAATAGGTTCGCCAGGGTGAGACATGAGTGTTGAGGAGTACGTTGGTAAATTCATCAGCCTGTCGAAGTTTGCACCTGAGCTGGATGAGCATAGGAAGGCCAGGAAGTTTGCGAGCGGCTTGAGGCCAGATATCCGTTCTGCTATGACGCCCCTGCGTCACAAGACCTTCAGAGACGTTGTTGATGTCGCCCTGTTGGTGGAGGCTGATTTGAGGGGTCGTCAGTCTGGAGGGAAGGACCAGAAGAGGAAGTAGAGGTCCGAGGAGGGCGATAGGAGAGATCAGTCTGCCTCTCAGAAGAAGCAGTCTACTGGAGATCGAGCTGGAGACCGTTCACGGGATAGAGGTGGTTCGACTTCGTCAGTTCCCGTTCCGAAGTGCCGGGTCTGCGGCAAGTTTCATAGAGGCCAGGACTGCTATAGGGAGTCAGGAGCCTGCTTCAAGTGCGGCTCCTAGGACCACAGGATTGCTGATTGCCCTCAGGCCGAGAGGAGCAGGGGTAGCTCTGGAGGTAGAGCTGGTGAGTCTGCTTCAGGGTCCAGAGATCGAGACCGGGCTGAGCAGAAGAAGCCCCAGGGCCAGGCCAGAGTGTACGCGATGGCTGGAGAGAGAGACCGATCGGCTGACAGAGTTGTCACAGGTATTCTCCAGCTGTCTTCTTGTTATGTTTTCTGCTTGTTTGACTCTGGAGCCACCCACTCTTTTATTTTTGCTGAGTTTGGTGGGTGAGCTCGGTTTGCCTGTTGTGCCTCTGGGTGTTGAGCTGTGTGTGCATAGTCCATTAGTTAGAGACTCTTCTATGCTTCTGAACTCTGTTTGTAAAGATAGTCCTGTGTTAGTTAGAGATAGGACTCTGTGTGCTAACCTCATCCCGATGGAGATGACTACTTTTGATGTGATTTTAGGCATGGATTGGCTTGCTGCGCACCATGCCCACATTGATTGTGCTGCTTCGAGAGTCACCTTTGAGGAGCCGGGTCAGCCCCGCCTAGTTGTAGCAGGGAATGGACTCCTGTGCTCGCCGCAAGTGATTTCAGCCATGCAGGCGTTTCGTTTCTGAGGAAAGGATGCCAGGGATATCTGTGCTACATCCTTGAGGTTCGCAAGGATGCGAAGTTGGAGGAGATTCCAGTAGTCAGAGACTTCCCAGATGTGTTCCAGGATGATGTACCTGGGCTTCCCCCTGTCAGAGAGGTGGAGTTCTCGATCGAGCTCGCACCTGAGACTCAGCCAATTTCTAAGGCCCCATACCGGATGGCGCCTGCTGAGCTCAAGAGTTGAAGGTCCAGTTGCAGGAGCTGCTGGATAAGGGCTTCATTCACCCTAGTGTGTCGCCTTGGGGAGCGCCAGTGTTATTCGTTAAGAAGAAGGACGGTAGCATGCGTTTGTGCATTGACTACAGGGAGCTCAACAAGGTTACCATTAAGAATAGGTATCCTCTCCCTCGCATTGATGACTTGTTCGACCAGTTAGCAGGAGCTAAGGTGTTTTCGAAGATCGATCTGAGGTCCGGTTATCATCAGTTAAGGATTAAGGCAGACGATGTGCCTAAGTCCGCCTTCAGGACTCGTTATGGACACTACGAGTTCCTAGTGATGCCATTCGGTCTGACGAATGCGCCTTCTGTATTTATGGACATGATGAACCGGGTGTTCAAGCCGTTTTTTTTACCAGTTCGTTGTGGTGTTTATTGATGACATCTTGGTGTATTCCAAGAGTACTGAGGAGCACAAGGAGCATTTGAGGACCGTTCTCCAGACTCTGAGGGAGAAGGAGCTGTATGCGAAGCTGAGGAAGTGCGAGTTCTGGTTGGATCAGGTGGTATTCTTGGGACATGTGGTCTCTAAGGATGGTATCTCCGTGGACCCGGAGAAGATTAGAGCTATTACTGAGTGGGCCAGGCCTACTAATGTTGGAGAGATTCTTAGCTTCCTTGGATTAGCGGGCTACTATCGTAAGTTTGTGGAGGGCTTCTCCAAGCTAGTAATCCCTTTGACTCGTCTACTGCAGAAGGATGTGAAGTTCGAGTGGGGTGAGGCATGTGAGCTGTGTTTTCAGGAGCTGCAGAGGAGGTTGACGTCTGCGCCGATTCTGACCCTTCCAGAGGGTAATGAGGGTCTGGAGGTTTTCTGTGACGCGTCCCATAAGGGACTTGGGTGTGTGCTGATGCAGCATGGGAAGGTGGTAGCATATGGCTCTCGTCAGTTGAAGCTATATGAGAAGAACTATCCGACCACGACCTGGAGTTAGCTGCTGTGGTGTTCGCGTTGAAAATTTGGAGGCACTACCTGTATGGAGCAGCGTGCAAAGTTTATACGGACCACAAGAGCCTCAAGTATCTGTTCACTCAGAAGGAGTTGAACTTGAGGCAGAGGAGGTGGCTGGAGTTGCTACACGATTATGACTTAGAGATCCTCTACCATCCTGGTAGGGCGAATGTGGTTGCCGATGCGCTCAATAGGAGGGGTCCGTCTGGAGCCGTTTATGCTTTGTCTGGTGTGCAGAGGTCTGCTCAGGAGTTGCAACGCATGGGTATCTGGGTCGTCCGTCTAGAGAGGTCTGGGATGTTAGCAGCGTTGCAGGTTCAGCCTATCTTGATCGACCGGATCAAGGCCAGTCAGGAGCTCGATGTCAGTTTGTGTAAGATCAGAGAGGGTTTGCCTGCTGGTCAGGAGTCTGAGTTCAGAGTTTCAGAGGATGGCTGCCTGAGGTTCAGAGACCGTGTTTGTGTGCCTGCAGACGACGCCTTGAGGCAGGAGATTATGTAGGAGGCTCATGGAGCCCCGTACTCGGTACACCCAAGAGGTGTGAAGATGTACCGGGACCTACGTGAGACATTCTGGTGGAGCAACATGAAGAGGGATATTTCAGACTTTGTATCCAGATGTCGGACCTGTCAGCAGGTCAAAGCCGAGCATCAGAGACCAGCTGGTTTGCTTCAGCCTCTTCCCATTCCGGAGTGGAAGTGGGAGAGCGTCGGTATGGATTTTGTCATGGGTCTGCCTAAGACTCTGAGAGGTTTCAATGCAGTTTGGGTGATAGTGGACCGGCTCACGAAGAGCGCTCACTTCCTGCCTGTTAGGAAGACTTTCAGTTTGCACCGCTTGGCTCAGTTATATGTGGATGCGATAGTGCGTCTGCACGGAGTTCCAGCTTCGATTGTGTCTGATAGAGATCCGTGTTTCGTGTCCAGATTCTGGCAGAGTTTGCACCAGGCTATGTAGGATCCTTCTGTTTCACGGGTGATGTTCCTCGTTCTGTTCACAGGTGTCCCACCTGTTCTGTTTACGAGTGAGGTTTCCTCGTTCTGTTCACGAGCTGGTTGCTCGTTCTATCTGTATGCTGTGATCGCTAGTGTCCCACTATGTTTTCTTTCTTCTGTCTGCTGTTTGTCTGGCTCTGTTTAGTCCTTTATTATGTGGACTTCTTTTCTATTTTTGACATGTTTAGACTCCTTGCGACTCTTTCTGATTTGACATTACTCTATAAAAGTTTTGAGCATGCTGGTTGATGAAGTTGTCATTTACTGGGCATAGTTGTGTGCTCATTCCCCTACTTTATCTAACATTGCAGATTGATCAGCGATGGTCACTTTGTAGCTCTGGAGTTTAGTCTGTTTTGTTATTTAGATTCCTTTGAGACGTTTTGTATTTGACTTGAGCCTTTGGGCTCCTTTTGTTAGCTTCCGCTTCTGACATTCGTTTGGTGGGTTCTGTAATAACTTTGGGATGTACGACATCATTTTGATTATACTTTATTCAAGTATTTGTTTTGGGCCTTGCTTGATTATCTGTTTAAGTTCGTTTATTAGAGCATTGCGTTATTATGTAATAATACGCGGCGTGTAATACCCCTAACTCCTAGGCCAGTGTTGGGGGTGTTACAATTTAACTCACCAGGCTTGATTTTGCCTAACTTTGGTTATCATTACATGGAACAAAGACAGTCACAGTTAGACTTCAAGGAAAGTTTTCATAACTCGATCAACAATTACCAATTACAGTTCCATAAAGTATTATTTCCTCCGCCTTAAAGCTTGGCTTTTCCTATTCCATATAAACTCCATGAATCAGGTGAACCATATGTTCAACCTAGGTTAAGTATCCCTAATATTAGTACCATCCCAAACTAAGGGTTTCCAGTTTGAATCCTACGGTTGGTAACAGGATAATCAAAGCTTATTGTTTGTTTCTATCTCCTAGAAATGTGGTTAATCCACCAACTCCATGGCTTCCTAAATAGGACGGTCAGGTGTAATAAATAGAGGAACAAAAATTCTTAGAGATTGTATAACGTTAGGAAAGTTCACGTATAGAATACTTGTTACAAGCAAAGGGGTATGTTTTCCTACTTTTAAGTTTAGCTTCCACTCACTTTAGTGTATATATTAATTCAAACTCTTAATATAACTTATACTACTTTCATTGTAAATGTCAAGGAGAGTTATTCCTTACCATGTTTATTAAATTTATATTACATAGGGGGTTAGCCTTATTTGATGTCTTGCGCTTTTTTATTCGCATTCATAACTTGAGCTGTCATAGAAGACATATGCTCGTATAGAACCATAAGGATAGTGTAGGACGTGAGACTCAAAATAGGGTAGGTATATTTAACGATACTTAGCCCTCTAAAATGTATCAATACTCCTCAAAGTTTAGGTTTACAACCTCCAAATATATGTTATATATAGATTTTGGTATTGTTAATTAGGTAGTTCTCTCTGACTTTAGAAAATATAGATTCAAAGTTTGTTATTTCCCTTTTATTAATTAGGAGTCCAGCATTGTCACTATAATAATACTAGCTGAGAGCCTTGGTATTTGCTCAGGTATTTAAAACCCGTGCTTATCCATGATGGATGTTTAGTTATATATTTTGAGATTCTGTTTCTATTGTCATATTTCAAGGTTTCGCACTATCTTCTCTCGAAGTTAATAAGGGATTGTAAAATTTTCAAGTCCCGCACTGGGCGGTAAGCTCAGTGCCTGGGTATCCCATGAAATTCAATGTTTGTTCTTCACGTGCAGGTCTTCAACAAACCCTTTTGACTATTATGTAGTCTTAAGTATTTCATATTAATTAGTGTATTCCTTTTCATGACATCTGCTCGTCGTTTAGGCAGGTCATAATTTGTATTTACTGTAAGTTTGGACAGTTGATAACGCCCTTCGGCGAACCAAGCAAAACTAACTTACTATTCCTCATTGTACTATCTCACACTCTGCATTGGCTTCAATGTTTGGTATATGGTGATTTCTAATTGTTGTGCAATTTGACCGCTTTGTTACCAACTTTGGAAACTATCGGGTATACTAGGAACTCGTGTTCCTTCTACCTTTCTTTCTTCACTATATACCCTAGCCTGTGGATCCCAATCCTTACCCATACACATCATATATAATTTAAGTTTCGAACCACTCCCATATCCTGGAATATAAGTTCTCCAAGGCTTATTCCCAAAGTTCCACATTCATTTACAATAGTTATTTGTTCATCTAGAGTTTAAATATTGCTTAAGTAAGATCATGCCGGGTCGAAGTACTTGGCATTAAGCCTCTGGATATTTCCGACCTTCGCTCATAGGCTCAGGTGACCTCGGTCTCATAGATAAAGGAAAGCAAATGTCGAAGTATCCTATTAGGTGAGAGGTTACCTAAGTTAGGTCTCTCTAAATTTTGATACTTACTAATCTCATATAAGTCTCATCGACTAATAACTATAAACACACATTTATGCATCATGCATTTAGTTTAGGTTCTAAGCTTACCGGTTTCACGCTGAGCGCTAGCTTCAGCACTTGAAGTTTCCACTGTGTACAGGGGTTTCTTCCTGGAATTATCTTCTTTCCCTTCTGACTCCCGGATGAGGATGGTTGTCCTCCCGGTCCTCTAGAATAGGTATTAGTCTGCGGCGCTTGACCTCCTCTTGGTCCGCACGCCTCAATAGCTGGTGTTCTCTGTGAACTTCTAGCTCCCTTGTAAACTTGGCTCCCTGGATTGGAAAAGCATTCATACTCCTGTGACCTTCTTTCTTGCAATAGCGACACTCCACTTTCCTGCCTACGCAGTCTACGCATGGGTGATCATTTCCACAGCGTTTACAGTAGTAGTGACGTTGGGTTGGCTTATTACCTCTAGGTGGTGCCGATCTAAGTGACTATGCATCAATGGCTGGGCCGGTCAGACGGGGACCTGCTCCTTCGTCTTCTGACCATGGAAATCCTTCTGCCCCTTCCTCTTATCAAGAATTTCTTCCCTTCTTGTAGTAACCGCCAGAGATTGCTCCACCATCATCTCCTTCAGTACTCTTCCTCTCTTTCTTCCTGCACCTTTTCCCCTTAACTTTTGAATCTTCACAGTGTCGGAGTAGTCCACTCCTGGTATGTAGTCCAACAAACTGGTGAACCGCGCGTAGTACTGGTCAACTGTTTGACTCCCTTGGATTAAGGTCTCGATCTCCTGCCTTTTTCTTTGTTTTAGGTGTTCGGGGTAGTACTTCTCCCGCAACACTTCTACAAACGTTGTCCATCCAAAGTCCGGTGTAGCTCTACGGTGGCCCTCCACAAACCACCACCAAATGTCAGCTGCGTCCTTCAGGTTGTACGCGGCGATGTCGACTTTCTGGTCTTCCGGAACTCTGAAGTTTTGAAGGCCTTCTGGTGCTCCACTATGAATTTCTCTCCAGTGCAGCGGGGTCTGGTTCCCCTGAATAAGTCGGTACTCTCGCGTCTGCAACGCTCTTCAACCAGTTGGTTTCCCTGGGCTGCGGCGGGTGGGGTAAGGCTCCCGTAAGTCGAGCTCCTAGCTGCTGCGCGAAGTCTGCCATGGCCGCTGCTAGGCCTGGTACTGCTGGAACTCTACCGGTGTCTCGCCACCGCGTCCACTGCTGCCTCCATGTGGTCTTCTTCTTGCCGACATCTAAGATAGTATATTATTTTCTACTTCTCTCGGTTGCTACACCGTTTTGCAAACACAATCACAAACATGTAAGAAAACTAACTACTAGTAATAAAATAATCCTTGAATTTTCTAGATCACGAATCCTCACAGACGTTTCCCGTATTCCCAAATATCCTATGCTCATATTCTTGACTCAGTATCCTTCATCAGAGCGTAACTACGCTCTGATACCACATTTTGTAACACCCCTAATCCTAAACCTGTAATAACGTCGCATGTCGTAGCATAATAAATGATAATCGCAGCGGAAAATAAAACTACTCCTCACGCTGTGATGACCAGATACTGAGCACTCTAATTATTACAAACCAAATCCAACTAAATGAGCAACTAACTGAATACAACAACCTCCTTAATACAGTACAAAATAAAACCAAAGGTGTTTGTTGAAACACATCAGCTAACCCCCCCATGTCCCGCACTCCGGCTTGAGTCTTCTTCAATAACTGTAATGTTTGGCCCAGTTGAAGGGCTCAGCAATCGAAATGCTGGTATGCTAAATGTATCTTAAACATCTAGGTTCCTTAAGTCGTTTTAGCCATCTTGATATTGAGATTCTTTACATGAAATACCGGTTTACAATAATAACAGTAATAACTGTAAACATTAAACAATCACATAACAATTCACCTGTAAACGTCTATGTACAATAGTACACAACATCAATAACCACACATCAATAATCCATAGCAATAACCAATATCACACATCAATAATCCATAACAATAACCAATAAGATACGCGCATTAAACTGTACTTGTTAGTTGGCCACCTGGCCCTTATCCTTTAAACCAATCACTTAACCTTTTTCCAATTAAATTCCACCTCAGGTGTCATGTCAAGACAACCCTTAATAACTTATTAATGGACGATAGTCCCCTGGGTTCCAATGGAACCGTTACCAGCTGACCTTATGGCCCTGGTTAATATATTGACCGATCCGGTCGAACCTGTGCACCAACGGCAGTGCCCTCCGTCATCCCCGAATGTGGCTGATGGATTCCCTTGAGTGACTCCCCATTGAAGTCTCTCGTAGTGATCACGATGCACAACCAGAAAATCGAAACAGTCTGGATTCCTCTCTTTATAAGTTAGCCCTTTAGTCAGTGGTACCATAACCAATACTTGAATTAAGACTATAACAGTTGACCATCAGTTAGGTTCAATAATACCTAAAGGTCAGTTAGTCTTGTTCCAGTTTAGATGTATAATCTCCAGTCATAAGACGTTCGCGTATAAACACAACGCAACAATGTTGAGCAATACAGTATACAATATCATATACATAAAATACAGATATCGCTCTTAAGAAATTAACACAAAACGTCTGGACCTTAGGATAATCCTTAGGACATTCAGATCACACAATCATAACATACCGTTCACCAAGTAATTGCTAGCTTGACAAATTCCTGTTCAGTAGTTCCTTCCCGTACGTTGTTATATAAACATGCAATACCGGGTAATATTAATATAACTATTCACTAAATATTACTGTACTGTCACTGTAGAACTAACGCTTGTAATATACTAACTCTTGTATGTTCTTTATTTCCCCTGTTATTTAACAGTGGTTCTTGGTAGTCCATCAGTTCATTATTTTATGTAGTATTCACATGTGATAATGAATTCCCATATTATGATATATCTTCATCTTTTTAATTATATATTCATAATTACTTCATCTTATTCCATATACCAATATAATTTGGTTACCTTTATTATATCCACAATTATTTCATAAACTCTTATATTATATTCTTTTGGTTATTTTTATCATAACCACAATTATTTTATAAACTTTATATTATACTCCATAATATACCATATACATTTTTTTACCCAGTTTTAATTCCTTTCTTTATCAAATTATAAAACCAACCTTATTAATTTCTGTAATTACAAGTTGGACACAATAACTTTTATAAGTTACCAAATAACCTTATAAATTCGATATTTATATTTTGGACACATTAACTTTTGTAAATTATCATATGACCATATACTTTTGGTCCTTACTAATTTAAATATTTCAACTTTTATAAATTTACCAAACAATCCCTTAAATTTTCGGTTTCCAAATATACTTCCCATAATTACATTTTAACCCCAAAACTTTTATATAAGTTACTTATTAACTTACCAACCTTAGTTTTTTATTTATAATCTCCTTAATTACCGAGACAACCCTTATACTTTTATAAATTACCAAATAACCTTATAACTTTTATAATTCATTAATTATCCACATTAACTTTCGGAAATTGCAAAACAAATATATTAGTTTTTATAAATTACCGAATGACCACCTTTATTTTCGGTCTTAACATGTAATTCTCCAATATTCACAATTTAACCTCAAAACTTTATATAAGTTACATATTAACTTATAAATATAGTTTTAATATTTAACTTTCTTAAATAACCGAATTGGCCCATATACTTTTATAAATTACATTTCCACCCCTTGTCCAATTCGGTTTTACTTAATAATTTCTATAAATTACCTATTCACCCTTAAACTTTTATAATTTTATGTCATAAATCATTTTCACCCAAAGTTTTGGTCAACACTTTGACCAAAACTTAATTTCATAATTAATACTTTAATATACCTATAAATTCATATGTAATTCTCGGCCATACACCATAGTTTCCAATATTTACAAAATAGTCCCAAAACTTAATAAAATGTTATTTTAACACTTAACCACTTATTTAAATTCACCAAAATTCATAATATTAATTCCTACCTTATATTATACCATAATTATACCAAATAATCCTTAAGCTCTCGGCTTTTATATTCAGCACTTTTCTTTTTAAATTTAGCCACATAGCCCATTAAATACTTGTATTTTTTATTCCAAAAAAATATAACAAATACTAAAATCACAAAAATCAGCCAAAATCACAATAAGCCATGTATTAATACTTAAACTTATTATAAAACACCAAAACCATATCTAAACTTTATAATAAATACATATAGATGTATATAAGCCATATAACACTTCTTAAAATTATGCTAATGACTTAGAATGATTATAAACTCAAAATAGAACATTTAATTCTTAGACAATTAGGTTTAAATATATGCATCTTAATTAATTTTTGTGACACATATTTATATCTTAAGGTAATAATCTTACCTTACATGTTATAAATTATTTTCTTGATATTATAACCTATGATTTTCGGCCCTAATTTATCAAGGCTTTATACATAATTTTTATACCAAAGTTTGAAGCTTAAATCAAGCTTAAACTTAATAAACCTTAATTATATAAACTTGCTCCTTAAATCAAGACAATTCTTGTACTTGATTTCTCCTTGAATTCCAAGCTCCTCCAATGGTATTTTGTTGAAGAACTTTCGGCCTCCTTGAACATATTTAGGAGATCCATTTGTTAGACTTCTAACAAAGATTTATAAATAAGATTTGGAGTAGTTTTACAAGAGTTTACCTTAGGAATTTTTCAAGGAATTTTCAGTAGACCTTGAGATGATTGTAGATCCAAGTATCCTTCTTGAAATAATGAAGAGAATATAGGTTTAGAAGTTCATAAATTTTCGGTAATAACCTTAGGTTTTTTGCTAGGATTTTCAACATGAAAATATACCTTAACTTGATCTTGTTGTTCCTTGTGTTGTTGTTGAATCTAAGAACCTCCTTGGAACACTTATGCTTGGTGAAAATTGTAAGAGTTGCTAGGATAATTTCTTGCTTCAAGACTTAGGAGATTTAACTAGGAATTTACATTAAATGGTGTTAGAATTTAATACACCATTAATGGAGCTTTGAAGCTCTAAGGAATTAATTATCAAATGAAGAAGAAAAGAGAGAGTTGGAGAAGCCTTACCAATAAGCATGAAGTGGGCAAAGAAGAATGAAGCCTACGTAAGGTATTAGAAGAATGCAAATTGAGAGGATTCTTCTTTTACCAAATTAATGTCAAATTTGACTAGTCTTTGTATTAGTTTATTCATTGATTATTGGCTCAATAAATGACCTCAATTCATGCTAGACTTACGGCTGGTTGTCAAGGGAATAATGGAGGCTTGTTTGATAATGAAAACTACAAGACCAAGAGCAAGGTAGGTACATGTCTTCTTTTGATTTTTCTAATGCAATTAACAAGTCAATTGTTGTCTTCTTTCTCCTGGTTTATACGGTAATAGAGTATAGATTAGGCAATTGATTTCTTTAATAGAAGACAAGAGAACATGCTAGGTATCTTAGTTGAATTTTATAAGGCAATCAAGCCATATTTCCTTACTCAAAATCGGCAATCATGGCTGCTACAAGACAATGGATTTTTGTTGTATTAGGCAATGATATATGTATAGTTAGGTGGCTGTCTTCCTTGACTAACTTGACAGCAATCAATCCCCTTCTTTTCTATATCAAAATTGGAAGCTTATGGGTAGTAACATGGTTGATTTATTTGTTTACAATGCAACTTGTATAAAGTAGATTCAAGTTTGTTATTTTATGTAGTTTAATTTCCTTGCATTTGTATAAGCTAATCCCTTCTTATTTCTTGTAGGTCTTACGGTAATGAAGGATTCTTTGACTGCAATTACTTGTGACATTATCATATAGTATAGATAGGGATGAGTCACCATCCATAAGACATGATTTTAAGCTAAACTAGTCCATAATACCTCTTAAATGGCGCATGTATTATGGATCAAATGGGATTATTTTTTAATTTAATTCCGGTCACATTATATTGTACTAAGACCATATTATAACATGTAATAGGTCACAACATTTAATTGGTACATTTATACTAAGGTAAAAGATGAAAGTTTTAAGGTAAAAATGATGAGTTTAGGTACCTTTTTGACTCAAAAATCGGCCCTGGTTTTGCTATGATTTTAGCACTGGCATTAATTGATTTAGATGGTCAATTTATCCCCTTTTAAGATTATCAACTCGTGGCTCCTCAAAACTTCAAGGCATTGCGTAAAACGCATTTTTGTGACACCCGAAGGTGCGTTTTTGTGCTTTAAGGATTTTCTAGAAAATAATTAGTCACTATGAGTTCCAAGTGTTTATTGACATTGTTTATAGTCAATAATAATGTAACACCCCGTCCTAAGCCAGTCATGGTTATCGAAACTTAACAAATAATACCTAAACGTCGCAGCGGAAATAAACCATCACCAGGACCTTGCCACGGTCTAATCTACAAGAAATACCGTTACTTAAATTTACAACCGCATATCAATACTTAACCAACCGAGTTTAAAGTATCTCCAAAACCGTACAATATTTCACAAGTTCAACTATCAACAGACGGGTGCACAGGCGCTACCTGTACTCAAAATAAGTCCCACCTAGGGCTACCCGCTCCTACTCTCGTGGTGTGACTTCATGGGCCGCTTACCTGCAAGTGTAAAAACAGCCCCCAAAGGGGGTCAGCACGAATGCGGGTACGACCCTCTCGTGGCCCCCAAGCTAACGGGGCTACGACGACTAATTGTCGATAGCATGGAAGTTGATTAGCATCACAAACATAATATGAAATGCAATAAAAAAAACAAACCACAATGAACATAAATAGCTCAAGTGCAAATGAACGACTCAGGCGTTCCCTTAACAAGTGAGTTAGTTCTTAACTCCTTAGATCTACAATCTCCTTAATCTTATATTTGCCAACCGTTCCACTATTAGATTGGTTAGCCCTTAATTGGTTGCTTATTTTTGTAGGGCTTGGTTAACCCTAGCCAGTAGCAGTGCACTATCCAGCAATAAGCGACCTTTCTTAATTTGTTGGGGATGTAGGCTTGATCCCCCCACGCCATCCTTAATGTGCCTCCCACCTCAAACAGTAGTCCGGGTGGTCGGGTCGGTTTGTTGACCCTAGGCAACAAGTCTAATGACAAGTCTTATTTGGAAGTCGGATCTGATTCAGATACCGACCTCCCCCAATACACATGTGCCGGTACCATTCCGGATTCCTCACTCCCACCCCAAGTTACGGTTAGTGAAAGTCTTAAATACCAAGTGTTAGTTAAACCTTGACGGGTATTAACCAACAATCACCAATGTACAAATCCTCTCCTTTACTTAATAAGTATCAAGCTTAGTTAGTAGCTATCCTTAAGCCTCGTGGGTTAGTGTAAAGAAACACAAACACAACGAACATTAATATCAGGTTGCATGCTTTATCTTGTCTTAGTCATAGCAAATAAACAGATAGCACACAAGCCGAGGGACACCTCGTTAGCAAGCAGGTCACAAGAAAGACTGTACCGTTCACCGTCGACTGTTGTTTGTTTAACCTTCTTCGGGGTCCCAATTCACAAACCTAAAACATTCATTCATTTTAGGTCATTAGTTATTTGCACCTACTTAAGACACTTAATCCCTAAGATTCCCATCCAACATTCTCTTAAGTCCTTACCACCTAACCTTATAAACTTAACTTTAAACATTAAGGTTTATACTTAACTTCGCTTAATTCCTTAGGTTCTTAGGCCCCTAATCATTATCACCCTACCAATGGCATACCTTACTACCAATTATCATCTTTAGAATTTAAAATTTCTCTTTTTTTTTGTTTTTGGCTCGACCGATCTTACCGACCGACCTTACCCAAGGTCGGTCCATTCCAGGACGTATTACCGTTTGAAAATTTTACCCCGACCGACCTTGCAAGTCTAGTCCCCAGGGTCGGTCCATTCTCGAGAGTTTTTCCCCGTGGGAAATTTAAGCTCGACCGAACTTGTAAGTCCGGTCCCAAGTTTGGTCGATTCCAGAGACCAATTCCCGTACAAAATTCTAGGCATGACCGACCTTGTAAGTCCGGTCCCAAGGTCGGTCCATTCCAGAGACTTAATTCGTACACAAAATACAAGCCCGACCGAACTTGTAAGTCCGGTCCCCAAGTTCGGTCGGTTCCAGAAACTCTTTCCGGTAGTGTAAACTGAGCTCGACCGACCTTGCAGGTCCGGTCCCTAAGGTCGGTCGGCTCCAGAACCTTGTTTCTAAATTCCCATTTGACTCCAAACTTCTCCTCTTACATCCTAGTATGTTCCAACCTCATTTGGGCACCTCAAATACACCTTAAGCCTTCCACTAAACACATTAAATCACTCACCAACATCCACCTTAGTCATTATGCATTTTCCTTGTAATCATGCCAACACTTGTAATGTTTTTCACTAGGTTCTAGGTGGTGTTCATTCCATCATAACCACTATGCCAAATTTCCTCACCACTATAACATCATCTCCCAAGCATCTTTCACCATCTAAAACTCCTTTATGCAACTACTTAAAGTTTCTACACAAGTTTATGCCTCCTTTTACCAACAACTATTTTCTCCTACTTGTTTACCAATGTTTGCCTAAGTCCTAAATACACTAGTACATTCTTTTGATTCCTAAATCCTCCATGATGATGTCTAAGTCATTATAACTCATTAAAACACCTTAAACTCACCCTTTTTCATCAAAACAACCCTAAAGTTTCCTAGTACTACCTTAGTCATGAAATCTCCTTAGAACATTAAACACTTAGGTTCTTCACTAAATTTTGCCATGGGTTCTCTTGTATACTATTACACCAAAACATTTAGTTTCTCACCATCAAATAACTAATAACATTCAAACTCTCATTAAACCTCCTTAACACACATCATACACCAAAACTACACTACATCACAATATAGTGCTTAAACTTAAAATGCTTGGCACTTAGGCCCTTAAATGACAATAATTAACCACTGAATTTCCACATTATTTGCCTTTAACCTGCGAATACACACAACAAGGCTCCCATTGAAATAAAATGCTTCTTGTAATTCTTCTCAACATTGTTTAACTATCTCTTTTCTCATTGGCTCCTTAGTCACAAGTTCTCAAACATAGTCATTGTTTCTCCTAGGTTATATATAGCCCTTTTCTAATGTAAACCTTAAGCTACACTCAACATACCTAATCCCATCCCTTAATGCATTAAACACCTTAAGGTAAGACATTTACCTTGTTCTTTCACAAGCTCCACAAACTTTCTCCTTAGGTTTTTCTTGAACAATCTCGTCACCAATCAAACTCCTTGCCAATGTTCTAACCAATATCAATGACTCAATGAGTGCTAGATAATACATTAACCTTAAGGAACAAACCCTAGGTTAAAAATGTGTTTTAAGTATTAGATTGATTTTTACCTTGGTTTCTCAAGACAAGCTTGGATATGAAGCAAGAAGGACCTCCTCTTATCCTTGGAGAATAGAAACAAGCTAGAACAAGGCATAACAATGAAGCCCATGAGTATACATTTTCGGTTATGGAGAGAAAATGATGGAAACCTAGATTTTCTTACATATTCTTTACCTTAAGAGAATGGAGAAGCTAATGGAGTTCCAAGCTTGAGTTTCCCCTCTAATGGCGGTTTGCCTTGGCACCAAAATGGAGCTCTTGAAGTTTTGGAAAGATAGAAAGGAAGAGCTTGAGCTAACTAAGAAAATATGTAATTTGTTTTGGTTTTGGAGCTAAAATGAGTAAGTAGTAATCAAAGGAAGGGAAGCTAGCATGGAGGTTGTTCTTCACGTGGAGAAGAAGAGAGGAGCAGCTCAAAACCGGTGGGAACAAGGAGAATGAAGAGGTGAGGAGAGAGGTAAGTAAAGGTAAGATATTTATGTTAAAGGTGAATAGTGAATTTACTTACTTTTGCTTTATTCATTACTTAGCTAGATAAGTGTGGTGAGTCACACTTAAAAACCGGCCCCCTTGGTCAAATAAGGTGATTGTGGTCTTTGTTGACCATTTAATTGACTTACTTTGACTAATGTCTTAAACTAGCATTATTTGGTTACTATTCACTAAACAAGGCACATAATTGTGAAATTTTTGATTTCCCATTGATTTAGACTTCCTAATGTGATACTAATTAGTACACATAATTAAAGAGTAATGATGGACATTTAGCCACTCAAAACCCATTTACAAGACAATTTTTCAAAAATGTGCTTTAAGACTCCTTAAAGCACATTTTGTGTTTAACTTGTTTTCAAGCTTGGTTTTCTTTTGTAATTGGTTTAAAATGACCATTAGGATATTACTAAGGTCTAAGAATGATATTTGGGTGCTCACCCAAGTCTCTCCAAGCTTAGAGCACGTTTTTGCTTAAACTGCTCTTTTGGTGTTTCCTTATGTTTTCTTTGATTAAAATGTTTCTTAATTTCTAAGGCATTATTTACCTTCTTATATCTTAGTTTATCACTTAAACACCATATCTAAGTTTGGGGTATTTCAATCTACCCCCCTTAAAAGAACTTTGTCCCCAAAGTTCACATATATGCTTAACCATTCACGGTACTCAATTTCTTAATCTTAATACCACATCTTATATTCTCATTCACACATCTCAAGACTCAAAGGTCAATCACAAATACAATACATAAGTATTATACATAACTCAAACTTATCACCAAAGTGTAGCAACTTACACAAAATCAATCTTACACACCAAACAAACGACAAACATGTTCGTTTCCTAACTCAAAAGCGAGGAAGCTCTACCCCCCTTAAAAAGGGGTACGCCCCGTACCCTATACAGACGATCTAGTCAGTAAACAAAGAAGGGTACTTCGCCCTCATCTTATCCTCTAATTCCCACGTGGCCTCTTCGACATCCTGGTTAGACCAGAGAACCTTCACCAGTCGCACTGACTTATGGCGAGTGTCCCTAGTCTTACTATCCAAGATTCTCTGAGGAAGCTCCACTGATCTCATATTCGGTTCTAATGTCAACCTCTCAGGTTCTAACACATGGGAGGGGTGGTGCATGTATTTCTTTAGCTGTGAAACATGAAAAACATCATGCACTTTACCCAGTTCAGCAGGTAAATTCAACCTGTAAGCAACCGGGCCCACCCGCTCCGTAATCTCATAAGGGCCAACAAACTTCGGGCTTAATTTGCCCTTCTGCCCAAATATGAATACACCCTTCATCGGTGAAACTCGCAGAAATACCCGGTCGCCCACTGCGAACTCCAGGTCTCATCGTCGAACATCAGCATACGACTTCTGCCTATCTTGAGCAGCTTTCATGTTCTCCCTTATTTGCTGAACTTCAGCCTTAACTTGCTCTAAGTACTCTGGTCCTATAATGACCGTCTCACTCGACTCATCCCAGCAGAGCGGTGTACGACATGGTCTACCGTACAACGCTTGAAAAGGTGCCATCTTGATCGAAGCGTGATAGCTGTTGTTGTAAGAAAACTCGATCAGATGCAATTTGTCAATCCAACTGCCCTGGAAGTCTAAGGCACATGCCCTCAGCATGTCCTCGAGTGTCTGAATCGTATGCTCAGTCTGACCATCTGTCTGAGGATGGAACGCGGTACCCAGCTTCAGTTCTGTACCCAACGCTTCTCTGGTAGCTCTCCAGTACCTCGAAAGGAATCTGGTATCTCTATCTGACACTATGGTCTTTGGTATCCCGTGATGTCTCATGATTTCCCTCTCAAACAACTCAGCTAATTTGGTCACCTTCCAAGTATCCTTCATCGGTATGAATCGGGCTACTTTGGTAAGGCGATCCACCACCACCCATATCATATTGAGACCTCCCCTAGTAGGTGGGAGTCCAACTACAAAGTCCATGGAGATATCAAGGAACTTCCATTCCGGAACTGGCATCGACTGTACCATTCCGCCTGGTCGTCGGTGCTCGAATTTTACCTTCTGGCATGTGAGACACCTCAAGATGAACTCGGTAACATCTGTCTTCATCCCCGACCACCAGAAGTATCTCTTCATGTCTTTGTACATCTTAGAGGCTCCCAGATGGATGGAGACTGAAGAACAGTGTGATTCTCTAAGTATACTGTCTTTCAGATCCATGTTGCCCCGTGGTATGCATAACCGGCCCTTATGTCTGATCAGATCATCGTCGTGAAGTTTGAAGTCATATTTCTGACTCTCAAAGGTACCGTCTGTCAGCTTCTGTCTGACCTCCCTCATGTACTCATCTGTCCTCTGAGCCTCTCACACCTCATCAACCATGCTGGAGAAAGAAACTAGCGAATGGAGTGAGTGTGCTCGACGGCTCAGGGCGTCCGCTACAACATTGGCCTTTCCCTCCTTGTATTGGAGGTCAATGTCATAGTCTTTCAAGAACTCTAACCATCTCCTCTGTCTGAGATTCAACTCCTTCTGAGTAAATATGTATTTTAAGCTCTTATGATCGGTGTAGATCGTCACACTAACCCCGTATAAGTAGTGGCACCATATCTTCAAAGCGAAGACTACAGCTCCCAGCTCCAAATCATGCGTGGGGTAGTTCTCCTCATGTTTCTTCAACTGGCGTGAGGCATATGCCACCACCTTGCCATGTTGCATGAGCACGCAACCCAGCCCTCTGCCGGATGCATCACAGTAAACCTCAAATCCCTCTGTACCGTTTGGAATGGTCAGAACCGGTGCAGTGGTCAGTGAGTCTTTCAAACTCTGAAATGATCTCTCACAGTCAGCCGTCCATAAGAACCGTGCATCTTTCTTCATCAGACTGGTCATCGGTTTCGCGACCTTGCTGAAATCCCTAACAAACCTCCGGTAATAACCTGCCAGACCGAGAAAGCTCCGGATGTCGGTAACAGTCTTCGGTCTTGGCCAAGTACGCACAACATCAATCTTTGCTGGATCCACTGAGATCCCAGCATCTGAGATGACATGACCTAGGAAAGAAACCTGGTCAAGCCAAAACTCACACTTGAAGAACTTAGCATATAGCTGGTTCTCCCTCAATATCTCAAATACCCTCCTCAGATGTTCCTCATGTTCAACCTTAGATCTCGAATATATCAATATGTCGTCGATGAATACCACAATCGACTTGTCCAGCTGCTCCCGGAACAAGCGGTTCATCAGCTCCATAAACTTCGCCAGTGCGTTCGACAAACCGAACGACATCACTGTAAACTCATAGTGGCCGTATCGTGTCCGGAATGCCGTCTTCTCAATGTCTCCCTCCTTAACGGCTATCTGATGATACCCCGATCTGAGATCAATCTTGGAAAACACAGATGCTCCCTTCAACTGATCGAACAGATCGTCAATGCGGGGTAGTGGGTACTTATTCTTCACTGTCACTGCATTCAACTCTCTGTAGTCAATGCAGAGGCGGAGGCTTTCGTCCTTCTTCTTCACGAAGAGAACTGGCGCTCCCCATGGTGATACACTTGGTCTAATAAATCCCTTATCTAACAAATCTTTCAACTGTTCCTTTAATTCATTCATTTCTGCCGGAGCCATACGGTATGGTGCCTTGGCTATCGGTCCGGTACCAGGTAGCAGTTCGATGGTGAACTCTACCTCCCGAGTGGGTGGCATGCCGGGCAGTTCCTGTGGAAATAGGTCGGGGAACTCTGACACTACCGGTAAGTCGGGGTCGAACTCGGGGTCTCTCTCTATGTCCTATACATAGCAGAGGTACACTTCTTCCTTTCTCCTCAACTCCTTATACATTGCCATGGCGGTGATGATCTTAGTCGAAGGCTCTCTGGGCCTCTGGCGGTATGATATTGTTACCCCAGACAGGCTCCTGAGCAGCAATCTATGCTCGGCGCAGAGGATACGACCTTTGTGCCGCTCCAACTAGTTCATCCCGAAGATAACATCAAATCCCAACTCCCTGAACTCAATAAAACTGACTGGAAAGTCTTCCCCCTTAATTCTGACAATGGCTCCTCGGTAGTAACGAGTGCAACGAACCTTCTCCTTAGACAGGAGCGTAACCGTGAAGTCAGGTAGCTCATCAGCGTCTAGCCCCAACCTTCTCGCTAAAGATGCCGAGACAAAGGTATGCGAGGCCCCTGAGTCGAAGAGAACTGATGCCTCAATCCCATTAATTGGAAAGGTGCCGGTGAGGATAGTACCGCTGGCGTCGGCCTGTGCCTCTGTAAGTATGCTTAGCTCACCTTCCGTACCGAGTCCATGACCTAATCGTATTCACAAGCTTCATGAGTATTGATCGTATAACAAGAGTCGTAACATTTATATGAACAACACTGATATTTTATTCATAACCACCCTGTTTACAACATGTGCTTCAATCTTACATCTCATTCCTTATCCCATACTAAAGCATTACATGACTAATATTGTCTAAAGGTTAGGTTTAACCGTCCTGGTTTCATATGCGTTGCATTAATCACTGCTGACGGTGCTGTATTCAGCTTGATTCTCTTAAACCCATGGTATAACATCCTTGACTCTCCTCCCATAACTAATACATCCCCTGACTTAAGTATTAACTTATCAGCACGGTCCGCACGCTTCTGCTCGCCGTATAAGAATTCAACGACATCCCCTACGGACCAAGACACTATGGGTATCCCTCGTTCGAGAGACTCCGTTGTCTCGTCCTTGTCCTGATGTAGTCCAAGTCGCCCATCTTTCTCATAGAAGTTTACAATGCAAATGTCCGCCTGTATGTCTGGAATCGGTTCAACTTCCAACTGCTGAGCGACTTCCATGACTTGTGTAATAACCGGATGGAACTCTTCGGGTATTCCCGGTGGTGAGACTCCATCTTGTACCCTCGTGGTTTGGTAGGTCTTGGCATACGGATTCCAATCCTTGCCTAAGCTCATCATCTTTAATTTCATTCTTGCTCCCCCTGGGTACTCCGGTGTATAGAAACCTCCCGGTCCCATTCCTAGTTGATTGCATTTCCTGATGATGGCTATTTGCGCTTCGGGTGTCAGGCATCCCCTTAATAAAATCATACCTGGGCAGATAACCTGACATTGTTCGGTTGGAAAGTCTATGGTTTCGATGTCGGTGCACTCCGGGTTAGGTGTAGAAGGCATTGGATAGCAGATGTTGAAGCTTCCTAAAGTGGTAATAGGTTATATCTTACTTAAGTTCTAATCTCATCTCATTCTCACTTAACTCAATTATTCGCCAAACATGCATGATAATGCGGTAAGCAGGCAATTTTATTACTAAATGGTTATAGCGGTACCTGGCCTCGATGAGGGTTCAGGCTCATCGTCCCGGTCCACCAAGTGTAGTGTGGGTCCCGATTTCTGGGCTACCCGTGGGTTCTTGCTCGCCGATTGCTGCGCCCCCTTCTGACCGTCAGAACCAGCTCCCTGATCGGTCCTAGTCTTAATCTTAAAACTGGGTCTGTAATTCTTACTCTCCGGGTTCTCATAGCACTCATATGCCTGGTGCCTGAGTACACTGCAAAAATTACACTCCACCTTATTCCCCCTACAGTCAACTCCGGGGTGGTCCCCCTTGCACCTCTGGCAATAGTAGTGTCGTTGGTAGCCACCTCCGGTTTCCTTTCCAGTCTCAGTACCTGATTACGCATCGCATCAGTGATTGTGCCTCAATGTTGTCAACCATTCTTATTTACTCAAGATGTATTTCCTTACCCTTTGGCGCCCTGGAGCGCAGGGGCTTAGCAGCATAAGCATAAGTCAGTTTCAGTGGCTCATCAGTAGCCTTCTCCTTTTCCTCCTTTCCTTTTTGGTTCTGGTTCTTTTGGGCTTGAGGCTGGTACTTCTGTTTCTTGTACCCGCCTTGCCCTTGGTGTTCTGTACCCTTCCCAGCATTCTTTCTCTTGGCATTGTCCTCGTCCCTCAGCTGGATGGTTATCTCAACCTTAGCAGCGGCATGATAGCACTCTTGCTTCCCAAGGTTTTAGTTCCTCTTATTTCTCACAAACTAAATCTTATTCAATTAATTATATCTTACTCATTCTTATTACCTGCAAGGTAGTATAACTCGTCGGCCCCATGCCGTAGCGGAGTCGATGGCTAAGCCCGCCATAGAAGCGGTCCACCAGCATCTGGTTTGAATACCCAAGACCTGGCAGAAGACGGAGCAAGGCGGTGAACTCTGTGTAATACTCGTCCACCGTCATCTTGTCGGTCTGCTTGAGCGCATCCAACTGTAGGCGCTTCTTCGTCTGGACATGGGCGGGATAGTACTTTGCTCGTAGGAAGGCGGTGTACTGCTCCCAGCCGAACTCTGGATTGGCCACATGCTCGGCCCTCACCAGCTTCCACCAATCGCCTGTTGCCCCCTTTAGGCAGAACGCAGCTAGACGCACCTTGATCCCAGCGGGGACGTCAAGGGTCTCAAAGGCGGTCTCCAGCTCGGAGATGTACGCCTCGAGCTTGGCGGGATTGGTCTCCCCCTTAAAATGCGCGGGTCGAAGGTCTGCAAGGCTCTTCACCCAATTCGGTTCCCGGGGTTGTGGCGGTGGAGGTGGTGTACCCACACCAGGCTGATAGCCCACGTGCCCTAAGGCGGCAGCTACGATCTCTGTGATCGTCTGCCCTTCCAGTATCTCAGTCTCGTCGCCTCGACCACGGCCTCGGCCTCTCCTTCCTGACATCTTAACAATCACAACTCACATTAGGTTCGTATCCACCACTGTTTTGGTTAACGAATTTATAACGTCCGTAAACGGTAAAGACGATCCACACTTATTAGTGGTCATCTGACTCTACTCACACTAACAGCTCACACCCTTAACCCGTCACTTATTTCTTAACTTATATCCTAGCTCGGTGGTTTCTTATGTCCGGTATTTCTTGATCAGAGCGTAACTACGCTCTAATACCACTTTTTGTAACACCCCGTCCTAAGCCAGTCGTGGTTATCGCAACTTAACAAATAATACCTAAACGTCACAGCGGAAATAAACCATCACCAGGACCTTGCCACAGTCTAATCAACAAGAAATACCGTTACTTAAATATTTACAACCGCATATCCATAATACTTACACCAACCGAGTTTAAAGTATCTCCAAAATCGTACAATATTTCACAAGTTCAACTATCAACAGACGGGTGCACAGGCGCTACCCGTACTCAAAATAAGTCCCACCTAAGGCTACCCGCTCCTACTCTCGTGGTGTGACTTCATGGGCCGCTTACCTGCAAGTGTAAAAACAGCCCCCAAAGGGGGTCAGCACGAATGCTGGTACGACCCTCTCGTGGCCCCCAAGCTAACGGGGCTACGACGACTAATTGTCAATAGCATGGAAGTTGATTAGCATCACAAACATAATATGAAATGCAATAAAACACTAAACCACAATGAACATAAATAGCTCAAGTGCAAATGAACGACTCAGGCATTCCCTTAATAAGTGAGTTAGTTCTTAACTCCTTAGATCCACAATCTCCTTAATCTTATATTTGCCAACCGTTCCACTATTAGATTGGTTAGCCCTTAATTGGTTGCTTATTTTTGTAGGGCTTGGTTAACCCTAGCCAGTAGCAGTGCACTATCCAGCAATAAGCGACCTTTCTTAATTTGGTTGGGGATGTAGGCTTGATCCCCCCACGCCATCCTTAATGTGCCTCCCACCTCAAACAGTAGTCCGGGTGGTCGGGTCGGTTTGTTGACCCTAGGCGACAAGTCTAATGACAAGTCTTATTTGGAAGTCGGATCTGATTCAGATACCGACCTCCCCCAATACACATGTGTCGGTACCATTCCGGATTCCTCACTCCCACCCCAAGTTACGGTTAGTGAAAGTCTTAAATACCAAGTGTTAGTTAAACCTTGACGGGTATTAACCAACAATCACCAATGTACAAATCCTCTCCTTTACTTAATAAGTATCAAGCTTAGTTAGTAGCTATCCTTAAGCCTCGTGGGTTAGTGTAAAGAAAACACAAACACAACGAGAACATTAATATCCGGTTGCATGCTTTATCTTGTCTTAGTCATAGCAAATAAACAGATAGCACACAAGCCGAGGGACACCTCGTTAGCAAGCAGGTCACAAGAAAGACTGTACCGTTCATCGTCGACTGTTGTTTGTTTAACCTTCTTCGGGGTCCCAATTCACAAACCTAAAACATTCATTCATTTTTAGGTCATTAGTTATTTGCACCTCACTTAAGACACTTAATCCCTAAGATTCCCATCCAACATTCTCTTAAGTCCTTACCACCTAACCTTATAAACTTAACTTTAAACATTAAGGTTTATACTTAACTTCGCTTAATTCCTTAGGTTCTTAGGTCCCTAATCATTATCACCCTACCAATGGCATACCTTACTACCAATTATCATCTTTAGAATTTAAAATTTCTCTTTTTTTTTTGTTTTTGGCTCGACCAATCTTACCGACCGACCTTACCCAAGGTCGGTCCATTCCAGGACGTATTACCGTTTGAAAATTTTACCCCGACCGACCTTGCAAGTCCGGTCCCCAGGGTCGGTCCATTCCCGAGAGTTTTTCCCCGTGGGAAATTTAAGCTCGACCGAACTTGTAAGTCCGGTCCCAAGATCGGTCGATTCTAGAGACCAATTCCCGTACAAAATTCTAGGCATGAGCGACCTTGTAAGTCTGGTCCCAAGGTCGGTCCATTCCAGAGACTTAATTCGTACATAAAATACAAGCCCGACCGAACTTGTAAGTCCGGTCCCCAAGTTCGGTCGGTTCCAGAAACTCTTTCCGGTAGTGTAAACTGAGCTCGACCGACCTTGCAGGTCCGGTCCCTAAGGTCGGTCGGCTCCAGAACCTTGTTTCTAAATTCCCATTTGACTCCAAACTTCTCCTCTTACATCCTAGTATGTTCCAACCTCATTTGGGCACCTCAAATACACCTTAAGCCTTCCACTAAACACATTAAATCACTCACCAACATCCACCTTAGTCATTTATGCATTTTCCTTGTAATCATGCCAACACTTGTAATGTTTTTCACTAGGTTCCTAGGTGGTGATTCATTCCTATCATAACCTCAATGCCAAAATGTTTCCTCACCACTATAACATCATCTCCCAAGCATCTTTCACCATCTAAAACTCCTTTATGCAACTACTTAAAGTCTCTACACAAGTTTATGCCTCCTTTTACCAACACCTATTTTCTCCTACTTGTTTACCAATGTTTGCCTAAGTCCTAAATACACTAGTACATTCTTTTGATTCCTAAATCCTCCATGGTGATGCCTAAGTCATTATAACTCATTAAAACACCTTAAACTCACCCTTTTTCATCAAAACAACCCCTAAAGTTTCCTAGTACTACCTTAGTCATGAAATCTCCTTAGAACATCTTAAACACTTAGGTTCTTCACTAAATTTTGCCATGGGTTCTCTTGTATACTATTACACCAAAACATTTAGTTTCTCACCATCAAATAACTAACAACATTCAAACTCTCATTAAACTTCCTTAACACACATCGTACACTAAAACTACACCGCATCACAATATAGTGCTTAAACTTAAAATGCTCGGCACTTAGGCCCTTAAATGACAATAATATTAACCACTGAATTTCCACATATATTTGCCTTTAACCTGCGAATACACACAACAAGGCTCCCATTGAAATAAAATGCTTCTTGTAATTCTTCTCAACATTGTTTAACTATCTCTTTTCTCATTGGCTCCTTAGTCACAAGTTCTCAAACATAGTCATTGTTTCTCCTAGGTTATATATAGCCCTTTTCTAATGTAAACCTTAAGCTACACTCAACATATACCTAAGTCCCATCCCTTAATGCATTAAACACCTTAAGGTAAGACATTTACCTTGTTCTTTCACAAGCTCCACAAACTTTTCTCCTTAGGTTTTTCTTGAACAATCTCGATCACTAATCAAACTCTCCTTGCCAATGTTCTAACCAATAATCAATGACTCTAATGAGTGCTAGATAATACATTAACCTTAAGGAACAAACCCTAGGATAAAAATGTGTTTTAAAGTATTAGATTGATTATTTTACCTTGGTTTCTCAAGACAAGCTTGGATATGAATCAAGAAGGACCTCCTCTTGCCCTTGGAGAATAAGAAACAAGCTAGAAAAAGGCATAACAATGAAGCCCCATGAGTATACATTTTCGGTTATGGAGAGAAAATGATGGAAACCTAGATTTTCTTACATATTCTTTACCATAAGAGAATGGAGAAGCTAATGGAGTTTCCAAGCTTGAGTTTCCCCCTCTAATGGCGGTTTGCCTTGGAACCAAAATGGAGCTCTTGAAGTTTTGGAAAGATAGAAAGGAAGAGCTTGAGCTAACTAAGAAAAATATGTAATTTGTTTTGGTTTTGGAGCTAAAATGAGTAAGTAGTAATCAAAGGAAGGTGAAGCTAGCATGGAGGTTGTTCTTCACGTTGGAGAAGAAGAGAGGAGCAGCTCAAAACTGGTGGGAACAAGAGAGAATGAAGAGGTGAGGAGAGAGGTAAGTAAAGGTAAGATATTTATGTGAAAGGTGAATAGTGAATTTACTTACTTTTGCTTTACTCATTACTTAGCTAGATAAGTGTGGTGAGTCACACTTAAAAACCGGCCCCCTTGGTCAAATAAGGTGTATTGTGGTCTTTGTTGACCATTTAATTGACTTACTTTGACTAATGTCTTAAACTAGCATTATTTGGTTACTATTCACTAAACAAGGCACATAATTGTGAAATTTTTGATTTCCCATTGATTTAGACTTCCTAATGTGATACTAATTAGTACACATATTAATTAAAGAGTAATGATGGACATTTAGCCACTCAAAACCCATTTACAAGACAATTTTTCAAAAATGTGCTTTAAGACTCCTTAAAGCATATTTTGTGTTTAAACTTGTTTTCAAGCTTGGTTCTCTTTGGTAATTGGTTTAAAATGACCATTAGGATATTACTAAGGTCTAAGAATGATATTTGGGTGCTCACCCAAGTCTCTCCAAGCTTAGAGCACGTTTTTGCTTAAACCGCTCTTTTGGTGTTTCCTTATGTTTTCTTTGATTAAAAATGTTTCTTAATATTTCAGAGGCATTGTTTAACCTTATTATCTCTTAGTTTATCACTTAAACACCATATCTAAGTTTGGGGTATTTCAAATAATATGTTAAGGTGTTACATTGAGTTATATGGGGTTATATCAACTCAAAACACAATTCCCGGCTAACCGGGACAAAAAGGAGCGTTAAGAAATTCCTCCGAGCACTTTGTTTATTTTTGAGAAAGTAGCTCGAGCATTATATTTAGAATGTTGAATAATGATGTTAGGAACTCTTGGAATAATTTATATAGGACTTTGTGCCACCTCCGCACTCCTCCGGGCATTCCCGGGGGTTTATGGGACCCTCATAAGGCATCTCCTAGCACTTTGCGTTTAACTGAGAATTTAGTGTAAGTACTTCATCTTAAATGTTTATTAAGGTGTTATGGTGCATTTGGAATGAAGCGTATTGCTTTACTCCATCCTATAATGTATTTCTGGGACTTTCGGGCCTTAAGGGCCTTTAAGGGAAATCCCGAGCATTTTGTATTTTCACTCAGTTTTAGATGAGGTCCTGTGTTCTAAGGGTCATATAATGATCCTTGATTAACTTCATATGAAGTTTATAGTTTATATAACTTGTTTAGCTTAAGGTCAGGCTTTAACGCACGTTTTTGACCTTAAGTAGTTTAGGTGCGTTTTAACGCCTAAGTGTTTATATCCCTTATTAGGGTTTAATAATCCCATAAATAATATATATTTACCATTATTTAAATGTTAGGGGAATTTCAACCAAGCTCAAAAACAAGTTCTAACACAAAATGTGCTTTAAAACTCCTTAAAGCACATTTTTGAGTATTGTCTTGTGAAAATTGGTTTTTGGGTGACTTTAAGAGCTTGATTACCCTAAATATACTATGTGACATAATTTACCACATTATAATGCCTAATTCAAAGTTTTCAAAAAAAAAAAACTAGAAATGTGTACATTGAAATGTGAATAGTACTCAAATAGTGCAAAATTGAACCTTAATTGATTAAGTTGGTCAATGGTCAACATTGACCCCTTATCTTGACTAAAGGGGGATGGAAATCCAAGGTGATGACAGCTCCATTAAGCAACACCAAAATATCTTCTATGAGTCATCCTAACTATTCATTAAAGTAAGATTTATCTTACCTTAAAACCTAACTTAGTTATTCTTACCTTAAAACCTAACTTAGTCATCTTTATTCTCTTACCTCCTTCCTGTAGACACCAAAAATTCTCACCCCATAAAGCAAAATTCAGAATAATAAATAAAATAAGAGGGGTCATCATCTTTCTTTGCAAAATGTATTGACGTACGTACCAAAACGAAACCATAATTTTATGACAAATTTCTCAATCCAATTTCCAAAGCATTTTTTGAAAAACACAATTCTTCAAAAATGAATTTTCAAACGACAGCCCGATTTTAAACCCGTCCTCTCTGTTTACTACTTATGTTACTATCGTATTTTATTGTAGTCTATTTTGGTTCAGTTATTCCTCCAATCATTTTCTATTATTGTATTTTATTCATTGCCTGTTTATGAGATCCCACTCATCGTTATATTTACTTGTCTCTTGTTTATTAGTGTTTGCTCTTACTTTTACCACCATCATTTTCATTGTTATTTATCATATTTTGTGCGTCTTGCACTATTATTACTCATACTAGTATATTTCGTTCTTTTCACTAATTCGATTAAACTTCTTCTCTTCTCATCTCATTTGAATTTGTTACTTCTTTTTTTTCTATCTTATTTGCTGCTATTCGCACACATCTGATTCAATTTTCATTTTTAGGATATTCACCTTTATAATTTCCATCATACTAGTACTAGTTTATTATTTCATGTGTTCGTTATTGCCATTTCATTTGTTTTATATTTTATTATGTTTTGTTATTTATTACATACATCATAATTTCATGACTTTTTGGGAAGAGAACAATTCATTTTGTTAGATAAAACCATTGCTTTTTGTTATGCGTTTTCTATTTAAAATGATATCTCTTTTTTTTTAAAAGTCTCTCGGTTCAAATTAGAGCTCCAATGTTTTTTCTCACGTTTGTATATTGAATTATATCATTGGTTTAGTTGGTTAGTGAGTTCACTTGGGTACCTATAGATCATGGGTTAGAATCTTGTAGAAAGCATAGGGGTATTTTGTTTATCCTATCACTTCAGACTATAACTTGTTTTATTCCCCTCATTTGTATTATTGATTTCCACTGCAGCTCGGTTGGTTATCATACATATGTAGGTATGCAAGGGACCCGAGTTTGAAACTCGGGGAGGGTAAGGCTACTTTTTTTTCCGGTTTTATTTTCCTTCATCCCCAATCCAAATGCGGCCCAAGGGTGGTTGACCGAAAGTCAAACCCGGCCCAGATAGAAGAATAAGGATAAAGATCTAGTCAGCCAGTCCATATTTATTTAACTAGCCTATTCATAAAGTCAGCAGATTCTTTTATTCTCCTACCCAAAACCCTAGTATTTTATTATAAAGGGACATGGAAAACCCTACCGGAAGGATGTTTTTCATCCTTCCTGGTACCCAGGATGTATCTTCTATTCTTCGTTTTCCAGAATTAAAAACCTCAGAAGAAGAACAAACCATTTTCTATTTTCCAGATAGCATTCAACCCTTTTGTCTCCTCCACAACATTAAATCCCAAGAGAAAGCTCAATTGTCCAGAAATCGACTAAAAGGTCCCTTCTGTTCATCAATGTCACCACAAAAACTCAACCATTATTCAGTAAATCGGCCCATTTCTCTTCTCTATTCATCACCCCGTTCACATTTTGAGTTCTAAACAAAAAATTTCTCTGAATCTGTTCATCCTCACCCTCTTCCCATCGCCTCTGATTGCTGTTTATTTTTATTTCGATTTCAAATGCCGGGGGGACCAAACCAAGGATGGCAAAGATTGAGTATGGCTCTGTCGGGACTAATTTTCGAAGGAAGAGCTATTTCTACTAAACCTTTTTGTTTTTTCGTCACACTAAAATGCCGAACCTAGAGCGTCGAATCTCCATTTTGCATGACTCTAGTTTCTGCAGAGATCCAAAGGCCCCATTTCGTTTTGGTATTTCAGACATCGCACGTTTTGGACATTGAATGAGCTGTATATGGAGATGAACTCGAATGAATAATTTCTTCAGTAGTCTACCAATATCGATGTTGTAGTCTATTCAATTCCCTCTTTCATATTTCATTTCAGTATTTTCAGTATCTAGATGGATATGTTTTTGCTTCAATGTTCGAAAGGGATGGAAGTAGACAGACAAATCAGTGCCTTTTCTCTCTTTTCCTTTCAGTGTAGGAAACATCTTTGTGAAATGTTATTCTTTATCGAAATCTGGGGCATTCACTGTCGGTACCCCCACTCTACATATTCATATGGTCCGGATTGAGTGGTATATGCAAATTACACATCACTTCATCTTGGTTTAAACTTCTACATCCTTGCCAGCCTATATTGTCGATACCCCAAGCTACTGTCGAGTCTATAGTCTCCAGAAAATTTCCCTGAAACACTTACAACGGTGCATAGTGAGGTGTAGATTATTTGGAAAGACACATGGTTGCCCTTTCATCTCAGTAATGGGATTTGGAGTATTTGGAACACAAGAAATGATGTGGTGTTTAGAGAGGAAATACCATCGGCTGAGAAGACAATTAGTAAGGCGAAGCGGGGTATATGGAGATGGGCGAAGAGCTGGTGACGCGATTTTCCCCTCTCTTGTGAAGTTTTTGTTAACTCCCATAACCTCAAAGAGTTGTTGTCCTAGTTGTATTGAGAGGCATGAATGTTTGGCCTAGTGTTGTGTACTTTTTTTCTTCTATAGCCTTTTTTCCCACTGGGTTTTTGGCTATAGGGGTTTTAATGAGGCATTCACTGGGCCGGAGATTGGCACTATGTTCACCTGTATGGTGCCATGTATGGGTTTTGAGACTTTCGGTTCGTTTTTCAGTTAATAAAATTCTACATTTATCAAAAAAAAATTTGTCAGTGCTATAGACATTCATAATCTCTATTCAATTTCCTTGGTTTTACTAACAATTTGTTTCTGACTTTTGTTAATGTCTCTGTAGTTGCTACATATTTCTTGTCTCTTTGCAGGGAGAAATTCCATTGTTATTCCCCGGTACCTTAATCCTAACCCTTACTATCTCTCTGTTAGACTAGTTTTGTGTGAAAAACATCTGGTCATTACTCTCTACTGGCTGCTTTTGGTTCTATCTGTATTCTGTACATGCGTTCTCAACGAACAAGTAGCACACTTATCTTCATTGTCGCTTACAAGTTTTTTAAGTGCCTGGTGTGGTTTAACTCATTTACTCAGTTGGACTTTCGTTAAGACTAGATTGAACATAAGAGAAAATTTGGCAAAGCCTAGTTTATCACCCTCTGTTTCATATTCAACTCTGAGCATGCTTTAGTTTGGTTTGCGCTTTCCAATTTATATCCTGCTGTTAAGGTAAAGGTTTGGTTTGGTTTAGTCCTTTTTTCTTCTTTTTTTGTTATTCTGCAATTCTAGGAAGTGAGTTGTTTAGCAATCTGATTTTCGAACACTTGATCTTCCTAGCATAACAAAATAGCAGTTCATTGACATAATTGGGAACTTGATAATATGAACCCAAGCATTACTCTGTAGGTTTCGACATGTTGCTTGCCAAGTTCGGTCTAGCTAAGTGTTCAATGGGAATACCTTTTCTTGCTGAGTTGGGGTTAGAATAATGTTCATCTTGGGACTTGAATGTGACCTGAACATCATTTAGACACTAAAAAAAGAGATAGAAGACAAAAGTGGGAGAAAGTGATCTAATACCTCAATTCAGGCTTTCTGATGTTTTTCATCAATATCGTTGATCTCGATGCTCTTTGCTTTTAATTTCTGAATTTGAATTCTTATTTAGTCTCAAAAAGGCTTAAAGCGGAAACAATTCCTTTGAGTCTGGTTGACGGTTTTTATCATTGCTTGATGATTCATCATGGCTTTCCACTCTCTCATTTTACTGCACCATAACAGATGTGTTATTTTTCCTCTGTTATTGCAATCCTTTAATTGATTTGCTTTACTATTAAGCCCTAGATAGTCCTCTAGGTCACCCATTTATTATGTTCAAGTCTTGGAAGGTACCGCACAACTAGCTTATTTTTGATTTGATTTGTGGGGAATAATACCTTCCAAACTTTGAGGATCTCCGTTAAGCCTCGAGGGTACCCCACAACTAGCTTATTTCTGATTTGCTTTGTGGGGAACAATACCTTCCAAACTTTTAAAGCCTATCCCAAACCACCCCTTAATTTTATTAAAAAACTTTACCAAAAAAAAAGAAAAAAAGAAGTAAAAGTCAACCAAATTCAAATATGTCTTCAATCCCCTTTCAGTCCAATTTGGGTGCCTTATATGATTTAAAATAGCAAACACAAATCAAACCCACCAAATAACCCAAATCAGGCCTAAATTCCAAATCAAGCCTAAGGCCCATTTTAGGCCCAATCTGGCTCCAAATAAAAAGACCAGTTCAGCCCCAAAATCAATAAGGCCCATCTAGCCCAAGTTTCAAGATCCAAAGCAAAAACCTAAAAATTGAAATCCAATTCGAGGCCCAAACTTAAATCTCAAACTTTGGCCCAACAAGTCCAAAAGCAGTCACAAGCCCAAACATCCCAATAAATCATTTCATTTCTACTCTACTTTCAAATCAGGGCCAAAAACCAATTCAGGCACAAAATCAAACCCAATTCCAAGGCCCAATTCGGCCTGTCAAACCCAATTACATGGCCCAATTTAGCCTGAAAGCCCAAACAAGGCCCAATTCGGCCCGAAAGCCCAAACACGGCCCAATTCAACCCAATACCCAAAATTGGCCCAATTTGACTCAAAAGCCCAAAACCAGCCCGTTTTCCTAGCTTGGCCCATTCTCCAAGCCCGTCTCGGTCTGAATTCAATTCTACCCAAATCATTTCAATTCTATCCAATTCAATCTCAATTTAATTCCAATTCAGCCCAAATTCAATTTCAAATCAACCCAATTCCATTCAATTTCAATCCTTCGTCACTTGTAAATCTCATTCAAACTCCAAATTCAAAATCATTTCAATAATTTTAAACAACTCTTTTATTTTAAATCGAAACCATTTTGTGACATTTCAAAGGAAAAAACTCTTCTCACATAACAGAAAACTCTTCTCACACACGCAGAAAGTTCTTCTCACATATACAGAAAGTTTTCTCCTAAAACATTTCTCAAAATCAGTGTTTCTTTACAAAGAATTCCGAACAACTTCAAAAGTTTTCTAACTTAGTTTTCCAATCCAAATACACTGTTTTCGGGGAACAAGAAATGTCTAACCCCTTCAAAACATTTCCTTCTTGGTTAGACATCACTTGTCTCCCTTTCCAAAACAATCCAAGGCGGGGCACTAGGTCGTCACATCCCTTGTCGCAGTCTGGATATCTTTAGGCGATGCATTAGGGTGACAAACCTCCCCTATTGCAGCCTAAATTTTTACAAGGCGGGGTGCTAGGGAAGTAACTGCCTTCCTAGTTGTAGCCAGGATTTTAGAATCGCCTAACTCCCTTCTACTCCATTTCAATGTTTTCGGTTTTCAATGTTTTAAAACCCAGGAGTTAGAGACGTTACTAGGGTTTGACCGAGGGCATCTCATGCGTGGTGTTTCTCTCTAAACCTTAGTCTTTGACATTAATACATTGCCCTATCTTTTGAGCCTCGGCACTTACCATTAATTAAGTGTCGCGTTCGAGGGGGTACATGGGTGATCCTTCGGGATCACCCGCCCTTTTCAATATCTTTAAGAGATATGACTTCGACAATTCTTTCTACAAGCAATTCATCCCATCATCTTCTCATTTCAAATCCCCATAATCTTCCAAAACCTCAAGCCTTTTGACAATCCAAAGAACTATTTAAAATCCTAAATCTCAAACTCCTTTAGGAACTTCGTTTTGTCAATAATCCTGAACTCCTTAGAGTTTCAAACCCCCTTTAGAATCTCGATCCTATAGAGCCCGGGACCTTCACCCAAATTCCAATTTTCCCACATACTCAAATCATTCTTACAAATTCCAAATCACTTCACACTCAAATCATTTTTCCAAAGCTCCAAACTCAAATCATCTCCTAAATTCCGACTTCTCACTAACTTCTAATGTCTCACACGCCCGAGCGTCTCATAGACTCAAACACTTCAATCTCTCCACCAGGTTAAGATTTCAAACGTCTCATAAAACCAAGCGTCTCACAGACTTCAAGATCTCATTTCTCCCACCACTCGAACATCCCAAATGTCTCATAGACCCGAGCGTCTCACAGGCTAACCTCTCAAACCCGAAACTTCCGGAAACTTCAAACGTCTCGAAAATTTCCAAAAAACCCTCAAAATGTTGTGAACTATGTAAGGTCTGATCTCAATAGGGAGTTGAGTACATAGGCAGCCCATACAGGGTGCGACCCCGTTCCAATAAAAAAAGACCTTTTCCCCTTTAAGGTGGCTCTCATACCTCTCAAAACACTCAAACCTTCTTTGGCTCCTACAAATTTCAAGCCGTCAGACTCCAAGTCTTGTCTATTCTCTCAACCTCAAACTTTTCCCAAATCTTCATTCTATACTCATCCGAATTTACTAATTCATCTTCTTGGCGCTATCTTGGCAGAAAAGCTCGCCTCATTCACTCTCATTCTCTCTTCCTGTTCTAATCCTATCCTTGGCTTTCAAATGAATCTCTTTAATAAAGTTTTGAAAGAAGGAAATCCCGACAATTGGAGACCGAGGTTTCCTCGGACACCAATCCAAAGTCGTGGTTGTTGCCACTTCCGAGGGGTGTAACCCAGTGCAAACCCACACAGAAGCTCTGCAAATGACCAGATATGTCCTATTCAGAGACAACAATCCCAGAGTCAATTAACGGTTCTTAGTGCCCGATCTTCCTTCCTAGTTATCATAGGTTAAACTAGGTGGCGACTCTAGTCAATTTCCGCCCTTAGGGCATAAGTCCGCATGGAGCCCATTAAGAGCGGGTGTAGTGCACACTTGCACTCTCCCTTGTGCTTTCTGGGAAAGACAGACGATTTAGTAGGTATTTGAGGGATGCCAGATAACAGGTTTTCACCCTCCACAGAATGGCATATTTCTAGGATCTCGGCTTTTCAGTTAGGCCCTATTTAGATACACCCCCCTCATACTAAAAAATCACTCTCCACAGTATGATGTATAGATAGATATCTCGTGTCACTGCGGATTGTTATTATTATCGTTGTTTAGTTATTATATTTTGTTTCTGCTTCTTTACTCGCATGGGCGAGTAATGGCATATGACACCCGAGTGAGAATTATTATTGTTTAACTTCGACTGTAAGACGATTTTAATTATGCTACGAGAGGGATTATTACGTGTTTAATGAGAGGGGTGTTACAAAAGGTGATATCAGAGCGGAGTACCGCTATAATGACGAGATACTAGGATTAAGACAGTGAGCTTAGGTTTTGGGAAACACGGGATACGTTTGTGAGGTACGATACGACTCGTTTAAATGGACTTATATTTAGTAACGCAATACGCGTATACCTGTTAGCCTTCATGGCAATTCAATACCCACTGAATGTTTACGGTATACTTACTGATTAATGATGCAACAATCTGTATTACAGATGTCAAACCGTGCTAGAGGCCGTGAAGCCAGCTGAGGGGGCGGTGGTGACCCCGCTGCCCCAGGGATTGCCGAGACAGTTGCTGTCGTTCTCACTCAGCTTAGAGCACAGATAGGAGGAGGCTTACAAAGCCTTACGAGTGCCAGCTAACCAGAGGGTCACTATCATCGCTTTCCATCTGAAGGATGCATCTAGTACATGACGGAGGTTGGTCAAGGACCATCTCCTAGCTACGCCCTATTTTTCATGGGCTGCACTCATCGGGATCCTACGAGGGAAGTACTACCCCGCACACCTCAAGCAGAAGAAGCGCAAGGAGTTCGAGACGCTATCCCAGGGGAGTCTAACTGTGGATGAGTACTATGCTCGTTTCATCTGTCTGTTGGACTTCATCCCCGAAGTCGACTACTCCGAGAACGTCAAGGTTGAGAAGTTCCAGGGGGACTACTGTTTCACATTCAAGCAACCATGGGCGCTACACTCTACATGACTATTCACATATAAATGTGAATACAGTCAATACCATTAATGCCATACTTGTTTAATTTATCAAAGCAATGTGCGAAGACTTACCTATGAGATTTTAGGAGTGTTATGATGCTACCTCGAGGACGGAGCTGATGCTCGAGACTCGGGATGAGACTCTAGGGGAAGAAGAGGAAGAAGCCCAAGAGAGAGTCTGAGGACGGGGGAGTGACTCGAGGCGAGGGCTCAAAGAAGGGGAAGTAAGGAACTTAACCCATTTGTAAATTGCTTATTAATTACTTAAATATTGTGATTGCTGACCCCAAAACCGTTAAACAGGGGATTTTTCAAGAAGAAATGGAAGCAGGGGCAGCAAGGGCAGCAAGGTAACCAGGGCACCAAGGGGAAGGATCCCGTTCCTAGGTTGACATGCCCGCCCATCTACACCCAGCCACTAAGATCAACACCTCCCAAGGGTAAGAATACCCTCCTCATAAATTGTCTTATAATCTGATCATGTATACTTTCCCATACTAACCTAAGTCACGATTGCAATCAAGCACCGGATAGCCCCAGCGCCACTTCTACTGCAAGCGATGTGGGAATGACCACCTAGGAGTTGACTGTAGTGGCCGCAAGGTGGAGTGTCGTTACTGCAAAAAGTCGGGCCATCGCGATTATGAGTGTTTCACGAACCCAGACAGCAAGAACTACAAGCCACCGAGGACCACTCAAAAGACCTCAACTGGAGGATCTGGAGCACCACGGGGCGGCCAAGGAGGCCAGACTTCCTTAGACGCGCGTTTCCAGAAGGGGAAGGGAGTAGATCAGGGCAGGAGCACCGTGAACTCCGCCGGAGCCTCGGGCGCTGAGGCGGGGGCCCAGCGTGCTACAGGTAATCCTAATACCCGAGTGTTATCGTTGTGAACCATGTTGTGTGTTAAACTCTTTTTGGCATGTTCTATGAGTTTGAAAACCGAGTTTAGTAGTGACTTACCTTAGGAGAACTTTCACATCTTAGGTAGTTACGATATATGTTACCCCCTACCTTCAAGACCGAGATCATCAAAACCCGTAGACGAGAGACGAGATCATCTAGAAGAGAATCGCCAAGTCATTCAACCGGGTATTACCCTTGACGAGCAAACCAACATCATAAAGGAGTGTAGAGCCTTGGGTAAAGAATTAGGTGGGTTTTACATTCCGGGTTTTACGAGTGGATCTAAGATGAAGCTGCACATGATGTGCCTTGGCGGGGATTGGGACCCGCAGACAAGGACATACCAGGACGTTAGGAAATTAGATGGGGCGAGGGTACCTAGGATACCCGAGATATTCAAGACCTTAGCAAGGAAGGCGGTGGAGACCGCGCAGCAGCTTGAATACAACCCAGTACCCGGCATTGATGCCGACATTTGCATCGTGAACTTCTACGAGAAAGGAGGGCGACTGGAATTACACCAGGACCGGGATGAAACACCCGAGTCCATTACTAAGGGTATTCCCGTAGTGTTGTTCTCCATTGGCGACAAAGCAGAATTTCTTTATGGTGATTAGAAGAGAATGGATTTAGCTAGCAAGCTAGTCCTGAAGTCCGGGGATGCATTGGTATTCGGTGGGGATTCGAGGTTAGTGTACCACGGGATCAAGCGGGTTAGGTTAAATACCGTACCACTAGCTTTAGTTAATGCTACCCACATCTGACCGGGACGTTTCAAATTTGACGTTTAGAGAGTTTTGATGTAAGGTTGTAAGCTACTAGCCATGTATGCAAGAATAATGTAATACTTTGATGAATTAATAAAAGTGGCGTTTGGAGTTCTTTGTACACTTATTTCCATCTTGTTCTTATACGATTCTTTAATCCAGGCCATGAACCCGAGAAGGGAGGAACCCTCAATATTCTTGATATGGCGTAAGCCACTGAGATTGGCAATGTAATTATGGGTAAGGCTCGTAACAAATCGAATTAATCCATATGATCCTAATAAACGTGATGTTGATATAAACCGAATAAACCACATATACCTTTCCTGTCAATGGCACCGATGCATCAGTATTATTCAACTTAGGGGCGTCTCACTAGTTCGTCTCCTCTTCTTTCACGAAGAAGTTGGGATTGACCCCGGAGCACCTCTCATACTTCTCAGTCACCTTACCATCTAGGGAGAGTGTGCGATGCACGGGACGCTACACCGACCTGTAGATCATCATACGGGAGGTGGCTTTCTCCGTGTCGATTTGATAGAGTTCAAGGGGTTGGGCTTCGAAGTTATCATCGGCATGGATTGGCTGAAGAGAGACAAGGGCCAGCTACATTGTGTTGGGCACCGATTGTTACTCAAGAGCCCTAGGGGCAAGGCAGTTTCCTAACGTAGTGTACCGAAGGAGCCCACCCTAAAGATAGTGTCAGCCATGGCATTGATGAAAGAGGTGAGGAAGGGCCATACCGTCTACATGTGCTATGTTCAGGACACGAGGCAGGAGGAGCAGATGGAGTTGGATATCCCTATAGTATCTGACTTCCCTAATCTGTTTCCTGGGGAGTTGCCAGGCATGCCGCCTGTGCGAGAGGTGGAGTTCGCCATCGACCTTATGCCAGGAACGGGGCCTATTGCCAAGGCACCCTACCGGATGTTTCCAGCCGAAATGAGAGAGTTGAAGGTCCAGCTAGAGGATCTACCGGACAAGGGGTTTATGAGACCGAGCGTGTCTCCATGGGGAGCGCCAGTATTGTTTGTGAAGAAGAAGGATGGGAGCATGCGACTCTGCATCGACTATTGTGAGTTGAACACCGTATCAGTCAAGAACAAGTATCCTCTCCCACACATCGACGACCTATTTGATCAGTTGAGAGGAGCTTCAGTGTTCTCGAAGATCGACCTCAGATCAGGCTACCATCAGATCCGTACAGTAGAGGGAGACATCGAGAAGACCGCTATCCAGACGCGTTATGGTCACTATGATTTTACCGTGATGCTGTTTGGATTATCAAATGCGCCAGCCATATTCATGGACCTCATGAACCGCTTATTCAGAGAGCAGCTCGACACATCTGTTATGGTATTCATCGACGACATCCTAGTCTACTCTAAGACTAAGGAGGAGCACGAGGCTCACTGGAGACGAGTTCTAGAGATCATGAGAGAGAACCAGATATACGCCAAGCTCTCAAAGTGTGAGTTCTGGCTAGATAGCATGGCATTCCTTGGGCATATTATTTCAGCCAGCGGTATATCTGTCGACCCTGCGAAGATCGAGGCAGTTAAGAGTTGGCCAAGGCCAAAGACGGTGACAGACATCCGTAATTTCTTGGGTTTGGCCGGTTACTACAGGAGGTTCGTTCAGGAATTCTCCAAAGTAGCCAAGCCCATGACGAACTGGATGAAGAAGGACACTCGGTTTGTTTGGACTGATGATTTTGAGTGTTCTTTCCAGACACTGAAGGACCTTCTGATGTCGGCACCCATACTTACCATCCCTGAAGGGACCGACGGGTTCAAAGTGTATTATGATGCCTCAGGTACGGGGCTAGGGCGTGTACTCATTCAGCATGGCATAGTGGTTGCTTATACTTCCAAACAGCTAAAGAAACATGAGGAGAACTACCCGACACACAACTTAGAGTTAGGCGCAGTAGTATTTGCACTGAAGATTTGGCGCCATTATTTGTATGGAGTCACAGTGACTATCTACTCCGACCACAAGAGCCTTTAGCATCTCTTCACACAGAAGGATTTGAATATGAGGTAGAGGCGATGGGTCAAGTTCTTGAAGGACTACGACATCGACCTGAAGTACAAGGAGGGGAAGACGAATGTAGTAGCCGATGCCCTGAGCCGAAGAGCTCACTCCTTACATGCCATGCCAGCGAGCAGTAGCCTAGTCGAGAAAGTACGATGTGCTCAGGAGAACGACCAGTACATACAAACCATCAAGGAGCAGTTAGTTTTTTTTAGATGGTTTACGGTAGTAGGGTAAGTTTCGAACCCATTACCTTTGGTTCTTGTATACCACTCCTCTACCAACCAAGCCACAGGGGCTTGGCATCAGGCAGTAGTTAGTTGACAACACTTTTCAGGGGCAGAAGTATGATTTCAGACTCATTGATGACGGGCTGATCCGATTGAATGGTAGATTGTGCATCCCAGAGTCCAGCCCAAAGTTGAAAGAGAATATACTACGAGAAGCTCATTGCTCTTCTTTGTCCATCCACCCGAGATCGTCAATGATGTACAAAGACCTGAAGACTCACTTTTGGTGGAGTGGCATGAAGAAGGATGTAGCAGAGTTTGTTAAAACACTTTAAGATAGCATAATAATGCACAAGTAAATATAAAAAGTCACACCATCATAAACCATACAGTAACCTTACCAAAATACAATACATATACCAACCAAGAAGTTACCATCACAATTTTAGTCCAAATTAATTATTCCACCAATCCTCGCGCACACTGGTCTTTCAATAAAGGGCACTAAGACCCTCGACCCCTTGGACAATTATTTCCACCTCACCCCATATCTTTAAGCATGCACACCCCCTATAGGTCATCATCCCATAGAGTAGATCATGATGGCTTTCCCACAATTCATTGGTAGTGGGAAAAATCGGTGTCTGGCCTCCAAGGGCTCATCAACTTGTATAACCAGGTTCCATAGTCAATACCAAGTGTTTAGGTCATCCAACCACGTCCTTAGTTTTATTAAAACATCCACACAACATAAAAATAAGATCAAAGCGTATAACCACCATTAAATGAACAATAATCAAGTTAAAACACCTTTAATGTACTTTTAAAACAAATCCATAATTAAGGTCTTGCCACTGTGTAACTTCGATAGACCTCTTTACTAATACAATATCATCATCTTATGCGTAAATAGCCATGAAATTAAAGCAATAAACCACTAAAACAATCCTCATAATTTTAATAGAAACCAGAAAGGTCTTAAAGCATGTTCTTAGCTTTTATCTCGCTTTTAACTCATCAAAACTCAACTTGTGAACTTACCCAAGAACTGAAAAATTGAAGAGTGATAAGTATTCATCATTTCCAGCTTAAAAACCACGGAATTTACTCACAAAAATTATACACACAGCTTGGTCTAAGTTAAAGCGCAAAATTCACCAGAATTGACACTAAGAAAACAAGGGTTGTTCACCAAGATTCCCAGACCTTATTCGGGCCTACTATTACTACAAATCACCATTGAAGAGTCTAGTTTCACACCATGAAAATAGATAGAAGAGAACCACAGCCTAAGCTGTCGAAACAAACCAAACAGAAACTGTCGCCAGAATTGACACTTAAGGAAAGATTGGTTGTGCACAAGAAATACCTCGCTTCTTCTTGCCTTAACTCTTCACCACGATTTAGGTACTTGACTAGGCTAAAAAGAGTCTCCAATCCCTTCCAAGAAAATCGCCCTAGACCACCTTGAAATCCCTTTACTTCTTCTCGGCTCCTCCTCCCTCTTGGTTTCGATTTTAGGTTCCTAGGTCAACTGACTTGCTCCTCTTCTTGGCTTGTGTTTCTTTGTGTTAAAATAGGTTAGAGAATTATATTGGTGTAAGGAATAAGGCCAGGTCATGGGTCTTCTTATATAGGCAAAGAAAGATGACTAAATACTTATGATAAGCTTTTTAAGGTGACACATCACATTACACCTTCTCTTCTCCTATTGGACCTTGGTTTGGCTGAGTTTAATGAAGACACGTTAGGGCTGATGAGTCCTAGGGAGGTCGGCAAGGGGGCTGGTCATAATGAGGTGAAACTTAATCATGACAAGCATTAAATGTGGCCACCTTTCTTAAGACTTGTCTGCCTTATCTTGGCCGCCTCTTGCTAGGCTGATTGTGGTAACATGTCCTATTGATGTCTAAGTGTAAATGGAAGTGAATACATTTCTGGTTAAAGCCTATTCTAGGCGTCATTTAAGGGTGTAAAAGGAATTAAGTTGCTTTAAGGTCAAGTAATGAAGATGTGGAGCTTAGAACATAACCAATGACCTCATAACACCTCCTACTTGCTTGCTAGCTTGTATGGTTCCTATTGAACAGAATGTTAGCTAATCATTTCTTAACACCTCATGCTTCCCGACACCTCGTGCTTCCTAACACCTCGTGCTTCCCGACACCTCTTGCTTAGGTTTACTAGGTTACCATCTCGTGCTTACTACCTACTAGGTCGCTACCTTGTGCTTACCTCAACTAGGTTGCCACCTCATTAATAGCAAGCTACTTTTGGTGTTTCTTAAGAAGAAAACTAATTATGATGGAGTAAAACTAACTATGAGAGCATTTCCGGCTGCTAGGGTTTTACCGGGTCTTCTAAGGTCTTCCAAGGCTTTCCATCTCGGGTTACTAGGGTTTCCCAGGGTTTTATTAAGTCTTCAAGGCTTTCCTAAGGTTTTCATGACCATTTCTGGAATTTCTGGGACTTTCAGGAATTAGGGTTTCTAGCCCCTCCGGGACTTCCTGGACTTTAGGGTTTCCTCATAAATTGGGGTATTGTAGCAGAAATATGTGACTAGCTCTACCTAGGCAGTGTACCTATCATTTTGCGGAATAGTGAATTAATTGAGGGTTGTCGATCTCAGGGACCTCGTTTAATTAATTGACAATATATTAATTAACTAAGAAACCAAACAAAGAAAACAGGAAACGTCACTTTTTCAGATTTTGCTTAATTTGATTAAAAGACTGACTCAATAAACTAACATAAAATAATAAAACAGTAAATATAAACTAAATAAATAAATAAAGATTGAAACTTTTAAATCTAAAGAAGCACCATGGATTGTTTTGCAAATCTTCACTTTATTAATCTATTAATAAACTCTTCCCTAATTCTCCAATAAACTCAGGAATCTTAATTAATCCGTTGACCGGTCCCTGTACAACGAATCCTAATTGGTAGAAATAACAAGCCGTAAATCATGCCCAAGTCAATTCTAACCAATCGCTTTATAACCAATTCCTATTGGAGACAGATTAACCTATAGGCAAACCATGCTTCTAGTCGTTAATCCGGTTTAACTTCCTATGTCTTGTTTACTAATCTTAGCATCGCATTTTGATTAGAAAACTACAAATATTACTTTAATAATTGATCAAAAGATTAAAGCACATGAAGAACAAGAATTAAACTATTGCATTAATGAATTAGCAAAAAGATGACAAAATAAATATAAAGATCCGGTTTGCTACCCCAATCCGGGGAGCTAGTCTAACTACTCAAGCATGACTCTAAAAGTAACAAAAACAACAAAGAAAAACACATTGACAGTTTATATAAAAAGGAAGAAGAAACTCTGTTAGAAGATTCCCCGCTCCGGTTTCTGTCATCACGTATCTTTGCATTCATTCTCTATCAGATGTATGAAGTGCTGACAATGATGGGGTTGTGGGTGTGGAAGAGTGGAGATGTATCGTAACCTAATTCTTCCTTTTATAATAACGGCGGATATCTTGGCGTGAATACTCTAACTCCCGTATATGTGTGTTTGATGGTGATTATAACGATTGATGAGCAGCCCACGTGATTGATCATGAATGTGAGATAATATGCTCTATAACAACTCAAACTTGTCGCCTCTGTTCTCAAAAGTGAGTAATCATGAATCGAAGATTTATTAAATTGATATCACCGTTAACGTGTTCTAACAGATTGCATGAGTGGATTTCCATGAGTGCATGGCTGTACGGTCAGAGCTTGTGATACTGGCCCACGTGAGATTATCATGTGAAGATTGGTAATGACTAATGACCATCAGTAATTTGCAGCCTTCAATGACGTGAAGTGGAAACAAAATAATGGGGTAATGATGGTCTGATGTAATATGGCTGCTGTGAACAATGATTAAGGATCATGGATAGTGAATTAATTTCACGCCTAATTGGTGTAGACCAATGATATCCTTGTGCAGCGCCTCATTTTTGCAGCAATATCAACATGCCAAAATCGATCGTGTATATTATATATATAATATAGTAATTGTTATGTTGAATGTAAGACTTTTTTCTGCATTTGACACATAAAATATATGAGTTCTCATTTAAACATAAATCTTAGGAAAAAAACATGATAAGTGAGAAATATGATATGAATTGTTATGAAAATGTGAAAAATTATAACCCTAAAAGTAGATATATTTTACACTAATCAGGTATTTCATTTAGTGACTCCTTCGTGAGTTGCTTGAAGAAGACTCCAGATTTCATTCGCAGTCTTGTAGCGATTGACTCTTCTCTGCTCTAGAATGGACAAGCAAGTATAGATGGCTCGAGATGACTGTCTATTCAGTTCATACCTTTTGCACTCATTAGCAGTCCATGTATATCGATCTGGATTGACTAGGAGGTCTCCTCCAATGACGATCTCCCATAACTCAAAATTAAGTGACTCGATATGTTGCTCGCTTTCATTCTTCCAGTGATCGTAATTCGTGGAAGTGAGCCTTGGATGCTCGGAGTGCATTGTTTGATTGGCGAAAAGATGTGCCATTGCTTCTAGATGGAATGTCAACTAGACGAGGCTCTGATACCACCTGTAGGATCGGACAACTGACTCAAACCAACTGAAGGTGTGAGCCTATGAGTTGGCATGACTCAATCGAACTAAGAGTGAGGAAGCAGTAACTTAAATGCGAAACGTGAAAAGACTCAAACAAACTAATTGAGTATACACTCAAAAATGGACAGACTTTGTTGAACTCAACACGTTACAAAATATAAGTCATTTTATTTCTTGGTCAAACAAAACAACTTACAATGCCCACTTAGTAGAAGAGATCTACTTCGCGGTTCTCACTCACTCACCCAATACAATTTCTGATCAGCTCAATGATAAATGTAGTAGACTAGGAGTCTATCAATGTGTGCTAACTAAACTTTATACTTTTCTCTCTCTAATGCACACAACTCTCTACAATATTTCTCTTAGTAAAGTCTCTCAGGAAGGTGCAAAAAACAAATGAAAGTTACAGCTTTATTTATACTAAACTAGTCATGACCGTTGTGAAGAGTTAGTTCCTGAATTTTAGGAACTAACTCGGTCAAGGCATAAAACTCAAAAGAACGAGCCCAGTCTTCAGATGACTTCAATGTTGAGAGGATTTGGGCGCAAGTCAGACCGTTGAAGAGTTGACGTTGTTGCTCCTTAAATTTCACAACTAATCGACAGAGTCTCTCGAGCTTTCAAGGTGGACTGACTCTGTTATGTTTTGCAGCGTGTGATTGACTCTGTTGATATGGTTGACTATCTCAGCAGCATCTTCATGCTCCAACACATTTCCTACTAGGATCTTTGGTATTTTCCATCCAACAAATAGATGTGTTATCCTTCTTCTCCCTGTTTGAGATCCTCTGTGCCTTCCGCTTCTTCCATCAAAAGCACATAACTCCTCTCCCCTGAGTCAGACTTATACGCATGCTAACACCCTCCCTTCTACTACCCCCATCCGATTCCTTTTTAGCCATCTCAACCCCATTCTATTGTCACGCTATCACATCTGAAGTCATTGATAGAGGAACTAACCTTGACGCAAGTTGAGGCACAGAACCCAGTCCCTTCTTCTCACATCTTACTAAACGGAAAGCCTTGGCTTCATCCTCGACAGTAACAGTGAAGTTGATGATCTGTAGCTTAATATCACATTGAGCATCCTGAATCACATCATCGCGTGCCTTTATTCAAGCCTGGACAATTCTGTTGCCTAACACCTTACTGCTAAAAGCCATATGCAAGACCTGTTGCACGTTTAAAGTAGGTTCACCGACCAGGACAAACTCATGACTCTCGTCTTTGTTCCTCAAGCCACCTCCCGTGAAGTCTAGTTTTTTCTTGAGCAGATCCGTGTTCAGACCCTTGAAACTCACTCTAGTAGCTAGAGTGTGGGAATTAATGTCCCCGGCCAAGGAGCTAATCTCGATTATAGTCTGAGGCCTAGAAGACATATCTCTTGTTGCCCACGCACAAGCAAGACCCGAAATGATATCCTCACCCACCAACACTCGATAGAAAGCCCAGCCGACAATAGTAATGTAATTAAAGAGGATCGTATGGGGAAAGGAGATAAGGAGAAGGAATTTTGAGGAGAAAGGCAAATCGAAAATCTATTTGCAAAACTTATTTATAAAAACTTGGGAGCTGTGATGAGATCTTGACATTGGAAGTAAAACCATGAACATGCAAGACATGTACCCCTAATTATAAAAAAACTTAATATAGTTGGTGATTGCCGCAAGCTCCATGAATTGGCAACAATCGCCATGTCCATCTAGTGGGCGAGCATAGTCGCCGATGAAGGGTTGAACAGTAGACCTGAAAAAACTGACATGTACCCCAAAAATCTAACCAAACCAATCAAACCCAAAAGTTGACCTAGTTGTATAATTTAAAAAATGACTTTAAATTCAAAACAATCTGAACCAAACCAAATTAAACTGAAAAATAGGTCCAACCATGAACCACCCAGATTGAAGTTACCCAAACCAAAGTCGCCAATATCCAAATTAGATCTCAATGTGTATATGATTAACACATTAACTAGATTTTTTATTTCAAGCAAAAGCTATCCGAAGTAAAATTACCCGAATACACAACCTAAAGTATCTAAAACATGAATATAACCGAAAACCAATTTCATCTGACCCGAACCACACTCGAATCTAATAACAAACAATCTTTAATTAACTTGAACCGCACTGATCGGAACTAAACCCCAATTATCCCAATGGCCATGTCTATGGACAGTTGTCACATATGTTATGGCAGTTGCCAGCTATTTATGTTGTAGAATTTACACTAAGTTATTATTTATGTTGTTGGATTTGTTAAAAATATTTTGGAATAACATTGCAAAAAATGTATCTCACACTCTAAGCTTTCAAGTATTTCCAACTCTACTTCTCATCTTTTTTCTCACAACTCTATTTTTCAAGTATTTCCAACTCTACTTCTCATCTTTTTTCTCACAACTCTATTTTTAATTTGCTCCAATTTCTAATACACAAAGTAAGAGTACAATTATCTACTTTTTATCCCTAATTAATGTGCCCATATCTATAAAATCAACTATTTAGAACATAAGAAAGTTTTTTTTATAATTAGGACATTGAGCCACTTTTATTAAATTGAAAGTTCTGGTAATTCCAGTTGGATTGGTTTGGCTTGGGCCTTAGTAAAACCTTCACTAGTGCAAAAAGGGTCTTTTTCGGCGGTTTTTTATCCCTTTTTCGGCGGTTTACATGGTACCGCCAAAAAAGGGTCTTCCCTCATTTTCGGCGGTTCCTAAGGCAACAACTGCCGAAAAAGACCTATTTCAGAGGTCAAATTAACGTGAAAAAAATGGAGGATTTTCGGCGGTTTCTACTTGGAACCGCCGAAAATAAACAAAAAACGTGGTCTTTTTTGGCGGTTCCAAGTAGCAACCGTCGAAAATCCTCCATTTTTTTTGGTTTTTCTCGTTTTCGTTTATAATCCCACATATGTCACATAACCTGTTAATATGCATCCAAATATGTCCACATATCTCTCTACATCACATGGTAGAGGATCTCATCACTCTTTGTAAGTAAATTGTCACAAAAATCCAAAAAATAATGACACGGCTTACAAATGACCATACACACCACATTTAAAATGGTCACAAATGACCATACACCACAATTCACATAGTCACAAATGACCATATACATACACAATTGATCAAATGTTCACTAATATACTCAAAGTGGTCATTTTTTACAATCTATCTAACCATACAAGTCTAACGAAAGTTCTAAATAACAATTCGAGAACAAAAAACAAAAATCAAACCAAATTCATGCAGACGAAATCCGCCCAATCCTCTAGCATCCCGTTGATGGTTTCTGTGTTATATTCTACAACACTAGGGAAAACCTTTGAAAAACAAAACACGACAAAATTGGTTAATCATCAAACAATTATATTAGTAATTGAAAAATAAATATAACTTCGATATACCTGTTCTAACTGATCATCCATCTCACCAAATAGGGTGACTATGTCATGCATATACCTCATGACATAATACCCACACTCTGAACATCCTGGTTGACGTGAACACTTAAACACAGGAAGAACAAAACTAATTGTAATACTCCGTATTTTTCGTTTTTCAGATTTCGTGACATAACATCTCGGTTAATGTTATTAATTAAAGTTATGTTATGTAGTGCTTTGTTTAACTGATGGGCTGATGGGACGTCGGAGTCTTTAAGTTAAAAGGCGAGGGACAAGGAGGTCTTATCCCCTCTCTTTTATTTTGGTAAGCTTCTTTAAGTAATTGATTGGGCAATTTTCTTATTTTTTCCAATCATGATCAGTTCTCAAGTCCCGCTCATCCTCTCGACAGTTTTGCGCTCTCTTCTTGTCTTCTCCATTGGTGTGCTTCTGAATTCCTGGTGCGTTGCTGGTGCGTTTGGGATCGAATTCCGGTTCTGTGTGTTTGCGCTTCCTCTGCTGTGATTCAGGTTTGGTTTCCCTTTCGATTTTGGTGGGGTTTGCTTCTGTTTTGGGAGAGAGACAGTTTTCTGATTGTTGGATGGTTTGCTGGCTGAATTCAGTGTCGTTTAGTGCATCTCCTCTGCTGCGTTCTGTTCGCTGAGTTGCTAGGGACGTCTGGTCGGATTCTACGCTTCAAATTCATGTAAGTGGGGGATGGAATCGGGGTTGTCTGCTCACCCTCGGGGATTGCTTTTGACTTCTATTTTCGGATCTGTTCTGGGTGTGTTGCTTGTGTGATTTCTTCTCGTTTTGCGTTGTTAATCGATTGGCTAAACCCCCGAGGGTACTGTTTTACAATCCTATGAGTTTTGGGTGAGTTTGTGATGATTTTGGCTCTCTTCTGCGCGTCTGTTCTTTCTGGAATTCGACAGTTTTGCGCTGTCCGAACTTCTGTCCGAACATGCAAGTTCGGACAGTTCATCGGGCACGTTGTGTCTTTTCAGGATTTTGAAGTGTCCGAACGTCGGTCCGAACTTGTAAGTTCGGACCCGACGCGAGGATGATTTTCGTGTGAGTTTCGACATCTGTCCGAACTTGCAAGGTCGGACGCAAGTTCGGACATGATGGGAGTTTTGGTTTCTGACTTTCGACTTACGTCCGAACTTCGAAGGTCGGACGTAAGTTCGGACATCGACGTTTTATCAACCTCTGATTCTCGGCCTCTGTCCGAACTTGCAAGGTCGGACGCAAGTTCGAGCATGCCACTGTTTTGAGCATAACTTCTCTGTTTTAGCTCCGTTTTGAGTTCCGTTTGCGGGGTTGAATTCCCCTATCTGTGTACAAGCTTCTTATGCTGTTTATATGCAGTTCCATGCACTTAAGATCTGTTTTGTGAGCTTTTGGTTTTGGGACCTAGTTACTTTGTTTCTAAGCCTTGGATGGTCGGGTCGGGCTGTCCCGTAGCATGCTGCGCAGGAATTCCTTCTGTTTATACTCCTTAGGGTCTCCCTTAGGACGTTATTTGACCGACGGGTCTGTTAGCTGTCTCTACGGCTTCTGTTGTGGGATCTTCGGATCCATAGGACCTTACGTGAGTCCTTCTGTTGTGTTAGCTTGTTTCTAGTGTCCCACTCTTCTGTATCCGTTTCTGAAAGTCCGACTATGATTTGAAGTGACGTTCTGCTCTGCTTCTGTTTTGTGCTTCCTTTCTGTCTGATTATATTGACTCCGCCTTCCTCTCTGTTTATAAACTATTCTTCTACTTCTGTTTTGAGTGGGCTTCCTTGAGGAAGTCTTCTGCTTGCTGGGCTGTTTAGCTCACCCCTTTACTTTGTTGCAGATTGAGCTCGTGGGATCTTCTCTCTCTTGTCCCTTGCTGCAGCTTCGTTTGTTTACGTTTTGTTGACTTTGTTTACTTTGCGCGTTGGACGCTTTAGAGTTTGTGTAGCCTTCGGGACTCTCTTTGTATTTGACTTATAAGTATTTAGATCTTGTAAACTCTTTTGGTATTTATACAAGTTTGTTATTAGGTTTTGGGATTCGTTTTGCTTAGAGCCTTGCGACGTTAGGTAGTAGACTCGCGGCGTGTAACGGCCCTAACTCCTAGGCCGGTTTTGGGGTCGTTACATTTAGTGGTATCAGAGCCAGGTTGCTCGTTCTTTGGTGTTTGTGGGGTTTGTCTGCATGCGAGGGTGTCTGAAAGGTCTGCTGTTTGATTCTTGATGGTTTCTGATAATTTTGGTGTTGTATCTTCAGTATGCCTCCCCGACGTTCAGGACGTGGTGCAGCTTCAGGCGATGCTCCCCAAGGGGACATTGCAGAGATTGTACAGCAGGTGGTGACCCAGGTGTTGCAGACCGTAGGGGCCACTGCTGGCCAGGCGACAGGAGCCGGTAACGCGGGGGGCAGCAACGTGAAGGCGCTTCAGGAGTTCCTGAATGAAATACCCCAAACTTATTAAACATGGATTAAATATTTAATCACATTAATTAAGGCCTGAACATGCCTTATAAGTCAACTGAGAACAACAGTGGTCAACATAAAACAAGATGTTGCACCCTTTGACTGTTAAGGGTAAATAAATACCCAAATGAACTTCTTAGGACCTAAAAATTTGTCCTAAGTCTATTAACATAATATTAAACATATTATAACCGTTGGACAACACTCCAACACAAACAACAAGCACTTACATGCTTCAAGGTCAAATAGAGCAAAAAGGTGCTCTAAGAAACCTTAAAAATCTAATGACCTCTAAATGATATAAAATTGGATACCATGATCAAATATCATGTAAGGGACACAACAAGACCGTTGTCAAAGAAAACCAAGCTCAGAAACACCTTGCGACACAAAACGTGCACTAAAACTCCTTAAAGCACGTTTTTGTGTAATCGCCTTCTAAATTGGTTTTAAATGAGCTAAAAGGTTATAAATACCTTTAAATATGATAAAATATCATATTATATGATATTAGGAATTTAATTCCAGAAATTTATGAATTTTTACAAATTTAATATTAAAATATTAATAAAACCCTAAAGTGGGGCCCGTTTGGGTCAACATTGACTAAGTTGGTCAATGTTGACCATTGACCACGAAATGGACTACATAAAATCAGATAATTAAGTCTATTAACAGACCAAGAGACAAGAGACATGTGACAATTAAATAATGCTCTTACTTTTACATAAAATAACAAAAAAAAGTAAACTTTACCTTATAAAACAAAAAGGTGGGTACCACTTACCTTACCCCATGTGATGCCAGCCGGTTTTGGAGCCTTCAATTGCTCCTCTTTTCTCTTGCAATTCGGTGCTCCAGCTGGTACAAGACAAAAGTGCTTAGTCACCTTACAATAAGTATACTAAAGTAACATTATTTATCTCATTTTGATTCAAAATTGGCTCCAATCATGCCTACCTTTGTCAATCAAGCTCGGCTGCCTCCTTGCCTTATCTCCACCGAATTCCCCTTCAATTATCAACTCCAACCAAGCATTGATGAGTCATCAAACCAATAATGACCAAAAAAATTCAAAAAAAGTGCTTTAAGGCAATAATAGGTCATCCTCCTTCATTTCTTCTCTTCAGCCGAGATGGCTCACTCCTTGAGCTCTCTCAGGCTCCCCTCCACCGTAGGTAAGAGTTCCAAGAACCATTGATGAGATATCAAGCTCTAGGTAAGCTCTTAAGGCATAAAAATGCCCTTTTTCTTCATCTTTCTCTCCTTTTTCGAATGATCTACACTCCAACCTTTTCTATACATCTATGTAGAGTGATTTGGAGGTTAAAGGAAGTGTTGGTTTCGTACATAACCAGATCTAAGGAGGGAAGTTCAAGTCTTGACCATTTAAGGTAAAAATGTGCTTTAAGCTCATAACATTTGATTCCCTTCATGTTCGGCTGTGAAACTTTGGTCATAGCCTCATCTTATTCTCCTTTTCATGTGGAATCTGTTGGTTAGCCATTTGGAGCAAGGGTGGCCGAGATCCAAAGGAAATACCCTCTTTTAAGGCATTTTTCCAAGGTAAAACCTAATAACAAGGCATCTTGTCGTGATCTAGCTATTTCCTATGTCAATATAGTAGATCTAACACCTTGTGGTGTGTTTGATTCAGGCCGAAACCATCTTGAACTCTCCTTGCATTTTTAAGGTGATTTTTGCCTTAAATCTTACATAAATTATTCCTTATGGTTAGATCTTTCTTGGAGACTAACTATGCCTTGGTTTCTGTTTGAAAACATGTAAAACAAGCTGTGGAGAATTTCTACTTAAGGTGGCCGAACCAAACAAGGTTCTATCTAGGTTAAATCAAGGTATAAATTACTTAAAACCCTAACTTGTTACATTAATACAAGTTTAAGCTATTCCTAATTAATTGCCGTGAGTGAAGAGGTGAAATAAGGTCTTGTTTGACCTTAAAATGATTAAGGAATGGCTTAATAAATTTTATAACTAATTAAACAAGCATAAATGTCAAATTTAAGACATTATGTGGAAGTTTGGTAAATAAATGAAAATTATATGGTGAGGCCGAGATTTATAAGTGTTTTGGGACATTTATGTGTAATTTATTTTGCAAGCCAATGTTTGTAATAAGGCCATGTATTTTAGGCCATTTTATTTATGCATTTACAAGCTTTTAATTAAGTTTAAGTAGTATAAATGCATTACCGAAAATAAATGGGGTATTTGGTGTAATTAAATTAAATTTGGGGGCTTTAGAATAATAAGGCCGAAAATGAGAGGTAAAATGGAGTTAAAATAAAGTTTATAAGATTTTATAAAGTTTTGGGGTTAAATGGTGATTTCTAGAAAGTTTGGGTGCAAACCGTAATTATAAGGAATTGGTGGTCAAGGAAATATTAAGGTGGTCAACCTTGACCATATGATAGGTTTTGACCAAATTAGATAAGTTAAATAACTTATTTAAGGTGTTACAATAAGATAAGTATTTTATGGTAATATTTTTATGACATATGTGGTAAATATGTTATTACCAAAAATAAAGGGTGTACAATGGTATTTTAAACACCCATGGGCTATTAAGAATTTTTAGGAATTTATTGGGTCGTTTTTGGAATTAAAATAAACTATATATGTATAATATATAGTTATTATGTCATTATGACACTTTGGAGAAAAATAGATGGTGGAATGGTAAATACCAAGAGTATATGGGTTAATAAGGATATTATAACCCTTTGGTGAAATTTGGAGATTTTTAGAATTATTAAGAGAATTTATTAAGATATGTGTATGAAATATGGTTTTAATGATATGGAAGAACTATATGTTATAAATAGGGCCAAATGGCAATTATAGAATAGCACAAGGGCTGTTCGGAATTTACAAAAAATAACCATAGGTTATACTCTTTTATAAGTTAGAAATGTTATATTAAATGGTATATATAACATGGTAAAAAGAAAGGGGTGATTTTGTAAATAAAGGAAACTATGGTTTATGGAAAAGAATAAGATTTTCTTATGGTGCCTTAGAGGCAATAATAATAGTTTTGTATAAAGACTATAGGTTATAAGTTAAAGGGAATAAAAATATCACATAGTATGGTATTAGTATATGGTATAACATTACATAATGTTATGTGGTCAAAACGGAATTTAAATTAAGTTAAGGGCTATACTGTGTTAATAAGAGTTGAGAGATGAATTTTAGACTAAGGTCTATAATGTTATAAATGTTATGACAATGATATGGTTTAGATGGAATTAATATAAGGAAGGGTACTCACATAAAATAATGTGACAAACTATAAATAAATGAGATTCATAAACTAAGGTGTTTATGGAATAAACCTTAGGAGTTGTAATTATACAACATAAGATGTTACATGACATTAGGATAATAATCTTAATATAAGTTGTATAATATAATACAACTAATGGGAATAATCATCCAATAAAAGATGATAAAATGTAACATAAAATACAAGAGTTTATGAAACTCATGGGAATTACCTACGTGGTAAATATATACATACACAAGGATAATGTATATAAGGTGGATATATCTTTTGGTTGGAAACCATATGATTTAATGGTGGTGATTATTTAAAAAAATGTATATAGTCATGAACTATAAGTTATGAGTTTTCGATACAATACAAAAAAAATAATAATATACTACAATCATGCATGAATACATGCAACTATAGGTTACGTACCTAAACTAGATGTGGATAAGATTAAAAGAAATATAAGGAGTTAAACTTAACAGTTGAAATAGTTTTGACGTACGCGTTTTAAGTAACAAAGCCGATTGTTTTAGAAAAACCTGTAACAAACAACTGTAGAAAACAGGGGTGAACTGTCGGGGTTGCTTATTATTCGGAAATACCGGATGTAGTTAGTCGTGGAGACTGACTTATAGTTTTATTACCGTTTAGAGTATACTTCTGACAAGGACGCTTGACGAGCTAACGGACTACACGGAGCGTAGGATCTTGCTGATTCATACTCCACCGTAATACAGTCAGGGTGAACGGTATGTAAAGGGGTTTGCCGAGTTGTCCTAAGGTTGCTCCTTGGGCTCGGATTTGGTTGATATAACTTTTATGTTGTTATGTGTCTTTGGTTGTCTCTGAGGGCTTCCTCAGTTCAGACTTCTGTGCGATCTGTGATAAAGATTGTTTGTCTGAATGTGTTAATTAATATGCATGAATTGTATATTTATAGCTGCTTATTATTTACTGTTGTTGAGTTAACAGTATTGGTTCGTATATATGAACCTATATATATATATATAACGAACTAGCGGCTATGGTGCTATCTTATATGAAATATAAGGAACGTAAGTAAAACGTCGTAGCACTATGATAATAACACATACATATTATCTGAGACTTTTGTACGGAGCATTGGCCTTTTCTATACGCCGCTCTTGTATCTAACACTGGATCCCGAGTTTATAGACTCCGGATTGGACTAATGACCTTAGTCTGCTGTGTTAGAAAATTTGGTAATGCGATGCGATGGTATAATTAATTAATTAATGGAATGGAAGTAAAGCCAAGAGGATGTGGCTCTTGGTGCGCGCTGTGATCACAAAAACGATACCAGGATGTCCGCGTACGGGTCCGTAAGTATCAAGAAAATTTCCCGTGAGCTAGAATGGCTCGTTGGTTGGAGACTCTACCGTTGGAGTGGCTACTGCCGTGGGTGACCCGCCATAATATATGGGTAACTAGAGACATGTCGTTTTAACGAGACATTGTCACTAGGTATAACTGAACAACTAAAATCATTGAGACTTATACAGTGGCGAACAATACTACGGACGAGACTTAATACTTGTTTATTATTCTCGTTGTTTCGCTTTGTTGTTCATTGGTTATACTTGTGGTTATTTTATTGTGTGTTGATGGTTGGATGGAGCCTACAAGGCTAAGGTAAATTAAATATGAAAACTGTACGCTACGGCGAATGTACATTGTACATTATATTGTTATTTCTCGATACGTTCGATATATAAATGTTGTATGGAATATTAAATGAATGTTTGGATTGGATGGACGGTTAAATGATTATGGATATTTGGATGGTTGATAATATATATTATACATTTATGCTTCAGTTTTGATTATAACTGTAAAAAGGAAAAGCATGAAACCAATTTAATAATAAGATGGTTAAAATGACAAGTGACCATTAGGGTCCAGGCCCGGCATACTCAGCGTCTATCGCTGATACTACACCATTACAGGTTGTTGATTATTGTCGGAGCTGAAGAGCAGGAACAGGGTAATTGGAGTGTTACTTTTGTCACCACACTTGGAGATGTTGTATAGCAATGAAGATGGTGAATTGTATTATGGTAAGGTTGTGTATTCAGGATTGGGTAGATGCTCACTTGTCGATGTTTATGGTTTATGGACTTAGTGTGATGTATAGGAGCTTCTCGTTATCACTACGGTTAGCAGTTTGTTTATTTTGAAAGTTGGATGTAGTTTGGCTACGTTGCTCGCATGGGCGAGTAACGGCCGGTGACACCCGAGTGAGTTTTGTAATTGTATTTTTTTCCGCTGCGAGACGTTTTATTTATTGCTACGTGAGAGATTATATCGTGATTATTGAGAGGGGTTTACAAAAGTGGTATCAGAGCGGAGTACCGCTCTGATGACGAGAAGATAAGTTAAGACAGTGAGCTTAGGACTTGGGAAATATTGGGAAACATTTAAGAGGTACGAGACGATTCGTTTTAAAAGGATATTGTGTCTAGTAACGCGAATTGCGTGACAGGTTAGCCTTAAGGCAATTTAATATCTATTGGTTGGGTACCGTAATTTACCGAGTATTTATGTGACATACTGTACTACAGATGTCTGGTGGTACTAGAGGGCGTGGTACTGGTAGACGTGGAGGCGGTGACCCCGGCATTTCAGGAGTTGCTGAGACGGTTGCAGCCGTTCTTGCACAGCTGGGTACTCAGATAGGAGGAGCACCAGCCCACCCACCACAGCTCAGGGAAACGAACTGGCTGAAGTCAGATAGCGAGACCCGACCACCTACGTATTCAGGGGAACCAGACCCCGTGGCCTTGGAACGTTACATCGTTGAACACGAGAAAGCATTTGAAGCTTTACAGGTACCTGACGATAAGAAGGTCACCATTGCTGCTTTCCATCTAAAGGATGCAGCCAGTACTTGGTGAAGATTGGTCAAGGACCATCACCTGGCTACGCCCGACTTTTCGTGGGCTGCCTTTGTCGAGTTGCTGAGAGGGAAGTACTACCCAGCACATCTCAAACAGAAGAAGCGCCAGGAGTCAGAGACACTGACCCAAGGAGGTCTGACCGTGGATGAGTATTATGCTCGATTCATTGGTTCGCTGGACTCCATTCCCGGTGTGGATTACTCAGAGACCGTGAAGGTCGAGAAGATCCGGGAAGGACTATTATTTCGCATTCAGATGGCGATGGGTGCTACCCTCTACACTACCATCCAAGTACTAACATGAAAGCCATAAAATTCGTTACTTACTACATTACCAATTAACTTCGTGAGAACTTACCAAGGAGATTCCAGGAGTGTTACGAGGCTGCCTCGAGGACGGAGCTAATGCTCCAGACTCGGGAAGAGACTCTCAGGGCCAAGAAAAGGGAAGAACCCTGAGGGAGAGTCTGAGGGTGGAGGAGCATCTCCAGGCGAAAGCCAAAAGAAGGGAAAGTAAGGACTTATTCCATTCCAGATTATTTATCATATTAAATACCTTAGGAATGCTGACCCGAAACCTTAAATAGGAAATTCTTTCCATAGAAAGGGCAGCAGGGTCACCAGGGAGCAAAGAGAAAAGAGCCCGTCCTTTGGTTGACCGGCCCAGCTATAGATGCTAAGCCTCTGAGATCCGCACCTCCTAAAGGTGAGAACACCTACCTCTTAAATTAAATTGTAACCTTAACCTTTATACCGCCAGATTTTAACTTAAACTTAAATACTACCATCAGGCACCGGACAGCCCCAGCGCCACTTTTACTGTAAGCGTTGTGGGAAAGACCATCCTGGGGTCGATTGCGAAGGCCGCAAAATTGTCTGTCGGTGCTGCAAGAAAGAGAGCCATAGGGAATTCGAATGCTGGATGAACCCAGAGAGCCGTAATTACAGGCCACCAAAGAATACTTAGAAGACCTCAGCTGGAGGATCTGGAGTACCACGAGGCGGTCAGGATGGCCAGACATCTACTGATGCTGGAGCCTATAAAGGCAAAGGAGTAGATAGAGCATGAATACCCTAACTCCATGAGACCGCTGGTGGAAGACTTTGTTTACTTACTATGTGGTGTGCTTACTTGGGATGTTAGAAAGAAACATGTTATGATTACGTGGGAGTGTGTCATTGACCACTCGCCTTTCTGTGTATGACTTTGGAGACTAGATTTGTGAACTTGATGCGAGTAAACTTTAAACCTTGACGGATATATATATATGAACAGGATGTTAATGCTTACATTACCATGTAGCGATACTCAAATGATGAAGAGTCAATGAGACCGAGAATTACTGAACCAGAATTTCCACCTGCATGGCGCACTTGCTATTGCAAGCGCTATGACAATAAACTACTGAAATTTCCATCTGCCTTGCGCAATTGCTACAGCAAGTGCAGCGACAGCAACAGTAACAGCTACTGCAAATGCAACTATACAACTACTACTCTTTTAACCTTTTTAAAAAAAATGTTTTTCAAACTTTTTCATACAAACCTTGAGATTAGAAACTTATGCAACTATGGAAGGACCGTTAGTCCAACCACTGCAACTGGGGACACTATACAGCCACTATGACTGTAAACCACACCAGTTTAAATTGTTGGGAATTTTCAGACAGGGCTTATTAGCCAAACACCATCAGTGTATACCCGCATTTGATGCTAGTCACTACTAGTGATGAATGTTTAGTCCTCATGGACAAGTATACCCTTTGTAGATACACCACCGTCAGGGAGGATGGTTGGGAAGTGAAGAGCCAAGTTGCTCAAGCTAGTATGCAATCTGCAATACATCCAATTAAACGGATGAGGGAAAGAATGTGAACTATGGAAGAGTTGTGATCATGATAAACAGGGAGAAGAGGAAAATGTGTTGTACTCAATGAGATAAAAAAAAAAGAGAAACAAGTTTGCTAATATAGCACGGATTTTACTTACATCGAGTTGAATAATACCAGTCTATGGCACAAATTACCACGGATGCCACAAAGGCAATAGCACTTATTATAGGGTAACTGAAAACATGAACTAATTGATAAGCCGCAAACTTATCATATTTTATGCACTAGATTTAGTATTATATTTATCTAAATAAAGTTATATTTATGTTATTTATGCTAATTATGTGTTAAAGTATAATATTTGTACAATCTTATGTTTTTATGAGTTTTCTGTGCAAGGAATGATTTTCTAGGCAAAAAGTTAATTGAAGCCGGACTCCATGCCGGGTAGTTTCTGCACGGCATAAGTACAGAACAGAAAGAAGCCTTGCCGGATGTTATGCCGGGTAAATGTTATCCGGCATAAGTGTAAAATCGCCTCGATTGACCATACGACAGCACATGTGATCCACGTGTTTTCCAACCGCTGCCGGATGTGATGCCGGGTAAGTCCTACCCGGCATTAGCACTGTTTCGCACGGACATCGACGGTTTCGACCGTTAGCAGTTGGGCGCATTTAACACGTGTGCCGGCTATTGGTGACCCGGCACGACGCCCGGCAAAGACACAATTAATGCCTATAAATAGGCCGAGGAAGGCTACAATTCAGCACACTTCAACATCACAATACACTCCATTCACGTCTCTGTTTCCACTCCACTCCATTGTTGGTGTCCAAGGCATTTCTACGGATCCATCCACGAGAAGAAGAGAAGATCTTGTCAGGGTTGAGGCTATAACCAAACTCCTTCTCCCTTATGTATTTCTTCTTTATTTGAGTGGATGGTGAAGTAGAAATCCTTGCTAGTTCTTTGTTTAGGGATGAATTCCTTCTTGTAAAACAATGTGTTCTTTTTAATATAATTTTCAAGTTTATTAAGAGTATGGTTCTTATTGAAAGAGAATAGTTGATCTTTTTTCTCTTCATGCAATTCTTACTTGTGGAAGACAAAACCCAAGTAAGATAGGTTAGACTCTCTTAATGGTCTTCCTACTCTCTTCTTATGAATTAAGGGTTAGTGGTAAGAGTGAGAATTAATCCATTTCCCCCATTTCCTTGTTCATTTCGCGGCATGATGATATGCTCGATTTGTTAATAGGGATGAGTTTCTGTTTTCTACCCGGAAACTGGAGAAAGAATATGCATTATGACTATGCCGGATGCACTGCCGGGTGGCCAATGTCCGGCATATTCAATGTCTTTGAATATGCCGTGCAAGTGGTATCCGGCAGGACACCCGGCGTGTTCAGTGTTGGTTAATTCGAAGGCTTGTGTTATGTTTCGAGATCATGTTGATACTTGGATGGTTTTACTCCCTAGATCAAGAATAATTTCATTGTAATTACCACATAGTTTAGTTAGTTTTAATTAGTTTAGAATTACATTCAATTTCCCCCCTTGCTCTAGAATAGGTTATTACCGGATTAGGACTAGTTTTCTATAAGTCCCTTGGGTACGATACTCTCGGTCGTAATATATTTACACTATACTCCGACCGGGTTTTATTTTGCTACCCGTAGTAGAGTTGTAGGATTAGTTATTTATTTTATTCTTTTTGTATATATTTATCCTAACAATTTCTCGTTTAGCAAATTGGCGCCGTTGCCGGGGACTTGGAATTAGTCCAAGTCCTAAATTCGGTAAAACGCCCTATTCTTTATTCTTTGATTCTTTGATTCTTTGATTCTTTAATTTATTTTCGCCCTTAGTTTTGCAGAGTTGAATGTGCCGTGCTTGGTGCCGGGCAGGTGTCACCCGGCAAACTCGGAGGAAGTCTGATGCCGGATATTCATTACCCGGCACTGGGTCCGGCATGTTCAAAGTTTTTCAAAATTTCTTGCAGTATTGAGTTCTTGGCAATTCAAAGTAGTTCCTATACTATGATTCTTTAATTTATATTTCGAGTTTGAACTTGCCGTGTATTATGCCGGATTTCCTTTACCCGGCATTTGGGAGGAAGTCCTGTGCCGGATCTGTTTCAGCCGGCATATCACCCGGCATGTTCAAATTTCTCTCAATATTTTCGAGCCCTGACATTCCAGACTTTCAGATGTTGAGGAAGCCAACTATGTGAGTAACCAAGGGTATAGGCAGCCTTGGCAACAGGGGAACCAACCCCCTCAACACTTTCAGAGTCAAGCCGGCTACCAGGGAGGTCCAAGGCAACAGACCATCCCACCCTACATCATCATCAGAGGCTGAAATGGCTGAACTTCGTGACATGATGTCAGCCCTGATGAACAAGACCCAGGATGCTCACAACGAGATCTCGACCATTCGCAAGGAGCACAAATCGTTGCAGTTGCAATTACACAGCAACTTCTGATGCAACCAAGACAGCAAGGTCAGCTTCCGTCCCAAACGCAAACCAATCCACGGGCATGCGAATTCGGTCACCATTCTACCAAGGATCTCAGATAACGCCAAGTAGCCTAAAAGGCTAAGTGTAGGGCGGGTCCTCCTCACACCTTCAATGTCAATCAGGGGAGCCTTTCTTACATTTAATTTCTATTTTTTATATATATGATTTGTTTTCGTCAATATTTTCAGCCTAGTTATTTTAGTTTTCTTCAAAAAAAAAAAAAAAAAAAAAAAGTTTTCCAAATTTTAAAATTTATAGTTCCTTTCGAACACTGGGACAGTGTTCCTGCCAAGTGTAGGCAGGGACCCCCCTTAAAAAAATAAGTTTTTATTGATATGCATAAGTTTTGCATTTTATTCAATGTTTTCTAAACTTTTTGCATGTTTTTGATCGAGATAAGATTAGGAATGACTAAAAGCTTGTTCTCTCAAGAGGTAAGCTCTCTAATGACTTATTCCTGTTTTTAACTTTTTGATTCTTTTTGTTTAACATGAGTATGATCTTTCTCCTAAATTCTTTCCTTTATATACTTCTGGGTTATTCTTTTCTTTCAAAATCGTGAAAAACCTTTGGGTGAAATCTTAAAAAGGGTTTTTGTGCAAAAGAAAGAAGAAGAAAAAGAAAAAATAAAGAGAAAAAATCTTCTTCCAAAGGAAAAGCAATATATTCCTTGAGGTTGCAAAAATGCCTCAGAATAAAAGCAAGAAACGAGAGTTTTTCCTTTTGTTTTTCTCCTAAATTCCCCGTTCTTCAATGCAAAAAATCATGGTTGATTCAGAAACCCTTGCAAAATAGGGCTGATTCATAAAAACCATTGATGAGAGTCTTGGCCACATTCAGAAACTCTTGAAAAATAGAGCTGAATGATGGAAACCGGAAAAAGGAGAGATACAAAATCCCTTATGCAAAATGGCTCAAAGCTTTTGATCGTTTTGAAAATTCTTTGTTTTATACCCATTAGTATGTTTTGATAGAATAAGGTAGATTAAGTGATACTTATGAATTAGAGTCATAGAGTTGAGAATATTTATCTACATTTCATTATAAAGTTTATCTGTTTTGTGCATAAGTAATTAGTCCTTTCTAATCTTGTTTTGCTCGAGGACTAGCAAAGGTAAGTGTAGGCCTTGATAAGCCGCAAACTTATCATATTTATGCACTAGATTTAGTATTATATTTATCTAAATAAAGTTATATTTATGTTTTTATGCTAATTATGTGTTAAAGTATAATATTTTGTACAATCTTAGTTTTTATGAGTTTTCTGTGCAAGGAATGATTTTCTAGGCAAAAATTAATTGAAGCCGGACTCCATGCCGGGTAGTTTCTGCACGGCATAAGTACAGAACAGAAAGAAGCCTTGCCGGATGTTATGCCGGTAAATGTTATCCGGCATAAGTGTAAAATCGCCTCGATTGACCATACGACAGCACATGTGATCCACGTGTTTTCCAACCGCTGCCGGATGTGATGCCGGGTAAGTCCTACCCGGCATTAGCACTGTTTCGCACGGACATCGACGGTTTCGACCGTTAGCAGTTGGGCGCATTTAACACGTGTGCCGGCTATTGGTGACCCGGCACGACGCCCGGCAAAGACACAATTAATGCCTATAAATAGGCCGAGGAAGGCTACAATTCAGCACACTTCAACATCACAATACACTCCATTCACGTCTCTGTTTCCACTCCACTCCATTGTTGGTGTCCAAGGCATTTCTACGGATCCATCGACGAGAAGAAGAGAAGATCTTGTCAGGGTTGAGGCTATAACCAAACTCCTTCTCCCTTATGTATTTCTTCTTTATTTGAGTGGATGGTGAAGTAGAAATCCTTGCTAGTTCTTTGTTTAGGGATGAATTCCTTCTTGTAAAACAATGTGTTCTTTTTAATATAATTTTCAAGTTTATTAAGAGTAAGGTTCTTATTGAAAGAGAATAAGTTGATCTCTTTTTCTCTTCATGCAATTCTTACTTGTGGAAGACAAAACCCAAGTAAGATAGGTTAGACTCTCTTAATGGTCTTCCTACTCTCTTCTTATGAATTAAGGGTTAGTGGTAAGAGTGAGAATTAATCCATTTTCCCCATTTCCTTGTTCATTTCGCGGCATGATATATGCTCGATTTGTTAATAGGGATGAGTCTTCTGTTTTCTACCCGGAAACTGGAGAAAGAATATGCATTATGACTATGCCGGATGCACTGCCGGGTGGCCAATGTCCGGCATATTCAATGTCTTTGAATATGCCGTGCAAGTGGTATCCGGCAGGACACCCGGCGTGTTCAGTGTTGGTTAATTCGAAGGCTTGTGTTATGTTTCGAGATCATGTTGATACTTGGATGGTTTTACTCCCTAGATCAAGAATAATTTCATTGTAATTACCACATAGTTTAGTTAGTTTTAATTAGTTTAGAATTACATTCAAATTCCCCCCTTGCTCTAGAATAGGTTATTACCGGATTAGGACTAGTTTTCTATAAGTCCCTTGGGTACGATACTCTCGGTCGTAATATATTTACACTATACTCCGACCGGGTTTTATTTTGCTACCCGTAGTAGAGTTGTAGGATTAGTTATTTATTTTATTCTTTTTGTATATATTTATCCTAACAATTTCTCGTTTAGCACTAATACACAAAAAAAAGGGGCAAGCAAAAAGAGGACAAAAAAAAAAGAAGGAAGAAGAAGAAGAAAAAAAAAGGGGATATCCATCAGAGGGAGATTGACAAAAGAATACTTCACAACAACTGTGTGACAGACATTACCAGTTTACTAAACGAGACATGGGACGACCGCACTCCGTTAGGAGCATGTGGGCCTGACAGACTTATTTATGAGTTAGTCGGGTAAGTAGTAATGTATCAGTACGGTACCCCATGCATGTAGACAAGTAGTGTTAGGAACACGAGAAGTAGTCAACTCCATTCTACGAACAGTAAGACGGATTACCTCGAAGATGGACGAGAAGAGCCGCAGTTAAACCAACGGGCTAAGGAAATCAAGAACCTTCAACAGAGAACAGTAGACAGTATACAGTGAAGACAGGGAAACAGTTCAAGGACAGGACCCCAAAAAAAAATCAGGAAAACCCGTTAGGGACGGATAATATGTAGAATCCTCATAAGGATCGAGTAAATTATTACAATCCAGAGGAAATCTACCAGATGATATGGATATAAACGCGTGACTACACAAGGAGAAAAGATAAAGCTATATGATAGCAGAAACCTTGCTCAAGGAACAGTGGATTTGGAATGTACCACTCACAGGATAATTCGCACATCTTTTCTATTTGCCTCATTGGATATTAGCTGTTGAGCGTTTACGCCTCTGCACTCTGTATGACTGAGTGTTTTGGTATTGCACTCGTGCAGTTATTAATCTAGTGGGAATGCAGAAAGATAAAGTGGATATCAACAAGAGTGTGTAAAAAAAATACAACAGTGTGTTACTCTGGAACAAAACCACCAGGAGACATGGATGACAAACATCATCCTTATGGACATATAGGCTGGTACGTCTTAGTATTACAAGACGAGTGCAAGAGCACTAAGTACTAACAGTAGCCAATGTCATATTATACCTCAAACTGAATATCAGTGAGAGAAGACATACACAAGTATGCTAGTGATCCAAACGAGTGGGTTCACAGCAATGGAAAAAAGAGGCAAACTGAGCCTATGTTCATGGGCCTGCACCTCATACGGAGCGAGTGGGCCCATTAGAATGAACTTGGGAGAGAGCACAAATAGATCAGTGCCTCACCCTTTATGCATTGTGGAGCCCTGAAGGGCTAGAGTCATACCCGTCTCTCTGATATGAGGATAATCCACGAGTTGATAAACTCTTTGAGAGCCAAGTATCCAGCGCTCCTTGTTGAGCGGCTGTTGTATACTTGTGGGGTACGGGGGCGTAACCCTTTTTAAGGGGGGTAGAGCCTCTTGGCTGTGCACTTGTGTGCACTAAATTTTTTGTTGTTGGTATGCATTGCATACAAAGAATTGGTGGTGTGCGGGGCATACGCGGTTGTTTGTTTAGTATGCATGGCATACAGTGAATTGTTTCGTATGCATGGCATACAGTGAATTGGTTTTATTGGTTATGTTTGGTACACAGGAATATACAGTTTGTAAGAGTAAATGTAAGTTAGTATAAAAAGGTCCTGGTAAGAATAAGTAATAATCTAAATGCGTTGTTTAGTTTGTTTATGTGTGATGTACACTGGTATGTATGTATCTCACGAGATACTTGTTTGAATGTTGTGTGTACACCATGTGTGTAACACTTTTCTTATGCTAGTTGTAATATGTATTCATATTGCTTTATAGAATGATTACATATGGTATCGCCTAGATACGAATGAATCATTAGATATGGAATGTGGAATAATGGAATGTTATGGACACCTTAGGGAGGTTGTCATGGTTGGTAGAACTGATAGGAAATGATGGTGCTGATGGATCACCTATATCCATATATGATTGAACTAACGCCACAACGTGATAGCTATGTGCTGTATAAGCACAATACGATGTTTGTAAATGATATATCATATAGATATACATTGTGGGAACAATGGGTAGTTATACATTTATATACATACCTATTTGATTAAAAGACTTCGGGACGAAGTCTTTTTAAGGGAGGTAGACTGAAATACCCCCAACTTATTAAACATGGATTAAATATTTAATCACATTAATTAAGGCCTGAACATGCCTTATAAGTCAACTGAGAACAACAGTGGTCAACATAAAACAAGATGTTGCACCCTTTGACTGTTAAGGGTAAATAAATACCCAAATGAACTTCTTAGGACCTAAAAATTTGTCCTAAGTCTATTAACATAATATTAAACATATTATAACCGTTGGACAACACTCCAACACAAAGAACAAGCACTTACATGCTTCAAGGTCAAATAGAGCAAAAAGGTGCTCTAAGAAACCTTAAAAATCTAATGACCTCTAAATGATATAAAATTGGATACCATGATCAAATATCATGTAAGGGACACAACAAGACCGTTGTCAAAGAAAACCAAGCTCAGAAACACCTTGCGACACAAAACGTGCACTAAAACTCCTTAAAGCACGTTTTTGTGTAATCGCCTTCTAAATTGGTTTTAAATGAGCTAAAAGGTTATAAATACCTTTAAATATGATAAAATATCATATTATATGATATTAGGAATTTAATTCCAGAAATTTATGAATTTTTACAAATTTAATATTAAAATATTAATAAAACCCTAAAGTGGGGCCCGTTTGGGTCAACATTGACTAAGTTGGTCAATGTTGACCATTGACCACGAAATGGACTACATAAAATCAGATAATTAAGTCTCTTAACAGACCAAGAGACAAGAGACATGTGACAATTAAATATATGCTCTTACTTTTACATAAAATAACAAAAAAAAGTAAACTTTACCTTATAAAACAAAAAGGTGGGTACCACTTACCTTACCCCATGTGATGCCAGCCGGTTTTGGAGCCTTGAATTGCTCCTCTTTTCTCTTGCAATTCGGTGCTCCAGCTGGTACAAGACAAAAGTGCTTAGTCACCATACAATAAGTATACTAAAGTAACATTATTTATCTCATTTTGATTCAAAATTGGCTCCAATCATGCCTACCTTTGTCAATCAAGCTCGGCTGCCTCCTTGCCTTATCTCCACCGAATTCCCCTTCAATTATCAACTCCAACCAAGCATTGATGAGTCATCAAACCAATAATGACCAAAAAAATTCAAAAAAAGTGCTTTAAGGCAATAATAGGTCATCCTCTTCATTTCTTCTCTTCAGCCGAGATGGGTCACTCCTTGAGCTCTCTCAGGCTCCCCTCCACCGTAGGTAAGATTTCCAAGCACCATTGATGAGATCTCAAGCTCTAGGTAAGCTCTTAAGGCATAAAAATGCCCTTTTTCTTCATCTTTCTCTCCTTTTTCGATTCATCTACACTCCAACCTTTTCTATACATCTATGTAGAGTGATTTGGAGGTTAAAGGAAGTGTTGGTTTCGTACATAACCAGATCTAAGGAGGGAAGTTCAAGTCTTGACCATTTAAGGTAAAAATGTGCTTTAAGCTCATAACTTTTGATTCCCTTCAAGTTCGGCTGTGAAACTTTGGTCATAGCCTCATATTCTTCTCCTTTTCATGTGGAATCATTTGGTTAGCCATTTGGAGCAAGGGTGGCCGAGATCCAAAGGAAATACCCTCTTTTAAGGCATTTTTCCAAGGTAAAACCTAATAACAAGGCATCTTGTCGTGATCTAGCTATTTCCTATGTCAATATAGTAGATCTAACACCTTGTGGTGTGTTTGATTCAGGCTGAAACCATCTTGAACTCTCCTTGCATTTTTAAGGTGATTTTTGCCTTAAATCTTACATAAATTATTCCTTATGGTTAGATCTTGCTTGAAGACTAACTATGACTTGGTTTCTGTTTGAAAACATGTAAAACAAGCTGTGGAGAATTTCTACTTAAGGTGGCCGAACCAAACAAGGTTCTATCTAGGTTAAATCAAGGTATAAATTACTTAAAACCTTAACTTGTTACATTAATACAAGTTTAAGCTATTCCTAATTAATTGTCGTGAGTGAAGAGGTGAAATAAGGTCTTGTTTGACCTTAAAATGATTAAGGAATGGCTTAATAAATTTTATAACTAATTAAACAAGCATAAATGTCAAATTTAAGACATTATGTGGAAGTTTGGTAAATAAATGAAAATTATATGGTGAGGCCGAGATTTATAAGTGTTTTGGGACATTTATGTGTAATTTATTTGCAAGCCAATGTTTGTAATAAGGCCATGTATTTTAGGCCATTTTATTTATGCATTTACAAGCTTTTAATTAAGTTTAAGTAGTATAAATGCATTACCGAAAATAAATGGGGTATTAGGTGTAATTAAATTAAATTTGGGGGCTTTAGAATAATAAGGCCGAAAATGAGAGGTAAAATGGAGTTAAAATAAAGTTTATAAGATTTTATAAAGTTTTGGGGTTAAATGGTGATTTCTAGAAAGTTTGGGTGCAAACCGTAATTATAAGGAATTGGTGGTCAAGGAAATATTAAGGTGGTCAACCTTGACCATATGATAGGTTTTGACCAAATTAGATAAGTTAAATAACTTATTTAAGGTGTTATAATAAGATAAGTATTTTATGGTAATATTTTTATGACATATGTGGTAAATATGTTATTACCAAAAATAAAGGGTGTACAATGGTATTTTAAACACCCATGGGCTATTAAGAATTTTTAGGAATTTATTGGGTTGTTTTTGGAATTAAAATAAACTATATATGTATAATATATAGTTATTATGTCATTATGACACTTTGGAGAAAAATAGGTGGTGGAATGGTAAATACCAAGAGTATATGGGTTAATAAGGATATTATAACCCTTTGGTGAAATTTGGAGATTTTTAGAATTATTAAGAGAATTTATTAAGATATGTGTATGAAATATGGTTTTAATGATATGGAAGAACTATATGTTATAAATAGGGCCAAATGGCAATTATAGAATAGCACAAGGGCTGTTCGGAATTTACAAAAAATAACCATAGGTTATACTCTTTTATAAGTTAGAAATGTTATATTAAATGGTATATATAACATGGTAAAAAGAAAGGGGTGATTTTGTAAATAAAGGAAACTATGGTTTATGGAAAAGAATAAGATTTTCTTATGGTGCCTAAGAGGCAATAATAAATAGTTTTGTATAAAGACTATAGGTTATAAGTTAAAGGGAATAAAATATCACATAGTATGGTATTAGTATATGGTATAACATTACATAATGTTATGTGGTCAAAACGGAATTTAAATTAAGTTAAGGGCTATACTGAGTTAATAAGAGTTGAGAGATGAATTTTAGACTAAGGTCTATAATGTTATAAATGTTATGACAATGATATGGTTTAGATGGAATTAATATAAGGAAGGGTACTCACATAAAATAATGTGACAAACTATAAATAAATGAGATTCATAAACTAAGGTGTTTATGGAATAAACCTTAGGAGTTGTAATTATACAACATAAGATGTTACATGACATTAGGATAATAATCTTAATATAAGTTGTATATATAAACAACTAATGGGAATAATCATCCAATAAAAGATGATAAATGTAACATAAAATACAAGAGTTTATGAAACTCATGGGAATTACCTACGTGGTAAATATATACATACACAAGGATAATGTATATAAGGTGGATATATCTTTTGGTTGGAAACCATATGATTTAATGGTGGTGATTATTTAAAAAAATGTATATAGTCATGAACTATAAGTTATGAGTTTTGGATACAATACAAAAAAATAATAATATACTACAATCATGCATGAATACATGCAACTATAGGTTACGTACCTAAACTAGATGTGGATAAGATTAAAGAAATATAAGGAGTTAAACTTAACAGTTGAAATAGTTTTGACGTACGCGTTTTAAGTAACAAAGCCGACTGTTTTAGAAAAACCTGTAACAAACAACTGTAGAACACAGGGGTGAACTGTCGGGGTTGCTTATTATTCGGAAATACCGGATGTAGTTAGTCGTGGAGACTGACTTATAGTTTTATTACCGTTTAGAGTATACTTCTGACAAGGACGCTTGACGAGCTAACGGACTACACGGAGCGTAGGATCTTGCTGATTCATACTCCACCGTAATACAGTCAGGGTGAACGGTATGTAAAGGGGTTTGCCGAGTTGACCTAAGGTTGCTCCTTGGGCTCGGATTTGGTTGATATAACTTGTATGTTGTTATGTGTCTCTGGTTGTCTCTGAGGGCTTCCTCAGTTCAGACTTCTGTGCGATCTGTGATAAAGATTGTTTGTCTGAATGTGTTAATTAATATGCATGAATTGTATATTTATAGCTGCTTATTATTTACTGTTGTTGAGTTAACAGTATTGGTTCGTATATATGAACCTATATATATAAAACGAACTGGCGGCTATGGTGCTATCTTATATGAAATATAAGGAACGTAAGTAAAACGTCGTAGCACTATGATAATAACACATACATATTATCTGAGACTTTTGTACGGAGCATTGGCCTTTTCTATACGCCGCTCTTGTATCTAACACTGGATCCCGAGTTTACAGACTCCGGATTGGACTTATGACCTTAGTCTGCTGTGTTAGAAAATTGCGATGCGATGGTATAATTAATTAATTAATGGAATGGAAGTAAAGCCAAGAGGATGTGGCTCTTGGTGCGCGCTGTGATCACAAAAACGATACCAGGATGTCCGCGTACGGGTCCGTAAGTATCAAGAAAATTTCCCGTGAGCTAGAATGGCTCATTGGTCGGAGACTCTACCGTTGGAGTGGCTACTGCCGTGGGTGACCCGCCATAATATATGGGTAACTAGAGACATGTCGTTTTAACGAGACATTGTCACTAGGTATAACTGAACAACTAAAATCATTGAGACTTATACAGTGGCGAACAATACTACGGACGAGACTTAATACTTGTTTATTATTCTCATTGTTTCGCTTTGTTGTTCATTGGTTATACTTGTGGTTATTTTATTGTGTGTTGATGGTTGGATGGAGCCTACAAGGCTAAGGTAAATTAAATATGAAAACGGTACGCTACGGCGAATGTACATTGTACATTATATTGTTATTTCTCGATACGTTTGATATATAAATGTTGTATGGAATATTAAATGAATGTTTGGATTGGATGGACGGTTAAATGATTATGGATATCTGGATGGTTGATAATATATATTATACATTTATGCTTCAGTTTTGATTATAACTGTAAAAAGGAAAAGCATGAAACCAATCTAATAATAAGATGGTTAAAATGACAAGTGACCATTAGGGTCCAGGCCCGGCATACTCAGCATCTATCGCTGATACTACACCATTACAGGTTGTTGATTATTGTCGGAGCTGAAGAGCAGGAACAGGGTAATTGGAGTGTTACTTTTGTCACCACACTTGGAGATGTTGTATAGCAATGAAGATGGTGAATTGTATTATGGTAAGGTTGTGTATTCAGGATTGGGTAGATGCTCACTTGTCGATGTTTATGGTTTATGGACTTAGTGTGATGTATAGGAGCTTCTCGTTATCACTGCGGTTAGCAGTTTGTTTATTTTGAAAGTTGGATGTAGTTTGGCTACGTTGCTCGCATGGGCGAGTAACGGCCGGTGACACCCGAGTGAGTTTTGTAATTGTTATTTATTTTTCCGCTGCGAGACGTTTTATTTATTGCTACGTGAGAGATTATATCGTGATTATTGAGAGGGGTGTTACACTGAAGCTGAAGCCGCCTTCCTTTGATGCTAGTGGCGACCCATAGGAAGCGAGCCACTGGATCACTGCGATAGAGGATTTACTGAGCGTCATGGGATGTGAGGAGGATCAGAAAGTTGGTTTCGCCACATTCATGTTTCAGAGTGAGGCGAAGGAGTGGTGGAAGTCGGTTGAAGGGAAGTACCCCCACCCATGGACATGGGAGCAATTCAGGGGTTGCTTCAATGAGCAGTTCTATCCCGATGTCTTCAGGGATCAGAAGATAGTTGAGTATGGGAGGCTTCGTCAGACGAAGGAGATGTCTGTGGATGAGTATGTGCGGAAGTTCATTTCCCTTTCTAAGTTTGTGCCAGAGCCAGATGACAACCGAAAGGCTAGGAAGTTTGAAGCTGGTCTGAGGGGCGACATTCGAGCTGCTGTGGCACCTTTCTGCCATAAGACCTTCAGGGATGTGGCCGATGTGGCGTTGGTGGTGGAGTCTGAGCTGCAGGCTAGGCAGCGTTATGAGAAGAAAGACCAGAGGCCCGATAAGGGCAAGGAGAAGAAGAAGGATGGCTCATTCAGATTGTGTATTGACTACAGGGAATTGAATAAGGTTACCATCAAGTACCAGTATCCTCTTCCCCGCATTGATGACCTCTTCGACCAGTTAGCAGGGGCGACAGTCTTCTCGAAGATCGACTTGCGTTCTGGATATCATCAGCTGAAGATTAAGGCCGAGGATGTGCCTAAATCTGCATTTAGGACCCGATATGGGCATTATGAGTTCTTGGTCATGCCTTTTGGTTTGACCAATGCCCCGTCGTTCTTCATGGATATGATGAACAGAGTCTTCAAACCTTTCTTGGATTCTTTCGTAGTTGTGTTTATTGACGATATCTTGCTGTACTCCAAGAGTGCTGAGGAGCATGAGGAGCATCTGAGGATGGTTCTACAGACGTTGAAGGAGAAGGAGTTGTATGCTAAGTTGAAGAAGTGTGAGTTCTGGTTGGATAGAGTGGTGTTCCTTGGCCACGTGGTTTCGAAGGATGGCATTTCAGTGGACCCGGAGAAGATTAAGGCGGTTATGGAGTGGGCGAAGCCCACTAGTGTGTCTGAGGTGCGCAGTTTTCTGGGATTGGCTGGGTATTATAGGAAGTTCGTGGAGGGCTTTTCTAAGATCGTATCCCCCTTGACTCGTCTTCTTAGGAAGGATGTCAAGTTTGAGTGGAGCAAGGCGTGTCAGCAGAGTTTCCAGGAGCTGAAGAAGAGGTTGACTTCTGCTTCGATTTTGACGTTGCCTTCTGGGACAGAGGGCTTTGAGGTGTTCTGTGACGCTTCCCATAGAGGGCTGGGGTGTGTTCTGATGCAGCAGGGAAAGGTGGTAGCATATGGGTCACGACAGTTGAAGCCGTATGAGAAGAATTATCCTACCCATGACTTGGAGCTAGCTGCTGTGGTCTTCGCCTTGAAGATCTGGCGGCACTATTTGTATGGGGTGACGTGTAAGGTCTACACGGATCACAAGAGTCTCAAATATCTGTTCACGCAGAAGGAATTGAATTTGAGACAGCGGCGCTAGTTGGAGCTGTTACATGACTACGACCTGGAGATCCTCTACCATCCGGGTAGAGCAAATGTGGTGGCTGATGCCTTGAGCCGTAGGGGTACTCCTGGTCTTGCTTGTTCATTGTCAGGAGTTCAGAGGTCTGCTATTGAGCTTCAGCGTATGGGGATTTGGGTTGTTCGGTCCGACCGTGCTGGGATGATTGCTTCGATTCAGGTCCAGTCTACTTTGATTGAGCGGATCAGAGAGGGTCAGAAGGCTGATGCTGAGTTGTGTAAGATCAGGGAGAAGTTGTCAGATGATCAGGAGTCAGAGTTTTCTGTGTCCAGTGATGACTGTCTACGCTTCAGGGGCAGAGTTTGTGTGCCTAGTGGAGGCGACCTTAGGCGAGAGATTATGCAGGAGGCTCATGGAGCTCCTTATTCGGTGCACCCGGGAGGGGTGAAGATGTACCGGGACCTCAGAGAGTCCTTTTGGTGGGCGAATATGAAGAGGGAGATTTCTGATTTTGTGGCTCGTTGCCAAACCTGTCAGCAGGTGAAGGCCGAGCATCAGCGACCTGCGGGTCTTCTACAGCCTCTTCCTATTCCTGAGTGGAAATGGGAGAACGTTGGCATGGATTTCATTGTGGGGTTGCCTAGGACATCTTCTGGGTACGATGCGCTGTGGGTGATTGTGGATCGGTTGACGAAGTCAGCTCATTTCTTGCCTGTGAGGAAGACCTTCAGCCTTGAGCGCCTGGCTCGGCTGTATGTAGATGAGATTGTGAGGCTGCATGGTGTGCCGGCGACGATCGTTTTGGACAGGGATCCGAGATTTGTATCTCGCTTCTGGCGTAGCCTGCATAAGGCTTTAGGTACGAGTTTAGCTTTCAGTTCAGCGTACCATCCTCAGACCGATGGGCAGACGGAGAGGACGAATCAAATTTTGGAGGACATGTTGAGGGCTTGTGTGCTCGACTTCGGGGGCAGCTGGGATCAGCATGTGACATTGATTGAGTTCGCTTACAATAATAGTTTTCAATCGAGCATTGGGATGGCTCCATTTGAGGCATTGTATGGTAGGCGTTGTAGATCTCCTATTTGTTGGGATGACCTGCGAGAGAGGGCGATTGTAGGTCCTGAGTTGGTGCAGGGAGCTGTGGACAAAGTCAAGACTATCAGGGAGCGTCTGTTGGTTGCCCAGAGCCGACAGAAGAGTTACGCAGATCAGAGACGCCGTCCGCTTGAGTTTCAGGTTGGGGACCACGTGTATCTGAAGATTTCTCCAGTTCGGGGTGTGGTTCGTTTTGGTAAGCGAGGCAAGCTTAGTCCTCGGTTCGTAGGGCCTTTTGAGGTGCTTGAGAAGGTGGGGCCGGTGGCTTACAGATTGGCATTGCCACCAGCTCTGGCAGGAGTGCATGACGTGTTTCATGTGTTGATGCTCAGGAAGTATCTGCACGATCCTTCGCATGTGATTGATTATGGTCAGCTTCGACTCCGAGATGATTTCACTTATGAGGCAGTTCCGGTCCGTATTTTTACACGGGATGTTCGTCGGCTTCGTAGCAAGACACTACCTATGGTTAAGGTGCAGTGGTCTGATCAGTCCGAGCGTGAGGCGACGTGGGAACTCGAGGAGGAGTTGCGTGCCAAGTTCCCTTCCCTCTTCGAGCAGTGAGGTATGTTGAATTTCGAGGACGAAATTCCTTTTAAGGGGGGAGTGATGTAATACTCCGTATTTTTCATTTTTCAGATTTCGTGACATAACATCTCGGTTAATGTTATTAATTAAATTATGTTATGTAGTGCTTTGTTTAACTGATGGGCTGATGGGACGTCGGAGTCTTTAAGTTAAAAGGCGAGGGACAAGGAGGTCTTATCCCCTCTCTTTTATTTTGGTAAGCTTCTTTAAGTAATTGATTGGGCAGTTTTCTTATTTTTTCCAATCACGATCAGTTCTCAAGTCCCGCTCATCCTCTCGACAGTTTTGCGCTCTCTTCTTGTCTTCTCCATTGGTGTGCTTCTGAATTCCTGGTGCGTTGCTGGTGCGTTTGGGATCGAATTCCGGTTCTGTGTGTTTGCGCTTCCTCTGCTGTGATTCAGGTTTGGTTTCCCTTTCAATTTTGGTGGGGTTCGCTTCTGTTTTGGGAGAGAGACAGTTTTCTAATTGTTGGATGGTTTGCTGGCTGAATTCAGTGTCGTTTGGTGCATCTCCTCTGCTGCGTTCTGTTCGCTGAGTTGCTAGGGACGTCTGGTTCGATTCTACGCTTCGAATTCATGTAAGTGGGGGATGGAATCGGGGTTGTCTGCTCACCCTCGGGGATTGCTTTTGACTTCTATTTTCGGATCTGTTCTGGGTGTGTTGCTTGTGTGATTTCTTCTGGTTTTGCGTTGTTAATCGATTGGCTAAACCCCCGAGGGTACTGTTTTACAATCCTATGAGTTTTGGGTGAGTTTGTGATGATTTTGGCTCTCTTCTGCGCGTCTGTTCTTTCTGGAATTCGACAGTTTTGCGCTGTCCGAACTTCTGTCCGAACATGCAAGTTCGGACAGTTCATCGGGCACGTTGTGTTTTATCAGGATTTTGAAGTGTCCGAACGTCGGTCCGAACTTGTAAGTTCGGACCCGACGCGAGGATGATTTTCGTGTGAGTTTTGACATCTGTCCGAACTTGCAAGGTCGGACGCAAGTTCGGACATGATGGGAGTTTTGGTTTCTAACTTTCGACTTACGTCCGAACTTCGAGGGTCGGACGTAAGTTCGGACATCGACGTTTTCTCAACCTCTGATTCTCGGCCTCTGTCCGAACTTGCAAGGTCGGACGCAAGTTCGGACATGCCACTGTTTTGAGCATAACTTCTCTGTTTTAGCTCCGTTTTGAGTTCCGTTTGCGGGGTTGGATTCCCCTATTTGTGTACAAGCTTCTTATGCTGTTTATATGCAGTTCCATGCACTTAAGATCTGTTTTTTGAGCTTTTGGTTTTGGGACCTAGTTACTTTGCTTCTGAGCCTTGGATGGTCGGGTCGGGCTGTCCCGTAGCATGCTGCGCTGGAATTCCTTCTGTTTATACTCCTTAGGGTCTCCCTTAGGTCGTTATTTGACCGACGGGTCTGTTAGCTGTCTCTACGGCTTCTGTTGTGGGATCTTCGGATCCATAAGACCTTACGTGAGTCCTTCTGTTGTGTTAGCTTGTTTCTAGTGTCCCACTCTTCTGTATCCGTTTCTGAAAGTCCGACTATGATTTGAAGTGACGTTCTGCTCTGCTTCTGTTTTGTGCTTCCTTTCTGTCTGATTATATTGACTCCGCCTTCCTCTCTGTTTATAAACTATTCTTCTACTTCTGTTTTGAGTGGGCTTCCTTGAGGAAGTCTTCTGCTTGCTGGGCTGTTTAGCTCACCCCTTTACTTTGTTGCAGATTGAGCTCGTGGGATCTTCTCTCTCTTATCCCTTGCTGGAGCTTCGTTTGTTTACGTTTTGTTGACTTTGTTTACTTTGCGCGTTGGACGCTTTAGAGTTTGTGTAGCCTTCGGGCCTCTCTTTGTATTTGACTTATAAGTATTTAGATCTTGTAAACTCTTTTGGTATTTATACAAGTTTGTTATTTGGTTTTGGGATTCGTTTTGCTTAGAGCCTTGCGACGTTAGGTAGTAGACTTGCGGCGTGTAACGGCCCTAACTCCTAGGCCGGTTTTGGGGTCGTTACACTAATTATATAAGACATTTATTTGTGATTACAATCAATCAATAATAAACAAGTAACTGTTGACGCATTTACCTTCACTGAAGTCTATTGGATGGAATTTTTTGACCTTACACCAAGCTCTGTCATCAAAATACTTTGATACACACTGCATAATTATTATCATCAACATACATTAATTAAATTAGGATATCCATTCATAATAAAATGAAATTAAAGGAGTTGAAATACATAAGAATTGCCTCATAATGTACTTACATGCTAAGGTGTGGCTTTATCTTGATGTCTTTTGGATTTCTGGTTTGCAGCGGATCAAGAAATAGTATCCGCGAACGTTCCAAACACAACACCAGTAAAACCCAATGGCCACTGTGTAATACCAAAACACTCACGTGTCATTATAATGCATGTTTGCACAGATAACTACAACATTTATTCAAATTAAAATGAAAAACATAAGTTAATACTTTTGAGGATAAGATAGCATAAGATATTTCTTCCTCGCTTTGATGTTGTTAACCATCGCACGCTGTATGTACATCTTACACGTTTCTGTATCGCACTTCAGAGCAGTGAATGATGCTCTTTCAGGACACAAAAATTTATACTTGGTAAGGGCAAAAGATTGCATTTTGTCATGCAAAAACCTGTTCATAAATAAAAAGACATAAAATTAATTAATATTGTTTCAGAACATCAATTTATAACTTAATTATAAAACAAAACTAATACTTACAGAATAAATGAATGCATCACTGCAACAGGCACCCAATCAAATTTTAGGATGTCCCTAACATTAGTCGTCCACATGTCGATTTCTAGAGTTCGTCCGTAGTGAAGAAGGTCATCGTCAAAACTGAGTAGGATAGAAGTTCTGCCATCTGGGAAGTTGTGGATTAGATCATGCAAGCATTTCTTGTTTGGCCCCAAGCGTGCATATACTGAATCGTCCACCAAATTTTCCCTTTCTACAACATTGGTGGATGCTCTGTATTCAGAGGATCCAATCTTTGACTTCTTTTTCTCAGGAGATGCAGATTTCTATCTTAATGCCTATTTACAACCGACATTCAATACTAGTCATGAACTGAGCATCCACACATACTATATTCATGTAATAAACAATAATAACTACACTAGTGAATATTATTAGACATACCTTCACACACTTCTGAATCAGACGAATGGGCCACTAAACGAATGCACCCTTTACAGACCGAACTGTGTTGTACTCCTCCGTAGGTACAGGGAGCGGTAGATCAGGAACCTTATAAATCGGTTCATCCACAGAGATTCTCCCTTGATACGGCTTCAGTGGTATTCCATGGGTCACCTCATTAGGGCCTGATGAGTACACCCTTCCTTCCGCGACACATATTTCTTCATTGTTGTATGGAAGCAGGAGGTTACAGTTTATCGGGTCCTACAATTTCATCAGATTAGTAGATGTTGAACTAAAAATATGTAATAAAAGTTATGATAACTAGTAGAACAGTTAAAGGTATAAAAAATTACCTGTACATAAACGTAAGGATACTGGTCATTAGAATCCACACTTGTGTACACTGGAGCGGGAGTAGGGTCATCATTTCTTGGGTATGAGAGAGGATCATCATGAAAACTGGGGCAAGAAGGATTAGAAGCATGAGGATCAGAACAGCATGGCTGGCTGGGAAGCACGACTGCCTTGACGTAGTTCATCAAAGATCTCCTTCTTCCACTGCTCTCTCATGTCATTAATGGCACGCATATGCTGCTCGTAAGAAATTGTCTGTCCTTGACTACTCCCTTTCCTTGACTTGGGGTTACCAAAAAGTTTTCTTATCCCTATGTTAACCCTCCCTAACCCCACAGCTCGGCCTAGATGATCTTTCTTTCCAAGCGCACGAGACAACTGGTCATCATGTCGATTAGGTACCCAAGTCCCTTGGGTAACTTGTTCATTCAGCTCACCCTTTAGGATTAAATGTAGAAAGCAGTTAATAATAATTTTTAAGATGATAAAAATAAATTTGTCAAAAAATTTGAAAGTAAAGAAAAGTACTTACCATTTTATCAACAATTTCCTTCGTCTTCTCAAAGGGATATAAACGCTCTCCAGTTTTCGGGTCTTTCTTAGTACGTGAAAGCTTCCAAAACGTACCCCGTAGCTGGTGCTCATCAAGAGTGCTCATATCTGATGGCAACTCTCCTTCTGCCACCCATTCAGGCACTCTTCTATTAACCCCTTTCGCACCCAACATGTGATGATCTTCATTCTTCTTCGCATTCACGGACTGGGCTTCGCGGTACTCCTGTTATCAAATAAACATACAATTAAGAAGACCAAAAATATACATATGTAAATATAAATACCTCAAAAATATATATTTATATAATATTAATTATTTAAAAGTTAATACATACCTTTGTCTCCATCTTCTTATCATAGAACTCCTACCACTTCTCTTTGGTTATTGGTGTGTAAATCTCCCAAGGCTGGCGTGTGTCGCCGTCTGGCCTCTTAAGCTTCTTGGTGATAAACCACTTAACCAGATCATGCTTATGATCTGAAAATTTCTTGCACATCATTGATTTGACCATGGAGTAGTACTCACTTTCTTCAGGTATTTGATATTGTTTCTGCATATTACCATAAATGAAACAAATGTTAGAAATGGATACCTACAAATTGTACAAAATTAATACTTTAACTATTGTTTATTTACCTGTACGATCTCAAACATCTATCTCTTTAGTCCTTCATCAACTTGAGGCAAGGTGAGAGTAATATCACAATACTCTCGCACAATGATGCCTAGCTCTGTAGTGAAGTTTGTAGCCCATTCCCCAATCGGCTGTAGATACGCATTAAACTGTAACGGCTTTGATTCAATATTTTTTGATCTGAGAGCTTTCGTCGGACCTTAAGGTTTTATGGTCCTAGGAAGCTGGATTTGTGATCCAGAAGGTCCAGCCTCTGTGTCCTCAGCTGGCATAGAGGCTGGAGTAATCTCATCCACGCCATTACCCCCCTCATCAGCTCGGGCCTGTGACTTGTGACCTTTCCCACCACGTGTTTTCTTCTTCTTTGGTCGGGTTGCCTCTGTCAATAACTCGCCAATCGGGTCATCCATATCATCCATTTAACTATCTGCAAAGATAAACAACCGTATATCAATAACACCACAACAAATAATGTAATGAATACATAATAAGACATCGTTATTATTCCAACAAATTATTTAATGAACAAACAAACAATAAAATTATTTTTTAATTACCTAACAACTGAACACATCATTTATGGTTTTCAACCCATAAACCCTCATCGTGATCAGACCTATTATACACTACATCATCTGGAACATCAACAATGTCTGTGACAGGAATACTGGTAGAAAAAGGTGGTGTCTCATCGAACATTAATTCATCATCATCAACATCTTGATCATCATTAATGTTGACAAATCTTTTCCCTGGTAATACAACTGACCACCTGGAATCGATTGGATCTTCTATGTAAAATACTTATTCACAATCCTTGGGAAATATTAAAGGATCTTGTGTATGACCAAGGCATGATAAATCAACCAAGTTAAACCCATCGTGAACCCGATAACCGTTTCTATTATCCACCCATTTGCATTTAAAAAGAACAAACTTTTGAAACTGATAATCAAGCTCCCAAATATCTGCAATGAATCCATAATACAACCTCGAGGTTGAAATCGTTGAAGCTGGATCACCTCTGGTATACTCAGTTGTTGTTGCTTCTACTTTAACCCCGCTATTCTGGTTTAAACATCTATCATCTTGCCGTTTTGTCCAGTAGGTGAACCCATTGATGTCATACCCTTCATAAGATATACAAGTGGAACCAGGTCCCAAGGCTAACCAACGGAGCTCTTCACTTACATTATCAGGCGCTAGTGATGCAATCTTCATGACATGATCTCTAAACCATGAACAGAAGGTCTTGTTTTGCTCCTTTATCAACCAAATAATATTCCTCCCAGGATATTGAGCTCTTAGTGCAGTCATGTGTTTCTCAAAAAATGGCTCAATAATCTCAAGGTGATGTAAAACGAATAGATGTGTAGACTCCATTGAGGATGAATCAATTGCCATAATTTTTTTCCCAATAACACCTTGACCTTCTGTCCCTCCTATATATCTCGGTTATGGCACTCCAATAGCTACAGCTCCCTTCAAGTATTCAGTACAAAATTCTGTCACTTCTTCAGTTATTGTCCTTTCTATGATACTCCCTTCAGGTCGATATCTATTCTTCATCCTTCCCTTCAAGATTCCCATGTATCTCTCAAATGGATACATGTATCTTAAATATATAGGACCACATAATTTGATTTCTCTTACAATGTGAACAACCAAGCGGACCATGATGTCAAAAAACGAGGGTGGAAAATACATTTCAAGTTGACACATCGTAACAACAACATCACGTTGCAGACTGTCTAGTGTATCAACATCCACGACTTTTGAAATACCCCAAACTTTGGTATGTTGTTTGAATATCAAACTATGGCATGTAAAGGCTAAAAAGTGCCTTAGAAACATCAGTGGACAATTTAAAACATGGTAAAACACAATAAAACACTAAGACACGGTTTGAGCAAAAACATGCTCTAAGGTTGGAGTGAACTTGGTTAGGACCCAAAGAGCCTACCAAGACTTGATAATGTTTAATTATGACTTTATAAGGCCAATTAAGTCCTTAGGAAGCTTTGGTAGACAATGAAACCAAACAAAACACAAATAAATACCTTAAGGTCAATAAGAGCAAAATGTGCTCTAAGCTTGGGATAAATGTGTATAAGACCTAATGGTCATACCTATACTTTATAAATATGTTAATGAACGTATTAAATCAATTACCAAAGAAAACCAAGCTTGGAAACAAGTTAAAACACAAAATGTGCTTTAAGGAGTCTTAAAGCACGTTTTTGAAAAATTGTCTTGTAAATGAGTTTTTAATGGCTAAATGTCCATCATTACTCTTTAATTAACATGTGTACTATATAGTATCACATTTGGGTGGCCATATTAGTGGGAAATCAAAAATTTCACTTCTATGTGCCTTAGTTTGTGAATAGTAACTTTTATAAGCTAGTTTGTAACATATAATGTTATAAGTAATTAAATTGGTCAACAAAGACCAAAACACCCTCCTAGGCATAATGGTGGCCGGTTTTTGTAGTGAGGAGTCACCAAGTATGTTAACTTGTTAAGTAAATAAATGTGACTCATAGTTACTATTTGCTTTAAGACTTAAATATCTTCAAAAGTAAGTTCTATCTTCATTCTCCCTTCCTTTCCTCCATTTCACACGGTTCCAACTCCTTCTTCCTCTCTTCTTCTTGCTCTCTCTCGGTAATATATCACTACAACCATGGAAGTCCATCTTTGACCACATGTAAAACCTAGCTCACTTAACCAAATCAAAAACAAACACCACCATTCTCTTAGTTAAGCCAAGCTCTACAACCTTGTCTTTTCAAAACTTCAAAACCTCCATTTCGGTGCCAAGAGAAACCACCATGGGAGGAGCTTGAGCTCACCTTTTCACATATTCTTGTTCTCCTTTGCTTCAAGGTAAGGAAACTCAAAGAAAAATGACATTTCCTTCATGTTTTGTCATAACCGAAAATGCACCTTGTAATGGTGTCTTCTCTTGTCTTGTTTTAGCTTCATTTGAATCTTCCAAGGGCTAGGAGGGGTCCTCTCTTGATATATATTCAAGCTCTCTTTCCATTCCAAGGTAAAACATGTTAATACCTTAAGATAATATATAACTAGGGTTTACAATGAGATAAAGCTTAAAGCTTATATACTCATTGCAATGTTGGTATATTGTATAGTTGTTGACAAGGAGGGAAACGCCTTACCGGTTTATAAGGAAACAAGAAAGAAGTTTGAGTGGAAAAGAGGTAAATATGCTATCTCAATGTGGTTTAATGCCTTAGGAAAATAAGCCTATGATGCTTGTTAAAACTACCTAAAGAGCAAATGGTAAATGAACTAGTAAAATGCTCTCAAGGTTTTTAAAGGAATATGTATTGTTGGGTGTATTTGCAGGTCAAAGGCATTATTATGTGGGAAATTCAGTGTTTAAGGTTTATGCAATTTAAGGGCCTAAGAGCCATGCATTTAAGGGCCTAAGTGCCAAGCAATTAAGTTATGCACTATATTGTGATGTAGTGCTTAATGTGTGAAGTTTGTGTATAAAATGTGTTTGATGGATTTTAGGTGTTGTTGAATGGATTAAGGTAAAAACCTCAGTGTTTGGATGTGAGTATATACAAGAAAAGCTATGGCCAAATTTGTAAAATGTATAAGGAGTTCAAAGTGCTTAAATGGACTTGGGTGAACTAGGAATTGTTAGGAATGGATACATGCTTCACTAAGGAAGAATACATGCATTAAGGTGTACAAAGGTGCTATAAGGAGTTAGGCGTCATCTTGGAAGTTTTAGAAATCTATGGGTGTTCTTAAGATGTATTTAAGTCTTGGAGGAGTTTGTTTAAGGTTTAGGTAATGTTGGTGTTCAAAGAATAAAGGATGTTTAGGTAAGGTTTTGAGTAAGGAGTTTTAGGAGGTTAAAAGGAGATTTAGTTAGTAAGAAGTCGAGAGGTGATGATAAGGTGTAGAGGAAACACCTTGGTATTGTGGTCATTATAGGTGAAAGGCCACCTAGAAATTATAAGGAGAAAACATTGTAAGTGTTAGGAACTTTGTGGAGATATAAGTAAAGGTTTAAGGAATTAAGAAAATAGTTTTGTGAGTGTTTAAGAATATCTTAAGGGTGTGTTTGAAGTGCCAAATGATGTTAGAACACATTAAGAGGCCTTAGGAGAAGTTTGGTGAAGATTTGACAAAGTTTGGGTAAGTTTAGGAGGCGACCGACCCAGGGGCCGACCCAGGTTGTGGGTCGGTCGAGCCTCTGTAAAATGTTAGGGAAGTGTTCGGTAATGGACCGACCCAGAAGGTTGGGTCGGACATGGGTCGGTCGGTCAAGTTTCAAAGGAGGGAAAATGTTCGCACATGGACCGACCCAGAATGGTGGGTCGGACGTGGGTCGGACGGGCATGGTTGTAAGGAAGTAAAAGGGGTCTGTAATGGACCGACCCGATGTGGGTCGGACGGTGGGTCGGTCGGACCAAAAACATGGTTTAAGGTTGTGAAATGATATGAGATGATGGGGATTGGTAGGTAATGATGTTATAAGGATGTTAAGGACATGTTAGGTGAGTTTTAATGACAATAAAGTGGGCTAAAGGTTGTATTAAGATGCGAGAGTAAAACGTGTTAAAAGTGTAAAGTTATTTAACCAAGTAAACGGGGAAAGTTATAAGCATTAGACTTTAAAACAAACATGTTACCCCAATGTTAATAAAACATGTGATGCCAACAGTTGTTCGAGAATTGCTCGAGGAACATAAGTGGACGTGGTAAAGTGGACTCCGGTGACAGGTATGGTTTTCTTGCAACCTGTGTCCTAACGGATTACACCGGCTTGTATGCCAATATGTTTTCTTGAGTGTTTGCCACCTTGTAAGATTAAAACATGTAATGAGTTTATGGTAATTCATTTATGTGGCGAATTTGGTATCCGATGCCGTTTAACCTCAAGTATGTGTTAAACCTTAGCTAACTAAAACTAGGAACACATGAGTGATCGGTATTCGGAATTGACGGCCCAAACCTTGGGAACGTGCTAACCACGGCTATGTGTGAGTTAGTTGGATATTGTTGTGGTATGCAAGTGTGTGAACCTCCCTTGTGTGCTTAACTCGGTTATGATACCGTATGGTGTGTGGATGTGGTAGGCTCCATAATGGATCCCTAACTACTTATTTATAATGTATGTACTAATGGGGGGTGAGGAGTCCGGTTGTTCCGGCCACGCGTGTGATGGACGGGAGTCGTTATCATATCCGGTTCGGCTCTCTTGGTGTATGTATAGGTGGTATTCCAATTTGGTTTCTACCTTCCCTTAGCTTATCCAAAGCTAATTACTGACTCACGTCGGGCCACAGGGGCATACGTATGTTATTTCGGTGTGCTTGGGATTACTATATCCGACACACCTTGGGTATAAGTTAACCGTTCTATATAACCGGACGGTAACGAGGATGGTAACGAGCTTAACATGGGATTGGTAATAATCTCTAGGCTCACTGGTATACTAACTATGGTGGAAGGTTCCTTGTGAGAACCGATTATATGGTGTTATGTAATGTTAAAATGCTATGCAAATTCCCTTGCTATGCCTTGGTATATATATATATATTGGATGTTTTAGATGAATGCAATGTTGTCATGTGTACATCGAAGCAAGAAAGGTTTGTTATGTTTTGTTATGTGTGGAATGAGTTATGTTGAAGGATATGGAATGTGTGGATCATGGAAATGAATCCCAGCTTGTGACAAGAGGCGTTTAAGGATAACCCGATTGATGGGTACACGTCGTTCGTTAAGGAAGTAGCTCCGTTAGAGGAGAGCCACTCTAGGGTTTAAGGAATCATTGAATGGTTGGTTAAGTGTGGATGTTTTGGTTATAGATTGAGCCCATTGAGGCGAAATATTATGTGTGATATGTTAATGGTTTGTATGCATGATTTAAATATAATCAACTGCATGCTAAGACGACAATTAGTCGTGCGTGGCCCGGTAGCATGTGGGCTGCGGGATTACCATACCAGCAAAGGTGCTGAGCCCCTTGGGGCCACCCCTTTCTCTTCTTTTCCTATTTCAGGTACGAAGTGCTGGAAGCCGTTCGAGAGTAGGACGGGTAGTCATTGTACATGGGTAAACTTTTATGTGTACGTATACAGTAGGTGTAGTAAGACCGAAATTGTTGTCGGCACCAGTTTATAAATACTCGGTACAGGTTGAGTGTATGTATATAATAAATGTTGAAGATGGAATGAGTATTTTATTGTGTAGTTGCTCGGGAATTTAGTCCATCAGACCGATACAAATGTACATGTATTAGCCTTATTAGCCACGTAGGTGGTTAACGGCGTGTAACACCATTGGAATAAAGTAATGTGATGAGTTGAGTTTCCGCTGCAGTTGGTTATTATGTGTTGGTTGTTGGATGGGGTGTTACAAAAAGTGGTATCAGAGCGAAGTGTCGCTCTGATGACTGAATTACCGAGCTTAGGAAATACCGAGTTAGGATTTAAGTACTTTGGGTTAAGGGTCGAGTGATAGCGTGAGAGATACGCTAGATAGGAACTACCAGTGACTACTGGAAACCTACAATATCCATCCCACCCTCCACAAACCCTGTTTTATAACTTGGGGAAGAACGCCAGAGAGATGGAAGTCCACTCTTACTCGGGGGTACCCGATCTGGCTGTTATTAAATACCTTTAGGGTACGGAGAACCTGTCATACGGTAGATCCCGAAAACTGGGAGTCCCAAAGACGGTCTCCATCTGAACAATGTTAACCGCATTTCATAGCAATGAATGAAGAATTTTGTGTATAAGAGAATAGAATTTCCGGCAACCTGGGTCGACATGCCAAGCAGTCGAGCATAACCAGCTTGCAACGCACCTACCGTGCAACAGGCAAGAAATGGATTAAAGAAACCTGAGACAAGTGTCTACGGGACCGCAATTGATGAATAATACACCAACAGTATATCAACAGACAAGGGAACTACAATGTAGTGCCCAAATACGTGGAACGGGCTACAAAGAGAATACAATACTAAGGAAAAGGGGTCTCCCAGAATGGGAAACACCCTAGTTAATGATTATTATGTGAAAACAGTGAGAAATCACTTAGAAGAGTAATTATCAAGACAGTAAGATCAGTGTGGGCCAACAAGGCCACTGATGACAATATGTGTCAAAACAATACCACAACCGGTATGTGTTAAACTGATAGCCAGTTAGCATGGTGCACTTGCCATAGCAAGTGCTGCTATAACCACTACGAAGTACTTGGAAAGGTACAATAAAGTTAAATGTGATTGTCATAACAGTGGAAGGGCCTGTTAGCCTAACCTCTGTAATTGTAAGTACACCAGTCAGTAAGAAGCTAGACTTGGCTAAGGTGAGAAGATGTTGTGAAACCATGGAAATTTTTCTTTCAAACCTAATCTTTCACAAACCCTTTTCTTTTCAAACCAGATTTTCTTTCAACCAACACTTCTTTCCAACCTTCTTTAAACCAAACCAGTGAAACCAAGAGCAACTGACAAGGATGCAACAGTGGATAAACCTTCCCTCGATTAAGTTCGGGAAGTAAAGAATGAATATTGTCACAGGACAATATAAGGGGGTTGACAACAGAATACTTCACCTAGGCGTGTGACGGACACTACAAGTGTACCAACTGTGTTGTGGGACGACCGCACTCCGATAGGAGCATGTGGGCCTGACAGACCTACTTATAGGTTAGTTGGGTAAGTAGCAATGTATCAGATACCCCATATATGTATAGTAGAGTCCGGAACACGGGAAGTAGTCGACTCCGTCTACGGTCAGCAGTATAAATCAAACAGGAGCTAGAGAATATAAGGAATGCTTGAAGTCAAAGAACTCAGTTAAGTTAAAAAGGACTAAAGGAACTAGTGAGCCTATTTCAAGGAAGTGTAAAGAGTCAGGAGGTGCGAAACGCACTAACTGTAATATAAAGACATCTTATATGTCTTAAGGATCCCCAGGGATAAACATGATAGCTGAAAAGCAGGGCAAGGCAGATGCCTAATGTGGACACATTAATGTGCAAAGAACGGGATGAAACTCCCAGAATCAGTACCTACACTGTCTGGAAATGTTGATTTTTACAGAAGAAGATAGTAACTGAATGTACCAAAAAGTGTGAAACAAATGTAAGGCATAACGTAACAACACCCAGGAGCAATCCTTGAGGGGTGTTCGCATCAACAATGGTTGAATGAAATGACATGACAGAAACACAAGGGTTGAAATTAACACCCAGATTAGACATAAGTTGTCAGGAGACGGACTGACAAACCTAAGGGACATCCCATGAAAGGAAACGGAATGTAACGACCTTGTCATGGAGCCCACTACAACCTCTAAACATATAATATTGTACAGAGAAGTACAAGTGTGTGGACAGCCTGCAATGAGCCCAGCTCAAGGCAAATAAGGCTTATAAGCCATAATCAAGATATGTCATATAAATTCGAATGATGGTAGAAGTTTATGTGGTATAAGTGAATAAAGTGGTAAGCGAACCACTGCATTAAGAGTGGGGATACCTCTCGATATTGTGAGACCGCAGGAGCGGTAGTTATAGGAATCAAGTTCAAGAGATATGTGGAGGATGGACCACGTTGTTACTACCCCAGGGTGATTTAAAAAAAATAATAATAATAACACGAAAGGAAGTGCTCGTACCAGTTATGTACGCAGGAAGTGTGATAAGTTGATAGCAATCACCATAGGTGTGGGGCTAAATGTGTAGCGAACAACGCTCAAGGGAAAGATAATGATATATTCAAAAATCAGCCAAATAAGTGGCCAGATAAACCTAGCTTAATAGCAGAAGCTAATACAGTAGCGGATACAGTATAAGTTGATGCTATATAATGAGTAAGGATACGGTGCGCAACAAGCGACCGCTGTATGAGAATGGTTAGATGATGAAATGGTGAGTAAGCAGAGTTGTGAGTTAAACCCAGTGGAGGTACAACATTAAACGATAGCAAACGAACCGAGCAGTAAGCCGGTGGCAAGTGTTAAATGATAAGGATTCCAGTGAAAATTCCTATTGCAATCGCATAAGAGAGTTGCTGTCAAGGGTTTACGCCTCTGCACTCTGTATGACTGAGTGTTTTGGTATTGCTCTTGCGCAGTAATGATCAAGTGAGATAGCTAGGAATCAGAGGCATGGTAATTGTGGAAGAATAATATTATAATGGCGGTTGCATAGGAAATGCAAGGCCGCGGGAATGGAAGAGTACTTGTACGAAACCAAAGGTGGAGGTATGGTTAAGAATAAGTGATAACAATACCCCAAATGGTGTAAATAGCTGAGAGAGCACTACACATTAGGTAGTAGCTCAATCTCAACCGACAGTAAGTCGGTAAAAGTAAGTCAATCATTGTGAATTATATAGTAGTTTACGCTGTAAGCTATTGGAGAAGTGGATGGAAAATTGTGAAACTCACCGAATTCGCTCAGGGTAAGAGATACCGTGCGTCGGTTGAGAACCCATTGTTCCCAAGATAAGGGCAATACATTGGAGTTCAATACAGTAACAGTAACGAATGGGCAAACTAGCTCTATAATTATCAGGGTTATGCAACAGAGGCCAGTGAGCCCATGCGTCAGGTACCGGGTATACATTGTGAATACGAATGGATGGCAAGATATCAATGCCTAAAAGCCTCACAGGCCAGGACCGAAACCGGTTATGAGCTACAACTCCAATGTGAATTCTTGGTTTAGGGACTAAACCGCCAATGTGGTTAAGATCCTCTAATCAGAATCCATTGTGTAATAGACCGCGTGGAAGTTAAAACACTTCACGACGGCAGAACGTTTTAAACTAAAACTCAGTGATTGATTACGTGGGCGTAATCCCTTTTAAGGGGGGTAGAGCGCAAAACCACTTAGTGTGTTTTACCGTACAAGTGTACGTGAACTGGGTTGTGCATAGCACAAAGTGATTTGTTATAATGGTTGGCGCGTGTGTTAAATAAACATACACATTTATTTGTGGGTAAATTGTGGTAATTGCGCACAGAGGATGCGAATACCATTGTGGGAAGTGTGTTTATTTTGTTAACAGTGGGGTGTGAGAGTACAAGTGGAAGGGAGCAAAGAAACTCCCGGGGATCTAAAACCCCGATGGTGCATAAATGTAAACCATGTATTGTATTTTGATAATAAAAAAATATATGTATATATATACAGTGTTGAGATTTATGAAGGGTTATAAGACTGACATAGAACCTAGTGAGAATTAAATTTCCTAGGTAACTTGAATTAAGTTGGATTTGGGTGATGATTGATAGACAGAGTTCTATCCCTTGGAGATGTTATGATTATGACTAGAAGGATTCAAAGATAGAAAATGGTACATGCTTGAATTAGTTGTTGGTTGAAAATGAAGTGGGAGGTGAAACTTGATTATCATGAGATCAAGGGAAGCCGAACACAAATTGGGGTGGAAAGATAGTTCAACACCGATGCTGATCACATCAGTGTTGGATGATTCTTGAAGCTCCCTATAAGTGATTACAAACAACCATGTTAAGAAAAATACAAGGTATAAACTGGACTTGGAGTTGTATGGTGTTTTTCAAAAAGAATTTTCAATTGGTGTTTTAAAAGCAATCGATTAATATTTTGAATAAAGATCTTCTTATGTACTTAACCTAGTAAAGAATATTTTTGTAGTACTTGCTCACGAGCTGAGGACGTATGAGCCTTTGTCTTCGGACCGGTGACATGAGAAGTACATATGTTGAAAATTGAGTGAATGTTTTGATCTCCCAAAGGAACGGGGACCAGAAAGTGTCCATCGCGACCGGGTTCTGCGGGATCACAATGTATATGTACTCAACGTGGGATTCGAACCCATGGAGAGATGGAAAAGGTATTTCTGTTTGATATACATGCTATGACATGTTGTTTGGTATGGGTGATAAGGGTTATTTGACTTTGATCTCCTAAAGTGTGTGCTATCAAGACCTATGAGTCTAAATGTGTTGTGCTATCAAGACCTATGAGTCTAAACGTGGTTATGTCACCCAGACCTAAGAGTCTGAGGGATATTGTATGGGTGCAAGTGTGATGAAGGTACCCGGACCATTGAGTCCGAGGTTACCATGTGAATATGATATTTTATGTATAAGGTGGATATGTTGCCCGGACCATTAAGTCCGAGGTTGGATGTGAAAGATGGTTGGTAATGGAAGTTTTATGGCTATAAGTAATTCCCGTATTCTAATCCAATGATGCGAGGAAATGTGAACTTCGAGGACGAAGTTCTTTTAAGGGGGGTAGATTGAAATACCCCAAACTTTGGTATGTTGTTTGAATATCAAACTATGGCATGTAAAGGCTAAAAAGTGCCTTAGAAACATCAGTGGACAATTTAAAACATGGTAAAACACAATAAAACACTAAGACACGGTTTGAGCAAAAACATGCTCTAAGGTTGGAGTGAACTTGGTTAGGACCCAAAGAGCCTACCAAGACTTGATAATGTTTAATTATGACTTTATAAGGCCAATTAAGTCCTTAGGAAGCTTTGGTAGACAATGAAACCAAACAAAACACAAATAAATACCTTAAGGTCAATAAGAGCAAAATGTGCTCTAAGCTTGGGATAAATGTGTATAAGACCTAATGGTCATACCTATACTTTATAAATATGTTAATGAACGTATTAAATCAATTTACCAAAGAAAACCAAGCTTGGAAACAAGTTAAAAACACAAAATGTGCTTTAAGGAGTCTTAAAGCACGTTTTTGAAAAATTGTCTTGTAAATGAGTTTTTAATGGCTAAATGTCCATCATTACTCTTTAATTAACATGTGTACTATATAGTATCACATTTGGGTGGCCATATTAGTGGGAAATCAAAAATTTCACTTCTATGTGCCTTAGTTTGTGAATAGTAACTTTTATAAGCTAGTTTGTAACATATAATGTTATAAGTAATTAAATTGGTCAACAAAGACCAAAACACCCTCCTAGGCATAATGGTGGCCGGTTTTTGTAGTGAGGAGTCACCAAGTATGTTAACTTGTTAAGTAAATAAATGTGACTCATAGTTACTATTTGCTTTAAGGCTTAAATATCTTCAAAAAGTAAGTTCTATCTCATTCTCCCTTCCTTTCCTCCATTTCACACGGTTCCAACTCCTTCTTCCTCTCTTCTTCTTGCTCTCTCTCGGTAATATATCACTACAACCATGGAAGTCCATCTTTGACCACATGTAAAACCTAGCTCACTTAACCAAATCAAAAACAAACACCACCATTCTCTTAGTTAAGCCAAGCTCTACAACCTTGTCTTTTCAAAACTTCAAAACCTCCATTTCGGTGCCAAGAGAAACCACCATGGGAGGAGCTTGAGCTCACCTTTTCACATATTCTTGTTCTCCTTTGCTTCAAGGTAAGGAAACTCAAAGAAAAATGACATTTCCTTCATGTTTTGTCATAACCGAAAATGCACCTTGTAATGGTGTCTTCTCTTGTCTTGTTTTAGCTTCATTTGAATCTTCCAAGGGCTAGGAGGGGTCCTCTCTTGATATATATTCAAGCTCTCTTTCCATTCCAAGGTAAAACAATCATGTTTACCTTAAGATAATATATAACTAGGGTTTACAATGAGATAAAGCTTAAAGCTTATATACTCATTGCAATGTTGGTATATTGTATAGTTGTTGACAAGGAGGGAAACGCCTTACCGGTTTATAAGGAAACAAGAAAGAAGTTTGAGTGGAAAAGAGGTAAATATGCTATCTCAATGTGGTTTAATGCCTTAGGAGAAATAAGCCTATGATGCTTGTTAAAACTACCTAAAGAGCAAATGGTAAATGAACTAGTAAAATGCTCTCAAGGAGTTTATTAAAGGAATATGTATTGTTGGGTGTATTTGCAGGTCAAAGGCATTATTATGTGGGAAATTCAGTGTTTAAGGTTTATGCAATTTAAGGGCCTAAGAGCCATGCATTTAAGGGCCTAAGTGCCAAGCAATTTAAGTTATGCACTATATTGTGATGTAGTGCTTAATGTGTGAAGTTTGTGTATAAAATGTGTTTGATGGATTTTAGGTGTTGTTGAATGGATTAAGGTAAAAACCTCAGTGTTTGGATGTGAGTATATACAAGAAAAGCTATGGCCAAATTTGTAAAATGTATAAGGAGTTCAAAGTGCTTAAATGGACTTGGGTGAACTAGGAATTGTTAGGAATGGATACATGCTTCACTAAGGAAGAATACATGCATTAAGGTGTACAAAGGTGCTATAAGGAGTTAGGCGTCATCTTGGAAGTTTTAGAAATCTATGGGTGTTCTTAAGATGTATTTAAGTCTTGGAGGAGTTTGTTTAAGGTTTAGGTAATGTTGGTGTTCAAAGAATAAAGGATGTTTAGGTAAGGTTTTGAGTAAGGAGTTTTAGGAGGTTGTAAAAAGGAGATTTAGTTAGTAAGAAAAGAAGTCGAGAGGTGATGATAAGGTGTAGAGGAAACACCTTGGTATTGTGGTCATTATAGGTGAAAGGCCACCTAGAAATTATAAGGAGAAAACATTGTAAGTGTTAGGAACTTTGTGGAGATATAAGTAAAGGTTTAAGGAATTAAGAAAAATAGTTTTGTGAGTGTTTAAGAATATCTTAAGGGTGTGTTTGAAGTGCCAAATGATGTTAGAACACATTAAGAGGCCTTAGGAGAAGTTTGGTGAAGATTTGACAAAGTTTGGGTAAGTTTAGGAGGCGACCGACCCAGGGGCCGACCCAGGTTGTGGGTCGGTCGAGCCTCTGTAAAATGTTAGGGAAGTGTTCGGTAATGGACCGACCCAGAAGGTTGGGTCGGACATGGGTCGGTCGGTCAAGTTTCAAAGGAGGGAAAATGTTCGCACATGGACCGACCCAGAATGGTGGGTCGGACGTGGGTCGGACGGGCATGGTTGTAAGGAAGTAAAAGGGGTCTGTAATGGACCGACCCAGATGTGGGTCGGACGGTGGGTCGGTCGGACCAAAAACATGGTTTAAGGTTGTGAAATGATATGAGATGATGGGGATTGGTAGGTAATGATGTTATAAGGATGTTAAGGACATGTTAGGTGAGTTTTAATGACAATAAAGTGGGCTAAAGGTTGTATTAAGATGCGAGAGTAAAACGTGTTAAAAGTGTAAAGTTATTTAACCAAGTAAACGGGGAAAGTTATAAGCATTAGACTTTAAAACAAACATGTTACCCCAATGTTAATAAAAGAACATGTGATGCCAACAGTTGTTCGAGAATTGCTCGAGGAACATAAGTGGACGTGGTAAAGTGGACTCCGGTGACAGGTATGGTTTTCTTGCAACCTGTGTCCTAACGGATTACACCGGCTTGTATGCCAATATGTTTTCTTGAGTGTTTGCCACCTTGTAAGATTAAAACATGTAATGAGTTTATGGTAATTCATTTATGTGGCGAATTTGGTATCCGATGCCGTTTAACCTCAAGTATGTGTTAAACCTTAGCTAACTAAAACTAGGAACACATGAGTGATCGGTATTCGGAATTGACGGCCCAAACCTTGGGAACGTGCTAACCACGGCTATGTGTGAGTTAGTTGGATATTGTTGTGGTATGCAAGTGTGTGAACCTCCCTTGTGTGCTTAACTCGGTTATGATACCGTATGGTGTGGGATGTGGTAGGCTCCATAATGGATCCCTAACTACTTATTTATAATGTATATGTACTAATGGGGGGTGAGGAGTCCGGTTGTTCCGGGCGTGTGATGGACGGGAGTCGTTATCATATCCGGTTCGGCTCTCTTGGTGTATGTATAGGTGGTATTCCAATTTGGTTTCTACCTTCCCTTAGCTTATCCAAAGCTAATTACTGACTCACGTCGGGCCACAGGGGCATACGTATGTTATTTCGGTGTGCTTGGGATTACTATATCCGACACACCTTGGGTATAAGTTAACCGTTCTATATAACCGGACGGTAACGAGGATGGTAACGAGCTTAACATGGGATTGGTAATAATCTCTAGGCTCACTGGTATACTAACTATGGTGGAAGGTTCCTTGTGAGAACCGTTATATGGTGTTATGTAATGTTAAAATGCTATGCAAATTCCCTTGCTATGCCTTGGTATATATATATATATATTGGATGTTTTAGATGAATGCAATGTTGTCATGTGTACATCGAAGCAAGAAAGGTTTGTTATGTTTTGTTATGTGTGGAATGAGTTATGTTGAAGGATATGGAATGTGTGGATCATGGAAATGAATCCCAGCTTGTGACAAGAGGCGTTTAAGGATAACCCGATTGATGGGTACACGTCGTTCGTTAAGGAAGTAGCTCCGTTAGAGGAGAGCCACTCTAGGGTTTAAGGAATCATTGAATGGTTGGTTAAGTGTGGATGTTTTGGTTATAGATTGAGCCCATTGAGGCGAAATATTATGTGTGATATGTTAATGGTTTGTATGCATGATTTAAATATAATCAACTGCATGCTAAGACGACAATTAGTCGTGCGTGGCCCGGTAGCATGTGGGCTGCGGGATTACCATACCAGCAAAGGTGTTGAGCCCCTTGGGGCCACCCCTTTCTCTTCTTTTCCTATTTCAGGTACGAAGTGCTGGAAGCCGTTCGAGAGTAGGACGGGTAGTCATTGTACATGGGTAAACTTTTATGTGTACGTATACAGTAGGTGTAGTAAGACCGAAATTGTTGTCGGCACCAGTTTATAAATACTCGGTACAGGTTGAGTGTATGTATATAATAAATGTTGAAGATGGAATGAGTATTTTATTGTGTAGTTGCTCGGGAATTTAGTCCATCAGACCGATACAAATGTACATGTATTAGCCTTATTAGCCACGTAGGTGGTTAACGGCGTGTAACACCATTGGAATAAAGTAATGTGATGAGTTGAGTTTCCGCTGCAGTTGGTTATTATGTGTTGGTTGTTGGATGGGGTGTTACAACTTTATTGCACACTGCATTTAAAAAGAAACATAGTCTTGTAATTGCATTCCACACATCTTTCGGCAATATACCTCGAATGGCAATAGGAAGTAGATGTAACATCAGAATGTGATAATCATGAGACTTCAACCCAATCAACTTCAAGTCCTTCATTGACAAAAGACTTTTTCAGTTAGATGAGTAACCCGTAGGAACGTTAAGGGAATGAAGACATTTACAAAAGCTGTTCTTCTCATTCTTAGACAAAGTGTAACATGTTGGAGGTAAAAATGTTCCTTTGCCTCTTTCTTGGGGATGCAACTCCTCAGGTATGCCCATAGCTTGCATGTCTTTTCGAACCTTTATTCCGTCTTTCATTTTCCCAGTATGTTAAGCAAAGTCCCAACAATAGCCTCACCAACATTTTTGACAATATGCATGAAATCAAGACAATGCCTAACAGATAAATGTTTCCAATATGGAAGTTCCCAAAATATTGAACATTTTTTCCAGATTTGTTTCCAATACGAGCAACACGTGTCTCAGTCTTTCCGTTGAAAAACTTCCTCTTTTACGGTATGAGTGAGCTGATGGCAATAATCTATGATGACACATGTAGACGTTTTTTCCATAAAACTGTAGACGATCAGAACAAGTGTCGTCCTCACATATTGGGCTAGCAAATACGCCTTTTACTGTGTATCCAAATAAGTTCACGTACGCTGGAAAGTCATTCACTGTGTAAAAAAGCATGGCACGAAGTGTAAAGTTTTGTCTGGCGTAACTATCATAAACCACTGTCCCCTGATTCGATAGCAATTTCAAATCGTCAATCAGTGCTGCAAGGTATACATCGATGTTATGTCCTGATTGTTTAGGTCCAGAAATCAACAATGATAACATTATGTATTTCCGCTTCATACACAGCCCCGAGGGAAGATTGTAGATCACCAATAGAACAGGCCAAGTGCTGTGCTGACTTCTTAGACTGCCATAAGCATTCATCCCATCTGTACATAACCCGAGTCTCAAGTTTCGACTGGCACTGGCAAAATCTTGAAATCTTCTATCGATTGTCCTCCAATGTAGTGAATCAGCTGGATGTCTCAGCTTATCATCATTTTTTATTCTTTCTGCATGCCATCTTGAATTTTGTGCATCTCTGACATTTGCAAAAAGACGTTTGAATCTTGGTATTATGGGTAAATACCAAATGACTTTTGTTGGAGGATTTTTTTCTTAGAATTGGATGATTGACCGTCCGTCTGTTTATAGCGTGACAAATGACATTTTGGACACTCATTCAAATGTTTATTCTCTCCTCTGTATAATACACAACTGTTTGGACATGCGTGTATCTTTTCGTACTCCACACCCATAGGACACATCAACTTTTTTGCATCATTAGTGGAAGTAGGAAGATTGTTATCATCTGGAAGCATGTCGTGGAATAATTCTAGTATTGTCGTAAAACTCTTATCACTCAAGCCAAATCTTGCTTTAAGATTGAATAAATGCAGCACGGATGTCAACTTTGTAAATTTGGTGCATCCGGGAAACAAAGGGGAACGTGATGCGTCAAGTAATCTTTGATATTCAGCCGGCTTGTCTGTGAAATTATCTTCAACATCTTGCAGCATAGAGTCCAGTTGTTCAATCTTATCACTGTCATTGTTGATATCAGTGTCACTCAGATCACACGTATTATCAGGAAATGTAGTATCGTCTGTAACCATTTCTGGTTTACTGTTCGGTTCAGTGGAAGTCTGCACCCTGCTGCTGGCTTCTAATGACTCGCCATGTAAAAACCATATCTTATAGTTCGGCATAAATCCACGCCTTGATAGATGAAATCTGATTGTATGTAGGTTAGGAAACTTATTGCGAAGTTCACATTGTGCACATGGACAGGGAATGTGTGTCTCGTTCATCCTTTTCTGATGATCGAGAGCTGTTTTGCAAAATTCATTATCCACTTTTGATTCAAAATAATTCCCTCGCTGACCGTACATCCATTCACGGTCCATTCTACAAACTCCAAATAAAAGTTAAAGCTAAAAAATAACTACAAAAATATATTGATAATGCATAATAAATTAACTTATATTTAAAATAATAAATATAAAAACAACAATAACTAAACTATCTTTGGAAATGATATATAATGATATGGTTCTTGCATGGCGAGTCTGTATTATATATATATATATTTAGTAGGTTGACTTATATGTATATATACGTCTATATATAATATATATGTACTACTTGGTGATATGTATATACATATACCTATAATATATATATATATATAATTTGTTATCTTATTGTGTTGTACTATATATGTATAATTAATCAACTAACTAATTACACAAACAATCATAATAAATGACAAATGATTAATGTTAATTGACAAAATAAAACTAACCTGTCTTTGGTATTTGTATACCGTATATGAGGGTGAATGGAAGGACGAGGAGCAAGTGGAACTCATAGGGAGATAACAGGGCGGATGGGAGTAGCAGAGGTGGGCGGTGAGGGAAGGCAGCGAAGAGCTGACGCGAGTAGATACACCGACGACTTGTATAGTAATCAATTTCGTTGACATTATATAATCAATACTATATATGACTTATTAGAGAATCAAAACATAAAAACAAGTAAACTATATATCAACATTTTTAATGTTAATTCATACCGACAGTTCGTCACGGACACTTACTCATCAATAATTCACACAAACAATGGTGATAAAGCATAAAAAGTCACTGACCATTGTATATATATTTTATATGATAGGTTGTCTTATATATATATACATCTACATCTACATATAATATATATAAATACTATTTGGTTATATAAACTTATACTAACTATTACATAAAAATAAACTAATTACACAAACAATTATGATAAACGGTAATTGATTGAGGTTAATTGAAAAATAAAGCTAACATGTCTTGGTATAAGTGCACCACGTATAAATGTTGAACAAAAGGACGAGATTCTCAGGCGGAGCTCAAAGGGAGGTAATAGAGCGGAGGACAACGACAAAGGGAATGTCGAAGGGTGTAACTGTAAAGAATTATATAAATTAGAAGTCAGTATAATAGTTATAGTTATGTAAAAAAATAATAATTATCAACAACTTAGTACAATTAGTCAACATTTTTAATGTTAAATTATACGATAATTCACCAATGTCATTTACTTGTCAACAATTCACACAAACAATGGTAAAATAGCAAAAAACGTCACTAAAATTGGTTAAGTCATTTCATCGAACACCTTGCGAGCATATAGATTATTTTCAAAAATTCACCACATATAGTATTTCCAATTAAACCAATCAATAACTTACACTCCAGATGACATATACCAATCAACAATGACATATAAACAACAAATTAAGACCTAATTCAACAAAAATTCGATAGTTAAAATCTGCAAAAAAGTAACCTAATTCGCCTCTGTTTGCAACCAAACTTGGCAGCGGCAGCGGCGGCGACAGCGGCTGGTGGGGGCGGCTACAGGCGGCGGTGGCGACGGTGGTTGCTTGTTGAGCAAAATAGTAGTGAAACTATCTTGCTAACTATGGGCAGTGAACCCAATCATTGTAGTACAACAAGGTCGTATCCACAGGGACTTCGTAACTATCTAGCTAATTATAAGCTTAGTAAATATGCAAGAGAATATATATACAAAAGTGCATAAATGTAAATTAGGGGTTTTGGGATTTTGGGTTGTAACTGGAGAAATAAAGGAAAGCAATAAACACTAAACTATCTAATCTAGGATAGGTGTAGCTCGGGATAGGATATTCGCACCCGTCATCCCCTTTCTACTAATTGTCGAACCTCGAACTCATAGCTAAACAACGGGAATTTAATTAATAGCCAAATCCAGGTCTATTAATCCTAACCAATTTAACGGGGACTGAATGTTCGTTCAAATCCCTAATTCAATCACAAGCATTAAGCGCAAATCTACCCTAAGTTGCAATGAGAACCTCTTCTCAAAATCAGTGAAAATCGGCTAACATTGATTTAGTCCCAACGGTTCAGGTTTCTATCTCAGAATATCATTTTGATAGAATCCCACAATAATGCTAAACTAATCGGTAGGCCGAACCGACCAATTTAACACATAGAAGACAAATTGAGCAAAACCCTTAACAAATCCCCAAATCTTGAGCAACAAATTTAGAAGTCATAAACACTCAATAATCATCTTCATTAAGCTCAAAGACTAAAATAAAGCACAAACACAAGTTCAAGATTCAACAATGGAGTTTTGGGGGAATTGGGGCTTTATCCAAATCCCTACCTACAAGTGATTCTACACAGCCATAGGAGAGAAAAAAAAGAGCAAGGGATAGAAGTAGCCATTAATGGAGCTTGGAAGGAGGTGAGCTTCTCTTCTCTTCTCCTCCCTTCTCTTCTCTTCTTCTTCTTCTCTTCTCCTCTTCTTTTCTCCTTTAGAATCGCCCTTCCTCTCTGTTTTGGGGCGGAACTCGACTGAATGAAGAATGGGGAAGTTTTTCCCAAAATTCCCCGTTTCAAAACGCAGATCTGGGCAAATTTTCGACCCGACCGACCCACCCTGGGTCGGTCCCGTGGGTCGGTCGCGTCCAAGAGCAATTTCGGGGCCGAAAACGCGTTTTTTTAAGTCCGACCGACCCAGGGACCGACCCAGACTATGGGTCGGTTGATTCCAGTAGCTCGGGGACAAAAATCGCGTTCTTTTAAAAGTCCGACCAACCCGCGACCGACCCAGACCTACGGGTCGGTCGATTCCAGTAGGCTAACTTCGAAATGCTGTATCTTCTTCGTTTCAGCTCCGATTTTGGATCCGTTTGCGCCCACGTGTTCCTCTCTTCATCTACTTTAGTCCTATCTATGTTATTCCTCCTGTTTAAACAATAAATGTGTAATACACCTATGAAACACAAAACTAGAGGAAAACAAGCTAGAGTGGAGAAATGAGCATGAAAAGTGTTGATTAAACATATGAAATACTCCCCTAAAACATGCTCATTTAGACACTCATCACGCCCCCACACTTACCTTTTTGCTTGTCCTCAAGCAAAACCAAGCCCCCAAGCAAGTAAGGAATGCTCAAGACTAACAAATACTAACATGAATTGTAGGATAGGAGAAGAAGCAAAAAGTGATTAAAACCTTTGAGGAGTGTGAACCATCTCTTATTTGTGGCATGGGTGTGCTTAGGTGAAAAAAGAAAACTAGAGTTTCGGGGTATGATCCGGAGTGCTTCAAAGTTCTAAAGATTAGGTAACTTGGAGAGCTTTTAACATGGCCAACTTCTCTCAAAAATGGGCATTGAGAAGAAAACAAAAGGACAAATAGATTTATGCATTTGTTTCACTTTTGCATAAGAGATGAGGAGATAAATCTTTGGCATCAAGCCTTTGCATTTAAGAACACTCAACTCTCATTGTTGGTTACCAATGGCGTCTCACAAGTTCCTTAAAGGATTTTCACGAAGAAGCACCCCTTAGCAAACCCTAAGAAAGAAGACAGAAGGAACCCCAAAGCAATAAAAATCCAACCATATAAGATCACTTGGCCACACCACATGTAAAATGCTCCTCAAAAGCAATCAAAAAGAAAATTTTGAGCATTTATCCCACAATTCATAACAGTATTTGTTCTTAATGAGAACAACTCACTACACAAGGGTCCAAGTTTTTGATTTTGGACAATCGCAAGATAAGCATTAAGGATTAAGCGTTTAAGCACACAATTCACCGAAAAGGTCACTTCCCCACACTTAAATTGAACAATGTCCCCATTGTTCACCAATCAAAATCGGGGAAGGTTCCAGAAGACCTTTGCGGCAAGAAGACAAAAGGAAAATCACACGGGACACAAACAAATAGTATAGCACAGAAGTTATCCCCAGATTTGCAGATTCAAAATTAGAGAAGAGAGAACGAAAACTAAAAGGAACTAGTACACCCCTGAGATTGCTATTGCTATCAGTTTGTAGAACTCCCTCACACTTGAGCTTCAGCCTCAAGTAGCGTAGCTTGGTTGCGGTGTGGACTTGAAGTTGCTCCTGCATAAAACACTAGAAGCAACCAAACTACAACTGGAGTGAAGGGTTAGCAAAAGCAAAACCAAAGGAGAATAAAAACAAAAACAGGAAATAAAAATAGTGGAGTCATTGTGTGCAAGTAATAAAGGAGGGGTGAAATGAGTACTCCCCGATAAGATGTGGATAGAAGATAGGGTGCCCGCACACTTGCTAGTGGGAGGGGTCGTTGAGGTGCTACCTTCAATCGTTGGAGATGAAGGTCCTCTAGGAAAATTTCGCCAGAGGTTCCTTTGTAATTGTTCCTAATTCCATCCCTTTTTCCGACGGGCTCACCTGTTGCCAAAATATTCACAACACAGATGCCACCAATTGAGCGCAAAAGGGTAAGTCCAAAGAATGCCAAAATAGCCCATTATTGAAAACAATGCAAAATCTAAACTAACGAAATTTAAAAGACAAGACACTAAATGAAATCCGGGTTGCCTCCCGGTAAGCGGCCCTTCTTTAAGGTCTTTGGCTAGACCATACCATATTGAAGTCATCCAGGATCGAATATGAACGTTGAAGTCGGCTTCAATGGGTGGGGGGGCGGGCATCATGAATCATTGAAAAACGACCCGGATCAAAAGGAAATGTTACCTCAACACTTAGAATGTAGAAGTGCAAGTTCCACTGATCTTTCTTCAGGTGGAAGTGTTGAGATTGTTGATCCTTGGTGCGAGGATCAAATTTTGGTGGAGCCTCCTCTTCAAATTTAAGGATGAAGATATCCTTAACTTCATTTAGCGGTGCAGGGAGAACTCCGGGGCGGACTTTGTCTTCTATCTCTGGTCCAGGATCAAAGGGGAAAGTGGCCTCCACACTTAGCGGATAAACTTTGAGTTTCCACCCTACTTCATTGATGCATAGGTGGGGAAGGGCTTGATCCTTCAAGTGAAGATCAAAGTTTGATGGCTTCTCCTCCTTCTCAAATTCGAGGATGTAAATGTCCTCAACTTCTTGGTGAGGCTCATGGGAAGAGCCTTGATGAAAATCAACTTCAGAGGGAGGTGGCTCCTTGAAGTTGATTATAGCACTCTCCTCTGATGGCTCGGAGGGAGGCGGCATCTCCTCCTCCTCAAGGTTGAGGATGTATCAATCCTCATCTTCTGGGCGGAGCACAGAGAAGGAGGGGAAATAACGGTAGTTGACTTCAGAGGGAGGAGACTCCATGAAGTCAAGGTGGAAGTGATCCTCTGATGGCTTGTCTTCAAACTCAGGCAGATGGTTGAATGAATTTTGCTCAGGTTCGAACGGGGGAGGTGATAGAGAGCAACTAAAGTCCTCAGTAAGGTGATCCACTTTATGAACCATTTCGCTCTCCGGTTACTGCGATGCAAGGTTTAGTAGACCTTCCATCATCGCGTTCATCTCTACTAATTTGGCATAGAGCTTCAGTTGGTTCATGTCGAGGTCTTTTTCATTAGTCTGCTGCTCCACTTCATGAACCATTTCACTCTCTCGTTGTTGCTCCCTTTGAGCTAGTGTAATGAGCTGGTTCATGTCGTTGGTGTTCAGTCTAGCACTAAGATCCTCCAGAGTGGGTGAATCTACCTTTGTCGTGATCTCCGAATAATAAGCACTCTTCTGGTCTCCTCCACTCTCATGGCACCTGATCCATCGACTGATGTCTTGTTCAGTGGGGTTTGGATTGACAGATAAGAACCGGTTCTCCATGAGAGTCTCCGATCTTGAGATTAGATCCTCACAAGGAGGGCACATATGAAACGATCCACACCCTTGACAATCAATGTATTGGTCGTAGGTTGCTCCAGAGGTGTAGCCGTAACAATCTTCTGCTTGATCATCAAGACCATCCATCAGAGATAGGTTCCTAAAAAAAAGTAACACAAATTTATACACAAAAGGGGGAAATAAAGGAAATGAAAAATATGCACAGAAACTAAACAGATAATAAACAGATAGTTGGACCGAAGTCCCCGGCAACGGCGCCAAAAACTTGTTGAGCAAAATAGTAGTGAAACTATCTTGCTAACTATGGGCAGTGAACCCAATCATTGTAGTACAACAAGGTCGTATCCACAGGGACTTTGTAACTATCTAGCTAATTATAAGCTTAGTAAATATGCAAGAGGATATATACAAAAGTGCATAAATGTAAATTAGGGGTTTGGGTTTTGGGTTTTTGTTGTAACTGGAAAAATAAAGGAAAGCAATAAACACTAAACTATCTAATCTAGGATAGGTGTAGCTCGGGATAGGATATTCACACCCGTCATCCCCTTTCTACCAATTGTCAAACCTCGAACTCATAGCTAAACAACGGGAATTTAATTAATAGCCAAATCCAGGTCTATTAATCCTAACCAATTTAACAGGGACTAAATGTTCGTTCAAATCCCCAATTCAATAAGAAGCATTAAGCGCAAATCTACCCTAAGTTGCAATGAGAACCTCATCTCAAAATCAGTGAAAATCGGCTAACATTGATTTAGTCCCAACGGTTTAGGTTTCTATCTTAGAATATCATTTTGATAGAATCCCACAATAATGCTAAACTAATCGGTAGGCCGAACCGACCAATTTAACACATAGAAGACAAATTGAGCAAAACCCTTAACAAATCCCCAAATCATGAGCAACAAGTTTAGAAGTCATAAACACTCAATAATCATCTTCATTAAGCTCAAAGACTAAAATAAAGCACAAACACAAGTTCAAGATTCAACAATGGATTTTGGGGGATTTGGGGCTTTATCCAAATCCCTACCTACAAGTGATTCTACACAGCCATAGGAGAGAAAATAAAAGAGCAAGGGATAGAAGTAGCCATTAATGGAGCTTGAAAGGAGGTGAGCATCTCTTCTCTTCTCCTCCCTTCTCTTCTCTTCTTCTTCTTTTCTTCTCCTCTTCTTTTCTCCTTTAGAATCGCCTCTCCTCTCCATTTTGGGGCGGAACTCGACTGAATGAAGAATGGGGAAGTTTTTCCCAAAATTCCCCGTTTTAAAATGCAGATATGGGCAAATTTTTGACCCGACCGACCCACCCTGGGTCGGTCCCGTGGGTCGATCACGTCCAGGAGCAATTTCGGGGCCGAAAACGCGTTTTTTTAAGTCCGACCGACCCAGACTATGGGTCGGTCGATTCCAGTAGCTCGGGGACAAAAATCGCGTTCTTTTAAAAGTCCGACCGACCCAGACCTATGGGTCGGTCGATTCCAGTAGGCTAACTTCGAAATGTTGTATCTTCTTCGTTTCAGCTCCGATTTTGGATCCGTTTGCGCCCACGCGTTCCTCTCTTCATCTACTTTACTCCTATCTATGTTATTTCTCCTGTTTAAACAATAAATGTGTAAGACACCAATGAAACACAAAACTAGAGGAAAACAAGCCAGAGTGGAGAAATGAGCATGAAAGTGTTGATTAAACATATGAAATACTCCCCTAAAACATGCTCATTTAGACACTCATCATTGCTGTGTGGCGACGTTCGACGGAAAGAAGGGCGGTGTTTTGGAGGCGATTTGAAGAAGGTAGGGTTCGAATGGGGTGAGAGTCGAGTATACTGATTTCAGTAATGTCGAGCTCGAGTTGGGGGTACAAATAAGAGGCATTCCTGTATACAACCGCCGAAAATGATATTTTAAAAGAAAAACATGTTTTTCGGCGGTTCCTGTATACAACCGCTGAAAATTCAATAACCAGACACTCTTTTTCGGCCAAAATGTTAAAACCGCTGAAAATTGGGGGCCGAAAAAGGCCTTTTTTCTACTAGTGCTTCCTAAGCAAAACCTATTGGGAAAAATCTTAGGAAGGAAAAAGAGTGTCCACCACATCCGTTACAGCCCTATCATTCCATTACTAGAATCATACATAATCACGTGCCAAACTACCTAGATCCTCAAGTTAAGAGAAGAGGCTAATATACCCTCTTGAGTAGACTAGGCTATTATCTTGGGCTTTGAATTTCCATTTTTCACTTGGCTCTTCCTGGACTGCTTGAACTTGATTGTACCACTTTCCATCTTGTGAGGTTCTTCCCGGGATATGACATTGTTTCGAGTAATGATCCTTCATTTCCTTGCATAAAGAAATTCATAAAACATGGGTTTCCTTTCATTTACGTCACATGGGGCATAGATGAAGAGTAACGATCCTTTATTTCCTTCTCCAAGTGCCTTGAATTTTGCATTATCCATCTGGTCCCTTTCTCTGCCTTTTGCACCTTTATTTCTTCTTCATTCCAAAGGACAAGTGTAATAATAGTAACTCCTAATCTACCTTGAGTTTAGACTTCATCTCAAGCTAACCTTACCCTTTTTCTTCCCCAATGACTTTGAACTTTTAACTACTGGTCATTTTAGTTGTGTATCCATTAGGCCAAGCACTAAGCTTTTATTACTGGTCTCTTCCATTATTTTCCTTGGTTTCACAGGTGAGCCCAGTCCCCTAATATTTTGGAGACTGGTTATCACCATCTCTATCATCTACTGCTTGGAGTAGGCCAGGAAATGTTTGTGGAGGTTCTTCTTTGTTTGGATGGGGTTTGGAACATGGCATCCAAGTTGTTCTAGTAGCTTAACACACTCTTCTGGTTCTACTTCAACGTTCAACATAGCTCCCGTGTTATCTTGTGATGGAGTGGGTGTTTTCTCGTGCGCACTTGGAGGTGTATTATGAAAGAGCTCCACAAATAATATGCATTTCTCTTTTTCTTCAGGCATTTGCTTTTCCCTCTGGGCTGTTAAACTTGCCACTACGTGGCTTTCATTTTCACTTCCCATCTCTTGATTGGTGGATGTTACCTGTCCACACGTTCCTCCTATTTTTTAGTTGCCTCTTCCTTTTCTGTTATTATGATTTTGTCTGGGCCAGTATTTTTGCCTTTATTTACGTCGTTGTGCAGAATTTTCATGCAGTCGTCGTCCCTCTTGGGGTTCTCCTCTTTTTCGTGTTCCTTTTCTCTCTGTATAGTACTTCCATTGTCTGAGGAATCATTGTGTCTCCCATAGTTATCTCATTAACCTATCCTCATTTTTTCCATCGTGTGGTGGCTCTAGGATTACCTCGGTATCTGGTTCCTTTTATCCTTGTGCATTGATCCCACTATTTGTCTCTTATCGGTCATTGGGAACTGTCATTAGTGGCCAAACATTTATTTTGTCGGAGTCGTTATTCCCATATGTCATGTTGTCTTGGATTTCGAGATGGCCATTCTTGGTAGCACTTGCTATGCTCTCTTGAGATTCCTCATGGTTCCTCGTATAACTCTCTCTCTCAATCATTCTCAGCTCTTCAGATTCCTTATTTTGCTGATTCAGATTATCCATCCCGTTTGCAAACTGGACAATACTATCATTAGATTTCTGTGTTAGTGTTTGCCTCCATAGTTGGGATCTGACTTGTACTATAATAACTAGGAATTTTTTGTCGTCGACGTTGACCATGATTTTCTAGTTAATAAGTTGCAGCGTGGACGTCTCTATTTGTATGCGGATTTATGCGTTTTTCTTAAAGCTATTCTCTTCTTCCTCTATTCTGATCACGTCCCCAATTGTTTAAGCAATCTGTTTCACATTTGACTTGTTCCATGCATCGAGTGGAATGCCTTTTATGACGATCCATGTTTTTCATTTTTCCACCTGATCATTGGTTCCCCATTGTCTAAGTTCCACTTCAACCGGTTCTTTACCTTTTTCTTATGCCAAGTTGATTGCCTCTTCCACTTCTCCTTTGGTGTTGAAGACCATTAAGAATTTCTTCTTGGAAAATGCCAGTAGTCCAACTAGGTTCGACCATCGGTTATAGAGGAACTTCATTGCTTCTTTGGTGCTTTTTTCTTCTTTAAGAGTTATTACCACACATTTGTTGAGGCACGTTATCATCTCTTTGTCAGCCTTGACCTTGACGGTCAGTCTGGAGACAATGTCGCTATGCTCTTTTCTAACCCAACTTGTGACACTCCTCGGTGAATTTTTGTGCCTTATTCGTTCATCTTGTGTCTGGGCAGTTGATTTCCCCTTTCTCTATTGCCTTGAAACTCCATCCTAGCCCTTAGTTTGGACCCGTATATGTATCCATCCTTGCAGACCATCAATTACATGTCTTGCATCAGATATACGAGGGATGTTGACAAATGCACATGCATTACAGGTCTTTTGTATTACTTTTCTGCTTATGAACAGTCTGGTCCAGTGTGCGAACCTTTTTATCAGCCTTCCCTATTGGTACTCTATTACTTTTTGGCTTATATTGTCGATAAAGAATGTGGTCGAGTGTTAGAAATACTGTGGGGGGAGGAATAGGCCCAACGTAGAGAATTATATAAAATACCCATATAGAATAGTAAGGCCCAATAAATCATGAGGTTCCATCCTAAAACCAATTGGCATTAGGTGGAGTAGCCCATTAGGCTATATGAACTACTTACTAGCTATATAATTTTTCAATGTGGAACTCACACTTGATCTTCAACATCGAGCTGGACTTTTTACTGACGTACTTGTCTCATTGGTTGCCAATACTCTTTCCTGCCTGTTGGTGGTCTTTTTCATCGTTTTGGTGTTTTCGTCTCCCTCCTGGGTGGTGCTTTGCTTGTGTTGTATCTTGAGTCACCGCCGTAACCAGCTTGAAACCTTTTCCTCTGCCTGGCTTTCCATCTTGATTTTATTCATGTCTCTTCTTTTTTCTTGTAGCTTGAGAATCTCCATCCTCTCCACATGGTGGGTACTAGAGTATGTTGTAGAGGTTTTTGGGGGGGTGGGGGAGTGGAGTTTGTTATGGTCTTATTGGCTGTAGGAGAGTTTGGATTGGTTTTGGTAGTGGGGGTATTTGTTCTGAGGTTTGTGGTGATGATGACGGTGGCTTAGAGGTTTGTGGTGGTGGTGACGGTGGCTTAGGGGTGGTAGCATGGTATCGGCGAAAAAAGACGAAAGGTTGAGCAAAGGGGTGAAGGGCTAGAGAGAGGAGAGAGTGCATCATTTATTAATAACATAAGAAAGTATTGTCTAGTATATGGTAATGATATGGTGGATGTGTATAGCAACCTTTCAAAAATACTAAACAAACCGTCAACTTTCGGATACACTTATTAAATAGCCGACTACACATTTTAAGCTTTAATATAATAAACGGAAAACAAAATACTACTCTCTCCTATTTTTAATATAAGTCTAGATACATCTCCAAAACGATTTATATTACAAATAGAAGGAAGTATAAGTTTGCAGAATCAAATATAACAATTCTTAAATTTCTAAAATATATCATTAAATATGTCAAAATGACAGGGAAGAGTAACTGAAATCTGTTTGGATGAGCCCATCCATTCAAGAGTTTTATCCGCAAGTAGTCACGCCTCCCAAGAATAATATCTCTGACTATGGTATGATTGTGTCCAGATGCCTGCCGTATCTCTGCACGGGCTCTCCTTTTCCGTGTCCGATTTCTGTTTGCCATGCCAGTTGCTCCTCCCATTGCGTAACACGAAACCATATATCCCAACGTCAGCCCACCTGTCCGTCTTTAGACGGGTTTCTCTAAACGGTTTTGGTAGTGCTACGCAACTATCTTCACGGAAATATTAAAAAAGTGCGACTGTGCGAGTACACCTGGTTCTAAGAATCAGTGGTTTTGGCGTCCCAGAGAAACTGCCCATAGAATCAGATTTCTCCTGCCCCAGAAAAACGGGGGTGCTACAATCCCAAACCAGGGGCTATAAGTTCTTTTATCTAATCTGCCCAACTTATCTGTCTACATTTTCAACACACCAACCTCACCAACCAAACAGTTTCTATATACACCCAAGCAACTCTCATCTCATTTCATCACTATCTTGTTCCCAATTATCTCTCCTCCAACACTCAACCTCTTACATTCCGTAAAAGAAATAACCAAACACGAGTAAAATAACACTAGCTACCTACAATGGAGTCTGTATAATCCTGGATTTCGAACCACTAGTTAGCCAGTATCGGTGAGCACACACAAGCACACTACTACACAACCATCAAACAATATTATATGCTACCTACTTCTTCCATCTCTTTTCTATATGATACATAACTATTTGAATTGATTGCAGGCACATTGTGGGCAACAGCAGTGGGAGCATCTCTGGCATATAACTCACGTCCGAGTGCAACAGCAGTTCTAAAGCCTAGTCTCAGACTCATTCATGCTAGGATGCATGCTCAAGCACTGACTTTAGCTGTCTTGTCTAGTGCTGCATCTTACCATTACTATGACAAGAACTACAGCAATTCAACTCAACAGCAACACCACAACAAGGCATCCATTCATTGATCTGATTATTGGTGGTCTTAATCTCTAGTCTTGTCTGTTTCCAAGGGGCCGGGAGAGTGTAATATGACGAGTACCAGCTAGCTACCTATTTACCTTCTGTTTAGACAAGGCGAGTTGCAGAGTTGCAGTCGGTCATGATTTGGTTTGGGTCAGTAGTCATCTGATGAGTTGCTTATATATGCTCTGTAATATTTACCATACTACTAACTACTACTATTACCCAGTTCTTAATTTCGTGCAATCAAATCCACAAGCTATATATATGATCTTCATATCTCTTTAGTGTGGCATTTGAGCCGCCCAACAGATCTATTAAACGAATTAAAAACGCTAATAAAGCTTTAGCGCACGTTTTTCGAGAAAACTTGAAAACGTGACTATGAGTGGTCAAATGAACCCGTAAAAATTGTAGTCAACCAAATAACTATAATTAAACATTAATGGAAGCTTAAGAACCATTAAAATTAAAGAAACGAGAAAAATCCGGTGAAATACCCCAAACCTAAGTATGCTAAGTAAACATCAAATTATGATGTAGTAAGGCTAAAATATGCCTTAGAAAGATTGGTAGACAATTTAAACCAAGGAAAACACAAGAAAACGCCTTAAGGGCAATTTGGGCAAAAACATGCTCTAAGCTTAGAGTGACTTTGATTAGCACCCAAATACCATTATAAGACTTTGGTAATATGCTAATGGACACTTTAAATCAATTATCAAAGAAAACCAAGCTCAAAAACAAGCTTAAACACAAAATGTGCTTTAAGACTCCTTAAAGCACCTTTTTGAGAAATTGTCTTAGAAATGAGTTTTGAGTGGCTAAATGCCCATGATTACATCTTAATCAACATGTGTGCTAATTAGTATCACATTAGGAAGTCTAAATCAATGGGAAACCAAAAATTTCACAAATATGTGCACTAGTTTGTGAATAGTGCCAAATAGTGACTAGTTTAAGTTTTAGTCAACATAAGTCAATTAGTTGGTCAAACAAGACCATAAATATCTTGATTATAAGGGGGTGTCCGGTTTTTCATGTGGGGAGTCACCACATGACAAAGCAATTAAAGGAAAAGAAGAGGAAAAAGAGAGAATATTACTATTTGCTTTATAAAAGCAAAATACCTTATATTAGCCTACCTCTCTCCTCTCTTCTTCATTTCTCTTCTTATCCCATGGTTTTCTTCACCTTCTTCATCCTCTCAATCCGTTCCAAGCAGCTCCATCTTCAAATGTCCATAACTTGCTCATTTTAGCTCCAAATCAAAAACTAAACACATATATCTCTTAGTTAGCTCAAGCTCTAGCTTTCTATCTTTTCAAGTCCTTCAAAGCTCCATTTCGGTGCCAAGAGAAAACTCCATTGATGGAGGAAAATCAAGTTTGAAGAGCCCATTTGGTTCTCCATTCATTCAAGGTAAGGAAAATGTAATAAAAACCATGTTTCCACCACTTCTTCTACATGGCCGAAAACTACCACTCATGGGGCCTTGTTTTTATGCCTTGTTCTAGCTTATTTTATTCACCAAGGACTAGTGGAGGTCCTCTTTCATTCAATGCCCAAGTCTACTTTGAGACTTCAAAGGTAATCATCCACTTTTATGTCTTAAAACACATTTTTAACCTAGGTTTTCATTCCTCAAGGTTAGTGTATTTTTTGGCACTCATGAGAGTCATGGTATATTGATTAGAACATTGGCAAAGGAAATTTAATGGGTGGCCGAGATTCATTCAAGAAGAAGGTCTAAGGAGGAAGTTAAGATAAGCTTGAGAAAACAAGGTAAAATGCTTACCTAATGGTAGTTTAAGTTTTAAGGGATGGTATTTAGATAAGTACCAATGTAGCTTTAAGCTACATTAGGTAATGGGTTATATAACCTAGGAAAAGGAATTTAAACAAGCTTGTGAACTTGTGACTAAGGAGCCAATGGGAATGAGTTAGTAATATAAGTTTAAGATGGATTTTAAGAGCATTATAACTACTATGAGATTGATGGGTGTATTTGCAGGTTGAAAGCTTTTATATGTGGGAAATTCAGTGTTTCAGTTTAAGTTATTTAAGGGCCTAAGAGCCATGTCATTTAAGAGCCTTAGTGCTATGCAATTTAAGATTATTGCAAAATATTGAGTTTATTGTGAATGAGTTGGTTTGGGTGATAAAATATGATGAGAAAGAACTTGATGTGTGTGAGGTGGTTGAATGAGGAAAACAATGCATTTGGGCATGATAATATTTTAGAGAAGCTATGGCAAAATTTTAGTAGAAAGCAAAGTGTTTAAGTGGTGGAGGTGAGTTAATATGCCCTAGGATTCACTAGGGATCATTATGAGGAACTTGAGTGGAAATGAGTTGACTAAGTAGTTCATGAGGTTTAGTATGGCCTAGAGATGTCTAGGAGGAATTAGAGGATTGGTGGGTGTATTAAACACACCAAAATCATGGTATGAGGAATGTTAAGACTTGAGGAAATAAAGTATAATGTTTTGAGGTGATCTAGGTATGAACTTGAGAATATAACAATGAGAATTTTGGGAAGCTTGTGTAAGTGAAGAGAATACTAGTGGTGGAACAATAAGGTTTTAGTTTAGATGGTAATGAGTGGACTTAGGTGATGGAAGTGAAAATTGAAGGAGAATGTTGTAGATTGACTAGGAACGTATAAGAGTGTAAGATCATGCGGATGGTGAGTAAATTGAGTAAAAGAGATGTAGGTGTCTAAGGAGGGTGTAGGAAGGTCAAGGTAAAGAAGAACAAGGTTAAGGTGCTAAGAGGATGGGAAGAAATGTATAGGTAAGTCCATGAGTTTAGGTTGATGAGTAACAAATGGAAAAGAGATGAAATTGTGCATGAGTATGCAAGATGACTTGAGGAAGTTTTGGTAAACGAATTGAAGATGGAAAATAATGTTTATGAAGTGCTCAAACTGTTAAGGAGGGAACACTTGGGTTGGTTGAAGTTTTGGTAAGGTTACAAGTTGGAAATGTAAGGAATTATATGATAAGTGTTAGGAGTGTTTGTAAGAATTTAGTAAATGTTTAAGAATATCTTTAGAAGTTGTTTTGGAGAGTTTGGTGGAAGTGCTAAAGTGAGTTTAAGTGCCTAAATGGTATTAGGACACATGGGGGAACTTGTGGAGAAGCTTGGAGTCAAATGGGAATTTAGAAACAAGGTTCTGGAGCCGACCGACCTTAGGGACCGGACCTGCAAGGTCGGTCGAGCTCAGTTTACACTATCGGAAAGAGTTTCTGGAATCGACCAAACTTGGGGACCGGACTTACAAGTTCGGTCGGGCTAGTATTTTGTGTACGAATTGAGTCTCTGGAATGGACCTAACTTGGGACCGACCTTGACAAGGTCGGTCGGGCTTAAATTTTCAAAGGGGAAAACTCTCGGGAATGGACCGGACTTGCAAGGTCGGTCGGGGTAAAATTTTCAAACGGTAATAAGTTCTAGAATGGACCGACCTTGGGTAAGGTCGGTCGGTAAGGTCGGTCGACCCTTAAGTTGTCAAAAAAAAAAAACCCTAAGGAAGTTTAGTGGTTTAATGGTACCCCATTAAGAGGGCATTGATGAGTAGAGGTATAAAGACCTAAGGGATTAAGTTAAGTATAAACTTAAAAGTTTAAGGTTAGGTTGTAAGAATAAGTTGTAAAACTTAAGAGGTGTTAAGTGGGGAATCATTATGAATTAAGTGAGTTAATTAAGTTGAATTAAGTTGAGTGACTAATAACCTAAAACTGAATCAATGTTTTAGGACTTGAGAGTTTGGACTCCGGAGGAGAGTAAGCAACCAAACGACCAACGGTGAACGGTACAGTTCTTCTTGTGACCTGCTTGCTAACGAGGTGTCCCTCGGGTTGTGTGCTATTTGTTTTTGTGTGCTCACTAAACAAGATAAAGCATGCAACCGGAACATTATGTTTATTGTATTGTTGTGTGATGTTTGAAAACTAACACAACTTACCGTGAGAACCTACTAACTAACGTTTAGTAAGAAATTGTCTGAGACTAAGGAACACTCCCTAATATGAGTTTGTTAATAACCAAAAGAGGTTAAACAAACAAACGTCGCATTGAGACTACTACTAACTTTAACTTTGGGGGGAGTGAGGAATCCGGAATGGTACCGGCACATGTGTATAGGGGGAGGTCGGTATCCTTATCAGATACCGACTTCCAAATATGAAATACCCCAAACCTTAAAATATTTTTTAAACACTTAAATATGGTGTATTAAGACTAAAAAGAGTCTTAGAAACATTAGTAAACAAATTTAAACAAAAGGAAACACAAAATGTGCTTTAAAGTCAATAAGAGCTAAAATGTGCTCTAAGCTTGGGATAAACTTGGTTAAGACCTAATGAAATTACCAAGACCTCATTTATACACTAATGAACATATTAAATCAATTACCAAAGAAAACCAAGCTTGAAAACAAGTTTAAACACAAAATGTGCTTTAAGGAGTCTTAAAGCACATTTTTGAAAAATTGTCTTGTAAATGAGTTTTGAGTGGCTAGATGTCCATCATTACTCTTAAATATATATGTGTACTATATAATATCACATTTGGATGTCTATATCAATGGGAAATCAAAAATTTCACTTCTATGTGCCTTGTTTTCATGAATAGTGATTTTTATAAGCTATTTTGTAACATATGTTGTATAAGTAATTAAATTGACAAATAAAGACTACAATACCCTCATACACTATTTGGGGCCGGTTTTTAAGGTTGGTGACACACCACCTTGTTAGCTTGTTAAGAAAATAAATAAGACTACTTAAGTACCTTTTACTTTATTAAGTATAAATATCTTCAAAAGCAAATTCTATCTCATTCTCTCATCTTTCTTTCATTTCCACGGTCCCAAACACTCTCTTCAACCTCTCTTCTTCATTCTCTCACGGTTTGCAATAGTACTCAACCATTTCCATCTTTGATCTCTTGTAAAACCTTGCTCACTTGTCCAAATCAAAAACAAACACCACCAATCTCTTCCTCTCATCAAGCTCTTCATTCCTATCTTCTAAAAATTCCAAGACCACCATTTCGGTGCCATGGAGTTCCTCCATTGAAGGAGCTTGAGCTTGTATTTTTACATATTGTTACTCTCCTTGACTTCTAGGTAAGGAATCTCAAATAAAAACTTCATTTCCTTCATGTTTTTGTGGTAACCGAAAATACATATTGAAGGAGCTCTTTGTGTGACCTTGTTCTAGCTTCATTCCAACTCTTCATGGACTAGGTGGAGTCCTCTCTTGCTAGATATTCAAACTCTCTTCAAAGAGCAAGGTAAAACAACTACATTAATGTTTTTGAAACAATGTAAAATTAGGGTTTACAATGAGATGGAGCTTATAGCTTGAATACTCATTATAATGTTTGTATATTGTTTAGAACTTGTCAAAGAATCAAATACCCTACCGGTTTTCTAAAGGAAACAAGAAAGAAGTTGTTTGGAAAAGAGGTAAATCTACTAACCAAATGTTGTTTAATGCCTTAGGAGAAATGAGCTTATAATGCTTGTTAAATCTACCTAAAGAGCAAATGGTGAATGACTTAGTAAAGTGTTCTCAAGAGCTTAGTAAAAGGCATATGTGTTGTTGAGTGTATTTGCAGGTTAAAGGCAAATATATTGTGGAAATTCAGTGTTTATGATTTATGCATCTTAAGGGCCTAAGAGCCATGTCATTTAAGGGCCTAAGTGCCATGCAATTTAAATTATGCACTATATTGTGATGTAGTGCTTTGTGAGTGGAGTTTGTGTATAATAAGTGCTTGATGGATTTTTAGTGTTCTTGGTTGTTTGTTGGTAAAAACAATGTGTTTTGGTTTAGCAATGTTCTAGGAGAACCTATGTCGAAATTTAGGTAATAAATGAGAAGTTCTAAGTGTTAAATGAGTTTGATAAGTTAAGGAGTATTTAGAATGGTTAAGTGTTGTTCTTGTGTAAGAAACATGCATTAAGGTGATTTGGGATGTAACAAGGACTTAGGCATGAGCTTGAGATTTTAGTATGTACCAAAGTCATTTTGGACTTAGGTAAAGACTTAGGCAAACTTTGGTAAAATAAGGAGAAAGTGTAAACTTGGAAAAGAATTTCAAGAGTGACATAAGGAGTTGGTTGTGAGAAATAATGCTTAAGAGATGATGTTAAGATAAGGAGAAAGCATTTTGGGATAGTAGTTATCATAGGTGAGAAACACCATCTAGGAACCTAGTATAAAATAACATAAGTGTTAAGGAATTTTACAAGGAAATAAGTAAAGTCTTAAGGAATTAGAAAATGAGTTTCATGGTGTTGTATGTGGATATAAGGTTACCAAATGAGTTAGGAAGCATTAAGAGGCTTAAGGAGAAGTTTGGTGAAGATTTGACAAGTTTGGGTAAGTTTAGAGGACGTCCGACCCAGGTGTCCGACCCAGTTGTGGGTCGGACAGCCTCTGTTAGACGTTAGGGAAAATGTTCTGTAATGGTCTGACCCAAAAGGGGGGTCGGACATGGTCGGACGGTCATATTTCAAAGGAGGAAAATGTTTTTGGAATGGTCCGACCCAGTCGAATGAGTCGGACGTGGGTCGGACGGGCATGTTTGTAAGGCGGTGAAAGGTTTGTAATGGTCCGACCAGAAGGGTGGTCGGACATGGTCGGACGTGTATGTTCTGAAGTCGAAGAAGTCTGTAATGGTCCGACCTAGTCTAGTGAGTCGGACTTGGGTCGGACATGTCTTGGAATGGTCCGACCCAGAAGGTTGGGTCGGACATGGGTCGGACATGGTAAGGTTTTTCAGACCCGAAAACCACTGGAAGGGTCCGACCCAGTTGTGGGTCGGACGGTGGGTCGGACATACCAAAACTTGTAAAAAAAAAAACATAAAAGAATGTGACTTATGTAGTTAACCCTAGGGTGTATAATGAAGGTAACCTAGGGTAAGTTAGACATTAAACATGTCAAACAGTTATGTTAAACACTTAGTAAATTTGGAGGTTAATTAAGTTAATTAACCGACATTCTTGAATCATGTATAAGGTGACCTACGGTGGAAACAATCAAGGCAAGGACCAAGGTATGGTTTTCTTGCAGTCTGTTGTCTAGCGGTTTACACCGGTTTGTGTGTTGTATGTTTTTCTGTGTGTTTATGACGTTATAAGATTTAAACATGTAATGAGTTTACAGTTGTTCATATTATTGTTATGTATGTTGTGACTCATTTCCCTTGTGTGTGTCTAACATGACTTACCACCTATTGTGTGTTGGTTGTTAAGTTCCACTATGAACTTCTAACAAGTGTTAACTGGGAAGTGAGGAATCCGGTTGTCCGGTCATGCATGTAAGTTAAGAGTAGATATCTGAATCAGATTCGACTCTTATGTTGTTAAGATTGTTCTCCTTAATTTGGCGTTCGATCTCCCGCTAGCTTCTTCCAAAGCTTACCTATTCTGACTTATGATCGGTTTAGTGGGAACCTGTGTTTGTGTGGTGTGTTCGGGTCACTAAATCCGAACCATCTGTGACTTAAGTTACTCGTTCGTCTAACAGAACGGTAATGAGTGTGTTTAACGAGCTTAACATGAGGGTGAATCACTCTCTAGGCTCTTATGTTATTTGACCCTTGTGGTTTGTTATTGTGGAACGAAGATCCACCGTGTATGTGATGATGAGCTGAGCACTATTGATGCTATGCTCCATGTTATTTATGTTGTGTATATAAATGAAGTGCCATGTTATCATGACAATTAGTCGGGTACCCGGTAGCCGATGGGCTGCGCGGAGCCATACCAGCCAAGGGTTTTGCTGACCCCCTCGGGGATCCATATTTCTTATATGCAGGATGAGGATCGAAGAAGCGGAGTGGCTTTAGATCCTAGGATGCAAGGTTTACTTTTATACTTTGGATGTTGGCCGGGTGCGCCTGTGCTCCTGTGGCGTTATATACTTTTGGTTGTTGCAGTAGTTACAGTGATGTTATACAGTGAAGGAATATGTAAACACTCGGTATTGTATATGATGTATTTATGGTTTAGTTTTATGCTCGGGAGTCTGATCATCAGACCGGTACACTGTATTTATTCTGCCTTGTCAACCACGTGGGTGGTTGACGGCGTTGTAGCACCGAAGCGTTAGTTACTGTTTAGTTATTATTTCCGCTGCGATTTCATTTAGTATCATGTGCGTATTAGGGGTGTTACAAAAAGTGGTATCAGAGCGAAGTATCGCTCTGATGACTAGAATACCGAGCTTAGGAATATACCGAGTTAGGAAACCTAACTACAGTTACCTAAGTGATCAGTTATGGAAGGTTAACCACTAACTAAGTGTGGAGATACCTTATTGTCGGGAAGCGTTACAACCGTTGGACCGATAAGTGTGCAAGCATATTGCTAATGAATATTCATGTGAATACAGATGGCAGGTAGACGCGCGGTAGAGGCCGCGGAAGTGGTACCGGTACTGTGGGTACCAGGGCGAGAACACTACGGCTCAGGTTATGGCTGAGGCTGTAGCAGCCGCTGTGGCCCAGATGGTACCAGCTTTAGCTGCGTAGCTGCGATACAGCAGGGGCAGATGCCCGGAGTTCAACCACCACCGCCACCGCCACGAGAGACCAACTGGGTCAAGGCATTGGCAGATCTGAGACCCCCTTCATTTCATGGGGAGACCGACCCACGTAAGCTGGAGGCGTACATCTCCGAGTTGGAGACCGCCTACGAGACCTTGGCTGTGCCCGCAGAGGCTAAGGTCCGTCTTGCCGCTTACTACCTGAAGGGTTCGGCACAAAACTGGTGGAAGCTTGTGAGAGAGGACCGGATGGCGGATCCTCAGTTTGGTGGAGGGAGTACACGGCTCTGCTGCGAGCCAAATACTACCCCTGTGCACGTTCAAGAGGCCAAGCGCCTTGAGCTGGATAGTCTGAGGCAGGGGGACAAGGTGTCGGTTGATGAGTATTACACTGCCTTCACCGGCCTTGTCCACCTGTTACCGGACCTGGGATACTCGAACCGGGTGCTGGTAAACCGTTTCTATAACGGTCTCAGCCACCGTCTTCGCTATGGGATGGGGCCAGCTGAGTATACTACCTTGCAGGTAATTTAAATAAAGAGTGATGTGAATATGTGTAGTCTACAAGTGAGTATTAATGTGAGTTTGTGAGTATGTATTGCGGGGCATGACTGACCATCCTAAATTCAGGAGTGCTATCATGCCGCTGCTAAGGTGGAGATCACCGTCCGTCTGAGGGACGAGGAGAATGCGCACAAGCGCAAGGCCACGAGCGAGGGCCAGAGTTCGCAGGGGTACGGGGGGGAGGAAAGAAGAAGAAGAAACCTTATCCCCAGCCCCAGAAGAGTCAGCACCAGGGTGACAAGGGCCAAGCCCAAACCACCACAGCTGAGGAGCCACTGAAGCTCACATATGCTTATGCGGCGAAGCCCCTACGCTCTTACCCACTAAGGGTAATTATTTAATCTTGTGTGATAAGTGAGTGTATGTTGATAAGTTGTGAAACAAGTACTGAGTGTGTATTGTTTAGCAGCTAGCACGGGCTCTGGACCGGAGCGCCACTATTACTGTAAGTGGTGCAATGGAGACCACCGGCAAGGACTGCAAGGGAAATGAGGTGCAGTGTCGATACTGCGAGAAGTGGGGTCACCGTGACCACGAGTGTTACCGGAACCCCAACAGCAGAGTCAACAAGCCAAGGGGCAGTGGAAGGGTAAGGCCACAGCAGCTATTGATGGCCCGAAGACGGCTAACCAGCCACCCACTGATCAGAGGCATACTGATTCCCAGAAGGGGAAAGGGTCGGGACCTAGCAAGGCCACCCTGAATGTGGTGGACCGGTCTGAGGCGCCAGGGCCCTCTTCTAGACCAGGTACCGCCTAAACTGTTGAATGTAATAAGTGATTGCATACCGCATTTCATGTTATGTATTAGTGAGTTCAAGTGTATTATCATGTGAGTAAGGAGTTAAAGTATAGTGTGAAAGTCACCTAATTAGATAATTCTAAACTTAAAGGAACCTTCAATATATGTTATCCAATCCCACCCACACCAAACCCTGAAGAAACCACCATCAACATCACCGACTTTCCAATGGAGCAATGTCAGGTTATCCAGCCAGGTATGATACTCTTAAGTGGATACCTGACACCGGAAGCACAAGTCCATGTCATCAGACGATGCGACGAACTTGGAGCTAAACCTGGAGGTTTCTACACACCTGAATATCCGAACGGATCAAGAATGCAATTGAAGATGATGTGCATGGGTAAGGACTGGAACCCTTACACCAAGTCATATCAAGAAGTGCGAGCTGAAGATGGAGCAACAGTACCAAGTATACCTGAGGAGTTCCGTGCGGTCGTTAATCACGCCGTGGGAATTGCTCAACAAGTTGAAACGGATTCAATTCCGAATGTGGAAGCAGATTTGTGTATTGTGAACTTCTACCAGAAAGGTGGACGGTTAGGTTTACACCAAGATAAGGACGAGTCACCCGAGTCTCTAAGTAAGGGAGTACCCGTGGTGTCTTGGTCCATTGGTGATACCGCAGTATTTGTGTATGGCGAGCAGAAGCGTGCTGATCTCGCAAGGAAGTTAATGTAAAGTCAGGAGATGTATTAATCATGGGTGGGCAGTCAAGGATGCTATATCATGGCATCAGGAAGATCAAACTGAATACCGCACCGTCGGCAGTGATCAATGCCACACACATGAAACCCGGACGTTTGAATTTGACCTTCAGACAATTCTAAAGCCTTGTATACTTTTGTAATGTGTATTAAGCCAGTATATGTTAAGGGAGTTATGTATGTGTTAAGTTATATCAACCATGTAAACCAACAATGTTGTAAAGAGAAGTGTTAATGAATAAAGTGGAGTTATTGAAGTATATCAACCGTGTTGTTACCCAGTACTTATTAGTTTGCCAATGAATTAGGCTGTGCACTCGGAACGGGAGGTACACTGAGTGTCTGCAATGAGGCAGAAGCCGGCAAGAGCGACAATCCTCACCGGTACCTTTCCAGTGAATGGCGTGGATGCATCGATCTTGTTCGACTCTGGAGCCTCACACACATTTGTTTCGCTATCTTTTGCGAAGAGGCTGGGGTTAGATGGAGAGGAGATGCCAGACTTCTTGGTCACTCTCCCATCGAAAGAGCGGATCAGGTGTACCCGCTACCACCGAGATGTCATTGTAGAATCAGAGGTGAAGAGTTCCCGATCGACCTGATAGAGTTCGACGGACTTGGATTTGATGTGATTGTCGGGATGAACTGGTTGGAGCGGTACAAGGGCAGAATCCTGTGTGCCGAGCATCGACTGCTTCTTCGGAGTCCATCTGGGGTTACCATATCATACCGCCAGAGGCCCAGGGAGCCTTCGACTCAGATCATCACCGCCATGGCCATGTATCGTGAGTTACGACGAGGGAGTGATGTATACCTCTGCTATGTCCAGGACATAGAGAGAGACCCTGAGTTTAGCCCAGATGTGCCGGTAGTGTCGGAGTTTCCTGATGTATTTCCTAAGGAACTGCCGGGCATGCCGCCAGCACGAGAGGTTGAGTTTGAGATCGACTTAGTTCCGGGCACTGGACCCATTGCGAAAGCACCTTATCGTATGGCTCCAGCAGAGATGACAGAGCTCAAGGGCAGCAGCTGAGAGACCTACTTGACAAGGGCTTTATCCGCCCTAGTGTTTCACCATGGGGAGCGCCGGTTCTCTTCGTGAAGAAGAAGGACGGTAGCCTCCGCCTGTGTATTGATTAGCGAGAGCTGAATGCTGTTACGGTGAAGAACCGTTACCCTTTACCACGCATCGACGATCTATTTGATCAGCTGAGGGGTGCATCAGTATTCTCCAAGATAGACTTACGTTCCGGATACCATCAGATTGCCATCCGTGACAGTGATATCGAAAAGACAGCTTTCAGAACTAGGTATGGGCATTATGAGTTCACAGTTATGCCGTTTGGCTTATCAAATGCACCAGCTAAGTTCATGGACTTAATGAACCGCTTGTTCCAAGATCAGTTGGACAAGTCAGTGGTAGTCTTCATCGATGATATTCTTGTGTATTCTAAATCAAGAGGTGAGCACGAAAGCCACCTGAGAAATGTGTTACAAACATTGAGGAGGAATCAGTTGTATGCAAAGTTTTCGAAATGTGAATTTTGGTTGAACCAAGTATCCTTCTTGGACATGTGATTTCTGAGGCCGGGATCGCTGTTGATCCGGCAAAGATGATGCAGTGCGCACCTGGCCTAGGCCGAAGACAGTCACTGATATCAGGAGCTTCCTCGGTCTGGCAGGTTATTATAGGAGGTTTGTGAAGGACTTCTCCAGTGTCTCGAAGCCGATGACTTCCTTAATGAAGAAGGATGCACCATTCGAGTGGACAGTCGACTGTGAGAGTTCTTTCACGAGTCTCAAGGATGCTCTGACATCTGCACCAGTCCTGACTATACCAGACGGTCCAGATGGTTTTGAGGTCTACTGCGACGCATCAGGCAGAGGTATGGGTTGTGTATTGATGCAGCACGGGAAGGTCGTAGCATACGCCTCCCGTCAGCTGAAGAAGCATGAGGAGAACTACCCTACCCACGACTTAGAATTGGGTGCCATTGTCTTCGCATTGAAGATATGGCGACATTATTTGTATGGGGTAAGTGTGACGATTTATTCTGACCACAAAAGCTTAAAGTACTTGTTCACTCAGAAAGAGTTGAACATGAGGCAAAGAAGGTGGGTTGAGTTTCTGAATGACTACGATATTAATCTGCAATACAAAGAGGGTAAGGCAAATGTGGTAGCTGACGCACTGAGTCGCCGAGCACACTCTCTCCATTCGCTAGTCTCTTATACTGGCTTGGTTGAAGAGGTGCGGAGTGCTCAGATGACGGATCAGTATATGCTGGAGATCCGGCAGAAGCTTATTGATGGCACATTCGAGGGTCAGAAGTACGACTTCAGACTCCACGATGATGACCTGATTAGGCTGAATGGCCGATTGTGTATACCTAGGAGTGGCGCTGAGTTGAAGGAGCGCATATTGAGTGAATCCCATTGTTCTACTACTTCGATTCACCCCGGAGCTTCAAAGATGTATAAGAGTATGAAAAGGTATTTTTGGTGGACTGGAATGAAAGAAGAAAGATGTTAGTGATTATGTGTTGAGGTGTCTCACTTGCCAGAAGGTCAAGTTTGAGCACCGACGGCCTGGTGGTATGGTACAGCCAATGCCAGTGCCTGAGTGGAAGTTCCATGATATCTCCATGGACTTTGTAGTAGGGCTTCCGCCTACAAGGGGAGGTCTGAATATGATATGGGTTGTAGTTGACCGACTGACCAAGGTGGCCCGATTCATTCCGATGAAGGACACTTGGAAAGTGGCAAGATTGGCAGAACTCTTTGATAAAGAAATTGTAAGACATCATGGTGTACCGAAAACGATTGTATCTGACAGAGATACCAGATTCTTATCCAGATATTGGAAGTCTACACGAGAGGCATTGGGTACTGAACTGAAATTGAGTACAGCGTTTCACCCACAGACCGATGGTCAGAGTGAGCGCACCATTCAGACACTTGAGGATATGCTACGTGCTTGTGCACTTGACTTTCAGACCAGCTGGATTGATAAGTTACATCTGATCGAGTTTAGTTACAACAACAGTTACCATGCTTCGATCAAGATGTCTCCCTTCCAGGCCTTGTACGGTAGACCATGCCGCACGCCATTATGCTGGGATGAGTCGAGTGAGACGGTCATTATAGGACCAGAGTATCTTGAACAAGTTCAGGCAGAAGTTCGCCAGATCCGGGCTAACATGAAGGCAGCTCAGGATAGACAGAAGTCGTACGCAGATGTGCGCAGACGTGACCTGGAGTTCGCCGTGGGCGATCAGGTATTTTTGAGAGTATCCCCCATGAAGGGAGTATTTCGTTTTGGCCAGAAGGGCAAGTTGAGCCCAAGTATGTGGGGCCTTATGTTGTGACGGAGCGGATCGGCCCGGTAGCCTATAGACTAGACCTACCCGCCGAGCTGGGCAAGGTACATGATGTATTTCATGTGTCCCAGTTGAAGAAGTATATGTCTCATCCGTCTCATGTGCTTCAGCCTGAAAGGCTAACCTTAGAGCCGACCATGCGATCAGTGGAGACTCCGGTACGGATTCTGGATACTAAGACTCGAGACACTCGCCATAAGTCTGTGAGACTGGTGAAAGTTCTTTGGTCTAACCAGGACGTTGAGGAGGCCACTTGGGAGCTGGAAGATAAGATGAAGGCGAAGTACCCGTCATTGTTTACTTCTTAGTTCTTATGTGTATAGGGTACGGGGGTACCCCTTTTTAAGGGGGGTAGAGCCGTTTCGGTTATGTGTGTACGACGTGTATTTGAATACATCGTCTATGTTATGTTGTTATGTTACAGACCGTTGTGTCTGAATGATGTGGATAATGTTGTATGGACCTTGTGTCCAATGTTATGTACCCGATGTTATGTTGTATGGACCTGGTGTCCAATGTTATGTAAGTGTGTTGTTAATGATGTATGGAAGTATTGTTTATAAGTATTCCCGTGTTCTAATATTTAGGATATGTGGAAGTATGAACTTTGAGGGCAAAGTTCTTTTAAGGGGGGTAGATTGAAATACCCCAAACCTTAAATATTGTTTAAACACTTAAATATGGTGTATTAAGACTAAAAAGAGTCTTAGAAACATTAGTAAACAAATTTAAACAAAAGGAAAACAAAATGTGCTTTAAAGTCAATAAGAGCCAAAATGCTCTAAGCTTGGGATAAACTTGGTTAAGACCTAATGAACTTACCAAGACCTCATTATACACTAATGAACATATTAAATCAATTACCAAAGAAAACCAAGCTTGAAAACAAGTTTAAACACAAAATGTGCTTTAAGGAGTCTTAAAGCACATTTTTGAAAAATTGTCTTGTAAATGAGTTTTGAGTGGCTAGATGTCCATCATTACTCTTAAATATATATGTGTACTATATAATATCACATTTGGATGTCTATATCAATGGGAAATCAAAAATTTCACTTCTATGTGCCTTGTTTTCATGAATAGTGATTTTTATAAACTATTTTGTAACATATGTTGTATAAGTAATTAAATTGACAAATAAAGACTATAATACCCTCATACCACTATTTGGGGCCGGTTTTTAAGGTTGGTGACACACCACCTTTGTTAGCTTGTTAAGAAAATAAATAGACTACTTAAGTACCTTTTTACTTTATTAAGTATAAATATCTTCAAAAGCAAATTCTATCTCATTCTCTCATTTCTTTCTTTCATTTCCCACGGTCCCAAACACTCTCTTCAACCTCTTCTTCATCTCTCACGGTTTGCAATAGTACTCATCACCATTCCATCTTTGATCTCTTGTAAAACCTGCTCACTTGTCCAAATCAAAAACAAACACCACCAATCTCTTCCTCTCATCAAGCTCTTCATTTCTATCTTCTTAAAATTCCAAGACCACCATTTCGGTGCCATGGAGTTCCTCCATTGAAGGAGCTTGAGCTTGTATTTTACATATTGTTACTCTCCTTGCTTCTAGGTAAGGAATCTCAAATAAAAACTTCATTTCCTTCATGTTTTTGTGGTAACCGAAAATACATATTGAAGGAGCTCTTTGTGTGACCTTGTTCTAGCTTCATTCCAACTCTTCATGGACTAGGTGGAGTCCTCTCTTGCTAGATATTCAAACTCTCTTCAAAGAGCAAGGTAAAACAACTACATTAATGTTTTTGAAACAATGTAAAATTAGGGTTTACAATGAGATGGAGCTTATAGCTTGAATACTCATTATAATGTTTGTATATTGTTTAGAACTTGTCAAAGAATCAAATACCCTACCGTTTTTCTAAAGGAAACAAGAAAGAAGTTGTTTGGAAAAGAGGTAAATCTACTAACCTAATGTTGTTTAATGCCTTAGGAGAAATGAGCTTATAATGCTTGTTAAAACTACCTAAAGAGCAAATGGTGAATGACTTAGTAAAGTGTTCTCAAGAGCTTAGTAAAAGGCATATGTGTTGTTGAGTGTATTTGCAGGTTAAAGGCAAATATATTGTGGAAATTCAGTGTTTATGATTTATGCATCTTAAGGGCCTAAGAGCCATGTCATTTAAGGGCCTAAGTGCCATGCAATTTAAATTATGCACTATATTGTGATGTAGTGCTTTGTGAGTGGAGTTTGTGTATAATAAGTGCTTGATGGATTTTAGTGTTCTTGGTTGTTTGTTGTTGGTAAAAACAATGTGTTTTGGTTTAGTAATGTTCTAGGAGAACCTATGTCGAAATTTAGGTAATAAATGAGAAGTTCTAAGTGTTAAAATGAGTTTGATAAGTTAAGGAGTATTTAGAATGGTTAAGTGTTGTTCTTGTGTAAGAAACATGCATTAAGGTGATTTGGGATGTAACAAGGACTTAGGCATGAGCTTGAGGTTTTAGTATGTACCAAAGTCATTTTGGACTTAGGTAAAGACTTAGGCAAACTTTGGTAAAATAAGGAGAAAGTGTAAACTTGGAAAAGAATTTCAAGAGTGACATAAGGAGTTGGTTGTGAGAAATAATGCTTAAGAGATGATGTTAAGATAAGGAGAAAGCATTTTGGGATAGTAGTTATCATAGGTGAGAAACACCATCTAGGAACCTAGTATAAAATAACATAAGTGTTAAGGAATTTTACAAGGAAATAAGTAAAGGCTTAAGGAATTAGAAAATGAGTTTCATAGGTGTTGTATGTGGATATAAGGTACCAAATGTTGTTAGGAAGCATTAAGAGGCTTAAGGAGAAGTTTGGTGAAGATTTGACAAAGTTTGGGTAAGTTTAGAGGACGTCCGACCCAGGGGTCCGACCCAGTGTGGGTCGGACGGACCTCTGTTAGACGTTAGGAAAATGTTCTGTAATGGTCCGACCCAAAAGGGTGGGTCGGACATGGGTCGGACGGTCATATTTCAAAGGAGGAAAATGTTTCTGGAATGGTCCGACCCAGTCGAATGAGTCGGACGTGGGTCGGACGGGCATGTTTGTAAGGCGGTGAAAGGTTCTGTAATGGTCCGACCAGAGGGTGGGTCGGACATGGGTCGGACGTGTATGTTCTGAAGTCGAAGAAGTTCTCTGTAATGGTCCGACCCAGTCTAGTGAGTCGGACTTGGGTCGGACATGTCTCTGGAATGGTCCGACCAGAAGGTTGGGTCGGACATGGTCGGACATGTAAGGTTTTCAGACCCGAAAACCACTGGAAGGGTCCGACCCAGTTGTGGGTCGGACGGTGGGTCGGACATACAAAACTTGTAAAAAAAAAAAACAGAAAGAATGTGACTTATGTAGTTAACCCGAGAGTGTATAATGAAGGTAACCTAGGGTAAGTTAGACATTAAACATGTCAAACAGTTATGTTAAACACTTAGTAAATTGGAGGTTAATTAAGTTAATTAACCGACATTCTTGAATCATGTATAGGAGTGACCTACGGTGGAAACAAATCAAGGCAAGGACCAAGGTATGGTTTTCTTGCAGTCTGTTGTCTAGCGGTTTACACCGGTTTGTGTTGTATGTTTTTGTGTGTTTATGACGTTATAAGATTTAAACATGTAATGAGTTTACAGTTGTTCATATATTGTTATGTTATGTTGTGACTCATTTCCCTTGGTGTGTCTAACATGACTTACCACCTATTGTGTGTTGGTTGTTAAGTTCCACATGAACTTCTAACAAGTGTTAACTGGGAAGTGAGGAATCCGGTTGTCCGGTCATGCATGTAAGTTAAGAGTAGATATCTGAATCAGATTCGACTCTTATGTTGTTAAGATTGTTCTCCTTAATTTGGCGTTCGATCTCCCGCTAGCTTCTTCCAAAGCTTACCTATTCTGACTTATGATCGGTTTAGTGGGAACCTGTGTTTGTGTGGTGTGTTCGGGTCACTAAATCCGAACCATCTGTGACTTAAGTTACTCGTTCGTCTAACAGAACGGTAATGAGTGTGTTTAACGAGCTTAACATGAGGGTGAATCACTCTCTAGGCTCTTATGTTATTTGACCCTTGTGGTTTGTTATTGTGGAACGAAGATCCACGTGTATGTGATGATGAGCTGAGCACTATTGATGCTATGCTCCATGTTATGTTATGTTGTGTATATAAATGAATGCCATGTTATCATGACAATTAGCTGCGCGTATCCCGGTAGCCGATGGGCTGCGCGTTAGCCATACCAGCCAAGGGTTGCTGACCCCCTCGGGGGATCCATATTTCTTATACTGCAGGATGAGGATCGAAGAAGCGGAGTGGCTTTAGATCCTAGGATGCAAGTTTACTTTTGTATACGTTTGGATGTTGGCCCGGGATGCGCCTGTGCTCCTGTGGCGTTATATACTTTTGGTTGTTGCAGTTTACGGTGATGTTATACAGTGAAGAATATGTAAACACTCGGTATTGTATATGATGTATTTAGTTTTTCATGCTCGGGAGTCTGATCATCAGACCGGTACACTTGTATTTATTCTGCCTTGTCAACCACGTGGGTGGTTGACGGCGTTGTAGCACCGAAGCGTTAGTTACTGTTTAGTATTTATTTCCGCTGCGATTTCATTTAGTATCATGTGCGTATTAGGGGTGTTACAAAAAGATGACTTGTCTTCGGCTCGTCGCTAGAGTGACATAAGACTCGGCCTCCTCAGACTATGTTCTAGGAGGGAGGCATACTAAGATGGCGTGGGGGGATCTTGCCTACATCCCCAACATTTTAAGAAGTTGTTTATTGCCAGTAAGTGTCCTGCTGCTGGCTAGGGTAACCAAGCCCTACGAAAATAAAAACAACGATCTAAGGGTTAACCAGTTCCCATTGAGAGAACGGTTTGGCATATATAAGATAAGGTTGAGATAAGTTGCAACCATTCCTATTTAAAGGATGGTTTGTATATAAGACTAAGATAAGCTACATCCATTCCTTTTTAAAGGTTGGTTGTTTCTAAGACTAAGATAAGACTAAGATTGAGGTAAGATAAGGATGGACTAAGATTAAGAGGAAACATAACTTAAGGAGTTAAATAATTAACTCTCTAATTAGGGAACGCATTTAAGTCGTTCAATTGGTTGAACTTTGATTGTTCATATTTGGATTGTTGTTTATTGCACTTTCTATTATGTTGTGCATCTAATCAACCTCCATGCTATCGACAATTAGTCGTCGTAGCCACGTTAGCTTGGGGGCCATGAGAGGATCGTACCAGCATTCGTGCTGACCCCTTTGGGGGCTTTTTTTACTACACAGGTGAACGTCAGGAGGTAGCCGTCACGAGAGTAAGATGGGGTACAAGCGTTACGGGTTAAGTGTGGCCTACGAGTTGTGCATGTACACTCGTATGGCATTTGAGTTAGTAAGATGTATAGGATGTGAGGGGATTGTAAGAAGGATATGTATTTGGTTAAGATTGGTATGTACTAATGTTCGGTATATTCTGTAGTCAGACCGTGGCAAGGTCCTGGAATGTATTTGAATCCGCTGCGGAGTTTGTATATATGGTGTTAAGTTTGTGATAACCACGATTGGATCGAGATGGGGTGTTACAAAAGTGGTATCAGAGCGTAGTTACGCTTTGAAGACAAGAATTACCAAACTTAGGAGAATATAGAGGTTGAGTTTGAGTTATGGGTTAAGGGTTGAGTGATAGAGTGAGAGGTGCGTACTTCCCGGTATTTACCGGATATCCATAGTACCTAGACCCACCCTCCACATCCCTAACCCTGAATATGTGGAACAAACGCCAGAGAGAGAAAAAGCCTTCTCTTACTCGGGGAAACCCGATCTGGCAGTTAGTTAACAGCAAGCAATACGAGAAACATTTTGTTGCACAACAGTTACGGAGAACTTGGAGGTTTTTAATGGAGCGCAACAGAGAAACAGGCGCTACCTATGGAATTCTATCAATAAGGGAACGGTAATTACCGGCAACATGGGTTGACATGCTACACAGTCGAAATAACCCGCCATACCAATGATAAGAAAAGCACTAAAGGTGCAATGGGTAAGAAAAGATAAGCGACATGAGTATCGGACAATGATCCGAGTGAGCATGACAGTGGGATAGTGTAAATCTTAAGGGATAAGATTACTGGAAAGTCCAGTTAAGAACGGGAACTCCAAACCCCATACAATGAAGAAGGTTACAAAACCTGGCCGACATAGCGCAGGCGACAATAAAGACGCGTACATACTGTATACCGGAATAGGACTACGATGTAGTGCCTAAAGGAGAACTATTACTAGGTAACCACGACAAAATGTGTGGAAACGGGAGTGAGGATTAAGATGTCAAAAAATAATAAGGGGTTCCCTCAGAAAGAGGAACGCCCGGATAAGTGACAGTACGGTGAGAACAACAGGAAACTGCCGGATGGCTAGTTATCCAAAATGGAAGAACATCGAAGGATTCCCGAGGACTATCAAGATAGAAAAGATCAGGTGGAAGTACCACTACCGACGCACACAGTACCGGTAACCCATCTTGCATGGCGCACTTGCCATAGCAAGTGCTACCATGGTTAAATAGTACGGGAAGCCATCATGGCTAGGTAATAGAACGCTACAGTTGTAGTACATTTTAATACCGGACGGTAAATCCATAAGAACGGGAAAACGAGACCTTGGAAAGGCCCGACGACCTGATCATAATAAGATGAGGTGACACACCAGTCAGCGGGAGCTGAACTTGGACGAAATACTAAACCATATGAATATTAGCAACGGTACAACCTACAACAACAACAACGACAGTGCGGTAAGAACATCAATCCCAAACCCCGAGAGGAAAACATAAGAGATCGCTCAGTAATGCGAGCAAAACACTACGTAAGTGATAACGTACAAGGAATGCATTACGGAATTCAATGGAGACCGTCGACATAAAAACTTTCAACAAGAATGGGATAAGACTCCCAGATTGATCACTAAGAATACCAGTAATAAGCATTCTTCAATGAAAATGTTGGAAACCCAGGAAACAAGGGTAAAAGAAATGAACGTAAGCTATAACCTACTAAGGATTAAAGACGTACAACCCTGGAAAGGAAAGCTCAGAGGACTACCCCACAGAGCGGGCATAGTCAAGCCGAACAAACTGATGAATGACAGTTAGTACTGTTTGTCTAACTTATTAACACCCAAGTGTGATTGATCATCAACGGGTGGCGTAGTCAACGAAAGTTGAACGAGGCGTTGAGATGGAAGTATAAGATGACAGAATGATATCCAACTTGGACACCGTAAGGGAAACACCTAATACGAACCTAACCTTGATTGCTAAAAGACATAAATCTTGTAAAATGACAGTATTGTCAAAGACATTAAGTAACCTCAGATCACCTGAATAAACTTCCATAGCAGGATGCAGTAACTTACCATGAAACCCAATACTACATTTAGTATGTAACCTAACGGTGGATAGTGTTCAAGGAAACAAAAACCTATAAGGATAACCCACAGATGAGTAAGAGTACAGGGAGTGAACCGAGAACCGGCTCTCACCCAATGACATTAAGCACTAAAAGCCTACGAGCCAAGGATGTTAACCACATCAGAGCCCGAGGCGCAGGTAAAGTAGTTGTAAAAGAGCTTATTCAAGCCATGAAGGAACTACAATGTGTAGATGTGAACGGTTACAAACCTATAATTTAGATTGTGTAAGAATTGCCAGGAAAGGGCACCAATGAGAATAAGGGGATAATGCTAAGGACAGGGGCGGAGAACGAACCATTCCTTTTAGGGTGGGGACACCTCTCCTTGTTGTGAGGCCATGAGTGGGAATGAACCCCTCAAAAAGGGCTTTCACTTATTAGAGATGCAATACGCTTTTGTTAGAGAATGGAAAATGTAAACCTTGAGATTACCTTACAACATACCAGATACACTTGAGTAATAAGGAAGGCTGCAGAGTCAGACCTCATATCCAACACCCAGGATTGAAGAATCAGTAATCGTCAGAGATAAACATGAGTGATGAAACAGAATGACACGTCGTCAAGTGACCAACGCTCAGAAGATCTTGTGATTAAACGGATGACTTCTTCAGTAACGGTTAAATTACATGGTAAACAACATCATAAGGATGAAAGAATGCGAGAGAAATTAGCCTACTTATAGACCTGAGATTGAAGCAGAACACCTTCGTATTAAGAGATAACCATTTTACAGCACGGTATGACAACCGCCAAACACCGAAATTAGAGAACTCCCAGTGTGTTTACACCAAGAAGGGATTAAATGTAAGATAAGATGTGAGAATAAATGAGTAAGTAGTTGCACCATCAATGGGCAACATGTGTAAAGACCGACTACCACGGTAGTAGAGGTCATAAGGGCAATACCTTATAAGTGGATTAAGGGAACTACGCAGTAAAGCGACCATTATGGATGAGCCGTCAAATATTGACACTGAGGCAATTAGATTTATGAGTTAAGACCGTATAAGTAAGGGAATAAGATGGAAGACAAGCTGTGCAGTGATGCCAGTAGTCTGGACCCGGTTAGGTAAGATTTCACAAGAAGCACACTACCCATTCCTTAAGGAACTGGAAGTGCATTCCTAGTAGATCAAAATATGAGAGACAAGATAAGAGGCTCTATGGAAAGAGACCTCAGTTACTAAGAGACCGAATCAGTACGGGATACAGAAAGAACTAGAGCATACAATACCCAAGGGCATAGTAAATGGATTTTCCTTGATTAAGTTCAAGAAGAACAATAAGTGTTATTATAGGACGATGAAAGAGGAGATCGACAACAGAATACTTCATAATTAGCAATAGCTAAACGTGTGATGAACACTATGAGTTTACTAAAACGAGACGTGGGACGACTGCACCCCACAGGGGCTTGCAGGCCTAACACGCTCATTTATGAGTTAGTTGGGTAAGTAGTAATGTACCAGTAAGGTACCCCATGCATGTAGACGAGTGGTGTAAGGAACACGGGAAGTAGTCGACTCCGTACCACGGACAATGACGCAAGATCAAACAAGAGCAGCTACTACCGTAAACAGTCGAAGAGAAGAATTCAGTTGAACCAACAACACAAAGGATCTAGAGAACAAATAATTAAGAACTATGAAATGTGAAGAGCACGGATTGTTAAGCACAGACATTGGACATGTCTTAAAGTGTTAAGGATAAGACCGTAAAGCGCAATAAGCACTAACAATAGTTTCAGATTAAGGGTCATCCTCAGACCAAAGGTTAGTTGGAGAGAACAATTTAGACATTCGAGAAAACACTAAGAGTATGAACATAAGATCTTCAAGGAGAATGGATAGACGAGTTACAACTTATTAAGGCCGTGTATAAAAAAGATAACACGTGTCCACTGAGAGACCAATATTCCTAAATTGTAAGGAGGCAGAAGGATATACAATACTATGAACGATTAGAAAGGCAGTTAAGCCTAAGATTATCAGAGTCATGCAGCTGAAGCTAGCAGACCACTACCTTTGAGATTAGACCAAACTAAGTTAAGAAAATGGTATAAGTACCGTTAAGAATTCTCGATACAGAGACTAAGCCATTAACATAGTTATGACCCTCTGATCCAATTATAAGTGAGATAGATGACATGGAAGCTAGAATGCTTGGTAAGAATTAGACATCTTGAACTTACGTTCAAGGATGATATAATGTTGATTACGTGGGCGTAATCCATTTTAAGGGGGGGGTAGAGCGAAAACCGCTTAGCGTATGTTACATAAACTACGGTGTGCGTAGCACAAAAGAATTTGAGAATATGTTTTACATAAACATTTTGAGATAAATCATGGCTATTGCACACAGAAGATGTGAATACCATACATATTAAGTACCTATCTGGTTAACTCCGGTGTGAGTACAAGTTAAGAGAATTAAGGAAGAGGATTAAGGAGACTTAAGAAATAAGGAATATATGAGGTATGAGTTGATATGAGACTATGTGTGAGATAAGAATAAGATAACACTATGGGATACTGTTCGATATGAGTATGAGTTAGGAAATAGTAATGCTGTGTGGTATAAGACGGTGAAAGTTGGTATGAGACTGATATAGAACTTAGTAGGAATTTAAGTCTTGAGGTAAGTACTAAGAGATGAATTGGGAATGTAGATGGACTGAGTCCACACCTTGGAGATGTAATGATTACGACTAGAATCACTAAAAGATAGAAAATTGGACATGAGTGAATTATTTGATGTTTGAAAATGACGTGGGAGGTGGAACTTGATTTTCTAGGGATCAAGGGAAACCGAACACAAATTGGGGTGAAAGGATAGTTCTACACTGATGCTGATCACATCAGGGTTGGATGATTCCTGAAACTCCCTACCAGTGGTCACAATTAAATCACGCTATGGATAGAGACTTTAGGATAAAACGAAATTGGAGTTGATTGTATTTTTAATTAGAGGAATTATTCCTCACATGACCTCGTAAAAAGGATTACCTTTTTACTGAGTCTCGGCCATGAAGTCGAGGACGCACGAGCCTTTGTCTTCGGACCGGTGACATGGGGAGAGCAGAGTGTTTTGTATTCTGGCCCTTGGTGACGAGGACGAACGAGCCATTGTCTACGGACCAGTGACATAGGAGAATACGTTGGAAAATTATGTGATTGTTTTAATCATCAAAAGAAACAAAGAGAATTTTGAGTGTTATACATGCTTAAGCGTGTTGTGTGATATTTAAGTATAAGCATATGGTGGATCTAATGATTCAGTGAGTTTAAGTATACATAAGTATGATCTATATGATCTATGGAATGAGGTAAGACATGTATTCTAATAAGATAAGATGCATGGAAACTTTAGGGACAAAGTTCTTTTAAGGGGGGTAGATTGAAATACCCCAAACCTAAGTATGTTAAGTAAACATCAAATTATGATGTAGTAAGGCTAAAATATGCCTGAGAAAGATTGGTAGACAATTAAACCAAGGAAAACACAAGAAAACGCCTTAAGGGCAATTTGGGCAAAAACGTGCTCTAAGCTTGGAGTGACTTTGATTAGCACCCAAATACCATTATAAGACTTTAGTAATATTCTAATGGACACTTTAAATCAATTATCAAGAAAACCAAGCTCAAAAACAAGCTTAAACACAAAATGTACTTTAAGACTCCTTAAAGCACTTTTTGAGAAATTGTCTTAGAAATGAGTTTTGAGTGGCTAAATGCCCATGATTACATCTTAATCAACATGTGTGCTAATGAGTATCACATTAGGAAGTCTAAATCAATGGGAAACCAAAAATTTCACAAATATGTGCACTAGTTTGTGAATAGTGCCAAATAGTGACTAGTTTAAGTTTTAGTCAACATAAGTCAATTAGTTGGTCAAACAAGACCATAAATATCTTGATTATAAGGGGGTGGCCGGTTTTTGATGTGGGGAGTCACCACATGACAAAGAAATTAAAGGAAAAGAGGAGGAAAAAGAGAGAATAGTACTATTTGCTTTATAAAAGCAAAATACCTTATAAGCCTACCTCTCTCCTCTCTTCTTCATTTCTCTTCTTATCCCACGGTTTTCTTCACCTTCTTCATCCTCTCAAACCGTTCCAAGCAGCTCCATTCTTGCTCCATCTTCAAATGTCCATAACTTGCTCATTTTAGCTCCAAATCAAAAACTAAACACATATATCTCTTAGTTAGCTCAAGCTCTAGCTTTCTATCTTTTCAAGTCCTTCAAAGCTCCATTTCCGTGCCAAGAGAAAACTACATTGATGGAGGAAAATCAAGTTTGAAGAGCCCATTTGGTTCTCCATTCATTCAAGGTAAGGAAAATGTATGAAAAACCATGTTTCCACCACTTTTTCTACATGGCCGAAAACTACCACTCATGGGGCCTTGTTTTTATGCCTTGTTCTAGCTTGTTTTATTCACCAAGGACTAGTGGAGGTCCTCTTTCATTCAATGCCCAAGTCTACTTTGAGACTTCAAAGGTAATCATCCACTTTTATGTCTTAAAACACATTTTTAACCTAGGTTTTCATTCCTCAAGGTTAGTGTATTGTTTAGCACTCATGAGAGTCATTGTATATTGATTAGAACATTGGAAAAGGAAATTTAATGGGTGGCCGAGATTCATTCAAGAAGAAGGTCTAAGGAGGAAGTTAAGATAAGCTTGGGAAAACAGGTAAAATGCTTACCTAATGGTAGTTTAAGTTTTAAGGGATGGTATTTAGATAAGTACCAATGTAGGTTTAAGCTACATTAGGTAATGGGTTATATAACCTAGGAAAAGGAATTTAAACAAGCTTGTGAACTTGTGACTAAGGAGCCAATGGGAATGAGAGTTAGTAATATAAGTTTAAGATGGATTTTAAGAGCATTATAACTACTATGAGATTGATGGGTGTATTTACAGGTTGAAAGCTTTTATATGTGGGAAATTCAGTGTTAAGTTTAAGTTATTTAAGGGCCTAAGAGCCATGTCATGTAAGAGCCTTAGTGCTATGCAATTTAAGATTATTGCAAAATATTGAGTTTGTTGTGAATGAGTTGGTTTAGGTGATAAAATATGATGAGAAAGAACTTGATGTGTGTGAGATGGTTGAATGAGGAAAACAATGCATTTGGGCATGATAATATATTAGAGAAGCTATGGCGAAATTTTAGTAGAAAGCAAAGTGTTTAAGTGGTGGAGGTGAGTTAATATTGAAATACCCCTAAATTAATTTAGGGGATTTCTTTTATTAAACCTTTAATAATACTATTAAGTATTAAATTATTATATGGAATTGTGAAATTTATTTTGGGGTTTTCTCCTATTTAACCCTAATTATTATATATTATTATATAGTATTATGAAATTATTATATGGAGTTGTGAAATTTATTTAGGGGTTTTCTCCTATTTAACCCTAATTATTATACATTATTAGATAGTATTATGAATTTAATAATAAGATTTATAAGTCAATAAATCTTGGGAAAATTACTAAACACTCCAAATATAATATAAAGATTTTAGGAAGTGTTGGAACATTGTTTTGAAACATAAAAGTCAATATAAAATTCTAGAAACCTTAAAGCTTATTAAGCCTTGCTAGAGTTGACTTTTTGAGAATGGTCAAACCAGGCCATGAAACCTATACCAATAAATAGGTTATGAAAAACCATGAAGATCGATAAAAAGAACGTCAAAAACGGATCATCCTAGCCAAAGTTATGCTAGATTGAAGTTTTGAATCAAAATTTTAAGAGATGCCATGTGTCACTCTGTAATGGGTCGCCCACACTTAGCCGATTCTCTCCCTGAATTTCGGTAACCGATTTCATTACTTTGCCCTAACTTTAGATGGCTATAACTTTTACATCTCTCAATATTTTTCCATGTCGTCTTCTCCATTCTCTTCTCCTACAATTCCTCTTTCCAACCATTACTCACACAAACCCTAACTCAGTCTGAATCAACCGGAAAATTGAGTCAAAGTAGCCACCTTGCGAAAACTGGAACTGCAATTCCAGATTTCTCTTCGAAACAGGTAAATTCGATCAGCCATAACTTCTTCGTTACTCATCCAAATTCCATGTTCTTTAGCTCGTTTTGAAGAGCTCTAATTCCTCTAAAACTTTCGTGTTTATGGTCTAAGCTAATTCTCAACGGATTGGAAGTGTAAGACGTCTAAAGTTTTGGTTTCATCAGCACATAAAATCATACCGAAACAGAGAGGTAAACTCGTGTTTTGCGACTTCAATATCTTTCTGTATGGTGCGAGTTAGGTTTAGTTCTTGCTACCAATACGTAGATCTACGTTTGTTCTTTCCAATGAGCCCTTACTCATAATCTAACTCGTTTTGTACTGCTAGTTATAGATTCTCAAAGTTGGCACCACGAACTGGTTAAAGTTCGAGTTTTTCCCAGTTTTCCGAATTGGAATTCGCTTAATTCACACAATCCGGTGAGTCTCCGATCAAATTGCTCCGATATTGTTGTTCTTAGTCATGATTTCGACCTAATCCATGTGCCAATTTAGTCAATTTCGTGTTAGGTTAGGAGAATTTGTATGAATTGCATTCGATTTTAATTCTGTACCGAAATAAACCCTAACTTTCGAATCGAATTCGAAACTTGATGAACTCTGCATTATAATTGGGGAAATTGACACCAATAGAACCGAAATTTGATTACGAATCCATAGAAACAAGAATCACTCGATTTTGTTCTGTAGATTGTGAGAAAAACGGGATTAGGTCTATGGAGAGTGAATGTGTTTGTTGTTGTTATGTTTATGTTAAGTTTTCTCGAAGTTCAGACCGTAACTTAGTTAATTGTAAAGGTTTTAATTGGTGAGGTTGGTACCGGGTGTTTGGAGCCCGATGGTCTGTAGCACCTTTAGTTTATTTTCCGCTGTTGTTTTATTATTATAGGGGTGTTACAGAAAGTGTGGTATCAGAGCGTAGTTACGCTCTGAAACCGAGGAAAGAAGCCGAGGGAGATACTTAGATTATAGGTGCACTTAAAACTGGGGAACTGGGGTAGAATTGGGAAGTGAGGACTCCAGTAAGGCACGACTCCTAACCCTTGTTGGAATTGTGAACGATTCCTTTACACACTTTTCTTTTGTGAATGTCTGTTGAGTGTGATGTGTTGTTATACCGTTCCAACAATAACTACAGAAAAATAATAATATATATATATATATATATATATATATATATATATAAGTTTGGAACATCCTATATTAAGTACGATAAAATTTTGGTTGAGATAAACCAAATATTAAGCTATTTTCAAAAGCATGCTCATGGAGAATACATTGCTAAAAATGCAATCCTTTAAAAGCTAGTACACAAATTCCTAGAATTTTTAAAGATTACTTTTGGTTGAAAACAGTATGCAAATAGAACTTTACATAATTAGTTTTGATATTATGTGAAAGTACTTCAACTCCTTTAAAGTTTGAAATAAATCTCATGAACTACTTGGTATCAATTTATTACCTAAAGATAATGTTTAAGATAAATCTTAAGTCTAGAAAATTATTGAGCTAACAAGAACTAGTAGCGTATTAGAAAAGATCAACATCTGAACTTGTAAAACACATTAAAACTCTATGTTAACTTTAGAAAGAAAACACATATAAACCTAACACCCTACGGGAAGTGCCTGGTGCGACGAACTCCTAGGCTGAAAGTAGTGGGGGTGCACACCCACTTCTAGAAGTTTAGGGGCTAGGACAAGCTTGTCATCTAACTGTAAATAATCTTCTACGCAGGTGATGGATTGTGTTGAACTTGAGGGGAAGTGGTGGTAAGTCGTTACCATCATGAAATCTTGAGCTAGGCATATTTCATGCTCATACACAATGAACAAATCAAAATTTGTATCTTAAATCCGGTATTAACTCATAAATGTAAAGGGTTTATTGAGTTAAATCTTTGTGAAAAAATACCTATATATGGATGGAGGAAGGGGATTAAGTTTGGGTACTCCAAGATACAACATCCACCCCTGGTTGAATATAAAAAAAATCAATAAAAGAAGTTACTTAAGATTGAGTGAAGGGAAGAGTAATACTAGACTAAATATCATTGATCCTTAAATACTTGAGTATTGAGCATCTAAAAAAAAAATTGAGAGTTACATAAAGACTGGAATTCTCATGTTTACTTGGAAGTTAACATTAACATGTATAAAATTTTAAAAGACACACTAAGAGTGATATTTACCAAAAGCCACCATTATCTAAGGGAGTACTAAGATTTAATAATCAGGAGAATACTTGCATAGAGAACAAACTTAAGAAAAATAATTACCAGAGTGAGTGAGTGAGTTTTCATTAGACTAGCTCATTTGACTTAAAATTTTTATACATAGTCCCTACCTTAAAAAAAATAATAAATTTTAAGATAAAGGAATCAGATTTTGGAAGAACTTCCTAAAATTCTGCCTGGGTGGTGAAGTTATATAATAAGTAAATTATAAAGTAAACACTGAATGAATCGTCTAAAATACGATAGTTAATTATAGAAACAATTGAAATTGAAAGTCACAGAAAATATTATCTTATAGAGTTTTACATATGGTTGACTAATAAACTTTGAAGATAATTTTGGAAGATTATTGAGGTTATTAAATGACCGGAATATTGTGTTAAAAATACTCAAGTAAGTTACACCGGTTTATTAGCTTGGTAATATAATTGATATGATAAATGATCATATATGGACATATAATTCGTATCAGTCATTAAATGAATGAATAATAATCATAAGATAAAATTTTATAACCACCAAGGGAATACAATTACATAACAATCAAGAGATACGGATATATGTAACGATCATAGATAAAATCAACGGTGCAGTAAATTCACAACAAAGTTGGTTAATGAGGTGTTGAATTCTTTGAATGTGTCGTTAGTAGCGGTACGAGGGCGTACCTTAGCTCTTTTAAGGGGGATATGCTGGCATACTCCTCCTTCGTTTCTCATCCGGATTATGCCTCGTTGCATTGTTAGGAAAGGGAGAACAGTAATAGTAGTATGAGTGGTGTATGTATGTACGTAGTAGTTTTACGTTGTGGCACAGTACTTTGTCACGTTTGTGTTGTGTTTTGTTTCATTTTATATTTTGATTCACTTTGATTGGATTTCGGTACTCTCGAGTGAAATGTTGGAATGGAAATAAAGGATTGGAATGGTATGGAATTTCATTGGAATTATCATTGTCTTAGCACACCCGAAGCGGTGTGAGTGCCTACTAGTTGATTTTCTTAAACTTCGAGGCGAAGTTTCTTTTAAGGGGGATATACTAAAATACCTCTAAATTAATTTAAATTAATTTAGGGGATTTATTTTATTAAACCTTTAATAATACTATTAAGTATTAAATTATTATATGGAATTGTGAAATTTATTTAGGGGTTTTCTCCTATTTAACCCTAATTATTATATATTATTATATAGTATTATGAAATTATTATATGGAGTTGTGAAATTTATTTAGGGGTTTTCTCCTATTTAACCCTAATTATTATACATTATTAGATAGTATTATGAATTTAATAATAAGATTTATAAGTCGATAAATCTTGGGAAAATTACTAAACACTCCAAATATATTATAAAGATTTTAGGAAGTGTTGGAACATTGTTTTGAAACATAAAAGTCAATATAAAATTCTAGAAACCTTAAAGCTTATTAAGCCTTGCTAGAGTTGACTTTTTGAGAATGGTCAAACCAGGCCATGAAACCTATACCAATAAATAGGTTATGAAAAACCATGAAGATCGATAAAAAGAACGTCAAAAACGGATCATCCTAGCCAAAGTTATGCTAGATTGAAGTTTTGAATCAAAATTTTAAGAGATGCCACGTGTCACTCTGTAATGGGTCACCCACACTTAGCCGATTCTCTCCCTGAATTTCGGTAACCGATTTCATTACTTTGCCCTAACTTTAGACGGCTATAACTTTTACATCTCTCAATATTTTTCCATGTTGTCTTCTCCATTCTCTTCTCCTACAATTCCTCTTTCCAACCATTACTCACACAAACCCTAACTCAGTCTGAATCAACCGGAAAATTGAGTCAAAGTAGCCACCTTGCGAAAACTGGAACTGCAATTCCAGATTTCTCTTCGAAACAGGTAAATTCGATCAGCCATAACTTCTTCGTTACTCATCCAAATTCCATGTTCTTTAGCTCATTTTGAAGAGCTCTAATTCCTCTAAAACTTTCGTGTTTATGGTCTAAGCTAATTCTCAACGGATTGGAAGTGTAAGACGTCTAAAGTTTCGGTTTCATCAGCACAAAAAATCATACCAAAACAGAGAGGTAAACTCGTGTTTTGCGACTTCAATATCTTTCTGTATGGTGCGAGTTAGGTTTAGTTCTTGCTACCAATACGTAGATCTACGTTTGTTCTTTCCAATGAGCCCTTACTCATAATCTAACTCGTTTTATACTGCTAGTTATAGATTCTCAAAGTTGGCACCACGAACTGGTTAAAGTTCGAGTTTTTCCCAGTTTTCCGAATTGGAATTCGCTTAATTCGCACAATCCGGTGAGTCTCCGATCAAATTGCTCCGATATTGTTGTTCTTAGTCATGATTCGACCTAATCCATGTGCCAATTTAGTCAATTTCATGTTAGGTTAGGAGAATTTGTATGAATTGCATTCGATTTTAATTATGTACCGAAATAAACCCTAACTTTCGAATCGAATTCGAAACTTGATGAACTCTGCATTATAATTGGGGAAATTGACACCAATAGAACCGAAATTTGATTACGAATCCATAGAAACAAGAATCACTCGATTTCGTTCTGTAGATTGTGAGAAAAACGGGATTAGGTCTATGGAGAGCGAATGTGTTTTATTATTGTTATGTTTATGTTAAGTTTTCTCGAAGTTCAGACCGTAACTTAGTTAATTGTAAAGGTTGTAATTGGTGAGGTTGGTACCGGGTGCTTGGAGCCCGATGGTCTGTAGCACCTTTAGTTTATTTTCCGCTGTTGTTTTATTATTATAGGGGGTGTTACAAATATGCCCTAGGATTCACTAGGGATCATTATGAGGAACTTGAGTGGAAATGAGTTGACTAAGTAGTTCTTGAGGTTTAGTATGGCCTAGAGATGTCTAGGAGGAATTAGAGGATTGGTAGGTGTATTAAACACACCAAAATCATGGTATGAGGAATGTTAAGACTTGAGGAAATAAAGTATAATGTTTTGAGGTGATCTAGGTATGAACTTGAGAATATAACAATGAGAATTTTGGGAAGCTTGTGTAAGTGAAGAGAATACTAGTGGTGGAACAATAAGGTTTTAGTTTAGATGGTAATGAGTGGACTTAGGTGATGGAAGTGAAAATTGAAGGAGAATGTTGTAGATTGACTAGGAACGTATAAGAGTGTAAGATCATGCGGATGGTGAGTAAATTGAGTAAAAGAGATGTAGGTGTCTAAGGAGGGTGTAGGAAGGTCAAGGTAAAGAAGAACAAGGTTAAGGTGCTAAGAGGATGGGAAGAAATGTATAGGTAAGTCCATGAGTTTAGGTTGATGAGTAACAAATGGAAAAGAGAGGAATTTGTGCATGAGTATGAAAGATGACTTGAGGAAGTTTTGGTAAACGAACTGAAGATGGAAAATAATGTTTATGAAGTGCTCAAACTGTTAAGGAGGGAACACTTGGGTTGGTTGAAGTTTTGGTAAGGTTACAAGTTGGAAATGTAAGGAATAATATGATAAGTGTTAGGAGTGTTTGTAAGAATTTAGTAAATGTTTAAGAATATCTTTAGAAGTTGTTTTGGAGAGTTTGGTGGAAGTTCTAAGGTGAGTTTAAGTGCCTAAATGGTATTAGGACACATGGGGGAACTTGTGGAGAAGCTTGGAGTCAAATGGGAATTTAGAAACAAGGTTCTGGAGCCGACCGACCTTAGGGACCGGACCTGCAAGGTCGGTCGAGCTCATTTTACACTACCGGAAATAGTTTCTAGAATCGACCGAACTTGGGGACCGGACTTACAAGTTTGGTCGGGCTAGTATTTTGTGTACGAATTGAGTCTCTAGAATGGACCGAACTTGGGACTGACCTTGACAAGGTCGGTCGGGCTTAAATTTTCAACGGGGAAAACTCTCGGGAATGGACCGACCTTGGGGACCAGACTTGCAAGGTCGGTCGGGGTAAAATTTTCAAATGGTAATAAGTTCTGGAATGGACCGACCTTGGGTAAGGTCGGCCGGTAAGGTCGGTCGACCCTTAAGTTGTCAAAAAAAAAACCCTAAGGAAGTTTAGTGGTATTAATGGTACCCCATTAGGAGGGCATTGATGAGTAGAGGTATAAAGACCTAAGGGATTAAGTTAAGTATAAACTTAAAAGTTTAAGGTTAGGTTGTAAGAATAAGTTGTAAAACTTAAGAGGCGTTAAGTGGGGAATCATTATGAGTTAAGTGAGTTAATTAAGTTGAATTAAGTTAAGTGATTAATAACCTAAAACTGAATCAATGTTTTCGGACTTGAGAGTTTGGACTCCGGAGGAGAGTAAGCAACCAAACGACCAACGGTGAACGGTACAGTTCTTCTTGTGACCTGCTTGCTAACGAGGTGTCCCTCGGCTTGTGTGCTATTTGTTGTTGTGTGCTCACTAAAAAAGATAAAGCATGCAACCGGAACATTATGTTTATTGTATCGTTATGTGATGTTTGAAAACTAACACAACTTACCGTGAGAACCTACTAACTAACGTTTAGTAAGGAATTGTGTGAGACTAAGGAACACTCCCTAATATGAGTTTGTTAATAACCAAAAGAGGTTAAACAAACAAACGTCGCATTGAGACTACTACTAACTTTAACTTTGGGGGGAGTGAGGAATCCGGAATGGTACCGGCACATGTGTATTGGGGGAGGTCGGTATCCTTATCAGATGCCGACTTCCAAATATGACTTGTCTTCGGGCTTGTCGCCTAGAGTCGACATATAGACTCGGCCTCCTCGGACTACTTGTTCTAGGAGGGAGGCATACTAAGATGGCTTGGGGGGATCTAGCCTACATCCCCAACAATTTAAGAATGTTGTTTATTGCCAGTAAGTGTCCTGCTGCTGGCTAGGGTTAACCAAGCCCTACTAAAATAAACAACGAACTAAGGGTTAACCAGTTCCCATTGAGAGAATGGTTGGCATATATAAGATAAGGTTGAGATAAGTTGCAACCATTCCTATTTAAAGGATGGTTTGTATTATAAGACTAAGATAAGCTACATCCATTCCTTTTTAAAGGTTGGTTGTTTCTAAGACTAAGATAAGACTAAGATTGAGGTAAGATAAGGATGGACTAAGATTAAGAGGAAACATAACTTAAGGAGTTAAATAATTAACTCTCTAATTAAGGGAACGTATTTAAGTTGTTCAATTGGTTGAACTTTGATTGTTCATATTTGGATTGTTGTTTATTGCACTTTCTATTATGTTGTGCATCTAATCAATCTCCATGCTATCGACAATTAGTCGTCGTAGCCACATTAGCTTGGGGGCCATGAGAGGATCGTACCAGCATTCGTGCTGACCCCCTTTGGGGGCTGTTTTTACTACACAGGTGAACGTCAGGAGGCGGCCGTCACGAGAGTAAGATGGGGTACAAGCATTACGGGTTAAATGTGGCCTACGAGTTGTGCATGTACACTCGTATGGCATTTTGAGTTAGTAAGATGTATAGGATGTGAGGGGATTGTAAGAAGGATATGTATTTGGTTAAGATTGGTATGTACTAATGTTCGGTATATTCTGTAGTCAGACCGTGGCAAGGTCCTGGAATGTATTTGAATCCGCTGCAGAGTTTGTATATATGGTGTTAAGTTTGTGATAACTACGATTGGATCGAGATGGGGTGTTACATCCGGAAAACGGGCCCAATTAGTGAATAGTGCTAAAACCGGGTAAATTAACGAGCATTTTCTGTAAAACAAGAAACACAACCAGCTTAAGTATATAGTGGGGTCCGGTTTTATTAACTAAATCAGCCCCTCTCACTCTTGACTAGCTAGCTAATTAAATAAGTCAAAAAGCAAATAAAGCAAAAAAGGGATTACTTATTCCCTTTTCCCCCTCTCTCCTCCCTCATTTCACTTTTCCCTCTTCTCTTTCCTCTCTTTCTTCCTCCTCTGCCGGTTCCTTCTCCTTCCTCCTGCTGAATGTTTTCTTCCTCCCTCTCCCATGGCTTCTTGCCATTTTCTTCCTTGCCCAAGCTTTGATAAAGCTCTAAACACAAAAATAAGTACATATTTGAGCTCCCCTCACCAAGCTCTTCCATTCTCTATTTTCAAAATTTCAAATGGAGGAAATTGACCTCCATGGGTGTTGGCCATTTGAAGAGAAAATTACATCTTCTTGAAGCTTGGAGTCTCCTCTTCATTTTAAGGTAAGAAAAACACAAACTTTCATCCTTTCCTTCATTTCTTGGTGGCCGGTTTTTGACTCCCCATTTTCCCTTATTTTCCTTCCTTGAATGAGTCTTGTGCAAGCTTCAAAAGCTCATGGGGAGTCCTCCTTTGATTCTTGACCAAAAGCCCATTTTAGGGTTTCAAGGTAAATCTTCATTCTTGTGCTCTAAACACTTTCTCTTGCCTCCTAGCTTGATTAATAAGCATAGGTGTATTAATTAGTGCCTAATTCCCCATTTGGGTGTTGAATTTGAGGTTGGCAAGTGGTTAGCGAACTTGGCCGATTTTGACCAAGAAAGATGAGAGGAGAAGCTTGGAAACAAAGAATGGAGAATTAAGGTAATTAAGCTACCCTGATGTTATTTTGAATACTTTAGAATTGTGGGATGGGGAAATCTAATAAATGAACCAAATATGTGCTAGAAATATATTTGGGTGATTTGAGAGAGAATTGTGAAATTGTGTTGATTAAGGGGCCTAAGTGCCATTGCATTTGAGATTTGGAGCTATATTGTTGATTGGTGAATTTTGGTTGAGCTTGAGTGCTGGTAGGACCCTTTATGGGTGTGGCTAGTTTAGGATTGATGTTGGTGAGAATAGATGAATTTGGATATGTTAGGTTTATGGGGAGGTTATGGCAAAATTTGTGTAGACATTGGGTGTTCTTAGGTGACTTAATGAATTGGGGAGGTTAGGTGTTTATAGTGGTGAGTAGAGTAGAGTAATAACCTTGAAACGGGATTTGGAGAACTAGAAAGAGAGTGTGTAAAATCTGTAGCATATTGAGGTTTGGTAACTTGGAATTTCTAGAAAAAGAGTTAGTGTTTATAATCTTGGAAATGGAGGATGGACTTGGGTATAGTTAATACAATTGGCTAGGATGGATTGTGAATGGTCAAAATAGGTGAGAACAAGAGGTAAACCACCAATAGGAAGTTAGGAATGCACAAGTGTGAAAAATGCAAAAGTGAGGATAGAAATTTGTTAAATTTGAGCAAGAGGTTGAGCAAGGATTAGACCAATGATTTGAAGAGGTTTAGAGCATGTTTTAAGGTGTTTAAACATGTAGGAAACTTGTGGAAAGATTAGGGAAAGATTGAGTGTGGATTAAGGGTTGAATAGGAGTTGAAAAATTACATATGTAGCAGGGTCCGAGACTTGGTCCTTGGACAAAGTCCTGGACCACCCTCAAATTAGTGCCGAGAATGCAAGTCCAGTATTGGTCCAGGACTTAAGATGGGGACAAGGTCCCGGACCAGTGTAGAAAATCAGCCGAGAGTTTGGAAATGTATTGGTCCGGGACTTAAGGTAGGGACCAAGTCCCGGACCACCCTCAAAAATGCCCCGTGAGTGTTTTAAAGACTTCTAAAGGTGGGGGATTGATTGGTAATGGTTTTAGATGATGTTTAGGAGTTGTGTTGGTGACTTGTGAAGGTCCTAAGAAGTATAAACAACTTGGAGAAATGATTGAGAAAGTTGAAGACTTAAGTAAACCTAAGGTAACGGGATAACGGGGCTAATTACGGGAGTATTAGTTTTACATACCGTATTACCTTAATGTTAATAGAATCACTTGATATGTGATTAATGATTCGGAAGTGAGATCCGAGGAACGAGAGGTGACCTGGTAAAGTTAAATCATGGTGTAAGGTATGATTTTCTCATGCCCAGTATGCTACCTTGGCTACTCTGATTTGTGTGTTTGTGTATTATGTGTGACCACCTAAATAAGATAAATGTACGAATCGGATTGTTTGCACCTTCTTGTGCTTGTATTGTATTGTTTCTTGTTGAACTGTATTTTGAATTTGGAGTTGTACGATTCATGAAATGTGTGATTGTGGATGGAGTGCTTGAATGTTGAATGTGTACTATAGTCGACTCTAGGGGTGTGCAAACAGGACGGTTATTTCAGATAACCGTAATAACCGTTTTTTTCGGCTTCGGTCACCGTTTTTTTTAACTGTTTTATAAAAGTTTGGTTATTTCTGTTAAAACGGATACCCGTACTCTAGAACGGTTCGGTTAACGGATATTGAAACTGAAACTACGGTTATCCGTAATAACCGATGTTTTTTTAAAAATATATGTATAATTTTTTATCCTTAATTTTTAACCCGGAATACTTCCATCATTGTTGTTGCTTTTGTTCTTTCAAATTTATGTTGTGGTTTGTATGTAAAGATTCAAATATGCTCTTTATTTCAGATTCCTAGTTTGTGTTGTCAGTTATTTCATCGAGAATCAATCCAGAAAATTTAGTTATTACGGTTATTGTGATTATTTTGGTTATTTCGGTTATTCCGGTTATGTTTGAATGTTCGGTTAACAGGGCGGTTAACGGTTACTAATATGGTATGTAAAACGGTTATCGGTTAAAACGGATATTATTATGAATTTCGGTTAATTCGGTTATAACCAAAATAACCGAACACCGTTTTTTTTCTGAACTTCGGTTAACGGATTCTAACCGTTTGCACACCCCTAGTCGACTCATAGTTGAGTCTTGTTTGTGTAGTTACTTGTAGACAGAGTCGTTCCGCTAAGTAACTAAAATGTGGGAACACATGAAAACTATCGAATTAAGAATAACGATAATGTAAACCTATGAACTCACTAGAATGTGAGAGAGTGTACGGGTTAGTAGACTCCCGATAACGGTTAGAGAACCGAATTGACTTAATCCACAAAACATTTAATAGTGGAAGTATATAAGGAACCTCTATTTAGAGGATTGATGTTAGCTCAAGGATTTGAACTTTGAGAGAAGTAAAGAACGGTAAGGGACCACCAAACCCCTTAGAAATATAGTCGACCCACAATGAGAGGATCCGACTAATATGAACAATTTCCTGAACATAAGAGTATTCGATACGTTGGGGGAACCCTTAAATCTGAGAATACTAGACAGTGGTATTTCCCTAAGCTATTAGAGAGTATCGAGAGAGATACTTCTAGGCTAATCCATGAGATTGTAAAATAACTCCGAGAGAGGAGTGTTGGGAATTTGGGTAGTCCGTAGAGAAACGGACCTTGAGAATTTGGGGAGCTAAGTGTATAGTTCCGTTTGTATTTGAAAGCCCGGTGGTGAGTCTTGTGTATGACTCTGCCCTGGAGGTCATGGGTAATGACTTAAAAGATACATTTGAGTATTTGATTTGAGAAATTGATTGAGAAATTGATTGAGAAGTTGATTGAGAATTTGATTTGAGTATTGAGAATTGAGTTTGAGTTTGAGAATTGAGTTTGTGAGTAGAGATTTGAGTTAGTAACTTGAGAATTTGAGTATTGAGAATTGAGTTGAGACTTGAGAGATTTGAGATATTGAGTTTGGGTATAGAATTGAGTTTGTGTATTCTAGAACTTGAATTGAATTTGAGAGTAAGAAAACTTGAATAAGAGTAGCCCAAGAGTATGGGTGAGATAGAGAAGAATTGTTTAAGGCATAGTGAGGTAAAAACCCTCAAGGCCTATGAGTAGGATAAGATGAACTAACCCCCTTGATGAGTGACTTATGTTTGTATTAGTTGAGTGTGCCAATGCACATATATAATGTATTGTTGTCTTGCATGTTGATTGAATTAAAAAGAATCGCATGTTCTCGACCAAATAGTCGGCGTACCCCCGTTAGCACGCGGGGTATGCGAATTTCATATGCAGCAATTTGTTGAGCCCCTAGGGGCACCATTTTTATTTTCCAGGTACTTCGAAGCCAATCACCACCCGAGAGTGTAAGTCGGGGTGGCTGTATAAGCTTGGGTAGCTAATTAAGAACTTGTATTGACTTTGTAAATGTAAACGTTGAATTGTAAGTCTGAAATGTTACCGGCGAACTTGAGGAATTTAGACACTCGGTATAGTATTGAATGGATATTGTATTTGTATATTATGGGATTGAAGTTGTATTTAAATTGAGATTTGACTAAGGAATGAGATGTATTGTTTGGCATAGTGTACTCGGCATGTTCGTCATTAGACCGATATCGTAATTTGTTTGGTTGTACTGAATTTGGTTTGGCCTTGTTAGTCACGTGGGTGACTAACGGCATTGTACCACCCCCGGTTGTATTGGAATTCCGATGCTTGAGTATTGATAATTGAGACAGATTAGGGGATAAAGACAAGATTACCGGTAGGGGTGTTACAGTCTTACTTTTCTGCTTATGAGCAGTCTGGTCCAGTGTGCAAACCTTTTCATCAGCCTTCCCAACTGGTACTCTATTACTTTTTGGCTTATACTGTCGATGAAGATTGTGGTCGGGTTGGTCTTTTTACGGACATACTTGTCTCATTTGGTTGTCAGTTCTCTTTCGTGCTTGTTGCTGTTTTTTTTTCATCATTTTGGTGTTTTCGTTTCCCTCCTGGGTGGTGCTCTGCTTGTGTTGTATCTTGAGTATCCAGCTTGAAACTTATTCATCTTCCTATTCTTGTAGCTTGGGAATATCCGTCCTCTCCATGGTGGGTACTAGAGTATGTTGCAGGGGTTTTTGAGGTTGGGGGAGTGGAGTTTGTTATGGTGTTTTTGGCTGTGAGAGTGTTTGGATTGGTTTTGGTAGGGGTATTCGTTCGGAGGTTTGTGGTGATGATGACGGTGGCTTAGAAGTTAGTGGTGGTGGTGAGGGTGGCTTAGGGGTGGTAGCTGTGAGATGTGGTTTCATCCCACATCGAGAGTGAGCAAAACCAAGGGGCACTTCCTTTGTTATAAAAGGAAGTGCTCACCTCACTTCTTAATCATCCCAACAATTAGTAACTTCTTCTGAATGCTAAATTGTAATCTCTTCTCTCTATATCTCTTAAAGTATAAATAAGAGATTTCTGGTAGTGAAATACCCCAAACTTAAACATAAGGATTAAAATTAATCTAGTATGTAATTAAGGGCCTAACGACGCCTAAGTAATATTGGTAAGGAAAAATAAATACAAAAGAAATAAAGAAACGCTTAAAAAGTGAAAAACGCTAAATAAGCGTTAAATAACCATAGGAGGTATGAGACCTCGGTTAGCGTATTGTAAGGATTCTAAAGGCTTAATTAAGTCTAAATAAACATGAGGGAACAAATCCCGAAGAAAACGGATCCTTAAAATGGATTAAAATCACTAATGAACATTAAAGCGCATTTTTCGAGGTAACCGGGAAAACGTGTCTTTAAGCGGGTCAAATAGACTCGTAACAATTTTGGTCAACTAAATAGTCATTAATAAACATTAGTGAAGGTTTAGAACCAATAAAATCAGTAAAACAAGGAAATAGTAAAAACTGTCAAAAACGGGAAGTTGTGGGGTAAAAACATAAATAACCCAAACTAGTGTGTCCACTATTGTAAATAGAATTTTAAAACCCATAATGGGTGCTGGGTGCAGCCGATTTATGCCCCCCCACTCACACTCTTAAATCTCTTCTTATTTGCAAAAAGACAAAAGAATTAAAAAGCAAAAAGTAAACTTACTTTATCTCATTCTCTCTCCTACTCTCATTTCCTATCTTCACTCACGTACAGCAGCCCCCTCTTCCTCTCTATTTCCTTCTTCTTCCTCTTGAGCCTTTAATGGCGATTTGCATGAACCCACACCAACACCCACTTCTCTCCTCTTGTTAACTACTCAAATCTCCACCAAAAATCACAAAAATTGTACCATTGTCTTCCTCTCATCGAGGAGAGCATTTCCCTCTTTTCCAAATCCGAAAACAAGCAACTTCATCTCCATGGGTGTTCTTGGTTTTGAAGAAGAAGACCACCATTAGAAGCCTCTTCTCCACCTTGTTGGTCTAAGGTAAAAAGAAATCCGAAAAACTAACATTTCTAGCCCTCATTTGTCAAATAAGGAATTTCTAGTTATTGAACTTCTTGTTCCTTGCTTCCAGCCGATTTTTGGCTTCTTGGAGGAGTAAAAATATTGCTCTTGTGCTATTATAAACTCCATCTACTCATTTGCAAGGTAATGTCAATTCCTAAACCCTAAAACTTACCTTAAAGCTTTAAAGTTGATTAAGGGTTAGTGTAATTTAGAATGTGTATAATGAATGGGCTGTAGCTTGTGAGAATTGAATCTCCATAACCGGTGGGAAGAGAGGAAGGGAAAAGAAAGGGAAAGAAAGAAGAAGGGAGGAAGAACTAGTAAGAAAACAGGTAATACACTCATCCTTGTGCAATTGTATGTTGTTGTAACAGATTTTAGTAGTTTAAAATGTGTATTGTAAATGGTAATGAGTAGTAGTGTAATGTGTAAGAGAACCAAACAGTTTTAAAGCTTTAAAAGACAATGGAAAAGCTTGGGAAAACCATGGGTAATGTATGTATATGTGCGGGAATTTTTAAGAGTGCTTAATGTTGGTATTTGTGTATGGGAGCTTTGTATATTTATGATTGTTGAAAACAGGTGAATTGGGTAGCAAAATGTGAGTAAATGATGTGGTGAGAATGTAAGATTTTAGGGGAGGTTATGTCAAAATTTACCTAGAACTAGAACAATTAAGAAACTCGAAAACTAGGTAGAAGCATGTCCTTGTAACAGATTTTAATGTGAGCTGTTTAGTTGGTAGGAATATGTGCATTTATGGATGACTTGGTGAAAGGGAGAACCAAGGTGTGTATTGGAGTTAGTAGAGATGATTAGTAACTATGGAATGGAAGTAGTAGCATGTGAATAAAAGAGTGTAAAATCTGTAGCAAGAAGTGTTAAAACAGATTTGGAGAAGAGCTAGGTAATGGGATGGAAGTAGGATGGTAAGATGATGCAATTAGAATGCTAGGAGTGGCATTGGTAGAGGAAGTATTGGATGGTAGAAGTTGGTTTAAAAATCTGTAGCAAGAGAGCAACAAAAACTGTTGCATGTGTTGAAGAAGAAGTGAGAAAAATTGTGTAAGTTGATTTAGAAGTGAAGAATGAATTGGATGGATGAACTAAGGTGAATTAGAGGATTTAATTAGTGTTTAAACATGTAGTAAACATGTGGAAATGAGTAGGAAAAGATTGGGTGAGAATAGAGATGAATTTGGAATCCAAGTAGATAATTAAAAGGGGTTCTGCAGCCGACCTACCCAGGCGACCTACCCTAGACTGGGTCGGTCGGGCCGAATTCTGTAACCCGGGTACTCTCTGCAGCCGACCTACCCAGGCGACCTACCCAGGGTGGGTCGGTCGGCCTTCATAAAAAAAAAATTAAATTTTAATTAGATAAATATATGTAAATACATATATGTAAATATATATATATATATATACACACATATATATATAAATACATACATATATATATATACACATATATATACATAATATATATGTGAATGAGTAAGGCGTTAATGCTAAAGTAAAGAAGGTAAGAAAGTTGTGAATATAAAGAACATTAAGTTATACCAAAATAACGGGATAACGGGGTAAGTACGGGAGTAGTAACTATGCATGTATTGTAATGCTTAGTATTAATTGAATCATTTGACATGTAGTCATTGGTTCGAGAATAAGGATCGAGGAACAAGAGTGAACCAAAGGGACAAGGGAACACCCGGTAAAGTAAATTCCGGTAAAAAGGTATGATTTCTTCATGCCCTGTATCCTAATCTGGTTACCCCGATTTGTGTGCTTATTTGACCACCTAAATAAGATAAATGCATGAATCGGACTATATTGCACTTACCTGTGCTTGACTTATGTTGTGCTTGATATTTATTGTCTTGAGCACTAGTTTGTATAATTCATGAAATATATGAATGATGATGAATGGTATTCGAACCTCGTATCGTACTTGTGTAATATATTGTACCTCGTATGTATGTGTATAGTGTATTGTATTATTGTGGCTTGGATGTTGACTTGTGCTAATTCCTAACTACCTAATTCCTAACTTAAGTGAGTAAATTGGAATGAGTACAAGTCCGATATAGCTTCGGCCACGCGTGAGGATGCGGAGTCACAAGAGGTTGGCTGCAATTCCTGACTCTTAAACTGGTCCGCGGCCCAAATCCCTTAAATGGGTAGCATCCCGGATTGGTGAGTCAAGTAAATCCCGGTGGTGGGACGGTGTAGTCCCCGGGCCGGAGGTCCCGACGACTTAACATGAGTAAGAGTAAGAGTAAGTAAGTATGGATCCGTAAGTATGTATGAGTATGTATGTGTATGTATGGAGTAAACGAGTAAAAGAGTAATCTCCACCCGATTAACCCGGGTGGACCAATATGAGCTAACAAGTTTATTGGATTGTGTATGAATTGCGTATGTATTGTATATCGTATTGTGTATCACGGAATTCAGAAAGGTAAGTATGCATCGTTGGGCTATATGGATTACTATGTATGAACTGAAGTGTATGCATCGAAGTGTATGTATGTATTCTTTGCGTAGAGTAGTAGCATATGTATGAAAGCATGTATGCATGTATGTATGAATAAAATGAACCGCATGTATTCGACCAAGTGGTCGGCGTACCCTCACTAGTACGCGGGGTATGCGGTTATCATGCTCGGCGAAAGCTGACCCCTTCGGGGGACATTTTTTAGTGTGCAGGTACCCGAAGCGAATGTGGTCAAGGCACGAGACCGGCGACTACATTGGATAGTAGTAGTAGAATGTAGAGGTGTATCAACTAGCACGCCCCTTGTATTAGAAGTAATGTAGTGAGGAATGGTAGTAAGTAGTCTCTTAGGGTGTATGTATGAACTTGAAGGGGTATGATAATTGTATAAGGATCCTAGTAGACTCGGTTAAGTATATTGTATTGTATGGATTGAAGAGGAGTAAGTACTGAATGGAGTATTGTTGTAATTGATTGATGAATGGAGTATGTATTCTAGATGCGTAGTACTCGGGATTCCGGTCCATCAGACCGATGCTGTATGTAGAGGTAGTAGCCTTGTTAGTCACGTGGGTGACTAACGGCATTGTATCACCCATTGTATGTAAGTATATTTCCGCTGCGTGTATCTGATATGTATGGAGATTGGACGGTAAGTACTGTACTAATGGTAGGGGTGTTACAAAAAGTGGTATCAGAGCGAAGTATCGCTCTGATGACTGGAAATACCGAGTTTAGGGAATACCGAGTTAGGAATTAGAAGCTTAGGGCTAAGGGCTGAGTGTTAGCATTAGAGATATGCAAGTTAGGAATTCCCGGTGTGTACCGGATACCTACAATACCAGTCCCGCCCACCGCAAACCCCATTGTATAACTTGGGAAAGAACGCCAGAGAGAAGGAAAGTCCTCTCATACTCGGGAAAACCCGATATGGCAGTAACGAGATATTCCTACAAGAGGAAAGAACCTGACATATAGTAGATTCCAAGAAATGGAAGACCCGGAGATGGATCCCGGTTGAACAACAATACCCGCACTTAATAGCGGTGGAATGAGCACTCCAACCACGAGGAGGCTGCAGCTTACAACAGCATGGGGCGACGTGCTTAGCAGTCGCGAAACCTAGCTAGTCAACCAACAGCAAGACAGAAGCACTAACTGTGCAACGGAATGAAAAAGGGAGCAGTAACGGAGCCGAGACACAAGTCTACGGGATAGTAATACTTGAATAATACCACCAACGGTACGCTAGCTGACGAAGGACATAGTCGGAAGCGGTTAACTCCAAAGCTACAACGCCACTAAGGTTGCAATACCTGGCCAATATAGCTCAGACAACTACAAGAACAACCATAGAATATGACCCAATAGGACTACAAGAGTAGTGCCTAAACAAGGAAGGCTCAGTAACCACCACAAGTATGTGGGAACGAGCCACAAGGAACAACACTAAACCAAATAGAACAGGAACCTCCAAGGAGTGGAGGAGTACCCAGATCTACGACAGCCATGTCTAGACCACCAAGAAGCTACCTAAAGGAGAGAGCATACCAATTATAGATCAATAAGATCGAGGGAAGCGTCAACGAGACTAACAAACACAAATGGAAACCATACCGAGATTGGTATAGGATTATCCAAAAACCATCGATACCGCGCACTTGCCAAGGCAAGTGCAGTAAAGACAGAGATATGTAAAGGAACACTAACACGTCACAAGTACATAGTAATGTACGGTGACTGTAACGAAACAACCACAGGGTCACACACCCTAACCACTAGAAGTACGAAACCTTGGGAAGGCCTAACGGCCCGACCACTACACTTAGTACATACCAGTCAGCGAGAAGCTAGACCTGGTCAAGACCTCAAGCATGGCTATGCCATGAGAGATTTCTTTTAACCACCGAACCATTGCTTTCAGAACCAAGTTTTCTTTCAAAACCTTGGATTTTAAAACCAGACCCAACAACATTATGGTGAGTATCATAGAATGATACAAGAGGAGTGACAACAGAATACTTCACCTAGGCGTGTGGCGAACACTACGAGTGTACCCGTTACGGGATGTGGGACAACCGCACTCCGAAGGAGCTTGCGGGCCCGACATATAGTTGGGTAAGTGGTAACGTATCAATATGGTACCCCACGTATATATACATGTAGCGTGCAACACACGGGAAGTAGTCAACTCCATTCTACGGACCATGAGTGAGTTCAATCAGAACAGCTGGACACCTCAGACGATCAAGTATCAAGGAACTCAGAGAATCCATCTGAAGATGAGAAACAAGAACTAGGTAGTGCAAGAAGCACATACTAATGAGTAAAGACATCGGATATGTCTCAAGGACTTCAAGCAATACATGACAGCTGGAAAGTATACCCAGCCTAACACAGTAAGGCCACTGCCTAAATGTGAACACCACAATGCTCGACGAATGGGACAGAACTCCCAAGAGCAATCACAAGATTACCATAAGGTAAGATCCATCATTGAAGGGAATGTTAAACCTAGGGTTAAACGGTCTACCCAACGACGGAAGACGTTATAAACTAAAAGGGAATAGCTTAATACAATACCATAAGACGGTATAGAGGACAACACATGTTATAAACATTAGCCGGATGTAACGGCATAACTACCAACACCCAGGAGCGATCCTTGAAGGGTGTCTGCGTTGACAACAATTGAACAAGCATAATGATATGAGCATGGGAGCTAAAACGGACACTCGGTTAGGACACCGAAGGGATTTCACTTAACAGGAAATACCCTAAAGTACAGATAGACACCTATTAACACCGTTGTGCCAAAAAGGCCTCCTATAAACGGAAGCGTGATGTCACGACTTGCCATGGAGCCAGTAATACCTCCAACCCCATAGTGGTATACAAGGAGTGAAAAGATGTATAAGCAGCTTGCAAAGAGCATAGCTTGCAACAATAAGGCTTGAAAGCCATCAACCAACTATGTTAGGTAAACCTCAACGGTTGCATAACCCACACCATTTGGTGGCAAGACATGCAAGAGATAATACCTCATACGACAAGAAATCAACAACTGGACCATCAGTTCAAACCCAACATCCTGAGTGGCTTGGAGTAATGGCCATCTCAGGGTCACTGTCACTAGAGCACCAGTCTAGTATACAGTTGACAAGCTTTTAATTACCCTCCATGCCTACTGTAGCTAATAACACAGAGGCATAAGAATCAGGATAATGCCAACATTGGCCTAGTCCACATTTGAACACTACGAGAAACCCAAGGGGAAGTACCCCTCGTTAACCGAAGACCACCAATGCGGTGATGATGTGAAACCTTAGAAAAGGCTTCCACCTACTATAACAATAAAACCACGCAATAGATATTGCCAAGGGGTGATGGAGTAAGGAAATAAGATTTCCAAACCATTACGACTTAAAGGAGTAAGCATACTCCATATGCACCCAAACATATAGTGGACCATTGTGTAAACACCAACATAGCAAACCTTGTCATTAGACCTATGAGTGGAGACAAACCCCTCAACAAGAACTTTCATGTACCAGTGATAGAATACTCTCAATTGGAGAACGGGACCAGAAAACCCTTGAAGTTTCTTGGGATGTCCCGGTGATGTACATACAAAAGTAAAACTACGCAGCTAGAGCCTAAACCAATGCTCAGCACTGGAAGACAATCATTGTTATGAACAATCAATGTGGATGCACATTGCACATCACGAATGACTAACGCTCAAGGGAGCTTATAACCCGATGAGTTATCTCATCCTTGGTCAATCAAGATACTTGGTAAATTATATCATAAATGATGATGGAATGTGAGGTAAGCAAACCTACACATGAAACTTAAAATGAAAGAACATCTCCACATTGGGAAGATATTAATATTGTGGTATGCTACGACAACCGTCATACACACGAACATTGGAAACCCCAGGGTATACATACCATAAGGGAATGGTGCCAATGACAATGGCAATGAGTAAAGAGAAACTATCACAGTAACAGAAACAGTAAAAACAATGTTGTATAATGAGTAAGAATACGGTGCGCAACAAGCGACCGATAGGAGGAAGTAGCAGATAATGACACGGAGTATAAGTATGAGATGATACACGGAAATATTCCTTCCTATCACATAAGTGACTTACTGTCAAGCGTTTACGCCTCTGCACTCTGTATGACTGAGTGTTTTGGTATTGCACTTGTTCAACTAATGATCTAATGCGATGGCTAGGGATATGGAGAATGTAAACCGTAGTAAACCCTTCTTTTCACCAACAAACATGGCATAAGCCAGTTAAGCAACCTTAGCTACAAACCGTGCGGCCTATGGCCAAAGAAGCACGAAGAGTGTAAAACACACTAGCAATCACAAGGTGTGAATTCCATTGGAATAAAGAGTGAAAAGAGACTTAAGAAAGTCACAAGGACCGACGCATAGAAAATGCAAGGTCATACAAGTAAGGGACACTTATACTGAACCAGAAGAACTGGTATAATTCAGAAGCTATTGACAACAGAGGAAGCACTATAACTAAATAGAAGCTTAGCCTCGCCAACAATAAGTTGGAAGAACTTAGCGATTAATCGTGAGAGTACGGATAGTATGTATAATAGATTACCAGGAAGCTGGTTATAATCTAAACTCGTTGAGTTAAAAGGCGGTAAAAGAATACCACACTTGTTTGTAAACCTTATTTCCACAAAAAGGGATAAAAGGCGATGAGTAACACGTCTATAATACCAAAGAGTGAATTAAACACTAAGGCTATCAGGGTCGCGCAGCAGAAGCTAGTGGGCCCTAGCTGAGGAATGTAATACACTCAGTGAGTATGCGAGATTGGCTATTAATGCCTTAAAGCCTAATAGGCTAGAACCAAATTGATTATGAGTTAAATAAACTCATATAGGAATTCTTGGTGCAAAGACTAAACCATTGGTATGGTTAAGACCCTTTGACCAGAGCATATTGTATAGTATACCGTAGTGAAGCTAAACACTTCAGATTGCCCAAATTGATTAAACCAATGTTTAATAATAATAACATATGGTAGATTACGTGGGCGTAATCCCTTTTAAGGGGGGTAGAGCGAAAACCGCTTAATGCAAGTTTTATAAATAAAACACATAAAACTATAATGTGCATAGCACAAATGAGAATTTATTCGATGAGTGGTACTTACGTTATATAAACATACGTATTCATTCATATTGAATTGTGGTAACTAAGCATTAGACATGCAAATACCATAGGGTGAATATACCCATCTTGTAACACCAGTGTAAGAGTATTGGTAAAGAAGAGTAACGAGTAGTGGACGGAGCTCCACAAGTATTGCAACCTTTGAAGAAGTAGTACGAAATGAATGAGAGTAGTAGATGAATGAAGTTTATGAGTGGTGGAATTGTAGGTAAATTATTTGAAGCAAATTGAAGACAACTAAATCTCATGGGTATAGTACTCCTTAGTTAGAATATTGGAAACGATGGAGAGTAATGGACGAAAGTAGTGAAGGCTGAGGAAGTGAGCATTTAGGTATTGAACCACGGAGTAAAGCATTTGGGAAGTAGAGTGAGGATGATTGATGGATTGATTCCATCCTTTGGAGATGTATGAATTTGTATCACGACTAGAAAGGGTAAAAAGATAGAAAATGGAAACAACTAAATTATTTGCTTGTTTGAAACTGATGTGGGAAGTCGAACTTGATCCTGATCAGATCAAGGGAAACCGAACACAAATTGGGGTGGAAAGATAATTCAACACTGGTGCTGATCACATCAGGGTCGAACGATTCTTGAAGCTCCCCTTAAGTGGTCACAAGAATCACACATAGGATAGAAGTAATGAATATAAATGGGAATTTGGAGTTGTATGTTTTAGAAAAATTCTAATTGGTAGTGGTGAAAGAATTTCTTTAGTATAGAGAATGAGGATCTGCTAGAAGTGTGTACCGAAGGAAATAGTAGCGTAGCATGTTGTATTATTCCAAGGGCAGCAGGACATAAAGGAGTCCTGTGTCTAGATGACCTGAGTGCCTGCGGGATTGTATGCATATTGCATTGCTTTGGGAATAGCCTTGCATTGTATGTATGTATAAATTGGTAATGAGGAACCGGATGGTCGGTAGTAATGTGGATTGGAGTGATTATTGTGCATTAGTATGGTATGGTATGGTATAGTATGTAGGAACCTTGAGTAACGGATTTGGAATGGTAAGAGGAAGAAGGTATGGCTTTGGTATTGGACACATAAGAACGAGTAAGCATTGTAAACCCATAACCTCGAACAACTTTGAGGGCAAAGTTCCTAAGGGGGGTAGATTGAAATACCCCAAACTTAAACATAAGGATTAAAATTAATCTAGTATGTAATTAAGGGCCTAACGACGCCTAAGTAATATTGGTAAGGAAAAATAAATACAAAAGAAATAAAGAAACGCTTAAAAAGTGAAAAACGCTAAATAAGCGTTAAATAACCATAGGAGGTATGAGACCTCGGTTAGCGTATTGTAAGGATCCTAAAGGCTTAATTAAGTCTAAATAAACATGAGGGAACAAATCCCGAAGAAAACGGATCCTTAAAATGGATTAAAATCACTAATGAACATTAAAGCGCATTTTTCGAGGTAACCGGGAAAACGTGTCTTTAAGCGGGTCAAATAGACTCGTAACAATTTTGGTCAACTAAATAGTCATTAATAAACATTAGTGAAGGTTTAGAACCAATAAAATCAGTAAAACAAGAAAATAGTAAAAACTGTCAAAAACGGGAAGTTGTGGGGTAAAAACATAAATAACCCAAACTAGTGTGTCCACTATTGTAAATAGAATTTTAAAACCCATAATGGGTGCTGGGTGCAGCCGATTTATGCCCCCCCACTCACACTCTTAAATCTCTTCTTATTTGCAAAAAGACAAAAGAATTAAAAAGCAAAAAGTAAACTTACTTTATCTCATTCTCTCTCCTACTCTCTCATTTCCTATCTTCACTCACGTACAGCAGCCCCCTCTTCCTCTCTATTTTCTTCTTCTTCCTCTTGAGCCTTTAATGGCGATTTGCATGAACCCACACCAACACCCACTTCTCTCCTCTTGTTAACTACTCAAATCTCCACCAAAAATCACAAAAATTGTACCATTGTCTTCCTCTCATCGAGGAGAGCATTTCCCTCTTTTCCAAATCCGAAAACAAGCAACTTCATCTCCATGGGTGTTCTTGGTTTTGAAGAAGAAGACCACCATTAGAAGCCTCTTCTCCACCTTGTTGGTCTAAGGTAAAAAGAAATCCGAAAACTAACATTTCTACTAGCCCTCATTTGTCAAATAAGGAATTTCTAGTTATTGAACTTCTTGTTCCTTGCTTCCAGCCGATTTTTGGCTTCTTGGAGGAGTAAAAATATTGCTCTTGTGCTATTATAAACTCCATCTACTCATTTGCAAGGTAATGTCAATTCCTAAACCCTAAAACTTACCTTAAAGCTTTAAAGTTGATTAAGGGTTAGTTTAATTTAGAATGTGTATAATGAATGGGCTGTAGCTTGTGAGAATTGAATCTCCATAACCGGTGGGAAGAGAGGAAGGGAAAAGAAAGGGAAAGAAAGAAGAAGGGAGGAAGAACTAGTAAGAAAACAAGGTAATTACACTCATCCTTGTGCAATTTTTGTATGTTGTTGTAACAGATTTTAGTAGTTTAAAATGTGTATTGTAAATGGTAATGAGTAGTAGTGTAATGTGTAAGAGAACCAAACAGTTTTAAAGCTTTAAAAGACATTGGAAAAGCTTGGGAAAACCATGGGTAATGTATGTATATGTGCGGGAATTTTTAAGAGTGCTTAATGTTGGTATTTGTGTATGGGAGCTTTGTATATTTATGATTGTTGAAAACAGGTGAATTGGGTAGCAAAATGTGAGTAAATGATGTGGTGAGAATGTAAGATTTTAGGGGAGGTTATGTCAAAATTTACCTAGAACTAGAACAATTAAGAAACTCGAAAACTAGGTAGAAGCATGTCCTTGTAACAGATTTTAATGTGAGCTGTTTAGTTGGTAGGAATATGTGCATTTATGGATGACTTGGTGAAAGGGAGAACCAAGGTGTGTATTGGAGTTAATAGAGATGATTAGTAACTATGGAATGGAAGTAGTAGCATGTGAATAAAAGAGTGTAAAATCTGTAGCAAGAAGTGTTAAAACAGATTTGGAGAAGAGCTAGGTAATGGGATGGAAGTAGGATGGTAAGATGATGCAATTAGAATGCTAGGAGTGGCATTGGTAGAGGAAGTATTGGATGGTAGAAGTTGGTTTAAAAATCTGTAGCAAGAGAGCAACAAAAACTGTTGCATGTGTTGAAGAAGAAGTGACAAAAATTGTGTAAGTTGATTTAGAAGTGAAGAATGAATTGGATGGATGAACTAAGGTGAATTAGAGGATTTAATTAGTGTTTAAACATGTAGTAAACATGTGGAAATGAGTAGGAAAAGATTGGGTGAGAATAGAGCTGAATTTGGAATCCAAGTAGATAATTAAAAGGGGTTCTGCAGCCGACCTACCCAGGCGACCTACCCTAGACTGGGTCGGTCGGGCCGAATTCTGTAACCCGGGTACTCTCTGCAGCCGACCTACCCAGGCGACCTACCCAGGGTGGGTCGGTCGGCCTTCATAAAAAAAAAAAAATTAAATTTTAATTAGATAAATATAGTAAATACATATATGTAAATATATATATATATATATATATATATATATACACACACATATATATATAAATACATACATATATATATACACATATATATACATACATATATATGTGAATGAGTAAGGCGTTAATGCTAAAGTAAAGAAGGTAAGAAAGTTGTGAATATAAAGAACATTAAGTTATACCAAAATAACGGGATAACGGGGTAAGTACGGGAGTAGTAACTATGCATGTATTGTAATGCTTAGTATTAATTGAATCATTTGACATGTAGTCATTGGTTCGAGAATAAGGATCGAGGAACAAGAGTGAACCAAAGGGACAAGGGAACACCCGGTAAAGTAAATTCCAGTAAAAAGGTATGATTTCTTCATGCCCTGTATCCTAATCTGGTTACCCCGATTTGTGTGCTTATTTGACCACCTAAATAAGATAAATGCATGAATCGGACTATATTGCACTTACCTGTGCTTGACTTATGTTGTGCTTGATATTTATTGTCTTGAGCACTAGTTTGTATAATTCATGAAATATATGAATGATGATGAATGGTATTCGAACCTCGTATCGTACTTGTGTAATGTATTGTACCTCGTATGTATGTGTATATGTGTATTGTATTATTGTGGCTTGGATGTTGACTTGTGCTAATTCCTAACTACCTAACTCCTAACTTAAGTGAGTAAATTGGAATGAGTACAAGTCCGATATAGCTTCGGCCACGCGTGAGGATGCGGAGTCACAAGAGGTTGGCTGCAATTCCTGACTCTTAAACTGGTCCGCGGCCCAAATCCCTTAAATGGGTAGCATCCCGGATTGGTGAGTCAAGTAAATCCCTGGTGGGACGGTGTAGTCCCCGGGCCGGAGGTCCCGACGACTTAACATGAGTAAGAGTAAGAGTAAGTAAGTATGGATCCGTAAGTATGTATGAGTATGTATGTGTATGTATGGAGTAAACTAGTAAAAGAGTAATCTCCACCCGATTAACCCGGGTGGACCAATATGAGCTAACAAGTTTATTGGATTGTGTATGAATTGGGTATGTATTGTATATCGTATTGTGTATCACGGAATTCAGAAAGGTAAGTATGCATCGTTGGGCTATATGGATTACTATGTATGAACTGAAGTGTATGCATCGAAGTGTATGTATGTATTCTTTGCGTAGAGTATCATAGTATATGTATGAAAGCATGTATGCATGTATGTATGAATAAAATGAACCGCATGTATTCGACCAAGTGGTCGGCGTACCCTCACTAGTACGCGGGGTATGCGGTTATCATGCTCGGCGAAAGCTGACCCCTTCGGGGGACATTTTTTAGTGTGCAGGTACCCGAAGCGAATGTGGTCAAGGCACGAGACCGGCGACTACATTGGATAGTAGTAGTAGAATGTAGAGGTGTATCAACTAGCACGCCCCTTGTATTAGAAAGTAATGTAGTAGTGAGGAATGGGTAGTAAGTAGTCTCTTAGGGTGTATGTATGAACTTGGAAGGGGTATGATAATTGTATAAGGATCCTAGTAGACTCGGTTAAGTATATTGTATTGTATGGATTGAAGAGGAGTAAGTACTGAATGGAGTATTGTTGTAATTAATTGATGAATGGAGTATGTATTCTAGATGCGTAGTACTCGGGATTCCGGTCCATCAGACCGATGCTGTATGTAGAGGTAGTAGCCTTGTTAGTCACGTGGGTGACTAACGGCATTGTATCACCCATTGTATGTAAGTATATTTCCGCTGCGTGTATCTGATATGTATGGAGATTGGACGGTAAGCACTGTACTAATGGTAGGGGTGTTACAGGTAGTGTCCGAGGAAGTAGACAAATTGGCTGAACTTCGTAAAATTCCGGTGTCCCTTTTATAGCTTTATTTAGAAGCTATTGTGGGTAATTTTGTAGTGCTTTATTGTGCTAAGAAATTACAGTCAGGAAATTCTGTCTAAGGAAGTGGTTCTTAAGCGGGACCATTGTGACCCCACCACGACCTGGGAATTTTCCTGTACGGAGTGATTTTCTAGTACAATAATTAACTCTCTTACCCAATCACTTCCGCAACAAGTGGTATCAGTGCCAAGGTTCTTTCTTAGTATGCTCTGTGGTTGCAGCTAGGCTGATCTTCCACATCAGAAAAGAGTTCCTTAGATTGGTTGATACGACGGAGTGCTGCTAAATAAAAATTGGTGCAGAAATGGCAGACAACAAATTAAAGACCCCGGAGACAGTGTCATCAACTTCCTCGTAATCGATTTGGACAAGAAGGGTGATGACTAATGCTAAGTTTTCGGTGGAGACATTTGATGGTACGGGCCATTTCGGCATGTGGCAATGCGAAGTCCAAGACGCTCTCTTTCAGCAAGGTCTTGACATTGCCATTGAAGAGACAAGACCGGAAGACGTTCAAGAGAAGGAATGGGAGGCCATGAATCGAGCAGCTTGTGGTACAATTCGCTCCTGCTTGTCGAGAGAACAAAAATATGCATTCTCTAAAGAAAAATCTGCATGGAAATTGTGGAAGGCATTGGAGGAAAAATTCATGAAGAGGAGCAGTCAGAATAAGATTTTTATGAAGAAAAGGCTATTCCGCTTTTCATATGTTTCGGGGACCACAATGAATAACCACATCACCAGTTTCAATCAACTAGTAGCTGATTTGGTAAACTTGGATGTGACATTCAAGGATGAAGACTTGGCCTTAATGCTGCTGGGATCTCTTCCAGATGAGTATGAGTTTCTGGAAACAACTCTACTCCATGGGAAGGACGATATCTCTCTGAAGGATGTCACTGCAGCACTGTACAACCATGAATTAAGAAGAAAAGAAAAGAGGGCTGGTACTGATGAAGCATTAGAAGCATTAGTGGTGAGAGATCGTTCTTCCGCTCAGAAAAGGGGGAAGAAAGGATGGTCAAAATCAAAAAAACCAAGCTCGGCAAAGATGAATGTGCCTTTTGTCGAGAAAAGGGACATTGGAAGAAGGACTGTCTAAAACAGAAGAAAGGCAAGGCTGTTCAAGACGCATGTGTAGCTGAATACGACAGCGAAGGATCAGGACTACCATTGGTGGCATCGACTTCAAAAATTAACCAGGATGAGTGGATTCTGGATTCAGGAGCAACCTACCATATGTCACCCATTCGAGATTGGTTCTTTGATTACAAAGAACTAAAGGGTGGAACCGTTTTGATGGGAGACAATAGCCCATGCAAAACAATTGGTATAGGCTCAATCAAGTTGAAGAACCATGAAGGATCAACCAGAGTTTTAAGAGAAGTTCGGCATGTTCCAAACTTGACCAAAAATCTCATTTCTCTAGGACAATTGGAGTCGAAAGGATTCTCATGGTCCGCTAAAGATGGAGTTCTAAAGGTCGTTTCCGGAGCACTAACGGTGATAAAAGGCACCAGAAGGAGCAATTTGTATTACTACGAGGGGAGTACAGTAGTAGGAACAACAGCAGTTATGTTGGCTCCCAAGGAGAACGGTGACTCTCAGTTGTGGCACATGCGACTAGGACATGCCGAAGAGAAATCCTTACAGATTCTCGCAAAGCAGGGATTGCTGAAAGGCGTGAAGGCTTGCAAGTTAAACTTTTGTGAGCATTGCGTTCTCGGGAAGCAAAAGAGATTGAAGTTTGGCACTGCCATCCATAATATGAAGGGTATTTTGGATTATGTCCATTCTGACATTTGGGGTGTAACACCCCTATTCCTAAACCTGTAACAACGTCGCAAGTCGTAGCATAACAAATAACAAATCGCAGCGGAAAATAAAACTATCTACCTTGGTGTTACACGCCGTTACTCACCCTTGTGAGCAACAAGACATCCTTACTCTTTCCAACAATACAACCTCTCACGCTGTGATGAACAGATACTGAGCACTTCTAATTATTACAAACCCAATCCAACTAAATGAGCAACTAACTGAATACAACAACCTCTTTAATACGATACAAAAATAAAACCAATGGTGTTTGCTGAAAACACAACAGCTACCCCCGAGTCCCGCACTCCGGCTTAAGTCTTCTTCAATAACCTGGAATGTTTGGCCCAATGAAGGGCTCAGCAATCGAAATGCTGGTATGCTAAATGTAGTCTTAAATCGTCAAGATTCCTTAAGTCGTTTTAGCCATCTTGATATTAGATTCTTTACATGAAATACCGGTTACAATGATAATAATAAAGACTGTAAACATTTAACGTTCACGTAGAAATCCACCTGCAAACATCAGTGTACAATAGTACACAACACCAACAACCACACAACAACGACTCATAGAAATAGCCAATAGTCACACATTAATAACCCATACAGTCACCAAACAAGATACGCGTATTAAATTGTACTTGTTAGTTAGCCACCTGACCCTTATCTTTTAAACCAGCATTTAACCCTTCCCAATTAATTTCCACTTCAAGTATCATGTTAAGTCAAACCTTAATAACTTATTAATGGACGAATGTCCCTTGTGTTCCATTGGAACTGTTTACCAGCTGACCCTATGGCCCTGGTTAATTGACCGATCCGGTCGAATCTGTGCACCAACGGAAGTGCCTTCCGCCATCCCCGAATGTGGCTGATGGATTTTTGAGTGACTCTCCGTTGAAGTCTCTCGTAGTGATCACAATGCGCAACCAGAAAGTCGAAACGATCTAGATTCCTCTCTTTATAAGTTAGCCCTTTTTGTCAGTGACATAATAACCAACCCTTGAGTAAAGACTAAAATAGTTGACCATCAATTAGGTTCACTAATACCTTTAGGTCAGTTAGTCTTGTTCCAGTTTAGATGTATAAACTTCCAGTCATAAGACGTTCGCGTATAAAATACAATGCAACAGTTTGGGCAATACAGTATACAATATCATCCACATAAAATCACAGATATCGCTCTTAAACAATTAACACATAATGTCTGGACCTTAGGATAATCCTTAGGACATTCAGACCACACAATTAACATACCGTTCACCAAGTAACTGCTAGCTTGACAAACCCCTGTTCAGTAGTTCCTCCCCGTACGCTGTTATTTAAACATGCAATACCGGGTAATATTAATATAACTATTCATGAAATATTTTGTCACTGTAATGTTTATACTATAATAACTTCGTATGTTCTTTTATTTCCCCCTGTTATTTTACAGTGACTCTAGGTAGTTCAACAGTTCGTTATTTTATGTGATATTCACATGTGATAATGAATTCCCACTGTACTGTATATCTTTATTTCATTAATCATACATCCATAATTATTTTCACTTATTCTTTATATGATATCCCCTGGTCATTTTTATTATAACCACAATTATTTTATAACTTTATATTATACTCCATAATACATTATATTATCTAGTTTTACTTCCTTTCCTTATTAAATTACAATACCAACCTTATTATTTCGATATTCATATTTCATACCCAACAACTTAATAAATTATTTAATAACCACATATAATTTCCGGTAATCATAATTTGAACCCATTAACTTTTACAACTTACCAAATAACCAAATATTTTTATAATTTACTAAATACCCATATTAATCTTCGGAATTTGTAAAACAATTATATTAACTTCTATAAATTACCAAATAGCCTTATAACTTTTATAATTCACTAATTACTCACATTAACCTTTATAATTACTAATTAACCATACTAACTTTTTAATTTACTAATTAGCCACTTAATATTTCGGTAATTCCAAAATGGATATTCTAATTTTTATAAATTATCAAATGACCTCATTAATTTTCAGTCTTGACATATACTTTCCTTATATTCACATTTTAATCCCAAAACTTTGTATAAGTTACATATTAACTTATAAATTATAGTTTTAATATTTAATTCACTAAAATAACCAAAACAATCCACAACTTTCCTCAATTTTCATTTCCGCCCCATATTAAATTCTATTTTTCATATATACTTCCATAAATTACATATTTACCCCAAAACTTTTATAAACTTAATATTTTATGTCATAAATCATTTTAACCCAAAGTTTTTGGTCAACACTTTGACCAAGACTTAATTTCATAATTAATACTATAATAAACCCATAAAATCATAAGTAATTCTCGGCCATACTCCAATCTTCCCAATAATTACAAAATAGTCCCAAAACTTTATAAATTGTTATTTTAACACTTAAACACTTATTTAAATTCACCAAAATTCATAATATTAATTGAAATACCCCTAAATTAATTTAAATTAATTTAGGGGATTTCTTTTATTAAACCTTTAATAATACTATTAAGTATTAAATTAATATATGGAATTATGAATATTAAATTATTATATGGAATTATGAATATTAAATTATTATACGGAATTGTGAAATTTATTTAGGGGTTTTCTCCTATTTAACCCTAATTATTATATATTATTATATAGTATTATGAATTTAATAATAAGATTTATAAGTCAATAAATCTTGGGAAGGTTTCTAAACACTCCAATTGTATTATAAAGATTTTAGGAAGTGATGGAACATTGTTTTGAAACATAAAAGTCAATATAAAATTCTAGGAACCTTAAAGCTTATTAAGCCTTGCTAGAGTTGACTTTTTGAGAATGGTCAAACCAGGCTATGAAACCTATACCAATAAATAGGTTATGGAAAACCATGAAGATCGATAAAAAGAACGTCAAAAACGGATCATCCTAGCCAAAGTTATGCTAGATTGAAGTTTTGAATCAAAAATTTGAAAGTTGCCACGTGTCAAGCTCACAGGCGCCAGGACTTAAACGATTCTGGATTCCCTGAATTTCGATAACAGAATTCAATACTTTGCCCTAACTTTAGACGGCTATATCTCATTCATCTCTCCATATTTTTCAATGTCGTCTTCTTTGTTGTCTTCTCCTACATTCCCTCTAAACAACTATAACTCATACAAACCCTAACTCATTCTGAATCAACCGGAAAATCGAGTCAAAGTAGCCACCTTGCAAAAACCGAAACTGCAATTCCAGTTTTCTCTTCGAATCAGGTAAATTCGATCAGCCATAACTTCTTCGTTACTCATCCAAATTCCATGTTCTTTAGCTCGTTTTGAAGAGCTCTAATTCCTCTAAAACTTTTGTGTTTATGGTCTAAGCTAATTCTCAACCGATTGGAAGAGCAAGGCGTCTAAAGTTTCGGTTTCACCAGCACATAAAATCATACCGAAACAAAGAGGTAAACTCGTGATTTGCGACTTCAATATCTTTCTGTGTGATGCGAGTTAGGATTAGTTCTTGCTATCAATACGTAGATCTAAGTTTGCTCTTTCCAATGAGCCCTTACACATAGCCTAACTCAATCTGTGCTGAAACTCTTATAGTGCTTCGAAGTTGACTACTCGAACAGGCAAGGTTCGAATGTGTTTCCAGAAAACCGAAATCTATTTGCCCCGTTCTTGCAATTCCCGGTGAGTTTTCCTCAAATTCTTCAGACGATGCTAAACTACTCTTCATTGTCGACCAAACCCATGTTGCAATTTCCCCTATTATGCATTAGGTTAAGAAAATTTGACAGATTTCAATTCGCAAACCCGAAGAACCCTAAAATGCGTAACCAGTATCGTATTTGAGTTATACTGCATTATAATTGGGGAAATCGGTGTCAATGGATTCGTTTTTCAATTTCGAGTTCAATGAAACAAGAATCACTCGATTTCGTTCTGTGGATTGAGAGAATTTACGAATTTAGTACTCGGGTTCGATTTGTCATTCGCTGATGAACTCGCTGCATGTCGGCCGTCCGATGATAGTTAAGAGATTTGGACGGCCGAGATTAAAACGTTTCAGATTTAGTTTTAATAAATCCCAGTAAATAACCCTAACTTGTTGAGTTAATTTAAATACCTTCCCGAAGGTATTTTGACTTGAAATTTTAACCATAGATTCCTTATTTAATCTAGTTTATTTTGATGTAAATTATTATGGTTTTGGAGTTTTAAACATAAGTTATGATTTTTGCAAGTTACGGGTTTTCTGGAATTATTTGGCTAAATTAAAAAGATATTTTTATGAAATAAAAATTTTATAATATGTCTAAAATGTTATAGTTACTGTATATTAAATTTGGGAATTTTTGGGCAATGGTAAAAGGTTTTAAAAATTGTGTTTATGAGTTTTTCATAAGAATAACCTATAATATAAGGTTTTTAATGTAACCAAAAATTAAAGTATGGTTTGTTAATTAACTTTTAAGCTGGGGAAAATAAAGGAAACTAAATTAACATTTTATAACAGTAAGTTTATAAATGTTTTTGTATTAGCTTTTAAGAGAAGTGAAATGATTTATATATATGTATATATACTTACTTAAGTAGAAACTTATATAAATTAAGGAATTTAATTATCCTACATTTATTTACTATATTGTATGGGAGTTAATATTTTTATTTAAACTAAGGAAAATATATACATATATATATTTCTATACATATATATAAAGGAATAAATATAGTAACTTAGGTTAAAGCAAGGAACTAATAAATTAACACTTATAATAACTAAATATTATAAGAGTATCCTAAGATATAGTTAAAGGAAATACTTTATAGAACATACATGGAATGCAGTTCGTAATAAGATAGTTTAAATATAATAAGTTACGTAGGGAATGTCTTAATTAAATTCTAATACAGGTATACTTATATATATTAAAGGGAAACACTTTATTTTATAAACCGTATATCGGTTGTAGTTATGCCTAAAAGTTTTTAAACATAATTAAATACAATAAATTACATAAATAATGTTTTGAACAAATCCTAGTATATATAAATATTATAAATAAAATTAGTTACCTTATAGGAAATATAATACGAAGGAATTAGTAAGTTAAACTAAACCTCTACATAACTAATGGCAGAATATTATATGAGGTGGTATTAGATTATAGTTATGTGTTAGGCTTAAGAATTTCCTTTGAGTTTCTAAGGTTTATATATAACCATATTAAGATGCATGTATAGTATTATTTGTCAATAACCAGGATGTAAATCTAAAATTGGGATTAAGTAATTAATAAGTTAAAACTTAGGAAAAATTGTGATTAGATTACATAAAATGTTGCATAAATAGATCTTATTCTATAATTAATGATAAACAAATGTAGTATGATTACATCTAAATATTCTTAATATATAAACCATAATAAAATAAGTAAAATACTTTTACATCTAAATGTGAGGTGGATTAGTAAGTCTAGATTTAATCATTTCTTAACATTTATGGTGGTGAAATATAACTTAATGTTTAAGATAGGATCATTAAAAGGATTGTGATATAATCTATATTAAACGATGATTTGGGAATTTATCTAAATAATTATCCTTAAGTTTCTTAGAATTAGATAAGCCATATAAAATACATTTATTACCAATATTCAGGATGTGAGTTTACAGTTAAGTGAGGTATTTAGTGGTGAGAATTTATAGGAGGGTTTATAGATAGGAATTTGATACTTAAAACCTTTGAACCTTTTTATTAGATAAAACTAAGTTACATACGATATTATATTGATATACTTTACGGTAATGGGAAATTATGAAATGTATTTTGAATATAAAATATGAGAATTTTCATAATAGATTATCTTATGAAATAATTAACAATTTCGCTTACGAACCAGAATTTAATTCTTTGATACATTCTACTCTATGTAGATATATGTCCATCCTAAATACAATAAAGGGAATTAATTTATTAAGTTATTCCTTTGAAACCTTAGGCTTTGTAAAATAATTTAAAACGTATTTAAGGCTTAAGTTTATTGAAGTTTAGTACAAAAGGATTATACATAGTCTATAGAGTGTATGTGTGTAAAAATAAAATATTAGGAGATTAAAGGTAAGTAAGGATACATAAAATGTTATATTTAAACACCTTATTATATAGGTAATAATTAAGCAAATAATGTACCTTGTGAATACTAAATGTAAGAGTTCGATAAGTCTAAGTTAACTATAATATAGTTGTTTCAATATGAGAGGTAATTCAACATCTTATGGCAAGATTATTAGACGGTTATAATAGGAAGTCATTCTGAACTAAGGATATGATAATTGAGTTTCGTGGCTCAATTAAGTTATAATAAATTGTATCTACAACATTATGATTCCAATATACAAGATGTAGATCTTAATTAAGTTAAGGGAAAGACTTAATCATAATGGGTTGTCTAGTAGATATTGTTTAAATACATAATCTTTACATTGTGAGATAATAGTATAGTATTCTGAGATGAGTCCATCATAGGTCATAATACAATGTTTATTCTAAATTAAGAATAAAGGTATTGAGCTTAAGATTATTATCGAAATTCTTAGATTTAATTATATAACATAAACACATTTATGATATAGAGGTCTCAAAAGTCTTGAATGTGAGGATTGTGGTTAAGTATGAATAAAGTGGATAGGAGTGGACAATTAGCAAATGTTAATCGAATACATTCCTTGATCTTACCACCTTGGGCTATACAACGTTCTCAGATAACTCAAAGATTATACGTAACACATAAGTGAGGGCTTAAAAGACAATTGAGACTTTGGAATAAGAGTAAGGAATTTATTTAAGCTTAACTTAGGCTACAAGTGATTGATGATAGACTACCTTTAATATTCTTCAGAGTACTGTTGATTGTTTGCGCAAGTTGACTAGAACTGCTACAGCGTTACCCAGGTACGATTTCTCGTACTCAGCGTGTTGTGTTTTGGACTCTATGGAATGTTTTGTACGATTTCTTGTACTCCGATATTTTTGTTGATTGACTTGTGGAATGTTTTGGAAAACGCTAACTGGCTCTAAGAGGAATTTCTAAAAAGGAAATGGTTGTGTGACTAACTCAGCTTGTGTGACTAACTGAGCCTTGGATGTGAAACTCACTTGGGTATTGGTTTTTTTCTATTTGGTTGTTCCACTAGACATTGACTGCTTAGGGTTTACGCTTCTGCACTCTGTAGGACTGAGTGTTTTGGTATTGCTCTGGGTATTTAGTGATCTAGAGGGGATTTGGGAAAGGTCAATCTTGGAATTCTTCTTTTGACTCTGGATATCGTTTCATCCATGAGCTGGTTCTGGAGGTTTCGATGTGCGCGTGTCTTCAATGGTAACAGCAGGGGGCTGTATATCCCTCGCCCATAGGGGCATTTATATTTGACAGCAGGGGGCTGTATATCCCTCGCCCATAGGGGCATTTATATTTGACAGCAGGGGGTTTTATATCCCTCGCCCATAGGGGCATTTATATTTGACAGCAGGGGGCTGTATATCCCTCGTCCACCAGGACATTTAAATCTGACAGCAGGGGGCTGTATATCCCTCGTCCATATGGACATTGATATCTGGCGGTGGGGGCCATCTCTCCCAATTGAATTATTCCACTCTTGAGTTTATTTTGTCTATGGGATTCAGCTTTCTGAAATGGTGGGGACATAAACTGTCTACCACGGGTTATGGGTATTCATATCATTCCTAGTCCTTTGTGACTACCTGAGTCTTTCTATTCTTAACTAGAATCAGTTCTAACATCAATAATGGATGCTTACTAACTATGTTGTGTGACTTTTAAGTGGTTGACTTGGTTCTTTGTCTCTATCCTTATCTTGTTCTCTCTTCTCTATGATTGATTGCTTTGAAGTGCCTCCTTTCCCTGTTTTACTTTCAAGAGTTTGATTTCAAGTTACTGTTTATTTTGAAGAGTTATGTTTTAAACTTTTGCTTTGGGGAATTGTACCAGTTCCATTCCAGGGAACTGACTCACCCCTCTCGGGGTGGGCTGCTTGGTTTCATCTTGCAGGTACAAATTGATTTACAGGTGGCCACGAAGAGCATGAGTGATTGGGATGGGATTAGGTTTATGGAGAGTGTATGTATTTTATTGTTGTTATGTTATGTTAAGTTTTCTCGAAGTTCAGACCGTAACTTAGTTAATTGTAATGGTTGAATTGGTGAGGTTGGTACCGGGTGTTTGGAGCCCGATGATCTGTAATCCTTAGTTTTTTTTCCGCTGTTTTATTAAATAGGGGTGTTACAGAAATGGTATCAGAGCGTAGTTACGCTCTGAACCCGAGAAAACAAGCCGAGTAAAATACTTAGATTATAGGTGCACTTAAAACTGGGGAACTGGGGTAGAATTGGGAAGTGAGGACTCCAGTAAGGCACGACTCCTAACCCTTTTTGGAATTGTGAATGATTCCTTTACACACTTTCCTTTTGTGAATGTCTGTTGAGTGTGATGTGTTGTTATATAACTATATATATATATATATATAAGTTGGAACACCCTATACTAAGTACGATAAGATTTTGGTTGAGATGAACCAAATATTAAGCTATTTTTTCAAAAGCATACTCATGGAGAATACATTGCTAAAATACAATCCTTTAAAAGCTGGTATACATATTCCTAGAATTCTAAGGAATACTTTTGGTGGAAAACAGTATATAAATAGATCTTTGAATAACTAAGTTAGTATTGACATTATGTACAAGTGCTTCAAACTCCTTTAAAGTTTGGAAATAAATTTCAAGAATTACTTGGTACAAATTGTTGCCTAAAGATAATGTTAGGATAAATCTCAAGTCTAGAAAATTATTAAGTTAACAAGAACTAGTAGCATACATCCAAACCTGTAAACCACACTAAAACTCTACGCTAACTTTAGAAAGAAAACACCTAAACCTAACACTCTACGGGAAGTGCCTGGTGCGACGAACTCCTAGGCCAAAAGTAGTGGGGGTGCACACCCACTGCTGAAGTTTAGGGGCTAGACAAGCCTTGTCATCTGACCGGAAATAATCTTCCATGGAAGTGATGCATTATGTTGAACTTGAGGAGGATTGGTGGTAAGACGTTACCATCATGAAATCTTGAGCTAGGCATATTTCATTGCTAGCCACAATGAACAATTCAAAATTTATATCTTAATATCCAGTATTAAATTCATACATGTAAAGGATTTATTAGTTAAATCCTTGGTGAAAAATACTTACCTATGGAGCGAAAACACATGAGTAATAATAAACTAAATATTATTGAGCCTTAAATACTTGGAGTATTGAGTGTCTAGTGAAAAAAAAATTGAGAGTTACTTAAAGATTTGGAAATCCTCATGTTTATTTAGAAGTTTAACCTTATACATAGATAAAATCTTAGAAGTCACACTAAGAGTGATATTTACAAAAGCCACCATTGTCTAAGGGAGTACTAAGATTTAATAATCAGGAGAATACTTACATAGAACAAACCTTCAGAAAAATAATTACCAAGAGTGAGTGAGTTTTCATTAGACTAGCTCATTTGACTTAAAATTTTATATAGAGTCCCTACCTTAAAAAATATATATATAATATAAATTTTAAGGTAAAGGAATCAGATTTTGGAAGAACTTCCTAAAATTCTGCCTTGGGTGAAGTTATATAATAAGTAAATTTTATAAAGTAAACACTGAATGAATCGTCTAAAATACGATAGTTAATTATAAAAACAATTGAAACTTGAAAAGTCACAGAAAATATTTATCTTATAGAGTTTTAACATATGGTTGACTAATAAACCTTTGAAGATAATTTTGGAAGATTATTGAGGATTATTAAATGATCGGGAATATTATGTTAAACTACTCAAGTACGTTACACCTGGTTTATAGCTTGGTAATATAATTGATATGATAAATGATCATATATGGACATATAATTCGTATCAGTCATTAAATGAATGGATAATAATCATAAGATAAAATTTTATAACCACCAAGGAAATACAATTACATAACAATCAAGAGATACATATATATGTAACGATTATAGATAAAATCAACGGTGCAGTAAATTCACAACAAAGCTGGTTAATAAGGTGTTGAATTCTTTGAATGTGCCGTTAGTAGCGGTACGAGGGCGTACCTTAGCTCTTTTAAGGGGGATATGCTGGCATACTCCTCCTTCGTTATCTCATCCGGATTATGCCTCGTTGCATTGTTAGTAAAGGGAGAACAGTATTAGCAGAATGAGAGGTGTTTGTATGTGCTTGGTTTTTACATTATGAATCAGTATGTGACTTTTGATTTTCATCATGCTATATCTTGGTATATCCTGGTTCAGTTTGATTTTGAGTAATCTTGAGTGGAATGTTGTTATGGAAATGGATGGAAATAAAGGATTGGTTTGGTATGGAATTTCATTGGAATTTTTTGTCTCAGCACACCCGAAGCGGTGTGAGTGCCTATTAGTTATTTTTAAACTTCGAGGTGAAGTTTCTTTTAAGGGGGATATACTGAAATACCCCTAAATTAATTTAAATTAATTTAGGGGATTTTTTATTAAACCTTTAATAACACTATTAAGTATTAAATTATTATATGGAATTATGAATATTAAATTATTATATGGAATTATGAATATTAAATTATTATATGGAATTGTGAAATTTATTTAGGGGTTTTCTCCTATTTAACCCTAATTATTATATATTATTATATAGTATTATGAATTTAATAATTAGATTTATAAGTCAATAAATCTTGGGAAGGTTTCTAAACACTCCAATTATATTATAAAGATTTTAGGAAGTGATGGAACATTGTTTTGAAACATAAAAGTCAATATAAAATTCTAGAAACCTTAAAGCTTATTAAGCCTTGCTAGAGTTGACTTTTTGAGAATGGTCAAACCAGGCCATGAAACCTATACCAATAAATAGGTTATGGAAAACCATGAAGATCGATAAAAAGAACGTCAAAAACGGATCATCCTAGCCAAAGTTATGCTAGATTGAAGTTTTGAATCAAAAATTTGAAAGTTGCCACGTGTCAAGCTCACAGGCGCCAGGACTTAAACGATTCTGGATTCCCTGAATTTCGATAACAGAATTCAATACTTTGCCCTAACTTTAGACGGCTATATCTCATTCATCTCTCATATTTTTCAATGCCGTCTTCTTTGTTGTCTTCTCCTACATTCCCTCTAAACAACTATAACTCATACAAACCCTAACTCATTCTGAATCAACGGAAAATCGAGTCAAAGTAGCCACCTTGCAAAAACCGAAACTGCAATTCCAGTTTTCTCTTCGAATCAGGTAAATTCGATCAGCCATAACTTCTTCGTTACTCATCCAAATTCCATGTTCTTTAGCTCGTTTTGAAGATCTCTAATTCCTCTAAAACTTTCGTGTTTATGGTCTAAGCTAATTCTCAACCGATTGGAAGAGTAAGGCGTCTAAAGTTTCGGTTTCACCAGCACATAAAATCATACCGAAACAGAGAGGTAAACTCGTGATTTGCGACTTCAATATCTTTCTGTGTGATGCGAGTTAGGATTAGTTCTTGCTATCAATACGTAGATCTAAGTTTGCTCTTTACAATTAGCCCTTACACATAGCCTAACTCAATCTGTGCTGAAACTTATAGTGCTTCGAAGTTGACTACTCGAACAGGCAAGGTTCGAATGTGTTTCCAGAAAACCGAAATCTATTTGCCCCGTTCTTGCAATTCCCGGTGAGTTTTCCTTAAATTCTTCAGACGATGCTAAACTACTCTTCATTGTAGACCAAACCCATGTTGCAATTTCCCCTATTATGCATTAGGTTAAGATAATTTGACAGATTTCAATTCGCAAACCCGAAGAACCCTAAAATGCGTAACCAGTATCGTATTTGAGTAATACTGCATTATAATTGGGGAAATCGGTGTCAATGGATTCGTTTTTCAATTTCGAGTTCAATAAAACAAGAATCGCTCGATTTCGTTCTGTGGATTGAGAGAATTTACGAATTTAGTACTCGGGTTCGATTTGTCATTCGCTGATGAACTCGCTGCATGTCGGCCGTCCGATGATAGTTAAGAGATTTGGACGGCCGATATTAAAACGTTTCAGATTTAGTTTTAATAAATCCCAGTAAATAACCCTAACTTGTTGAGTTAATTTAAAAACCTTCCCGAAGGTATTTTGACTTTAAATTTTAACCATAGATTCCTTATTTAATCTAGTTTATTTTGATGTAAATTATTATGGTTTTGGAGTTTGTAAACATAAGTTATGAATTTTGCAAGTTACGGGTTTTCTGGAATTATTTGGCTAAATTAAAAAGATATTTTTATGAAATAAAAATTTTATAATATGTCTAAAATGTTATAGTTACTGTATATTAAATTTGGGAATTTTTGGGCAATGGTAAAAGGTTTTAAAAATTGTGTTTATGAGTTTTTCATAAGAATAACCTATAATATAAGGTTTTTAATGTAACCAAAAATTAAAGTATGGTTTGTTAATTAACTTTTAAGCTGGGGAAAATAAAGGAAACTAAATTAACATTTTATAACAGTAAGTTTATAAATGTTTTTGTATTTGCTTTTAAGAGAAGTGAAATGATTTATATATATGTATATATACTTACTTAAGTAGAAACTTATATAAATTAAGGAATTTAATTATCCTACATTTTATTTACTATATTGTATGGGAGTTAATATTTTTATTTTAAACTAAGGAAAATATATACATATATATTTCTATACATATATATAAAAGGAATAAAATAGTAACTTAGGTTAAAGCAAGGAACTAATAAATTAACACTTATAATAACTAAATATTATAAGAGTATCCAAAGATATAGTTAAAGGAAATACTTTATAGAACATACATGGAATGCAGTTCGTAATAAGATAGTTTAAATATAATAAGTTACGTAGGGAATGTCTTAATTAAATTCTAATACAGGTATACTTATATATATTAAAGGGAAACACTTTATTTATAAACCGTATATCGGTTGTAGTTATGCCTAAAAGTTTTTAAACATAATTAAATACAATAAATTACATAAATAATGTTTTGAACAAATCCTAGTATATAAATATATATAAATAAAATTAGTTACCTTATAGGAAATATAATACGAAGGAATTAGTAAGTTAAACTAAACCTCTACACAATACTAATGGCAGAATATTATATGAGGTGGTATTAGATTATAGTTATGTGTTAGGCTTAAGAATTTCCTTTGAGTTTCTAAGGTTTATATATAACCATATTAAGATGCATGTATAGTATTATTTGTCAATAACCAGGATGTAAATCTAAAATTGGGATTAAGTAATAAGTTAAAACTTAGGAAAAATTGTGATTAGATTACATAAAATGTTGCATAAATAGATCTTATTCTATAATTAATGATAAACAAATGTAGTATGATTACATCTAAATATTCTTAATATATAAACCATAATAAAATAAGTAAAATACTTTTACATCTAAATGTGAGGTGGATTAGTAAGTCTAGATTTAATCATTTCTTAACATTTATGGTGGTGAAATATAACTTAATGCTTTAAGATAGGATCATTAAAAAGGATTGTGATATAATCTATATTAACGATGATTTGGGAATTTATCTAAATAATTATCCTTAAGTTTCTTAGAATTAGATAAGCCATATAAAATACATTTATTACCAATATTCAGGATGTGAGTTTACAGTTAAGTGAGGTATTTAGTGGTGAGAATTTATAGGAGGGTTTATAGATAGGAATTTGATACTTAAAACCTTTGAACCTTTTTATTAGATAAAACTAAGTTACATACGATATTATATTGATATACTTTACGGTAATGGGAAATTATGAAATGCTATTTTGAATATAAAATATGAGAATTTTCATAATAGATTATCTTATGAAATAATTAACAATTTCGCTTACGAACCAGAATTTAATTCTTTGATACATTCTACTCTATGTAGAAATATTGTCCATCCTAAATACAATAAAGGGAATTAATTTATTAAGTTATTCCTTTGAAACCTTAGGCTTTGTAAAATAATTTAAAACGTATTTAAGGCTTAAGTTTATTGAAGTTTAGTATAAAAGGATTATACATAGTCTATATAGAGTGTATGTGTGTAAAAATAAAACATTAGGGAGATTAAAGGTAAGTAAGGATACATAAAATGTTATATTTAAACACCTTATTATATAGGTAATAATTAAGCAAATAATGTACCTTGTGAATACTAAATGTAAGAGTTCGATAAGTCTAAGTTAACTATAATATAGTTGTTTCAATATGAGAGGTAATTCAACATCTTATGGCAAGATTATTAGACGGTTTAATAGGAAGTCATTCTGAACTAAGGATATGATAATTGAGTTTAGTGGCTCAATTAAGTTATAATAAATTGTATCTACAACATTATGATTCCAATATACAAGATGTAGATCTTAATTAAGTTAAGGGAAAGACTTAATCATAATGGGTTGTCTAGTAGATATTGTTTAAATACATAATCTTTACAATGTGAGATAATAGTATAGTATTCTGAGATGAGTCCATCATAGGTCATAATACAATGTTTATTCTAAATTAAGAATAAAGGTATTAAGCTTACGATTATTATCGAAATTCTTAGATTTAATTATATAACATAAACACATTTATGATATAGAGGTCTCAAAAGTCTTGAATGTGAGGATTGTGGTTAAGTATGAATAAAGTGGATAGGAGTGGACAATTAGCAAATGTTAATCGAATACATTCCTTGATCTTACCACCTTGGGCTATACAACGTTCTCAGATAACTCAAAGATTATACGTAACACATAAGTGAGGGCTTAAAAGACAATTGAGACTTTGGAATAAGAGTAAGGAATTTATTTAAGCTTAACTTAGGCTACAAGTGATTGATGATAGACTACTTTTAATATTCTTCAGAGTACTGTTGATTGTTTGCGCAAGTTGACTAGAACTGCTACAGCGTTACCCAGGTATGATTTCTCGTACTCAGCGTGTTGTGTTTTGGACTCTATGGAATGTTTTGTACGATTTCTCGTACTCCGATATTTTTGCAGATTGACTTGTGGAATGTTTTGGAAAACGCTAACTGACTCTACGAGGAATTTCTAAAAAGGAAATGGTTGTGTGACTAACTCAGCTTGTGTGACTAACTGAGCCTTGGATGTGAAACTCACTTGGGTATTGGTTTTTTTCTATTTGGTTGTTCCACTAGACATTGACTGCTTAGGGTTTACGCTTCTGCACTCTGTAGGACTGAGTGTTTTGGTATTGCTCTGGGTAGTTAGTGATCTAGTGGGGATTTGGGAAAGGTCAATCTTGGAATTCTTCTTTTGACTCTGGATATCGTTTCATCCATGAGCTGGTTCTGGAGGTTTCGACGGCGCGCGTTTCATGGTAACAGCAGGGGGCTGTATATCCTCGCCCATAGGGGCATTTATATTTGACAGCAGGGGGCTGTATATCCCTCGCCCATAGGGGCATTTATATTTAACAGCAGGGGGCTGTATATCCCTCGCCCATAGGGGCATTTATATTTGACAGCAGGGGGCTGATATCCCTCGTCCACCAGGACATTTAAATCTGACAGCAGGGGGCTGTATATCCCTCGTCCATATGGACATTGATATCTGGCGGTGGGGGTCATCTCTCCCAATGGAATTATTCCACTCTTGAGTTTATTTTGTCTATGGGATTCAGCTTTCTGAAATGGTGGGGACATAAACTGTCTACCACGGGTTATGGGTATCATATCATTCCTAGTCCTTTGTGACTACCTGAGTCTTTCTATTCTTAACCAGAATCGGTTCTAAACATCAATAAGGATGTTTACTAATCTGTGTGTGTGACTTTTAAGTGGTTGACTTGGTTCTTTGTCTCTATCCTTATCTTGTTCTCTCTTCTCTATGATTGATTGCTTTGAAGTGCCTCATTTCCCTGTTTTACTTTCAAGAGTTTGATTTCAAGTTACTGTTTATTTTGAAGAGTTATGTTTTAAACTTTTGCTTTGGAGAATTGTATCAGTTCCATTCCAGGGAACTGACTCACCCCTCTCGGGGTGGGCTGCTTGGTTTCATCTTGCAGGTACAAATTGATTTACAGGTGGCCACGAAGAGCATGAGTGATTGGGATGGGATTAGGTTTATGGAGAGTGTATGTATTTTATTGTTGTTATGTTATGTTAAGTTTTCTCGAAGTTCAGACCGTAACTTAGTTAATTGTAATGGTTGAAGTTGGTGAGGTTGGTACCGGGTGTTTGGAGCCCGATGATCTGTAATCGCCATTAGAGATTTTATTCCGCTGTATTTATTGTAAATAGGGGCGTTACATTAATTCCTTCCTTATGTTATATCATAATTATACCAATATACTCCTTTAGTTCTCGGCAATTATAATAAGGACACCAAACTTTTCAAAATTTATATTTTAGCCACATAACTTTATAAACTAGTCATTTAAATACTTGTAGCTATTTTTAATACACCCAAAATTTATAATATAAGTTAATATACTTATATATTTCGAAAATCACCCAAATTATACATTAAGCTCTCGGCTTCAATTTTATTTTACCATATGGTTTTAAAACTTGATTTAAACCTTATAATAACTACATATAAATGTTTATAAGCCATATAACACTTCAAAAAATTATGCTAATGACTTAGAATGATTATAAACTCAAAATAGAACAATTAAACCTTAGATAATTCGGTTTGTATTTATATTCATCCTAATTAAATTTTGTGTCACATATTTTATACCTTAAGGTAATAATCTTACCTTATATGTTATAATTTATTTTCTTGACAATATAGCCTATGATTTTCGGCCTTAATTTATTTGAAGGTTATACACAATTTTTATACCAAAGTTTGAAGCTTAATTCAAGCTTAAACTTAATAAACCTTAATTATATATACTTACTCCTTAAATCAAGACCATTCTTGTACTTGATTTCTCCTTGAATTCCAAGCTCTCCAAATGCAATCTTGATGAATAATTTTCGGCTCCTTAAATATATTTAGGAGATCCATTTGTTAGACTTCTAACAAGGATTCATAAATAATATTTGAAGTTAGTTTACAAGAGTTTACCTTAGGAATTTAACAAGGTATTTTTGATACACCTTGGGATGATTGTAGATCCAAGTTTCCTTCATGAAATAATGAAGAGAATATAGATTTAGAACCTCTTAATTTTCGAAAATGACTTAGGTAATTACTTAGGATTTTTCAACATAAAAATATACCTTAACTTGATCTTGTTGTTCCTTGAGTTGTTGTTGAATCTAGAAACCCCCTTGGAATACTAATGCTTGGCGATTTCATGCATGAATGTTAGGATGATTCTTGCTTCAAGACTTGGAAGATTTAGCTAGGAAATTACATTAAAATGGTGTTAGAGTTTAGATCACCATTAATGGAGTTTAGAAGCTCTAAGGAAGAACTAACAAATGAAGAAGGAAAAGAGGGAAAGAAGGGATCTTACCAATCAGCCAAGATGAAGGCAAATGAAAGAATGAGCCTCACGTAGGTATTAGAAGAAGGCAATTGAGTGAATCAATTTCTTTTGGATAGTTTAATGCCAATAATTACCTAGCTTTCTTCTTTGTTAATTAGTTGATTGATTGGCTAAAAAATAAGCTCTCATTATTGTAAACCATCGGCTGGGACAAGAAGAGAATGGAGCTTGTTTGCCACTTGAAAACTAGAAGACAAATGTAAGTTAGGTAGGTATTTCTTTTGATTTTCTTAAGTAGCATAGCTGAAATACCCCAAACCCTGATATGTGGTTTAAATATTAAACTATGGTATATAAAGGCTAAAAAGTGTCTTAGAGACATCAGTGAACAATTTAAACCATAGTAAATGCAATAAAGCACTAAAATACAGTTTGAGCAAAAACATGCTCTAAGCTATGAGTGAACTTGGTTAGGACCCAAAGAGCCTACCAAGACTTAATAATATTCAATTATGATTTAATAAGGCTAATTAAGTCCATAGGAAACTTTGGTAGACAGTTAAACCAAACAAAACACAAGAATATACCTTAAAGTCAATAAGAGCAAAAATGGCTCTAAGCTTGTGGATAAATTTGTATAAGACCTAATGGTCATACGTATACCTTATAAGTATGTTAATGAACATATTAAATCAATTACCAAAGAAAACCAAGCTTGAAAACAAGTTAAAACACAAAAAGTGCTTTAAGGAGTCTTAAAGCACATTTTTGAAAAATTGTCTTGTAAATGAGTTTTGAGTGGCTAAATGTCCATCATTACTCTTTAATTAACATGTGTACTATATAGTATCACATTTGGAAGTCTATATCAATGGGAAATCAAAAATTTCACATCTATGTGCCTTGTTTTAGTGAATAGTAACTTTACTAAGCTAGTTTGTAACATATGTTGTTATAAGTAATTAAATGGTCAACAAAGACCAAAACACCCTTATTATGATTATGGGGGCCGGTTTTTGTAGGGTGAGTCATCACCATTTATAAATCAATTAAAGGAAAGGAAAATGAGTAAAGTAAAGTACTATTGCTTTATATGTAAAATATCTTCACAAAGTAAACTCTTTACCTCATTCTCTTCTTTCCTTTCATTTCCCATGGTTGCCATCTTCTTCCTCCTCTCTCCATCGGTTTCCAACAGCACCATCTCATTCTTCATCTTCCTTCACTTGTAACTTATGATTCCATGGTCCAAATTCAATTTCAAGACCACCATTCTTCTAGTTGGAGCAAGCTCTACACTTCTACCTTTTCAAATCTTCAAGAGCTCAATTTTGGTGCCATGGAGATTCACCATTTAAGGAGCTTGAACTAATATTTTCACACCTTGTTGTTCTCCCTTGCTTCTAGGTAAGGAATCTCAAAGAAAAATAATGTTTCCTCCATGTTTGTATGATGTCCGAAAATTCACCTCACCATGGTGTCTTTACCTTGCTTGTTTTAGCTTCATTTGAATCTTCCAAGGGCTAGGAGGAGTCCTCTCTTGATACTCATTCAAGCTCTCTTTCCATTCAAAGGTAAAACAATTACCTTAATGTGTTAATAATATATGTAACTAGGGTTTACAATGAGATGAAGCTTAAAGCTTGTATACTCATTACATTATTTGTATAATGTTTAGAAGTTGACAAGCAACCAAAAGCCTTGCCAATTTAGTCAAGGAAACAAGAAAGAAGTTTGTGAGGAAAAGAGGTGAATGTGCTAACCGAAGGTGGTTTAAAGTCTTAGGAGAAATGAGCTTATATTGCTTATGAAAATGATTTAAGGAGCCAAGGGAAAATGACTTAGGAGAATGCTCTCAAGGGCTTAGTAAAAGGCATATGTATTGTTGAGTGTATTTGCAGGTTAAAGGCAAATACAATATGGGAAATTCAGTGTTTATGATTTATGCATCTTAAGGGCCTAAGAGCCATGTTATTTAAGGGCCCAAGTGCCAAGCAATTAAGTTTATGCACTATATTGTGATGTAGTGTAAATTTGGTGAAGTTATGTGTGTGAGAATACTCTTGGTGGATTTTAGGTGTTCTTGAATGAAATAAGGTAAAAAAAACCTAAGTGTTTGGATGTGAGTATATACAAGAGAAGCTATGGCAAAATTTGGAGAAAGTGTAAGAAGTTCTAAGTGATTTAAACAAGTTTTGGTGAACTAGGAAGTGTTAAAGGTGAACAAGTGTTTTACTAGGGAAGAAAGCATGTATTAAGGTGATTTAGAGTGATACAAGGACTTTGGTATTATCTAGGAAGTTCTAGGAATTCAATGAGTGTTTTTGGGATGTAATAAAGTCTTGGAGAAGTTTGTTTAAGGTTTAGGAATGTTGGTGTACAAGGAAGAAATGATGTTTAGGTAAGATGTGAAAAAGGAGATTTAGTTAGTAAGAAAAGAAGTTTGAGAGATGATGTTAAGGTGTAGAGGAAACACCTTGGTATAGTGGTCATTATTGGTGAAACACCGCTTGGAAAACAAAGGGGGAAATAACATAAGTGTTAGGAATTTCGGTATGAAATGAGTAAGTGTTTAAGGTGATAGGTAATGAGTTTCAGGATGTTGTATGAGGAATAGGTACCAAATGATGTTAGAAAACATTAGGAGGCCTTAGGAGAAGTTTGGAGTTAAATGGGCAATGGAAAATAAGGGTCTGGGCAGACCGACCTTGCGACCGAACTTGCCAAGGTCGGTCGGCCCAGTTTACCCTGCGAGAATTAGTTCTGGAAAGGACCGACCTTGGGGACCGAACTTGCAAGGTCGGTCGGGCTTGCATTTTGTGTACGAATTAAGTTTCTGGAATCGACCGAACATGGGACCGGACTTGGCAAGTTCGGTCGGGCCTGAATTTTCAAAGGGAAGAACTCTCGGGAATGGACCGAACATGCGACCGAACTTACAAGGTCGGTCGGAGTAAAATTTTGACGGTAAAGTGTTCTGGAATGGACCGACCTTGTGTAAGGTCGGTCGGTAAGGTCGGTCGGACCAAAAAATTGTTTAAGGTTATAAAATGATATGTAATGATGGGGATTGATTAGTAACGATGTTATAAGGTTGTTCAAGACATGTTAGGTGAGTTATAATGACAATTTAGTGGGGGAAAAGATGTATTAAAATGTAAAAGTAAAACAAGTTAAAAAGTGAAGTTATGTAACTAAGTTAACGGGGAAAAGTTTAAGCATTAGACTTTAAACAATCATGATACCCCGATGTTAATAAAAATACATGTAATGTTATCAGTTGTTCGAGGATTTGCTCGAGGAACATAAGTGGACACGATAAAGTGGACTCCGGTGACAGGTATGGTTTTCTTGCAACCTGTGTCCTACCGGATTACACCGGCTTGTATGCCAATGTGTTTTTCTGTATGTTTGCCACGTTGTAAGATAAAACATGTAATGAGTTTACAGTAATTCATTTATGTGGTGTGTTCAACTCCGATACCATTTAACCTCGGAAGTGTTAACCTTAGTTAACTGAGTCTAGGATCACAGGAGAGTTTGGTATTCGGAGTAAACGACCCATACCATGGGACGTTCTAACCACGGCTATGCGTGTGTTAAATGTGTGATATGTGTGTGTGTGAATGTTGGGATCTCCCTTGTATGTTTAACCCAGTTGTAATACTGTATGTGTTGTTATGTGATAGGCTCCATAGTGGGGTTCTAACTAATATCTAAAAGTAAGTATGTACTAACAGTGGTGAGGAATCCGGTTAGGCCGGTCGCGCGTTGTTTGGGAGTGGGTATCCTTTTTAGCCTTACCCTTCTCTTTGTTATGGTTGTTTCCCTCACGGGTTATGATCTCCCATTAGCTTATTCCAAAGCTTAGCTATTCTGACTTATGATCGGTTTAGGGGGAACATGTGTTTGTGTGGTGTGTTCGGGCCACAAAACCTGAACCATCTTAACTTAAGTTACTCGTCCGACTATTAGGACGGTAATGAGTGTTGTATAACGAGCTTATCATGAGGGTGACATCATTCTCTAGGCTCACCAGTGAATTAACAATGTTTGGGTCGGTTCCTAAGAGAACCGTTCCCGTTATGTTATGTGTTGGTGGTGTAAAGCAATGTCTATTGCGATGTCATTATGTGCACGTTGATACGTGAAAAGTGTTGTTATGTGTTGTTATGTGTTGTATGTTATATGTTGTATAATGTGGAGTATGTGGATCATGGATATGAATCCTAGTTTGTGATAAGAGGCGTTTGAGGATAACCCGATTAATGGGTAGTTGTCGTCTATTAAGGAAGTAACTCCATTAGAGGAGAAACACTCTAGGGATAATGAATACCATGAGTGACTTATCAAATAAGGATGTATTATCCGTTTATTGAGCCCATTGAGGCGAAATGTTGTGTGTTGTGTGTTTACAGTTGCATGCATGATTTAAATATAATCAACTGCATGCTAAGACGACAATTAGTTGTGCGTGGCCCGGTAGCATATGGGCTGCGGGATTACCATACCAGCAAAGGTGCTGAGCCCCTTGGGGGCCACCCTTTCTCTTCTTTTCCTGTTTCAGGTACAAGCAGCTGGAAGCCGTTCGAGAGTAGGACGGGGTAGTCGTTGTACATGGGTAATCATTTAAGTTGTACATATACAGTAGGTGTAGTAAGACCGAAATTGTTATCGGCATTAGTTTGCGAATACTCGGTACAGTTGAAAGGTGTATGTGGTTTCTATTGTTGATGGAAGGGTCAGTAATGTGTAGTCGCTCGGGAATCTAGTCCATCAGACCGGTACAATGTATATGTGATAGCCTTGTTAGCCACGTGGGTGGTTAACGGCGTGTAACACCAATGAGTTAAGTAATGTGATGAAGTATGTTTTCCGCTGCAGATTGATGTTATGTGTTTGTTGTTGGATGGGGTGTTACAATAGCATATCAAGTTGTCTTGTTTTCTCCTTGTAAAATCGGTAATACATGTGGGTTTAGACCACTATTTTTTTGTTTGATTTGAGACCAAGGAACATGCTAGCTAATTAGTTGTTTTATTTGACAATTTTATACAGCAATCAAATTGCTTTTCCTCCTCTTGCATACGGTAATGTAGTGCATTATGGTCCATTGATTTTTTTATTAATGATAGTTAATAGATCATGCTAAGTTAGGTAAGTTTCTTTTTGATTAATCAAGCAGCAATTAAGGCTTGTTTTCTCCTCACACAATCGGTAGCACATGACTAGAAACATGGCTATCTCAATTGTTTATACTCTAGTACAAAGTAGCTCTAGTTGTAGTATATATATTAATGTCATTACTTTTCTAATACTAATCCTCTTGTCTTCTTGCAGGTTATACGTGGATGAGGCTTCATTTGATGGTATTTATTTGATACATTATAATGTAACACATGCTGGATGAGTCACACTTGTATAAGACAATTTTTTGTCAAAATCTAGCCATTTAGCACCCATTTTAACGCATGAAATAGGGATCAATTGAGATTTATTTTTCATTTAATTTTTGTTACACTATATTGTACTAAGACCATACTAATATGTGTAATAGGTTTCAGCATTTAATTGGTACATTTATACCATGGTAAAGGATGAAAGTTTTAAGGTAAAAATGCTGATTTTTGGTACCTTTTTGTCCCAAACATCGCCCCCATTTGTACTATGAATTTATTACTGCCATAAATTGATTTAGATGGTCATTTTATCCACTTTTAAGTTTATCAACTCGTGGCTCCTCAAAAACTTCAAGGCAATTGCGTAAAACGCATTTTTGTGACACCCGAAGGTGCGTTTTTGTGCTTTAAGGAATTTCTGGAAAATAAGTAGTCGCTATGTGTTCAAAGTGTTTATAAATGTTGTTTATAATCAATAATAGTATGTTAAGGTGTTACATTGAGTTATATGGGGTTATACCAACTCAGAACACCATTCTCGGGTTACCCGGGCAAAAAGGAGTGTTAAGAAATCCTCCCGAGTACTTTGTCTTTAACCGAGAATTTATCTTGAGAACTTCTTATTAAATGTTCATTAAGGTACTATTATGCATTTAGAATGAGGTGTAATGCTTTACTTTATTTAATAAGGTATTTCCGGGACTTTCGGGCCTTAAGGGGCCTTTAAGGGAACTCCCGAGCCACTTGTATTTTTATTACATTTTTAGATGGGGTCCTGCATTCTAAGGGTCATATAAAGATCCTTGATTATCTTCATATGAAGTTTATAGTTTATATAACTTGTTTACTTAAGGTCGGGCTTTAACGCACGTTTTTGACCTTAAGGAGTTTAGGTGCGTTTTTAACGCCCAAGTGTTTATATACTTTCTTAGGGTTTCATAATCCCCCAAATAATATTTATAATTCCAAAAATAATATTTATTCACTTATATTTAATTATTTAAATGTTAGGGGTATTTCATGGGGACCCGCCAAGACACCCTCCTTAGGTGGGAACCGCTACTATGTGACCTTCGTGGATGATTTTTCTCGAAGGGTTTGGGTGTATGCCATGAAGACTAAGGATGAAGTGATGAGGGTCTTCCTAACATGGAAGAAGACGGTCGAGATGCAAACAGGTCGTAGGATCAAGTATCTCCGGACAGATAATGGGGGAGAGTACAAGAGTGATCCGTTCTTGAAGGTTTGCAAAGACGCGGGAATCATCTGACACTTCACAGTCAGGGAAACACCACAGCAGAATGGAGTGGCGGAGGGAATGAACCGAACATTGCTGGAGAAGGTTCGGTGCATGTTGTCAAATGCTGGGCTGGGTAGACAATTTTGGGCAGAGGCGGTAACATATTGTAGCCATATTGTGAACCGGTTACCGTCGTCGGCTATTGGTGGAAAGACACCGCTTGAGGCATGGTCTGGAAAACCAGCTACTGATTATAGTTCTTTGCGAGTGTTTGGTTCTGTGGCCTACTACCATGTGAAGGAATCAAAATTAGACCCTAGGGCAAAGAAGGCTCTATTTATGGGGATTGCGTCTGGGGTAAAGGGATACCGGTTGTGGTGTCCAAAAGCAAAGAAGACAATCATTAGCAGAGATGTTACCTTTGATGAATCTGCGTTATGGCAGAAGGTGACAGTAGACTCCATCCAGACATAGGGAACTCAGAAGCAGGTGGAGAAAGCGCCAAAGCAGGTGGAGTTCGAGAAGGAGATATTTGTAAACCCAACAGTTGGAGATGATAGTGACTCTCAAGGAGTAGATGAGTCAGATGTGGAAGCTCCAACAACAGTTTCAGATCCGATTGCAGTAGGAAGACCCAGAAGAGAGATCCGTAAACCGGCTCGCTATACGGATATGATGGCTTATGCACTTCCAGTTGTAGATGAAGGGGTACCACCTACTTTCCAAGAAGCAAATAAAAACTCGGAAAGTAAGGAGTGGAAAGGTGCCATGGAAGAAGAAATGAATTCTCTCCACAAGAACAACACGTGGAAGTTGGCACAACTACCAAAGGGCAAGAAGGAAATTGGTTGTAAATGGGTGTTTGCAAACAAAGAAGGAACTTCAGGTGAAAACAGTGTCCGCTACAAGGCTAGGTTGGTGGCCAAAGGGTATGCACAGAAGGAGGGAATTGATTACCATGAGGTATTTTCTCCAGTAGTGAAACATTCCTGCATCAGAATTCTGTTGGCGTTAGTTGCTGAGCTGAATTTGGAATTAGCCCAACTTGATGTGAAGACCACGTTCTTACATGGCGATCTGGAGGAAGAGATCTATATGACTCAACCAGAAGGATTTAAGGTTCGTGGTAAAGAAGATTGGGTTTGTAAGTTGAACAAATCATTGTACGGGCTGCAGCAATCTCCAAGGCAATGGTACAAACGATTTGATTTGTTTATGAAAGGGCAGAGGTACACAAGAAGCAAATATGACCACTGTGTATAGTTGCGCAAGCTACATGATGGGTCTTACATCTATCTACTCTTGTATGTTGATGACATGCTAATAGCTTCAAAGATTCAGTCGGATATTGATAGATTGAAGGCTCAGTTAGCTCAAGAGTTTAAGATGAAAGACTTGGGAGAAGCCAAGAAGATTCTCAGGATGGAGATTAGCAGAGACAGAAGGAATGGCAAGCTTTGTTTGTCTCAGAAGAAATATCTGAAGAAGGTGCTACAATGTTTTGGTATTAACGACAATACAAAACCTGTGAGTACCCCGCTTGCTCCTCATTTGAAGCTTAGTGCCCAGTTATCTCCAAAGACTAAAGAAGATAGAGACTATATGGTTAGAGTCCCATATGCAGAAGTAGTTGGTAGCTTAATGTATGCCATGGTGTGTACAAGGCCCGACATTTCACAAGCAGTTGGAGTTGTGAGCAGATATATGTATGATCCTGGCAGAGATCATTGGCAAGCTGTGAAATGGATTTTACGATATATTCAAGGTACTGTGGATATTGGTCTACTATTTGAGAAGGATGTTACAGGTGGTCCAAATGTGGTTGGATATTGTGATTCCGACTATGCTGGTGATATGGATAAGCGACGATCAACTACTGGTTACTTGTTTACTTTAGCCAAGAACTGGTGGAGCGCGAGCTTTTAATTACGGTCCAAAACCGTGTTACATTACGGTTCTGGACCGTAATCTACGCGGGCGTCAATAAAGATGGCGACGTCTTTAATTACGGTTTTAAGCCGTAATTAATGGCCCTTTTCCGGCCCGCGTGTCATTGACTTTACATTACGGTTATTTGTAAAACCGTGATCTAAAGTCCTTTGGCGCGCGCGAACCAAAGGACTTTAGATCACGGTTTTACAAATAACCGTAATGTAAAGTCGACACTTTAGATTACGGTTCTAACAATAACCGTAATCTAAAGTGTTTTGGCGCGCGCGCCCAAAGGACTTTAGATTACGATTATTGTTAGAACCGTAATCTAAAGTGTAATTTTTTTTTTATTATTTTTTTTTACAAATCTACACAATTGCAACAGAGACAGAATTGTAACAGATAAGCAACAGAGGGCAGAAACTGCACAATTGAACCACCTGAATCAAATACCAACAACACAAATTCATTCTAATAAAGCACCAGATCGAAAATCTGTAACATATTCAATCTGTTACACAATTGCAACAGAGATAACAATTGCAAATTCATTTCTGCGCACAATTGCAACAGAAATATTCAATACAACAGCTAGAATCTGTTACAGCAGCAGCTAGCATAATTCATTACAAACAGAATCAGAGCAACTAACAAAAAATATAATCTGTTACACAATATAATCTGTTGCAGCAGCAACTAACAGAATCAGAGCAGCAACTAAAAAAAAATATATGTTACAGCAGCAGCTAGCTAGTCTACCACTCCATTCTCATAAACATGGCTGCCATGCTCTCTCTGACATGCAACAAGTCGGCAGGAGCATAAGTCTTGAATCTGGCATAATGCTCTTTAATCTGCAACAAGAAAAGGAATGGAACACATAATGAGATTAAGATAAAGACACAAAAAATCTGCCGAAAGAATTAAATACAAGACAGCGTTCGTATTACCTTGTCAATATCATTCTTAAAACTTGGGAAGTACCCGCAGAACTCGTACATATACCGCATCACGTAGTACCCGCAACTCTTAGAATCCTTTTGGGTAGGGCACTAAATCACCAAAATTCACAAATGTAAAACAATTGTACAAAGATAATAGCAGCACGAATGAAATACATGAATTACCAAACCTTGATGTAATCGACGGTCAAATCACCAAACTCTCCCTGAGGGGTTTTTTTGTAACAACTGTTACATATATTAACAAAAGCGTTTAGCAAAATGAACAAGTACATTAATTTTGGTTCAAAAAACTTACAAACAATTAAATAGTAATAAAAACTTACTCTTTGATTAAGTCTTCAGTGTTGAATTCTTTCCACTGCCCTAGTGGATCTAGAACAAGCAGAGTAGCGGTGGCAGCGCAGAATATAAACAAAGCCCAGTGGTGGCTACAATGTCAAATACAAAATGAAATGAGAAATGAAGGTAACAAAGTTAGCTAATTAGTATGTAATTTTATATTAGAACTCACGTTTGGTGATACGGCATTAGAATGAATAATTTATTCTGTTGTTCAACAACATTGAAGACATGAATCATGTAGTTACAAAACCTCCCAGGGTCCCTAGTGACATTGTCGTACGATAAACGCTCCGGGCACACCGCAGTAACGCATGTCATGTCCTTCTCAACACATCTCTCAAGCAGACATCTATTATATCACATGTACTATAAAAAGTTAGCCAATGCAACTTCATAGATACTTATTCTATATGTTTTTACAGTATGAGGAAAGAACACTTACTTTAGATAAGCTTGAATAATGTTAATGTTCAGATAATCTCCACACATCATCTCTCTGATGTCCTCAAAGTTGATTGCCGTCATCATATCTTCTTCGTAGTGAAACATCGACTTTGGAAGCGTCATCATGAAGTTGTTAGTTTGAGATGACTTCACCATGATCTTGTCGTAGAGATTCATCTGCTTGGCCCCCAAAACATTAACAAGTTTTTGTGGCAGTGCGAGCTTATTTTTAGGCGCCTCAGAAGTCCTGGTGCGACCCCGGACGGGCGCTGGATTCTTACCTTTCGCACCCCGACTCACTGGATTCTTACCCTTCACACACAAACATAAAGCATAAATGTAAAGATAATTACTAATTGATTATTATAGTAACATTAAACATTTATCTAGAACATACCCTTCTGGCAGGATTCGTCGGCGCGCTGATCTCTTCTTCTCTGGGCCGGGATACGCGGCGAGGAACCTCAGGGATCTCAGGATTCGCCGGCGCGCTGGTCTCTTCTAGTCTGGGCCGGGTTACGCGGCGAGGAAGCTCAGGGATCTATAATAGATTAGATTAGACACTTAATGCTAAATAATGCATTTTATTAGATACTAAATGGTTGTCAAACAGTCTTACCTCATCGGTGACAACAATATAACATGCTGGCCAGGGCAATATGTCTCCCTTCGCTTCGATCAGCGTGCATTTGTTGTCAATCGCCATCGGAAGGTATGCATGCTCAAATCCATCAACTATCAGGTCCAAGGTCACACGCGCGTAGAATGGGGGTAGACGTACGAAACTGATGAGCGTGAGTGGACCTGATGGCAACACCGTCCCGTAGGCCGCATCTACAGGGTGCCCGTCTAATGGTATTTGGAGACGACATTTTTTTTGCTCCTTTAATAAACAGAGATAATACGTGAAATAAATAAGTGAGTCCAATCTAATACTATTTAAATAACTTTATTTTAGAAGAAAAATAGTTAAACAAAGTTAACCTGGATGTTGGCAAACGGGTACGGGTCAGCGGCCGGAGCACAACTAGACGAGGAAGACATTCGAGGAGGATCTAGCTGCTGCTGCTGAGTAGTCGCATGTGCAATCGCATTCAACGCTTCCTGCAGCCTCTCCTCGATAGCCCGGCGCTCAGCAGCATGTTTCTCGTCATTAGCTTGGCGCTCAGCAGCGAACTTACGCTCTACCATCGCCTCGACTTCAGCAGCACTCATCTGACCCTTCCTAGCAGATGGCGGGAATACGTTCTTCTGACGTACTTCTCCCCCAAATCCTCTAACACGCCCCGGGTGATCCTTCTTCCCAAGCATTTGATTCAGCGCGTCGTCTTGAGAAGGAGGAGCGTGTAAGTCCACTTCTCCTCTCTGTGCCGCATCGTACTGTCCAATTTTCAAAGAAGTTAATGACGAGATTTAAGATCAACAAACACTTGAGTATATAAGTAAATTATTCAACAGCTACTTTCAAATACTTACAATTTGGTTTGCCAGTTGTTCCATCGCAGCATTAGGAAATATCCTCTGACCTTCGCTGGTCGTTTTCTGGCGTCCCAGTATGTACATCTGCACCCTCCTCGCCTCAGAGACATCCTCGATCGGGCATTCACTTCCATCCTCGTTCCTCCGTGTCAGCAAACCAGCTTCTTTCCATCCCTCGAGGCTGCCCACATATCCCCTTCGTCCCATGGTGTGGGGGTAGAGATTAGCTTCACGGTTTTGTCGTGCTTGTTCTTGTACTTGCTGTTAAGAAAGTACAACAGGAAATTAATTAGAAAATCAGGGATAAAGCATTATGAGCATTAATTAAGAAAAGAGTACACACAAACATACCCTGAACTCGGGGGTGGCGTGCCGCTCAACGAACTCCTTCCACTCCTCTTCAGTTATCATGCCATTGTATACAACATACGGCGGAGGCTCACGTGGGGGCACCCTGTTGATCCAATGCTCAACCAAGTAGTGGCGGAATGATTTAGCTTTGCCGGCCACCAAAGAAAGAACGGTCTTCTTCACTTCTTCTGGGATCTTGTACCGTTCTTGCACCTTCTTCCAGATGGTCTCCTTTACTTTTTCCGGGACTTGTTTCCATGTGTGGTTGATGCAGCAATGTGATCTGGCCAGAGTCCCTAGCATACTAGCGAACTCTGACCTGCTGCCCCCACCATACCTCCCATACTGGTCCCACAGAAGACTAATCTGATCCGGTTTCTGCAGTTTCAACCCACGGGTCGGACCTCTACCTCTGGGTCTCTGAGTAGCACTCGTAGAAGGTGCACTCATGGAAGGGCCAACAGCAGCGGCAGATGTGGATGGGGCAACAGCAGCAGCGGCAGATGTAGATGGGACCGGTACCATTTGCTGCTCATTTTCCTCCTCCTCACGACAAAATAAATCGAACTCTTCATCAGCCATGTCCTGATCAGCCATGCCTGCAAGGATTGAAATACAATTTGAATTAAATTAAGCATTTCATAATGGTCATAAACAAGCAATAAATAAAAGAGTGTTAATTTCATATAAATTTTTATAGTAATAACTTACATACACCATTATCTCTCAACCCACATTCCCTCGTTATGGTCTGATCGTATATACTCACGATGACCTGTGACCTCAGCCTCTTCCAATGAAATAGGAACAGTTGGAGGTTCATCTTCTGCATCATACTCATCCTCATCAACCACACCATCCACACCAACTATTCCTCTTCTCCCTTTAAGCACAACAGACCATCTAGGATTACAGGGATCAGTTACATAAAATATCTGCTTAACCTTCGTCCCAACAACGAATGGCTCAACCGTGGGAGTAGCTCTAGACAGATCAACCAGTTTCATACCATGCTCCTCCTCACGGTAGCCATGATTGTTGTTAACCCAGTTACAGCGGAAAACACACATTTCGTAGCTGTTGTAGTCCAATACCCAGATGTCTTGTATAACACCGAAATATGATTGTTGTACCGAGACAGGACTATGACCCACGACACCGATGTCATATAAGTTTTGATAAGCTTCAAGCTCTACACCACTGTTTTGATTCGTTGACTTCTGATCCTGACGTTCTGTGAAAAAGGTGAATCCGTTGACATCGTACCCCTCATAAGAAATTACATCCAGATTTGGTCCAAATGCAACTACTTTAATCAGTTCAGGCACATTCGTGGACTGATCGGACAACACTCTCTCTTTGAACCATCGGACAAATGTCCTATTCTGCTCATTTTGTAGTCTAACGTCACTCATGTTTGGATATTGTGCTCTTAAAACACACAAGTGTTCATCAAAGTATGGTTCAACATCTTCAAGATGACTTAGCACAACTAAATGAGCTTTGTTAAGAGTGTCTATGTCAATTCTTTTCAGTTTCCTTCCAACCGTGCCAACACCCTTCAATCTGCCCTCGTGTCTAGAACGTGGAAGTCCAATGGTATCGACACCTTCTAGGTAATTGGTGCAGAAGTCTACAACTTCCTCTGTGATAGTGCCCTCTATAATACTACCCTCTGGGTGACGACGGTTCTTCATTTTCTTCTTCAGGACACCCATGTACCTTTCGAACGGATACATGTAGCGAAGGTACAAAGGACCACACATCAGAATCTCTCTTACAAGATGCACGAGGAGATGTATCATTATGTCGAAGAACGATGGAGGAAAATACATCTCCAGCTGGCACATTGTCACAATAAGATCCTTTTGTAATTTAGACAGAGTGTCCACATCAAGAACCTTAGACGAAATGGATTTGAGGAAGACACTGACGTTTGTGATTGTGTGTCTGACAGCATCCGGCAAGATCCCACGTAGTGCAATTGGCAAAAATTCTTGAAGTAGGACATGATAATCGTGAGATTTCATTCCTACTAATTTGAAATCTGTCATGGACACTAGGTTTCTTATGTTTGAGGAGTAACCTGATGGTACCTTGATGTTGTAAAGGGTACTGCATAGACTATGTTTCTCTTCTTTAGACAGAGTGTGACAGGCAGGAGGCAAGAATGTGCGTTTTCCACGTTCTTGCGGGCCAAGCTCTGTGCGTATGCCCAACTCAATTAAATCTTTTCTTCCTTTCAAATGATCCTTTGTCTTTCCTTTTATGTTCAAAAGAGTGCTAGTGACACTTTCACCCACGTTCTTCTCGACATGCATCCCATCGATACAATGTCTAACCTCCAGATGCTGCCAGTACTCTAGTTCCCAAAATATTGATTTCTTTTTCCAGACACTTTTTTCACCACTTTTGGTTGGCGGCCCGAAGTTGTTCACAATATTATCCAACTTTTTGTAAATCTCTGTACCTGTCAAAGGCTGGCGCGCCATGCTGTGATCAGTTTTCCCATCGAACTCTTTCGCCATCTTTCGATACTTATGTCCTTTTGGAAGCATTTTTCGGTGGCCCATATACACGGTTTTCCCACTATGTTTCAAGCGAATGCTACAAGTGTTTTCACCACAAATCGGACACGCCAACGCCCCCTTGATTGAATAGCCTGAAAGATTACCATAGGCGGGGAAATCATTGATTGTGCAGTACAACATGGCACGCAAATTGAAGTCCTCTTTACTGAATGAGTCGTAAACCGTAGCCCCTTCATTCCACAAGAGTTGTAGATCCTCTATCAAAGGTTGTAGGAATACGTCAATTTTGTTGCCCGGTTGCTTTGGACCAGATATTAACAAAGACAACAAGATGTGTCTTGGTTTCATGCATAACCACGGCGGTAGATTGTAAATAACAAAAGCACAGGCCAGGTACTGTGTATGCTACTCAAAGTACCGTAAGGGTTCATCCCATCCGTGCACAAGCCTAGCCTTAGGTTTCTCGGTTCGTTACCAAACTCAGGAAATTTTACGTCTATGTTTCTCCACTGTGGTGCATCAGCGGGATGTCTTAATCTGCCATCCTTTTTCCTGTGAACTGAATGCCACCGAAGATTCTCTGCGTCTTTCTCAATGGAGAACAAACGTCTGAACCTTGGAATGATGGGCAGGTACCACAGTACCTTAGCTGGTGAACCTTTCTTACTACCGCTGATGTGAGTTTGTTGTTTCTTATACCGTGACGCTCCACATGCTGAACAGCTTTCAGCAAATTCATCCGATTTCCAAAACAGCATGCAACCATTTGGACAAGCATGAATTTTCTGGTACCCCATACCCATTGGGCACATCATTTTTTTGGCTGAGTACGTAGTCGTTGGTAAAACGTTGTCCACCGGAAGAACGTATTTCAATAGTTCCAGGAGGTCAGTGAAACTTACGTCGCTCCAGCCATGTTTCGCTTTCAAGTTGAATAGCTTGAGGACGACACTCAACTTGCTTAACTTTGTAGGGTCACACCCGGGGTACAACGGTGTTTTGGATGAATCCAACAAATTTTCATGCTTGTCTGGCGTGTTAGAGTAATGTCGTTCCACATCTTCGAGCATAGTCTCAATGTCATCATCCCAGAAATCTGGCTCAACGTTCCCTGTAACGTCTTCTGGGTCACCAGCAACTGTATCATCTCCAAGTTCTGTTTCTGTGTTTGCCTGACCATTATCCCCTTCGTCAGGCTTAATAACATCGAACGCACTCTGACCATGCCATCGGATTATGTCTTGGAAATCTTTTGTAAAACCGCGGCGGATCAGATGTTCCTTAATTGTTTCAACGCCGCGATATCTCAGATTGTTTTGGCAGTCGATACACGGACAAAATATGTATCCCTTGTCTGTAGGTTTCAGATTGTTCGCCAACACCGTGCATAACTTATCAACTCCTTCTAAAAACTTGTCGTCCAAATTTCCGCTGTAAATCCACGAACGTTCCATCTCCTTCTAGCTATTTATATGAAGGCAGCCATTTCATACCGTCACCCGTGGCAGAGTCTTTACACTTTTGTATCTTATCAACCTAAATCCATCCATGAGTATTAAATCCCACCGGTGAACGTGTTTTTAATATGTAATTTATTGAAAATTTCGGCAGCATCTCCCTACAGTTCTTCAAATGCACGATATTATGATATTAATCAATAATATATGCATTCGAAGAACAATAAAGAGATACTGCTGAAATAATCAATAAAGTACAATTAAAAACACATTCACACCCTAGGTGTGAGATTTAACAATCATGGACAGTCCCGACAGGGACTGCCGAAGATATACCTCTATTAGGTATATCTTGGGCGGATAACTATGTTTGGTAGTTTGTCAAATATTATATGTATATGTAAATCTTACCTCTGGTAGACGATTAGCCGATGCTAAGACGGTTGAGGTCGGAAGCCAAAATAAAGTCGTAGTCCTGATGCATAAATGAAAAACGACAACATTAGAATTCATCAAAAAATCAAGGTTAAATGCTAGCTAAACCGCGGAAAAAAATCGACAGCATCTCCCCTATATTTCTAACGTCTCCAAATCAGTTTTATCAAAGTCAAATTTGCACGCACCATCTAGAACTAGTAACATACATAAACTTATCTTCTTCTACTATAAATGAAGTTTATTTATGACCTTCTCTGCAGTACTTCAGATTGAAGGACTGAAACTAGTCATTCTAGAACCATTAAAATACCGAAACTCATCTTATTCTTTCTGGTGGTTATAACAATAGCATTGTTGATTCCTGTCACAGATTGTGAATCAAACAGAGAGCATCTGGCATAGCAGATTGAGCAGTTGAAAATGAGCTATTTTCAGGAATCGGTAATATACTTGAACTTACTTTCTTTCCTGTGGCAGTTTTAAGTAGTAGCATTTTTAAAACTACACTATTATTTATTAATTGTAATACTAAATGCTAAGAATAAATAAATACAGCAGTTTACAGTTTGCTTTGCAAAATTACCGTTACTAAGCACCGAAGTGGGCAAGTAGTGTAGAAATCAGCCCACGAACTAGGTTGCAATTAACTGTGAATCTGGGCACAAATATATGAACAAAGTTAGAACTTGCAATCGAAATGCATGTATATGAACAAAGTTAGAAAAAAACGACAATCAATCGATCGCATACCCAATACGCGATAGAGAGGTCGACGGTGAGACCAGTGGTAGATGGGTGGTGACCGGCGGCGATGGGAGTGACAAAGGTGGTGGGAGCGATGGTGGCGATGGCCGTTAGCAAGGTGACGGGAGAGAGGAGGCGATTTCAGTGAGGAAGATAGCGCGAAAGAGAAGAAGAGTTACTGTAAGTACAGTGTGCAGAGTAAACGGGCAAATGTTGTAGTTAAAAGGACTTTAGATTACGGTTTACATGAAAACCGTAATGTAAAGTCACACTTTACATGACGGTTCCTAAAGAACCGTAATCTAAAGTGTAACGAAATTAATAAAATAGCGCGAAAATTATTTGGCCTATGCTGGGTTTCGAACTCAAGATCGATGGTGTTGACTCATGTACCCACGGCCATTGAGCCATGAGTCTTATTCGATCAAACAAATGTAACACATTAATATAAAGTTATTTTTAATCTAAAATAAGCTGGTAAGACGACGTCGTTCACTGTAATTTAGATTACGCGCGGCGTCGAAAAAATCAAATAATGCGGGAAATATTTGGCGTCAGGTCAAGACGACGTCGTTGACCATCAGTGGGCGGGGACTTTAGATGACGGTTATTAGTAAAACCGTAATCTAAAGTCCGTTGACCGTAAAGCGCGCGTCAACACGAGACTTTAGATTACGGTTTCACAAATAACCGTCATCTAAAGTCCGTCCTAAAAAAGGCGCGCCTACCTCCGATCGATTATTGCTTACGGTTAATTTAATAAACGTCATTAATTAACTCCGGCCTTCATATTAATTACGGTTTCTGTTAAAGCCGTGATTAAACCACCGTCATTAAAGGCTTCCGTTCCACCAGTGAAGGCACCAGTAAGTTGGAAATCTACCTTGTAGTCTACAGTTGTTTTATCTACGACTGAGGCAGAGTACATGGCTCTGACAGAAGCTGTGAAGGAAGGTATTTGGCTTCATGGGTTGCTTAAAGACTTGGGAGTTGATCAGAGGCACATCACGGTGCACTGTGACAGTCAAAGTGCTATTCATTTAGCAAAAAATCAAGTCTATCATGCAAGGACGAAGCATATTGATGTTCACTATCACTTTGTGCGGGAGATACCACTACAAGAAAAACATGTTTTAGCTACCGATAAATTGCTACTATGCATGTATTGGTATCTAAATTGGAAAATTGCTACTGATTTTTGATGTTATTTACAAAGTGGTTGCTTTTGTGCTACCACAACAACAATGGTAGCTAAACTTTTAGTCAGTAGCTAAATGTCTACCGCCTTACAAGATTGCTACCATCAATAGTAGCTATTTTATCTTTCATTCTGATAGTTTTAGTAAAAGTAATTTTGTTACCAATGTCGGTAGCTAAATTAATGAATTGCTACTACTTGGTTGATGGTAATTCAATCATTGTAGCTATTATGCTACTATTTGAGCAACAGTAGCAAAAAGATTTTAATCAATAGCTAACTAGCTACTATCTTAAAAGTTGCTACGACCATGTAGATAAGTGAAATTATGAAATTGCTACTAACACTTGATTATGGTTGCTATAGAGCTACTATTTTGGCCATGATGGCAAACATTTTTAACAAGTAGCTAAATTACTACTATCTTAAGTTTCAAAATTGCTACCGACTAATAATGCTGATGAAACACTACTAGAATATAATTGTTTGGTAACAACGAAAAATCGTTACCAAAAATCAAAATCGTTACTAATCTAATTTATTGTAACGACTTTTGTCGATACATATCGTTACATGAGATGGCGTAACCAAAGATCAATTTATTTATCGTAATGACTTTTATTTGTTACTAAAAGTTACTCCCTCCGTCCTGAATTGACCGTCCTGTTTACTATTTGGACATGTCGTTTGACTTCAATTTTTAACATATAAGATAAATTAATTTTGAAAATTTAAATTTTGCATATGAATCCTCACATGATAAACTATATGTTACAAAAATTAGTTTTATAAAATTATTTTATCTTATATGCTTAATATTGAAGTGGAAAAACGTGCCATAAAGCAAACAGGACGGTCAATTCAGGACGGAGGGAGTATATCGTTACTAAAAATATGATTTCGTAACATTTATATCGTTACTATAGTCTTAATTTTTTTAAATCTTTAGTTCTATCTTTGGTAACGAAAAACTTGTCACTAATAACAATTATGGTAAAGAATTTAAGTCGTTGTCAGAACCTTTGTAACAAAAAATCTGATTTTTACTAGTGAAATTTCAGTTGATATTGTGCTAGAATATATGAAATGATAGCTAATATTCGTAAGAATTAATAAAATTATTATTGTCTTATAACCTAAACGTGTGAATACTACATAATTCAGAATACTAACCTATATTGGTGCTGCCATAGTGGATATATTATCTTCTTATATAAGTATTTTATTTTTTATAGTTTTTTTCAATAAATTACCTTTATTATATTTTACTTCTTACCTTTTAGCTATCGAAATTTTAAATAGAACTTTAAGTAAAAAAAATCGTATTCATAAAAATTAATTAAAACTATATACCACTACAAGAATTTATTTATCATATAAGATATATGTAACATAATATATTTTTGATACTTATAATATTTTTAATTTTCAAAGTATCGCACGTATTAATAAATTATAAAATAGAGTACATGTAATAATAATTTAAACTAGTACATATGTTGGTTAAAATTTACAAAATTAATATAAACTAGTTGTCAAAATAATTTAAATTAGTAAATGATATATTTGTATATGACTTTTAAAGTTTGTGCAGTTTTTATATATTTTACTATATAATTCTTTTTGTTTACAAAAATCACATAAATTAGTAAAATATAAAAATATAACAAATAATAACAATTTAAATTAGTTGACGTGGTGGTTAAAATTTGCAAAACAAATTCAAACTATAAATATAATTTATAAATGTTTAACGTTTTTGTAAATGTATATATATGTTTAGTTTTTAATTTTATACAATTTTAAGCCAACATACACTTTTACTTTTATTATTTTGACTGTACAAAATTAATGTTGTATATATTATGTAAATTAAAATATCAACATCTATTTTATTAATTTTTATATATCCAAGGTTTGATCATATCTCGATCAAATTTTGATTTATATTTAGAGTATCAAACATTGAATATATACATGTAGTATGTATATATGTTGTGAATAACTATCATGGTCCAATGGTTAAGGTAATAGCTATCCTGCCCACATGTCGCATGATCGATTCCTGATGTGTGCACATTTTAAGCGCACTAGTCTGAATTAATTAATACCATTGGTACGAGGTCTATTTATCCATACGTTCGATCGAGGTGGTCAGAGATGATATATTCTATGTGTCGCGGGTCGGGTTCGATCCTTGATGTGTGCCCCAAGAATCGTCAGGCCGCACACACATGGCTTTAGTAGAGAACCAACACATGTGTGAATATAATACTGCCACAAATAGGTGGCAAATTTTTTTAATGCAACCACTAAAGTTGGTATCTAAAAAGAATTTATGCTACTGAATTTATTGGTAGCAAACAAAGTAAAGCTACCACACATATTCAGTAGTAAAATTGCTACCATAAGAAAGACCGGTGACAAAATTGCTACCATAAGAAAAAGTAGTGGCAGTGTGGCAGCAAAATTGCTACCAACCAGAAAACGGTAGCGAAAATCAATTTCGCCACCAAGGGCTTACCCACCGCCAAACTCCGGTAGCAAATGAACAAAAGTTGTAGCCCGTTCTATTTGGCTACCAATTTCACTATTATCGCTACCAATTGCGTTGGTAGCAAACTAGCCTTTTTCTTGTAGTGTACTCGAAGAAGGGGATATTCTTGTTCAGAAAATCTGGACGACTGAGAATCCTGCAGACATGATGAGCAAGGTGGTGACCGCAGTAAAGTTCAAACATTGCTTGGACTTGACCAACATCCTGCATATTGAAGATAGGGCCTAAAGGCGCAATTGTAGACACTACCAAGTAGGTTTGTAAGAGAGTTTGTTTTTTGTTAGTGGGATAAACCAAGGTGGAGAATTGTGAGATGTGGTTTCATCCCACATCGAGAGTGAGCAAAACCAAGGGGCACTTCCTTTGTTATAAAAGGAAGTGCTCACCTCACTTCTTAATCATCCCAACAATTAGTAACTTCTTCTGAATACTAAATTGTAATCTCTTCTTCTATATCTCTTAAAGTATAAATAAGAGATTTCTGGTAGTGTCTCGTAAAATTCCGGTGTCCCTTTTATAGCTTTATTTAGCAGCTATTGTGGGTAATATTGTAGTGCTTTATTGTGCTAAGAAATTACAGTCAGGAAATTCTGTTTAAGGAAGTGGTTCTTAAGTGGGACCATTGTAACCCCACCACAACCTGAGAATTTTTCTGTACAGAGTGATTTTCTAGTACAATAATTTACTCTTACCTAGTCGCTTCCGCAACAGTAACATGGTATCGGCGGAAGAAGACGAAAGGTTGAACAAAGGGGTAAAGGGCTAGAGAGAGGAGAGTGCATCGTATATTAATAACATAAGAAAGTATTATCTAGTATATGGTAATGATATCGTGGATGCGTATAGCAACTTTTCAAAAATACTAAACAAACTGTCAAACTTTCGGATACACCTATTAAATAGCCGACTACACATTTTTAGTCTTACACGGAAAACAAAGTATAAGTTTGCAGAATCAAATATAACCATTCTTAAATTTCTGATCATGCTGTAAATAAATTATTAAATATGTCAAAAATGGTAGGGAAGAGTAACTCAAATCGGTTTGGATGAGCCCATCCATTCAAGAGTTTTATCCGCAGCTAGTCACGCCTCCCAAGTAATAAAAATCTCTGACTATGGTAGGATTGGGTCCAGATGCCTGCCATTTCTCTGCACGGGCTCTCCTTTTCCGTGTCCGATTTCCGTTTGCCATGCCAGTTGCTCCTCCCATTGCGTAACACGAAACCATATATCCCAACGTCAGCCCACCTGTCCGTCTTTAGACGGTTTTCTCTAAACGGTTTTGGTAGTGCTACGCAACTATCTTCACGGAAATATTAAAAAAGTGCGACTGTGCGAGTACACCTGGTTCTAAGAATCAGTGGTTTTGGCGTCCCAGAGAAACTGCCCATGGAATCAGATTTCTCCTGCCCCAGAAAAACGAGGGTGCTACAATCCCAAACCAGGGGCTATAAGTTCTTTTATCTAATCTGCCCAACTTATCCGTCTAAATTTTCAACACACCAACCTCACCAACCAAACAGTTTCTATATAAACCCAATCAACTCTCATCTCATTTCATCACTATCTTCTTCCCAATTAGCTCTCCAACACTCAACCTCTTACATTCTGTATAAGAAATAAGTAACCAAACACGAGTAAAAGCACTAGCTACCTACAATGGAGTCCGTACAATCCTGGATTTCAAACCACAAGTTAGCCAGTATCGGTGAGCACTCACATTCCTACACAACCATCAAACAATATTATATGCTACCTACTTCTTCCATCTCTTTTCTATATGATACATAACTATTTGAATTGATTGCAGGCACGTTGTGGGCAACAGCAGTGGGAGCATCTCTAGCATATAACTCACGTCCGAGTGCAGCTGCAGCTCTAAAGCCTAGTCTCAGACTCATTCATGCTAGGATGCATGCTCAAGCACTGACTTTGGCTGTCCTGTCTAGTGCTGCAGCTTACCATTACTATGACAAGAACTACAGCAATTCAACTCAACAGCAACAGCACAACAAGGCATCCATTCATTGATCTGATCTGACCATTGCTGGTGGTCTTAATCTCTCTTGTCTTGTCTGTTCTCAAGGGGCCGGGAGAGTGTAATATGTGATCAGTACCAGCTAGCTACCTATTTACCTTCTGTTTAGACAAGGCGAGTTGCAGAGTTGCAGTGGAATGCATGATTTGGTTTGATTAAGTAGTCAGATCTGATGAGTTGCTTATATATGCTCTGTAATATTTACCATACTACTAATAACTACTACTATTACCCTGTTCTTAATTTCATGCAATCAAATCCACGACCTGTATATATGATCTCCATACCTCTTTAGTGTGGCATTTGAGCCGCCCGATGCGCTCTTATAAATGTACTCTGCCATAAGAAAAGCTTTTTCTCTTTCCATGTTTTGCGACAATGAATTTTCTTTGTATTACTTAGATCTTACAATAATGTAACTTACATTGGGAACCCATAATGAGAAATAAGCAATCCAGACCAGACAGTGATACAAAAATCATGGGGATAGACAAACCCTTGAAGAAACTGAATTAGTCCCACACTCACTACGCAAAAACAAACCAAAAGAATATTGTAACACTCTACATAGGGAGTGGGTGATTGCTAGCTATTGGCAGGTCTTGCTACAAACAGCCAATCATGGCAATACACAAAAACCAAGTCATGTAAATTAATCATTAGACACAAAAAACACACATTGCAAAATACTTTAACCGATTGCGGCTTGGTCGGTAGAGTAGTGGTGTCTTGGAGACAAAGGTCAAGGTTCAAAACCTACCCCACCTATAAAAAAAAACTTATCTTTAACGGAACAAAAACCATCGATCAACTAGGCCCAAAAAATTGGCGTATGGTCCAGGGCCAATCCTTTATAGCTTAACTAGTTTATTGGGTGGGCCACTGCCTACTTTTGATTTATTTCCTGTTAGAGTTACATTACTGCCTTATGCAGATTAGTTTGTACTTAGGTATTCTTATGTACTTTTCTAATGTGTAATTAGGTTATTTTGTAACTTGGAGTATCGGACCCAGTTCACTATAAACCGGTCCTCCCCTTCTCTTTATCCCCGATGTCTATCTCCCCCTTGTTCATTCTTTATCGCTGTACAATCTGAAAATAGAGAGAACGATCTCACCCAGAAGACGTTCTTGATTCTGTGAATAAGAGAAGTAGAAGTTCATTGTGAAATCTGAGATGGTATCAGAGCGCAGCTCGTCCAATACAGAAAAATGAGTGACAACGATCCAGAGAATCACGGTAAAAATAGCGGGAAGAACCCAGAAGTGGTGACGCCGGCCTCGACTTCGATTGACCCAGCAGATCCCCTCTATGTGCATCCAACCGAACAGCCTGGTCAAGTTCTGGCAACCAAGTTCACTGGTGTCGGCTTCTTATCTTGGAAATGGAGTATGCGCAGAGCCCTTCGAGCCAAAAACAAATTAGGTTTTATTGAAGGAAATTTGAAGAAGCCCGACAAACAAGATTCCATCAGAACCGCCGCTTGGGAACGCGCTAATTCCCTAGTAGCGTCATGGATCATTGCATCTGTTGCCCCCAACATTGGAAGGAGCGTGATGTACAACGACGATCCCAAAAAGGTATGGGACTGGTTGTGTCGGCGCTTCGACAAGAAAAATCTCACCACTCTTCATAATATCAAAAATCAGCTCGCGAATCTCAGGCAGGGCGACGATTCAATAACAGATTACTTCATGAAATTAAAGGAAGTTTGGGAAGAATACCTGCTCGCTCTACCTGCCGATGATTGTAGCTGTTGCGGGGAGTGCAAATCTGAGGAAAATCAAAGGAAGTTCAGAGAAAAGGAAGAGTTGATCCATTTCTTGATGGGGCTCAATAAAACCTACCTCCACATTCGAGGTCAAATACTAGCCATGAAGGAGATTCCAACGCTTGAAGAGGCTTTTGCGACCTTGATTCAAGAGGAAGAACAAAGAGCGGACCCAGATCGAAACGAGGAAGAAAGTCAGTCCATAACCCTAGCTGCCAAAGGAGGAAATCAATACGGCACCAACAGACAGAAACAGACTGCGATTTTTGGAAACCCTAAAAGTGAAATCAAGAAATCCAACAACAAGTCTGTAATCGCCAACAAGAAAGACCCTCCAAAGTGTTCGAACTGTGGAAAAACTGGCCACTACAGGAGCGATTGTTGGTGGCTAGTTGGTTTCCCAGCAAATGAAGGAAAGAAGAATAGAGAGATCAAGGTTGGAGCTGTTGCCGATGAAGATAGAAGAACAAGTTCATCAAGAAGTGAAGACAATGGTGAATCTCCTGTGAGAGGCTTCAGTCCCGATCAATTAAGTCAACTCGTGACTTATCTTCAACAACAAACAAACAATCAAGTCAACAAGCCAAGCAACTTTGGCGATTTTTCAGGTAATTTAAAGCTTATATCTAGTTTTTCACCGTGCTTAACTCTGAATAGAATACCTAATCTTGATGATCTAAGAAACGCATGGATCCTAGATTCTGGTGCTACTGAGCACATAAGTGGAAATTATTTACTACTATCTGGTCATAAAACACTGAAAGGAAATAGGCAAATAACCTTACCTGATGGTCATAAAAAGGATGTTCATAGCACTGCCTGTTTAACTGTGAATGGTGTTAAATGTCTTGAGGACATAATGTATGTCCCTTCTTTCAAGTTTAATTTGGTCTCTGCAAATAGATTGATTGAAAAATTGCATATTCAGATTGTCTTTACTGCAAGCTGTTGTCTATTACAGGACTCTGATGGAAAGATTTCTATAAGGGTTGGGAAACAGATTTCTGGCTTGTATTTCCTGGATATTTCTGTTTTGAGAGATTACATTTCTGATAAGGAAACTAGGCAATTTACATGTACAAGCACTTCTGATGAGTGTGAAGTAGTAGAGAGTTCTAGGGTTCTGCCCTTATGGCACAACAGGTTGGGTCATATTCCTATAAAGAAATTGTATACCATTCCTGAAATAAATCTTGGAAAGTCTTCTGTTCCTAAGTCCCATACATTACCCTGCACCGTTTGTTTTAAGGCAAAGAACAAAAGACTCAAATTTCCCTCATCCACAATAAAAACCACTCAAGCCTTTGAAATGATACATGTGGACATATGTGGTCCCATGAGATCCCAAACAGCAGAGGGTTTTCGATATTTCCTGACAATAGTAGATGATTTCACTAGGGGAACTTGGGTCAAACTAATCAAACAAAAATCAGAGGGTATAAAACAGATAAAGGACTTCATTATCTTGATTGAAAAACAGATGGATAAACATGTTAAGATTGTAAGGAGTGATAATGCGAAAGAATTAGGCAGATCCTTAGAAGGAACTGATTTTTTCACTGAAAAAGGGATTGTTCACCAGAGAACTTGCCCTCACACACCCCAACAGAATGGGGTGGTGGAAAGAAAACAAGGGCATATCATGGAGGTTGCTAGAGCTTCCTTTTCCAGTCAGGTTTAGATACCACTTTTTGGGGATATTGTGTTGAGCAAGCCGCCCATATCATAAACAGAATACCAAGCAAATCTATTGATAACCTTACCCCCTTTGAAAAATTATATGGGAACAAACCTGACTATAAAAACATAAAAAGCTTTGGCTGCCTTTGTTATATGACAAATATTGACCCTAGCAAAGGAAAACTAGATACTAGGTCTCACACCTGTGTTTATCTAGGAGATTGTAAAAACTCGAAAGGATACAAAGTCTTTTCCCTAGAGCACAACAATGTCAAAATCAGTCGTGATGTTACTTTCTTTGAACATATTTATCCCTTAAGAGACAGTGAGTGGAAAAATACTATAACAACCACACAGGAAGACACTGATATCCTTTTTCCCACTAATCAATACACTGAAATTGAGGATGTTCCTTCTCAGTTCACTGAAACAACAGAGAAGGTGCACCAGATTACAGAAACAGCAGAAAATTCAGAAAACCAAAACGACATTGTTACTGAATCACCAGGCAGTACCCAAGTCACTGGTCAGCAGGAATTAATCCCTGAAGAAACAACCCTTAGAAGGTCCACCAGAACCCACAAAGCCCCCTCTAGATATGATGATTATATCTGTTCTACCGCTTTAGACAACAAGGATCTGTTCTCTGCCATTCTTACTTCAAGACTGGATCAAGGAAATCCAACCAATTACAACACTTCTGTTCCTCACACTCTCACAGATCATATCCCAAAACACACCATTCTATCTTGCTCTCTAGACCCAAATACAAACATTTTCCTTGACCAGATCCAAAACTTAAGTGAACCCCCTAATTACCAATCAGCCAGCAAAGATCCTAGGTGGGTAGAGGCAATGACCAAGGAATTTGAAGCTCTTAAGCAGAATAACACTTGGTCCATTGTTGACCTACCAAAAGGAAAGAAACCCATCACTTGCAAATGGGTATATAAAACCAAATTCAAATCTGATGGGAGTCTTGAAAGGTTCAAAGCAAGACTTGTAGTTAGGGGATTCACTCAGAAATATGGCTTAGACTACGAAGAGACCTTCTCCCCTGTTGTCAAACTCACCACAATCCGTGCCTTAGTTATTTTTGCTCTTAAAAAGGGTTGGATATTAGACCAACTGGATGTAAACAATGCTTTTCTTCATGGAGATCTCCATGAAGATGTTTACATGGCAATCCCAGAGGGTCTAAGAGTTCACGAAACAACAAAGTGTGTAAACTCCATAAGTCTATTTATGGCCTCAAGCAAGCCTCTCGACAATGGTATGAGAGACTTGCAAATTTCCTAAAGAACCTAGGTTTCCATCATTCCCAAAATGATTATTCCCTATTCGTTAGAAACAGAAAGAACAGCACTGTTCTGTTGGGCATCTATGTGGATGATATTTTAGTTGTTGGAAATGATGTCAAAGAAATAAAAACCTTGAAAGGTCATTTAGACAAGGAGTTTAAGATAAAAGATCTTGGTAGATTAAATTATTCTTCTTAGGGATGGAGTTCCTTGAAACAAAGGAAGGTATGATCATGACCCAACAAAAGTACACACATCAAATTCTTAAAGACTTCAAAATGGAAAAATGCAGAAGTTCTGTTTCTCCTCTCCCAATAAATCTGAAACTTCTTAAGGATTCAGGTTCCACACTTGAGAATCCCACAGCCTACAGGTGCTTAGTTGGAAAATTGAATTTCCTCACTAACACAAGGCCTGATATAGCCTATGCTGTTCAATATTTAAGTCAATTCCTTCAGTTTCCCACAACAGAGCACCTAAAGGCTGCCTATCACACATTATCCTACATAAAGGGGACACCTGGATTCGGTCTGTTTTTTAATAAAAAGAGCAGTTACGATTTGGTAGCATATTGTGATTCCGATTGGGCTTCATGCCCCATCACAAGAAGATCAATATCAGGTTACTATATTCTGTTAGGTGACTGCCCCCTAAGCTGGAAATCTAAGAAACAGATTTCTGTATCCTTGTCCTCTGCTGAAGCGGAGTACAAGGCTATGAGACAAGTAACTAGTGAGCTTAGTTGGCTGAGTAGATTGTTAGCTGAGATAGGTTTAGAAAACATCACACCAATCCCATTAAACTGTGATAACTTAGCAGCTATACATATAGCAAAAAATCCGGTTTCACATGAGCGTACAAAACATATCGAACTAGACTGCCATTTTGTACGTGAGAAATTGCAGGAAGGTCTTATACAGGTACATCATGTGCCAACCACGCGTCAGCTGGCCGATGTCATGACGAAATCTTTGTCAGGTAAGAGCTATCACAGTTTGTTCAAACCCTTGGGTCTGCAGGAACATACAGAACCTGGGTAAAGCGATGACTCTCAGCAGCAACTCTTCTTCAGTGCAAAAGGCACACTTTGCATCAATTCAAAGATGCACCTTTTGAGGGGGGGTGTTAGAGTTACATTACTGCCTTATGCAGATTAGTTTGTACTTAGGTATTCTTATGTACTTTTCTAATGTGTAATTAGGTTATTTTGTAACTTGGAGTATCGGACCCGGTTCACTATAAACCGGTCCTCCCCTTCTCTTTATCCCCGATGTCTATCTCCCCCTTCTTCATTCTTTATCGTGTACAATCTGAAAATAGAGAGAACAATCTCACCCAGAAGACGTTCTTGATTCTGTGAATAAGAGAAGTAGAAGTTCATTGTGAAATCTGAGATTTCCTCCATGGCTTCTACTACCTTTTAATTACCACTCGAAAACCATCTCATGCAATTTTGTTCACCACTTGACGACCCTTACTACCCAGTCTGTCACGAAGTGCCCGGAATTGGTTGCACTTCCGCTAGTGTAAACACGAGATGAAATTGGTCATTGCATCTCTTCGTATAAGACCAATAATAACAGCCCATAGTCCATAAGGTGTGAATAATTGTGTCTTTCGTGAGCTCAGCCAGAAGATATTTAAAGCTGGACTCACTTTATTCTCACCTTTTTCAACTTTCATCTATTGCCCCCTGAGCCTTCATCTATTATGTTGTCCACCATCTTCCCCATTTGCAAAGTGAGGAAGATTGCAACTATTTTAACATAAAATCCGCAGTGCTAAGTCATTTTTTTGGTGTTATCTATATGTGTCAAGGTCAACATAAACAAAGCGAACTCTAACCCTAATAACCATAAATATATACAAAGCAATAAACTTTCAATAATCCACAATCTAAAAGCGCTAAATCCTATCATATCTGAAATACCCCAAACCTTGATATGGTTTAAATATCAAACATGTTATATAAAGGCAAAAAAGGTGCCTTCAGAAACATCAGTGGACAATATGGAATGTAGTAAAGTGCAATAAAGCACTAAGACACAGTATGAGCAAAAATGCTCTAAGCTATGAGTGAACTTGGTTAGGACCCAAAGAGCCTACCAGGACTTGATAACATTTAATTATGATTTAATAAGGCTAAATAAGTCCTTAAGAAACTTTGGTGGACAGTTAAACCAAATAAAACATAAGGTAATCCTTAAGTCAATATGAGCAAAATGTGCTCTAAGCTTGGGAGAGTGTGTATAAGACCTAATGGTCATACCTATACCTTATTTATGTGGTAATAAACATATTAAACCAATTACTAAAGAAAACCAAGCTTGAAACAAGTTAAACACAAATGTGCTTTAAGGAGTCTTAAAGCACGTTTTTGAAAAAAATTGTCTTTAATGAGTTTTGAATGGCAAATGTCCATCATTACTCTTTAATTAACATGTGTACTATAGTATCACATTTGGGTGGCCATATTAGTGGGAAATCAAAATTTCACTTCTATGTGCCTTGTATAGGTGAATAGTACTTTTTACAAGCTAGTTTGTAACATATAATGTTATAAGTAATTAAATTGGTCAACAAAGACCAAACACCCTCCTAGGCATAATAGTGCCGGTTTTTTGTAGTGAGGAGTCACCAAGTAGTTAACGTGTTAAGTAAATAAATGTGACTCATAGTTACTATTTGCTTTAAGACTTAAATATCTTCGAAAAGTAAGTTCTATCTCATTTCTCATTTCCTTCCTTTCTTCATTCACACGGTTGCTCTCTCTCCCTCCCTTCTTGCTCTCTCTCACGTTTTGGCTAGCACACCAACACCACCATTGAAACAAGCTTTGAAACTCTTTGTCAAATCTGCTCTCTTGTCCAATCAAAAACAAACACCACCATTCTCTTAGTTAAGCAAGCTCTACAATCTTGTCTCTTCAAACTTCAACCTCCATTTCGGTGCCAAGAGAAACCACCATGGGGAGGAGCTTGAGCTCATCTTTTCACATTTCTTGTTCTCCTTTGCTTCAAGGTAAGGAAACTCAAAAAAATCCATGTTTCCTTCATGTTTGTGTTGTCCGAAAATTCACCTCACCATGGTGTATTATCTTGCTTGTTTTAGCTTCATTTCATTGGATCTTCCAAGGCTAGGAGGAGTCCTCTCTTGATACTTATTCAAGTTCTCTTCCAATTCCAAGGTAAAACAATTACCTTAATGTGTTAAAACAATATGTGTAACTAGGGTTTACAATGAGATGAAGCATAATGCTTGAATACTCATTATGTTTTTTTGTATAATGTTTAGAAGTTGACAAACAACCAAACACCCCACGGTTACAAGGAACCAAGAAAGAATTTGTGAGGAAAAAGAGGTAAACAAACTATCTCAATGTAGTTTAAGTGCCTTAGGAAAATGAGCTTGATTTGCTTGATAAAATACCTAAGGAGCCAATGGTAGTGACCTAGTAAAGTGTTCTCAAGGAGGACTAGTAAAAGAACATATGTTTCGGTGTATGTATTTGCAGGTCAAAGGCATTATTTATGTGGGAAATTCAGTGTTTAAGGTTATGCAATTTAAGGGCCTAAAGCCATGTTATTTAAGGGCCTAAGTGCCAAGCAATTTAAGTTATGCACTATATTGTGATGTAGTGCTAAATGTGTGAGTTGTGTATAAAGATGTGTTTGATGAATTTTAGGTGTTTGAGTGAAATAGGTAAAAACCTAAGTGTTTGGATGTGGGTATATACTAGGGAAGCTATGGCCAAATTTGGGAAATGTGTAAGAAGTTCTAAGTGTTGTAAGTGAGTTTTGGTGAACTAGGAATTGTTAAGGAAGAATACCTGCATTAAGGTGTACTAAGGTGCGATAAGGATAGGCATTTTCTTGGAAGTTTTGGAATCTATGGGTGTTCTTTAGATGTGTTAAGTCTTGGAGGAGTTGTTAAGGTTTAGGTAATGTTGTGTTCAAGAATAATGATGTTAGTAAGGTTTTGAGTAAGGAGTTTTTAAGAAGTTGTGAAAAAGGAGATTTAGTTAGTAAGAAAAGAAGTTTGAGAGATGATGATAAGGTGTAGAGGAAACACCTTGGTATTGTGGTCATTATAGGTGAAATGCCACCTAGAAATCATAAGGAGAAAACATTGTAAGTGTTAGGAATTTTGTGGAGATATAATAAAGTTTAAGGAATTAGGAAAAATAGTTTTGTGAGTGTTTAGGAATATCTTAAGGGTGTGTTTGAAGTGCCAAATGATGTTAGAAGACATTAAGAGGCCTTAGGAGAAGTTTGGTGAAGATTTGACAAAGTTTGGGTAAGTTTAGGGGCGACCGACCCAGGGGCCGACCCAGTTTGTGGGTCGGTCGAGCCTCTGTAAAATGTTAGAATGTGTTCGGTAATGGTCCGACCCAAAAGGGTGGGTCGGACATGGGTCGGTCGGTCAAGTTACAAAGGAGGGAAAGGTTCGCACATGGACCGACCCAGAATGGTGGGTCGGACGTGGGGTCGACGGCATGTTGTAAGGAAGCAAAAGGGGTCTGTAATGGACCGACCAGCTGTGGGTCGGTCGGTGGGTCGTCGGACCAAAAACATGGTTTAAGGTTATGAAATGGTATGTGATGATGGGGATTGGTAGTAATGATGTTATAAGGATGGTAAGGACATGTAGGTGAGTTTTAATGACACCTAAGTGGGTTAAAAGTTGTATTAAATGTGAGAGTAAAACAAGTTAAAAATGTTAATTATGTAACTATGTTAATGGGGAAAAATTAAGCATTGACATTAATGATCAATCAACCCCAATGTTTATGAAACACATGTGATGTTAACAGTTGTTCGAGAATGCTCGAGGAACATAAGTGGACGTGGTAAAGTGGACTCCGTGACAGGTATGGTTTTCTTGCAACCTGCGTCCTACCGGATTACACCGGCTTGTATGCCAATGTGTTTTCTGTATGTTTGCCACGTTGTAAGATAAAACATGTAATGAGTTTACAGTAATTATATATGTGGCGTGTTCAAAACTCCGATACCATTTAATCTCAGCAGTGTTAACCTTATTTAACTGAGTCTAGGATCATTGAGAGTTCGGTATTCGGAGCAAACGACCCGTACCATGGGACGTACTAACCACGGCTATGCGTGTGTTAATGTGTGATATGTGTATGTGAATGTAGGGATCTCCCTTGTATGTTTAACCCAGTTGTAAACTGTTGAGTTGTTTGACGGCTCCATAGTGGAGTTCTAGTATTGTCTAAAGTAAGTATGTACTAACAGTAGTGAGAATCCGGTTTGGCCGGTCGCGCTTGTTTGGGAGAGGGTATCCTTCCTAGCCTTACCCTTCTCTTTGTTATGGTTGTTTCCCTCACGGGTTATGATCTCCCATTGCTTACTCCAAAGCTTACCTATTCTGACTTATGATCGGTTTTTAGTGGGAAACTGTGGTTTGTGTGGTGTGGTTAGGGCCTCCAAACCGAACCGCCTTACTTAGTTACTCGTCCAACTTAGGACGGTAATGAGTGTTCTTGTTATTGTATAACGAGCTTATCATGAGACTGGCCACATTCTCTAGGCTCACCAGTGTGTAACAATGTTTGGGGTAGGTTCCTAAGCGAACCGTTCCCTCTGTGTTATGTGTTTTTGTTGTGACGCGTATTCATTACAATATTATGTGTGTATGTTGTAGGTGTATAATGTGGGTGTGTTGTATAATGTGGAGTGTGGATCATGATATGATTCCCAGTTTGTGATAAGAGGCGTTTAAGGATAACCCGATTTAAGGGTATGTGTCGTCTATTAAGGAAGTAGCTCCGTTGGAGGAGAAACACTCTAGGGATGATGAAAAAACCATGGGTGACTTGTTAAGTAGGATGTATTATCCGATGTTGAGCCTATTGAGGCGAATGTTAAATGTTTGTGGTGTTTATGTCACATGCTGATTTAAATATAATCAACTGCATGCTAAGATGACAATCGTTGTCGTTGGCCCGGTAGCATGTGGGCTGCGGGATTACATACCAGCAAAGGGGCTGAGCCCCGGGCCACCCCTTTCTCTTCTTTTCCTATTTCAGGTACGAAGTGCTGGAAGCCGTTCGAGAGTAGGACGGGTAGTCATTGAACATGGGTATTCATTTAGGTGTATACATACAGTAGGAGTAGTAAGACCGATATTGTTTGTCGGCATCAGTTTATTAACACCGGTATAGTTTTTAGGTGTATTGTTGTGTTGTTAATGAAAAGGAATACTAATGTATAGTTGCTCGGGAATTTAGCCCATCAGACCGGTTACATTGTGTATGAATTAGCCTTGTTAGCCACGTGGGTGGCTAAACGGCGTGTACACCAACAAGTTTAAGTATGTGGTTTATAATTCCGCTGCAGTTTGTTGTAAGTATGTAAATGTTGGATGGGGTGTTACAAAAAGTGGTATCAGAGCGATATCGCTCGATGACTGAATACCGAGCTTAGAAAGTACCGAGTTAGGATTTAAGTACTTGGTTAAGGGTTGAGTGATAGCGTGAGAGATACGCTGTTAGGAACTACCAGTGACTACTGGAAACCTACAATATCCATCCCACCCTCCACAATCCCTGTTTTGATAACTTGGGAAAGAACGCCAGAGAGATGGAAGTCCTCTCTTACCCGGGAATACCCGATCTGGCTGTTATTGAGTACCTCTAAAGGTACGGAGAACCTGTCATACGGTAGATCCCGGAAACTGGGGATCCCGGAGACGGTCGCCATTTTTTTAAACAATGTTAACCGCATTCCATAGCGACAAATGAAGGATTTTGTATGTAGAGGAAGAGAATTTCCGCAACCTGGGTCGACATGCAGAGCAGTCGAGAATAACCAGCTTGCAACGACCTACCGTGCAACAGGCAAGAAATGGATTAATAACACCCGATACAAGTGTCTACGGAACCACAGTTGATATAAAACACCAACGGTATACAACCGACAAAGGAACTACAACGTAGTGCCCAAACAAGAGACAAGTCTCAGTAACCACGACAAATACGTGGAACGGGCTACAAAGAGGATACAATACTAAGACAAAGGGGTTCTCCCAGAATGGGAAACACCCTAGTTAATGATTGTTATGTGAAGACAGTGAGAGTCACCTAGACAAGTTATTATCAGGACAGTGAGATCAGGGGCCAACAAGGCCACTGCGCCTGTGCGGGTAAAACACTACCACAACCGGTATGTGTTAAACTGATAGCCAGTTAGCATGGCGGCACTTGCCATAGCAAGTGCTGCTATAATAGGGCTGTTCTGGAAATTTAAACCACTACAAGTACTTATCGTAAAGTACCACGAAGTTAAGTGTGAACATTATAAACCATGGAAGGGCCTAACAGCCTGACCTTTGTAATTGTAAGTACAACCAGTCAGCAAGAAGCTAACTGGCTAAGTAAGAAATGTTGTGAAACCATGAAACTTTTTTTTCAACCTAATTTTCACAAAACCCTTTTCTTTTCAAAACCAGATTTTCTTCCAACCTAATTTTCACAAACACTCTTTTCCAACCTTCTTTAAACCAAGCCAGTAAAACCAAGAGCTTGACAAAGATACAACAATGGCATAACCTTCCCTCGATTAAGTTCGGGAAGCAAGGAATGAATATTGTCACGGGACAATATAAGGGAGTTGACAACAGAATCTTCACCTAGGCGTGTGACGGACACTACAAGTGGTACCACTGTGTTGTGGGACGACCGCACTCCGATAGGAGCATGTGTGGCTGACAGACCTACTTATGGGTTAGTTGGGTAAGTAGCAATGTATCAAAAAGATACCCCATATATGTATACGATAGAGTCCGAAACACGGGAAGTAGTCGACTCCGTCTACGGTCAGCAGTATAAATCAAACGAGAGCTAAGGATTACAAGAATAGTTTGAAGTTAAGGAATTCAGTTAAGTTAGCAAGACTAAAAGGATCATAAATTCCTTCAAGGAAATGTTTAAGAGTTTTAGCAAGTGCAATGGGCCACAGTTGTATGTAAAGACACCACATATGTCTTAAGGATCCTTAGGGATAAACTTATAGCTGGAATGGTGACCAGCCTGTACATGGCAGCAGATGCCTAATGTGGACACATTAATGTGCAATGGAACGGGATGAAATTCCCAGAATAAGTCCTACACTACCAGTAAATGTTAACCTTCCACAAAGCAGATAATAACCAGTTAAAGAACGCGAAGGCGTAGCTAACGGAATGTACCATAAGTGGTTAGCCAAATGTAAGGGCATGACTTAACAACACCCAGGAGAATCCTCGAAGGGTGTTTCACATCAACAATTGTTGAATGAAATACATGACAGAAACATAAGGGTTGAAACTAACCCAGTTTAGAACATAGTTGCAGGAGACGGACTGACAATCCTAAGGGCATCCCATGAAAGGAAACGGAATGCACGACCTGTCATGGAGCCCATACACTATTAAAACCATGTAATGTAGTACAGAGAAGTACATGTTGTGTGGACAGCCTACAATGAGCCCAGCTCAAGGCAAATAAGGCTATAAGCCATAAGCAAGATATGTTATAATAATTCGATTGATGGTAGAAGTTTATGTTGTACAAGTGAATAGAGTGGTAAACGAACCACTGCATTAAGAGTGGGGATACATCTCGATATGTGACAACCGCAGGAGCGGTAGTTTGTGAATCAAGTCCAAGAGATTGTTAGATTGACCATATTATTATTGAAAGAGAATTAGCTTAGTAGTGTGTGTATAAATTGAAGCACCTGGCTGGATAATGCACGGCTTGTGACCGAATGATCGTCTCAAGGAGCATTCAGTGGTCATCCAAATGAGGGATGACCATAATGTGAATAATGTAAATTTATGTGTGGAAGTGTGAGGTGACAGTAGATACGAATATAAGTTGATGTTATACAGGGAGTAAGAGCACGGTGCGCAACAAGCGACCGTTGTATAAATGTTGTTAACGATAACGTAAGTGGAGATGCAATGAGTGATGTTAAACAACTGAGCAATAAGCCAGTGTAGGTATTGTTTGATGAGGAACTCAGTGTGAATTCCATGGCGAATCGCATAAGGGATTTACTGTCGAGAGTTTACGCCTCTGCACTCTGTATGACTGAGTGTTTTGGTATTGCTCTTGCGCATTAAATGATCGAATGAGATAGCTAGGAATTGGAAACATGTTGATTGTGGACAAATAATGTTTTATAAAGGCCGAGCATAGGAAATGCAAGGCCACATCATAAAAAGTACTTGTACAAAACCAAACGTGGAAATATGATTAACAGTAAGTGACTACAGTAGCACTAACTGCCAAATAGCGGTACTGGATATACCACGAAGGTTGTAAATAGTTGAGAGAGCAACTACACACTATGGTAGTAGCTCAAACTCAACCGACAGAAGTCGGAAGCGAACAAGTCAATCATTGTGAAAACATAGTGGTATACCACAATAAATTGTTTATGAAAATTATGAAACTCCCGAATCCGCTCAGGGTAAAAGATACCGTGCTCGGTTGAGAAACCATTGTTACCAAGATGAAGGTGACATTGGGATGTAGAATAACAAAGGGGAGTAATTAAGCTCTACAGTATTAAAGTTTCGCACAGAACTAGTGAACCAGTGATTCAAATGTACACGTAAAATGAACATGAGCGAATGGCTATTATTAACTCTAAAGCCTCACAGGCCAGGACCGAAACCGGTTATGAGTTATAACTCCAATGCGAATTCTTGGTTTAGGGACTAAACCGCTAATATGGTTAAGACCTCTAATCAGAACCATTGTGTAATAGACCGCGTGGAAGTTAGGGTACTTCACGACGCAAAACTTTTAAGTTAATTTTAGTGATTGATTACGTGGCGTAATCCCTTTTAAGGGGGGTAGAGCGCAAACCACTTGGTGTAATATTACCGTACAAGTGTACGTAGTGTATGTGACTCTCCATATTGTGCATAGCACAAAATTATTGTTTTGTTTTTTGATGATTGGTGTGTTGTTACGTAAACATACACATTCATTCATGGTTTAATTGTGTAATTGCCGCACAGAAGATGCGAATACCATTGTGATAAGTTGTGTGTGTTTGTTAACAGTTGTGTGTGATTGTACAAGTGGGGAGTAGATAACTCCCGTGGAACAAAGCCCCGACAGTGTATAAATGTAAACCATGTGTCGTATTTTGATAAAATCTATGTGTATATAATTATTATGCAGTGATTCATGAAAGGGGCATGATACCGACATAGAACCTAGTGAGAATAAGATTCCCTAGGCAAAGGATTAAAAGTGAATGTAGGTAACTGATAGACGGAGTTTCTATCCCTTGGAGATGTTGTGATCATGACTAATGATTCAAAAGATAGAAAATTGGAAATGAGTGATTTATAATTGATGCTTGAAAATGAAGTGGAGGTGGACTTGATTTGCATGTTGATCAAGGGAAACCGAACACAATTGGAGTGGAAGGATAGTTCAACACTGATGCTGATCACATCAGGGTTGATGACTCTTGAAACTCCCTATAAGTGGTCACGAATAACCACGCTAATAAAAGAAGCAAAGAGCTTAAGTTGGACTTGGATTTGTGTGTGTTTTCAAAAGGATTTAAATTGGTATTTATAAACGTTGATGGATCTTTACGTATTAAAGTTCTCTTACTTAACCACCTTACCTCCAAGGAATTTTTAAACTTATGTGATTATTTTAATCTCCTAAAGGCACTGGGACGGAAGGTGTCCATCGCGACCGTTGTTCTACGGGATCACAGTGTATATCAAGGATATTTTTGATTGCTATACATGCTCTGACATGTTGTGTGGTATGTGTAATAATGTTTGTTTTGACTTGGATTTCCTAAAGTTATACTATCAAGGCCTATGAGTCTAAATGTGTGGTGTTACATAGACCTATGTGTCTAAAAGACTGTTATGTTCCAGGACCTATGTGTCCGAATGTGTTATGTTACCCAAGACAGTGAGTCAAAAGGTTGTTTATGTATGTGTAAGTTTGTTAAGATACCCGGACCATAGAGTCCGAGGTTATCATGTGGATATTTTATGTTATGTGTGGATTTGATGTGTTGCCCGGACCATCAAGTCCGAGTTGTCATGTAAGTGGTGTTTGGTTAAGGAAGTTTATTTCCAAGTGATTACTGTGTTCTAATCTAATGTTATGTGAAAAGTGTGAACTTCGAGGACGAAGTTCTTTTAAGGGGGTAGATTGAAATACCCCAAACCTTGATATGTGGTTTAAATATCAAACATGTTATATAAAGGCTAAAAAGTGCCTTAGAAACATCAGTGGACAATATGGAATGTAGTAAAGTGCAATAAAGCACTAAGACACAGTATGAGCAAAACATGCTCTAAGCTATGAGTGAACTTGGTTAGGACCCAAAGAGCCTACCAGGACTTGATAACATTTAATTATGATTTAATAAGGCTAAATAAGTCCTTAAGAAACTTTGGTGACCGTTAAACCACATAAACCATAAGGTAAACCTTAAAGTCAATATGAGCAAAATGTGCTCTAAGCTTGGGATGAGTGTGTATAAGACCTAATGGTCATACCTATACCTTATGTATGTGGAATAAACATATTAACCATTACTAAAAAACCAAGCTTGAAAACAAGTTAAAACACAAATGTGCTTTAAGGAGTCTTAAAGCACGTTTTGAAAAAAAATTGTCTTGTAAATGTTTTTATGGCTAATGTCCATCATTACTCTTTAATTAACATTGTACTATATAGTATCACATTTGGGGCCATATGTGGGAAATCAAAAATTTCACTTCTATGTGCCTTGTATAGGTGAATAGTACTTTTTTACAAGCTAGTTTGTAACATATAATGTTATAGTAATTAAATTGGTCAACAAAGAACCAAAACACCCTCCTAGGCATAATAGTGGCCGGTTTTTGTAGTGAGGAGTCACCAAGTATGTTAACCTTGTTAAGTAATAAATGTGACCATAGTTACTATTTGCTTTAAGATCGTAAATATCTTCGAAAAGTAAGTTCTATCTCATTTTCTCATTTCCCTTCCTTTCTTCATTCACACGGTTGCTCGCTCTCCCTCCCTCTTGCTCTCTCTCACGGTTTGCTAGCACACCAACACCACCATTGAAACCAGCTTTGAACTCTTGTCAAATCTTGCTCTCTTGTCCAAATCAAAAACAACACCACCATTCTCTTAGTTAAGCCAAGCTCTACAATCTGTCTCTTCAAAACTTCAAACCTCCATTTCGTGCCAGAGCAAACCACCATGGGAGGAGCTTGAGCTCATCTTTCCATATTCTTGTTCTCCTTTGCTTCAAAGGTAGGAACTCAAGAAAATCCATGTTTCCTCATGTTTTGTGTTGTCCGAAAATTCACCTCACCATGGTGTATTTATCTTGCTTGTTTTAGCTTCATTTGGATCTTCCAAGGCTAGGAGAGTCCTCTCTTGATACTTATTCAAGTTCTCTTCCAATTCCAAGGTAAAACAATTACCTTAATGTGTTAAAACAATATGTGTACTAGGGTTTACAATGAGATGAAGCATAATGCTTGATACTCATTTGTTGTTTTGTATAATGTTTTAGAAGTTGCAACACAAAACACCCCACCGTTTACAAGGAACCAAGAAAAATTTTGTGAGGAAAAGAGGTAAACAAACTATCTCAATGTAGTTTAAGTGCCTTAGGAAAATGGCTTGATTTGCTTGATAAAATACCTAAGGAGCCAATGGTGAGTGACCTAGTAAAGTGTTCTCAGAGACTAGTAAAAGAACTATGTTTCGGTGTATGTATTTGCAGGTCAAGGCATTATTTATGTGGGAAATTCAGTGTTTAAGGTTATGCAATTTAAGGGCCTAAGACCATGTTATTTAAGGGCTAAGTGCCAAGCAATTTAAGTTATGCACTATATTGTGATGTAGTGCTAAATGTGTGAAGTTTGTGTAAAAGATGTGTTTGATGATTTTAGGTGTTTTGAGTGAAATAAGGTAAACCTAAGTGTTTTGGATGTGGGTATATACTAGGAAGCTATGGCCAAATTTGGGAATGTGTTAAGAAGTTCTAAAGTGTTGTAAGTGAGTTTTGTGAACTAGGAATTGTTAAGGAGAATACATGCATTAAGGTGTACTAAGGTGCTAAGGATTTAGGCATTTTCTTGGAAGTTTTGGAAATCTATGGGTGTTCTTTAGATGTGTTAAGTCTTGGAGGAGTTTGTTAAGTTTAGGTATGTTGGTGTTCAAGATATGATGGTTTAGTAAGTTTTTGATAAGGAGTTTAAGACAAGTTGTGAAAAGGAGATTTCGTTAGTAAAAAAGAAGTTTGAGAGATGATGATAATGTAGAGAACACTTGGTTTGTGTCATTATAGTGCAATGCCACCTAGAAATCATAAGGAGAAACATTGTAAGTGTTAGGAATTTTGTGGAGATATAAGTAAGGTTTAAGGAATTAGAAAATAGTTTTGTGAGTGTTTATAATATCTTAAGGTTGTGTTTGAAGTGCCAATGATGTTAGAAGACATAAGAGGCCTTAGAGAAGTTTGGTGAAGATTTACAAAGTTTGGGTAAGTTTAGGAGGCGACCGACCCAGGGGCCGCCCCAGTTTGTGGGTCGGTCGAGCCTCTGTAAAATGTTAGAAATGTGTTCGGTAAGGTCCGACCAAAGGGTGGGTCGGACATGGGTCGGTCGGTCAAGTACAAAGGAGGGAAAAGGTTCGCACATGGACCGACCCAGAATGTGGGTCGGACGTGGGTCGGACGGGCATGTTTGTAAGGAAGCAAAAGGGGTCTGTATGGACCGACCAGCTGTGGGTCGGTCGGTGGGTCCGGTCGACCAAAACAGGTTTAAGGTTATGAATGGTATGTGATGATGGGGATTGGTAGGTAATGATGTTATAAGGATGGTTAAGGACATTTTAGGTGAGTTTTAATGACACCTAGTGGGTTAAAGTTGTATTAAAATGTGAGAGTAAACAATTAAAAATGTTATTATGTAACTATGTTAATGGGAAAATTAAGCATTGACATTAAATGATCAAGCAAACCCCAATGTTAATGAAAACACATGTGATGTTAACATTTTCGAGAATGCTCGAGGAACATAATGGACGTGGTAAAGTGGCTCCGGTGACAGTATGGTTTTCTTGCAACCTGCGTCCTACCGGATTACACCGTCGTGTATGCCAATGTGTTTTCTGTATGTTGCCACGTGTTGTAGATAAAACATGTAATGAGTTTACAGTAATTCATATATGTGGCGTGTTCAACTCCGATACCATTTAATCTCAGCAGTGTTAACCTTAGTTTAACTGAGTCTAGGATCACTTGAGAGTTTCGGTATTCGGAGCAAACGACCCGTACCATGGGACGTACTAACCACGGCTATGCGTGTGTTAAATGTGTGATATGTATGTGAATGTAGGGATCTCCTTGATGTTTACCCAGTTGTAATACTGTATGAGTTGTTATGTGACAGGCTCCATAGTGGAGTCTAAGTATTGTCTAAAGTAAGTATGTACTAACAGTATTGAGAATCCGGTTTGGCCGGTCGCGCGTTTGTTTGGGGAGAGGGTATCCTTCCTACCTTACCCTTCTCTTTTTATGTTGTTTCCCTCCCTCACGGGTTATGATCTCCCATTAGCTTACTCCAAAGCTTACCTATTCTGACTTATGAATCGGTTTTAGTGGAACCTGTGTTTGTGTGTGTGTTAGGGCCTCCAAACCCGAACCGCCTTAACTTAAGTTACTCGTCCAACTTAGGACGGTAATGAGTGTTTCTTGTTATTGTATAACGAGCTTATCATGAACTGGCAACTTCTCTAGCTCACCATTGGTAAACAATGTTGGGTAGGTTCCTAAGCGAACCGTTTCCCGCTGTGTTCTGTGTTTTGTTGTGACGCAGTATTCATTACAATTTATGTAGTGTATGTTGTAGTGTATAATGTGGAGTGTGTTGTTAATGTGGAGTGTGTGGATCATGGATATGATTCCAGTTTTGTGATAAGAGGCGTTTTAGGATAACCCGATTTAAGGGTATGTGTCGTCATTAAGGAAGTAGCTCCGTTGGAGGAGAAACACTCTAGGGATGATGAAACCATGGGTGACTTGTTAAGTAGGATGTATTATCCGATTGTTGAGCCTATTGAGGCGAAATGTTAAAGTTGTGTGTTTATTGTCACATGCATGTTTAAATATAATCACTGCATGCTAAGATGACATTAGTTGTGCGTGGCCCGTAGCATGTGGGCTCGGGATTACCATACAGCAAAGGTGCTGAGCCCTTGGGGCCACCCCTTTCTCTTCTTTTCCTATTTCAGGTACGAAGTGCGGAAGCCGTTCGAGAGTAGGACGGGTAGTCATTGAACATGGGTATTCATTTAGGTGTATACATACAGTAGGAGTAGTAAGACCGATATGTTTGTCGGCATCAGTTTATTAACACTCGGTATAGTTGTTAAGTGTATTGTTGTTGTTGTTAATGAAAAGGAATACTAATGTATAGTTTGCTCGGGAATTTAGCCCATCAGACCGGTACATTGTGTATAATTAGCCTTGTTTAGCCACGTGGGTGGCTAACGGCGTGTAACCCAACAAGTTAAGTAATGTGATAGGTTTATAATTCCCGCTGCATTTGTTGTAATTATGTAAATGTGGATGGGTGTTACAACCTAAACAACAAGGTCAACCATGTGACCAAGTTTAAATGGTTTATGGAAGTCTCTACAAGTCATGTTATAACCCGTATTTTTAATTCAGTCAGTTCCTTTGTTTGCATCTTATATTAAGTGTTGTATGTCATTAGGACCCCCTTGGTCATTTGAGAAGAAGAGGAGGATAATGTGGTCCTTTCCCTTTTTATTATATGTGATAAGGATTATTAAGGAATAAGGAATTCTTTATTCTTTTCACGCTCATTCTTCCCGACAATTTCTTCTTCCCCATTTAAGCGTCTTGTTCCTCTTCTGTTTTCCAAGTGTTTCTCTTTAATTTTGGTGGTGAATTGTTGATATGTTGATTCTCAGTGTCCCACTGTCCCCTCACTGCTGTGGCGGTGGGGAAGTTCTTTGTTGATTCTAGGTTTGCTTGTATGTGGTTTCGGATTGGTCTGCTCTTGTGTTTTTTTTATTTGTGGTCTTGTTGGCATTGGGATTCAGTTGCTGTCGCACTCCGGTTTGCTTGTGATTCGACGGTCTGCTCTTCAGTTTTAGATTTGGATTTGCTACGTGTCTGATCGATGTAAGTGGGGGACGAATTCGGTGATTTGTGCTCACCCATGGGGGTTTGAGAATGATTGTGTCTTGTATTGGATTTAGATGAGTGTTGGCATTATTGTCTCTTGTGTTTTGGTCTGTATATTGTGCTTTAAAACCCCATGGTATTGCCTACTTCTGATTGGGTGTGAGTTGTGCGAAAGTGTCCAAATTTTGTGTTGCTTCTGTCTGTTTTCGCACTTCTGTTCATCATGTCCGAACATCTGTGTTCGGACACGGCTCTGGCACGATGGATTTCTGTAGTTTTCAAACATGTCCGAACATCCGTCCAAACATGTAAGTTTGGACGGGATGCGAGGACGATACTCTGGATTTACAGTTCGGCATATGTCCGAACATGTAAGTCCGGACGTATATTCGGACATTGGTTTTCACTGGTTTTCTAACTCTTGGCATGCTTCTGAGCATTGACGTTCAGACGTATGTTCGAACAGTGTGGTTCCTCTGCTTTCTGACTCTCGGGAGGTGTCTGAACTTGCAAGGTCAGACGCAAGTTTGGACATGACGGATTTCTGATCTTTTAAACTCCCGGCCTACGTTCGAACATGAAAGTTCGAATGCATGTTCGGATAGGCCTATGATTTTGTATAACTTGCTCGTTTGCTCTCCGTTTTGACCTCCATTTGCGGCGTTATGTTCCCCTAATTGTGTACAAGCTATTGATTCATTTGTTATGCATCTTTACACTTCCGTTCAGTATTTTTGAGTATGTTTTTGGGACCTAGTCACTTAGCTTCTGAGCCTTGGATAGTGGGGTTTGGCTGTCCCGTAGCATGCTCCGCAGGCGTTCCTTCTATATTTGTACCTTAGGGTTTCCCTAGGACGTTTAGTGACTGACGGGTCCAATAGCGCTCTCTAATGCTTCTAATGTGGGATTTACGGATCCATAGGGCCTTAGTTATTGCCTTTCTGATGGGTTAGTTGGCTGCTAGGGTCCCACCTACGTTGTGTTTCTAAAAGTCTGACCTATATGTTTGAAATGTGTTTCTGCTTTGGTTTAGGGCTGGTTAGCCCATCTGATTACTCTGATTGTGAACTACAATTTGCTCTCTTCTGATTTCGTTCACCTTTCGTTTTAATGTTTTGAGCATACTTCACTGATGAAGTCTGTTACTTAATGAGTGTATAGTTGCTCACCCCTTTACATATACTCATTGCAGATGGACCGAGCGAAGAGTCCATTATGATTACAGAGTTTAGTTTATGTTTTCGTTACTGCTTATGTACCAGCGCTAGATGCTTCTAAGTTCTTTGTAGCCTTCGGGCCTTGACATTATACTTATGTTATCTATGAGCCATTAGGATATTTTATAAACGTTCGGTTTCATTAATACAACTACCTACTTGGATTTTAAGTTTGTCTCTGTTAGAGCATCGCGTTATTATGTAGTGTATACGCGGCGTGTAATGGCCTCAGAACTAGTCCGGTTTTGGGATCGTTGCAAGTCATGTCCAAAGTCCCACTCTGATAGTTAAAACATCCTTAGAAGGTACATTTAATCAACACATAAGCATAGAAAAGGATCGACGAGTCAAAGTCCACAATTCAGTAAAAAAAACTGAGCTCACATAAAAACATGTCTAAAAACATTTATACATATATAAACAAGTGTTCTGCCAAGCACATAATTTCTCAACATTCAACCAACCCATTCTTATCTTTCCTTTAATCTCATTCAACGATGAACATATTTTATGGGAACATGTGACACTCGACTTGAGTCACTCTTTCCATTTGTAGCATGCGACTAAAGCTACTACTTTTAACAATGGCAAATTCTTGCCTACAACTGGTTGTAGCCAAGTTGGCTACATCTAGGGGCATTTCAGTCAAATTAAAACAAGAAAAATGAAGGAGAGATGCAGCCGCGCGAGCACCAAGTGCTTTCTTTTTTTTCTTTTATTTTGGTAAAGTCACGCGCTCTACTCCACAGCGTTTTTGTTTTTTTCCTTTCTTTTTCTTTTTTTTATTGTAAAATTTTTAAATTATTGTAACTTTTAATATATAGGTCCAAAATGAAAAACAATTATATCATTGTTCATATAAATTCAAGCTCCTCAAAACAAAACCATTCATGGATATGTTTTGATAGTTTTAAAAAAATATATTTTTACATGTATATGTTGATACACTAAAATGATAATATGATTCATTAATTTTGTATTATGATTCATTAAAATTGATATTATGATTCATTAAGTAATAAGTGGTGAATTCGATGTTTATATTTTTTTAATGTGATGATGTACATATTTTAATGTGAGAATGTACATGTTTTAATGTGATAATGTACATGTTCTAATGTGAGAATGTACATTTTCTTTAATGAACATCTGTACATGTTTTTACGGCCATCTGTACATGTTTGTATGACCATCTGTACAAGTGTTCTCCCTAATATGTACATGTTTTAATATAAGGATGTACATATTTAATGATTCATACAGGTTTATATGACTATCTATATGTTTTTAACGCGAGGGTGTACATGTTTTTATGTGAGGATGTACATGTTTTAGTGAACATTTGTACAGGTTTGTATGACCATTTGTACAAGTTTTATTCTATGTTCTGTGCACTTTACATGTAAAAATAACTTTTTTAAAAATTGTCAAAATATATCCATGATTGGTCTTGTTTTGAAGAGCTTGAAATTAGATGAAAAATGATATAATTTTTTTTCACTTTGAACTTATATATTATAAATTACAATAATTTAAAGTTTTTTAATAAAAAAAGAAAAAAAATCTTTAAAAAAACAAAAACGGTACCGGACACGCTTTCATAAAAAAAATTAAATTTTTTTTTTTAAAAAAAAGAAAAAAGAGCCGAACGTAGGTATGTAGCCAAGACGCCCTGTTTAACAATCCTATCATTAAAGTATGCATCTTCCTCGAGTGTCTCCCTTGGCTAACTCACAACAAAAATAGAATGTAGACAGGGATCTACATTGACTCTGCCTGAATATCAGACCAATTAGAACCGGAGTGATTTGTTGCCTCAAGGGCCCATTTCATGTTTGCCTCGAGAGAGATTCATAACAATCAAAGTTTTAGAAAAGAGCAACCACCACTTTTATCTTGTTTGCCAAATAGGCTTAACGTATCAGGGCTTTTAGTGAATGGGGGGAGAGAGAAAATGCTCTCTCCTCTCTCCTCCCTCTTTTCTTTCTCTTTTGTGCCTTTCTCTCATTTTCTCTATCTCTTTTATTAGTACTTCCTGGTCTATGCTCTTGTAGATATCTTTTCTTTGTTGTTCTACTTAGTTCTTTCTTTTGTTGTTCCATAAAGTTCTTAGTTTCTTCTCTTGCCGGAGAAGTTCTTCGTTTGTTGGTCTAGCTTGTTTTTTTTGGTGCTTTTGTGTCTAGTGAGTTTTGGGTTTGGGTTGTGTTCTGGATTTCCCACCGATTATGTTCATGCATGTGCCACAGAGATTTATCCGAGCTCGGTCGAGCCGTTGGATCCCTTTCGGTTTTCCTAGCCGATTGCTATTACTAACAGGATGCGGATCAACAACAAATCAAAAGCCGTAGCTGAAGACGGCGATGATGGTGGTGGTGGTGCTACGGCTGCCCATGGTGGTTGCTCACTATGCTGCTGAAGCTTCTCATGCAAGTTATCTACTTTTAGGACACATGTTAGTCTTTAGACATATCTCTTGTACACGTGTCCACTTGCATGTAATGTTATTAATATAATATATAAGGCTAGTCTTATCTTCAAAAAAAAAAAAAAGTCTATGTTAAGCTCATAAACGACATAAATATTGTTGAAGAATTTAGTCCGAAATAGAGTTATACAAGCAATAACTAGTATCGTCACATACTCAATTAATAAGTCCATTGACAATACATCCAAATTCTTATAACAAAGTCAATGGAGCACTATCTTATTATCAGCGGCACAGGTAAGGCCACTGTTGGGTGGGCCTGGCCCCCAATTAAAAAAAAGTCAACAAAAAAAATATAATGTATATTGAATAAAATACGTGATACTGATATGTGATAGGCAAAGTGGAGGGATTGAAGAACAGAAGAAGGGAATAATTGTCGTGAATATGAAGAGAGGAAGGACAAACAAATATTTGTTATTGATTGAAAATAATAACAAGAACCTCAGAAGAAGGGAATAAACCTAGAGGAATAAGTAAACAAGAAACAGATTAATAAGAGAAAATTTAGATAAAAAAGGATAATACATAATCTTACTAAATCTTTTTTTTGACGCCACTAAATGCTAACTAATTAAGTACAACTAGTTGAAAATTATAAATAGATTTTATGCCTACACTTTTTTAGATTAGAGATGAAGTATGTTGGGTGGGAAAATATTTGGTTTTGTTTAATAATTGTCCATTATTTATTTCTTCTAGATTTTGAGTACTTAATCATATTTCTTATTTTATTTTATTGTTACATAAATCCATGTATAATATTATCAATTAGCTTTAATTGTTATCTCTATAAAATGTTAAATTGATTATAGTATAAGTAAGTAAGTAACATTGTTTTTTGCTATGTAATTTTTCAGATAAGTTATGGATAAAGTAAAAACGATTGATTCATTTTTCAAGCCAAAGAGAAGTCTTGTAAGTGACACTCGCATACAACAAGATGATGTGCCAATTGAAAAATCTAATCCTCAAGACCAATCTGATTGCGAGGAAGAGGTCTTGAGGATGAGCCACCTCTGAAGTCTCCTCAACTCCAAAATTCAGAGGTGCTAAAGTTTGATAAATTCAATATCAATTCCTTGATCCGTGATCCTGGTGCTCGACCTTCAATTTGGGACTATCCTAGTGACCAGCGTGATTTGATAAGAAGAGAATATATAAAGCTCGGTCCTTATCATCTTCATAAATCAAATTACCCATTTACGGGTGACCGTCATCGGTGTAGGTTTCAAGCAAAGTGGTTCAAAAGTTTCTCCTGGTTAGAGTATTCGGAGACCAAAGATGCTGCATTTTGTCTTCCTTGCTATCTATTTGACAAGAAGCCTAGTGAAGGAAGTGGGTCAGACACATTTACATCTAAAGGGTTCAATAATTGGAAAAAGGTGAATGATGGAAAAAATTGTGCTTTTGTCCATCATGAAGGTAAGAACTCTAATTCAGCACATCAATATTCAGTGAGTTGTTACGAGAATTTGAAGAATTAGTTAGGCCATTTAGAGACTTTGATACACAAGCAAACGTCTCAACAAATCATGAGTAATAGATTGCGCTTGAAAACTTCCATTGAGGCGGTTAAGTGGCTGACATTTCAAGCATGTGCATTTAGAGGGCATGATGAACGATCTAGTTTAAGAAATCAAGGAAATTTTCTAGAATTGATCAAACTTCTTTCATCTTACAACAAGAGTGTCAGTGATGTTGTGTTGGAGAATGCTCCAAAAAATGCAAAGTATACATCAGCAGATATTCAGAAAGAGATCTTATGTGTTTTCTTTACAAATGTACAGAAAGCAATTAGAGATGAGATTGGGAATGCAAAGTTCTGCTTGATAATTGATGAGGCTCGAGATGAGTCAAAGAAAGAAAAAATGGCCATTGTTTTAAGGTTTGTTGATCAACATGGATATGTTAGGGAAAGATTTTTGGACTTAGTTCATGTCGACACATCTGCCTTGACGTTAAAAAATGTAATATTGTCATGTTTATCTTATTATATGCTTGATGTTCAAGATCTTCGGGGCCAAGGTTATGATGGAGCAAGTAATATGCGTGGAAAGTGGAATGGTTTGCAAGCTCTATTTTTGAAGGAGTGTATGAAATACCCCAAACTAATAAAATATGGATTAAATATTTAATCACATTGATTAAGGCCTAAACATGCCTTAAAAGTCAACTGAGAACAACAGTGGTCAACACAAAGCAAGAGGTTGCACCCTTTGACTGTTTAGAGTAAATAAATACCCAAATGAACTTCTTAGAACCTACGATTTTTTCCTAAGCTTATTAACACTTTACTAAAAATGTTACAAGTGTTGGACAACACTCCAACACAAAGAACAGGCATTTGCATGCTTCAAGGTCAAGTAGGGCAAAAATGTGCACTAAGAATACCTTAAAGGTCTAATGACCTCTAAATGATATAAAATTGGATACCATGATCAAATATCATGTAAGGAACACAAAAAAACTGTTCTCAAAGAAAACAGAGCTCAGAAACACCCTGCGACTCAAAATGTGAACTAAAATTCCTTAAAGCACGTTTTTGTCTATGAGCTCTAAGATAATGACTTTTGTCACTGTAAAGACTATAATAAGTTCTTTATAATATTAATGTGACATGATAGACTATATTATAAAGTCTAAATCAAAGTTTAAAAATAAAATCAAAAATTGGCAATTTAGTATGAATAGTACCCAAAAATAACACATAATAACTTAACTTAACTTAAGCCATGGTCAAAGCTCACTCATTGCCTTGACCAAGGGCTGCCGATTTCATACAGCTGCCATGCCCACTCATTTGTCAATCTTCAATCAATTATACAGCTAATTAGGTGGGCCATCAAGTTACTATTTGATAAAGTAACAATAATGTCATTAAAAGCATATTTGCTTACCTTCTCCATTTCTCTTGCTTCCCAACCGACACCAGCTGCTCCATCCTCTCCATTTTCTTCTCTAAAACCGTGGCTAACTCACCAAGAACAGAGAAGAACACCTTGCTACCTAGGTAAGCTTAATTAGTCATTTTATGTTCATTTTCTTCACCATTCCTTCCTCTTTCCATGGAGCTAAGCATCAACCACTTCCATCAATGTTCTTAGGTTGCTTTTGAGGTTAAATGGAGGGTGTATCTCGGCATTAACAAGGGAAGAAGGTGGAGAAAGCTAATCTTGTTCTTAAGGTATAAAAATGTGCTTTAAGCACATATCTTCTGATTCCCTTCAAATTCGGCTGTGAAACTTTGTTTATAAGCTTATAATCTTCATCTTAACATACTTATTCAGTTGGTACATCAAGAGCTTCGAGGTATAACCAGATCCAAGCCAAAAACACCATTTTAGGCATTTTAAACAAGGTAAAGATTAGCTATCTTCTAATCTAGTTATACCAGTTTAGAGCTTGGTTTTAGTAGCTCTTTTGACACCCTTTACCCTCTGTACATTTAGGCCGAAGAGCACTTGTTCTTGCCTTGGTATTCAAAGGTAAATTTTACCTTGAAATTGACATTAAACACTTCTTATGGTTAGATCTTGCTTGGAGACTAACCATGCCTTAATTGCTGTTTGAAAACATGTAAACTAAGCTGTAGAAAATAAATCTCCATACGGCCATGGCCAAACAAGGCTTATACTAGGCAAAAACAAGGTATAAATCACTTAAACCTTCACTTGGTATATTAATGTGTGCTTGTACATATTTATATAAATTGTGTCGTGAGTGAACAAGGTATTTAAGGTCTTATTTTGACCTTAGGTGATTAAGGAATGGTTTAGTAAATTTTATAACTAATTAATTAGCATAATTGTCAAATTTAAGACATTATGTGGAAAATTGGTAAATAAAGAAAATATATGGTAAGGGCCGAGAGTTTACAGCATTTTTTGGGCATTTATGTGTAATTTATTTTATAAGCCAATGTTTGTAATAAGGCCATGTACTTTAGGCCATTTTATTTATGCATTTATAAGCTTTTAATTAAGTTTAGGTGCTAAATATGCATTACCGCATATTATTGGGGTTAGTGTAAATGAATTAAATTTGGGGGCTATATATTAATTAAGCCGAAAATTGGAGGTTTAAATGACTTTATATAAAATTTATAAGATTATATAAAGTTTTGGGGTTAAATGGTAATTTCTGAAAAGATATGGGTATAAACCGTAATATATGGGGATTAATGGTCAAGGAAATATTAAGGTGGTCAACCTTGACCATATGGTAGGTTTTGACCAAATTAAATAAGTTAGATAACTTATTTAAGGTTTTATAATAAGATAAGTATTTAATTGTAACAATTTTATAACCTATGTGGTATATATGTTATTTCCGAAAGTTAAGGGTGTAAAATGGTATTATAAACACCCATGGGCTATTAGGAATTTATTGGGTTGATTTTGGAATTAAGATAAACTATATATGTATAATATATAGTTATTATGTCATTATGACGCTTTGGAGAAATATATGTGGTGATATAGTAAATACCGAAAGTATATGGGTTAATAAGGTAATTATAACCCTTTGGTGAAATTTGGTGATTTTTAGAATTATATAAGAGTATTTATTAAGATATATGTATAATATATAGTTTTAAAGAATTATTAAACTATATGTTATAAATTGGGCTAAATGGCAATTATAGAACATATATGGGTCTGTTCGGAATTTTACAAAATATAGCCATAGGTTACACCCTTTTTATAAGTTAGAAATGTTATATTAAATGGTATATATATAACATGGTATAAATAATGGGGTAATTTTGTAAATAAAGGAAACTATGGTTTATGGAAAAGAAGAAGGTTAATATATGTGCCTATGCGGCAATATATAATAGTTTTGTATAAAAACTATAAGTTATAAATTAAAGGGAATAAAAATATCATAATATATGATATTAATATATGGTATAACATTACATAATGTTATGTAGGCAAAATAGAATTTAAATAAGTTCAAGGGCTGTACCGAAATATTAAAGGTTGGAAAATGAATTTTAGACTAAGGTCTATAATGTTATAAATGTTATAACAATTATATGGTTTAGATGGAATTAATAAAAGTAAGGATATTCGCATTAAGTAATGTGACAAACTATAAATAAATAGGATTTATAAACTAAGGAATTTGTTAATTAAACCTTGGGAGTTGTAAAGATACAACCTAAAAGGTTACATAATATTAGGATAATAATCTTAATAAGTTGTATAATATAGTACAACTAAAGGGAATAATCATCTAATAAAAGATGATAAAAATGTAACATATAATATAAGAGTTTATAACTCATGGAACTTACCTATGTGGTAAATATATACATATACAAGAAAAATGTATATAAGGATGAATATATATTAGGGTTAGAAACCATGTATTATAATGGATGGTGAAAGAACGAAACCTTGAGAAAATAAATACTAAGGTGAAGTGTATGATATGATTAGGAATTATACATGCAATATAGAAACAAACTATGTGATATACAAGAGTATATTAAGTTACATGCGATAACAAGGTTCAACATTAAGTATGTTATTATACGAGACAAGACTACGCATGTAATATAACGTTTTTCCAATCCCGAGTTAAGCCAAAAACCCGACAAACGTTGACAGTTAATAACGGGGGATTAACCGGGAGGTAATAGCGACGATACGGGGTACCATAGAATTAAGTTGTTATATGGGATTCTAATCAGTAGCGTTATGTATTGTTAGACTGTTAGAGACGACACGAGGAGCATCGGATCTAGCTGAATCATACTCCACCGTAATACTTTCAGGGTGAACGGTATGTTATTTATGTGGCTTGATTGTCTCTGAGGATTTCCTCAGTTCAGACATTGTGTGAAAATCTGTGATAAGATTGAATGTCTGCTTGTGTGAATTAATATGCTTGAGTTGTGTATTAATGCTGCTTTATTATTACTGTTGTACGATAACAGTACCGTTCGTATATATGAACATATTATAAAACGAACTAGCGACAATGATGCTATCTTATATGTGTAATATAAGGAACGTAAATAAAAACGTTGTAGCATTAGGATAATAAGATATATACATATATATTATCTGAGACTTATATACGGAGCATTGGCCTCTTTAACGCCGCTCTCGTATCTAGCACTGGATCCCGAGTCGACATACTCAGGATTGGACTACGACCTTAGTCTGCTGTGTTAGAAAAAAATAGTAAAGCGATGCGATGGTATAGATAAGTTTATCAAGAGGATGTGGCTCTTGCTGTGAACTGTGATCCATTAACGATACTAGGATACCGTGTGGTAACCGTAAGTATCAGGATAAATTTCCAATGAACTATAGATTGTTCGTAGGTCGGAGACTCTACCGCTGGAGTGGCTACTACCGTGGGTGGCCCGCCATAAGAGATGGGTAACTTAGAGACACGTCGTTCTAACGAGACGTTGTCATTAGACATGACTGAACAATTACGAACGACTATACTAGCTAGTACATTAGGCAAACATTATTTGGGCTTGTACGCCAAAGACGGGTAATTATACTTGTTTATAACTCTCGTTGTTTCGCCTTGTTGCTCAGTGGTTATGCTTTGTAATTATGTGTGGTATATTGGTGGATTTGTTTGAACGAGCCATTGTGCTCATATTGTGTGTTGTTAACTGGTTGTGTCGAGTCGCTGTACTCATGTGTAGATTATGGTGGATTGTTTGGTCGAGTGAGTCGCCGAACTCAACTATGAACTATCAAGTGTTTGTTGGAATGGAGTCTCTATACTCATATAAGCGTTGTAACACTTTCAGTGGTTTATTACGATGCGATGTGTGAAGCCGGGGGCTTGTTTGTCATTTGAATTTACTGCAATATATATTGTTGCTTTACAGTTTTAACATTAAACTACTTGCATGAAAATGAATTGCATGCTCTCGACCAATTAATTGAGGGTCCGAGGGGGCATGACAGTCATGTAGTAACATACTCAGCAGGGGCTGATTCCATACCACAAACAACCATTTTTGCAGGTATGCAGCTTCCGGTGTCGGCAAAGAGAGGGACGCGCTGGGTAGTTTAATTAAAGTTGTTTTAAATATGCACTATTGCATTTTGATACGAACTTAGAAACGTGTATAGGATTGGGATACTTAGAATGCTCACTGTGAATGTATTTTATATTGGTTTGGGAAGGTTAGATCTATCTCTTGTTGTCACTGTGGGAAATTGTTTCGTATTTAAGAATATATCAGTAAGCACGTTATTACTCGTATGGGCGAGTAAGAACGGTGACACCAGTAGTTCAATTGTTGAGATTACCGCTGCGATTATAATGTTAAGTAAGATGATTAGGAGCCGATTAGAGTAGGGTGTTACAGTGTCCCTATGCTTACTATGTACATTGTTTGGCCCATCAACTACAATTGGCTTTGGTAGCAGCATCAAAGTAGGTCACTGAGGTACATACCTTTTTCAAAAACCGGAACTTCATTGTTAATGTCATTGGTTCATCTTGCAAGCGGAATGATCAATTGAAAGATGCCCAACTAGCTAAAATTGTTCACCTTACTGAAACTGAAGAGCTTTCAAGTGGAAAAGGCACAAATCAAATTAGATCTTTGCAAAGGCCAGGGGATACAAGATAGAGTTCTCATTATAAATCAATATGCAGCTTGATGAAATTGTTTGGCCCAGCTAGTGTGGTGTTGGATGACATCATTATTAAAGGTTCAACACCTTCTCAAAGAGGTGGCAAGTTTTGCTTTGAGATAGTTTGTAACGCAAGGCTCTAATAAACGAACTTAAACAAATAATCAAGCAAGGCCCAAAAAGAATACTTGAATAAAGTATAGTCAAAATGATGTCGTAACATCCCAAAGTTATTACAGAACCCACCAAACGAATGTCAGAAGTGGAAGCTAACAAAAGGAGCCCAAAGGCTCAAGTCAAATACAAAACGTCTCAAAGGAATCTAAATAACAAAACAGACTAAACTCCAGAGCTGCAAAGTGACCCTCGCTGATCAATCTGCAATGTTAGATAAAGTAGGGGAATGAGCACACAACTATGCCCAGTAGATGTCAAACTTCATCAACCAGCATGCTCAAAACATTTTACAGAAACATTAACAATTCAGAAGGAGTCAAAGGAACCCATAAGCATGTCAGAAAACAGAACAGAAGCCCATACAATAGAGGACTAAACAGAGTTAGAAGCAGACAGAAGCAGAAAACAGAGCGGGACACTAGTTAATCACAGCATACAGACAGAACAAGCAACAAGCTCGTGAACAGAACGAGGAAACCTCACTCATAAACAGAACAGGTGAAAACACCCGTGAACAGAACGGGGAACATCACCCGTGAACAGAAGGATCCTACATAGCGCGCTACGAGACAGCGAAACCAGCCCTCCAAAGGCTCAGACACAGAGATAACTAGGTCCCAAAACAGAAGCTTAAATACAGATAATCATATGTGCACCAAAGGCACCAGAAAGCACATAGATGGCTTGGAAATCAGAAGGGGAATCCAACCCCACAAACGGAAGTCAAAACAGAGCTCAAACGAGCAAGTTATGGTCAAAACAGTACCATGTCCGAACTTGTGTCCGGACATCAATGTTCGGACATCAATGTTCGGACACAAGTCGAGACTCAGAAGTCGAAAACAGACAGATGTCCGAACATGTGTCCGAACTACGAAGTTCGGACACAGGTCGAACATTAAAACAGTAGTAGAGACAGAGGTGTCCGAACATCAATGTTCGGACGTTCTTCGGAAACAAGTACGCGCAAAGTCCGAACCTGTGTCCGGACATCAATGTTCGGACACAAGTCGAAGCCAAAATCAGAGAATGCAGAAGGTTGTGTCTGAACTTCAAAGCTCGGACGGAAGTTCGGACACGGCGAAAACTTCAGAGAATTAAAGCGTAGAAGGGCATGTCCGAACTTCCAAGGTCGGACCGAAGTTCGGACATGCCGAAAAACTCAGAAGACAGAAGCGATTTTCACACAGACAGAGGCATCAAAACAATGTCAAAACATTATAAGTTTTCAGAAAACAACCTTGGGGGTTTGTAGGCATTAAAACGACGTTAAACAGACAGTTCACAATCACAATCAAAGACTGAACGCAATCCGAATTCAGAACCGGAACGAAACTCCCCAAGGCCGAACACACTAATCGAATCCATCAGCCACCTACCTCGTATTAACAGCAGACGAAATCCCAAATCTGATGCAGAGTCCAAACCAACGCTGAGCCCCGAAAAGCAAACCGGCAACACAATCCAAAATGCTGCACAAACCTCTGACTGAACACAAATGCAACCTCGAATCAGAAACGCAAACCTAAACCCTGAAACTGAAACTGCAATCCGTAACTGAAATACAATCCTCACCTGATTCTGCCAACAAGGCAGCGGATTCGCCGACGACGTCAACAGCAGAAGAGAATCGACAGAGCGCAAGAACCAACGCTGAACCACAATCAGATTGCAGAGAAAATCAGAACGAGGAGAACACCGGAACTAAAGGATTAAGGAAAGAAGAATCTGTCACGCCTACCTCGAATGAACCAACAATTCACAACGGCGGAGTAATTCACAGCAGAACTTGGATGCAGAGCAACGTTACAGAAGTCTTGACTGATCGAGAACAGGAACGGCGCAGAAAGAAGAGAGAGAGAAGAATGAAGAGAGGAGCGTATGATCGTGAGAACGTGATTAGAAGAGAGAGTAATTAAGAGGATATGGGAATAAAATAGGTTAAGGGAATTAATATGAGGTTAACTCACCAGAAAATAAAACGGATGGGGAAAAGACCTCCTTGTCCCCAACTTCCTTAATAAGTACTTCCATGTCCTAAATTCAAAATGGACCAACTTAACGAATCATTGAAACGAAATAAAACTGCAACGAACTTGGGTTATAACATCACCTCCCCCTTAAAAGAATTTTGTCCTTGAAATTAAAACGTACCTACTGCTCGAAGAGGGCGGGAAACTTAGAACGAACTTCTCTTTCGACCTCCCAGGTCGCTTCTTCCTCTGACTGACCCGACCACTGCACCTTCACCAAGGGCATGGTCTTAGTCCTGAGCTTGCGAACATCCCGAGCTAAAATCCTCGAAGGAACTGCCTCGAACGTGAAGTCCTCTCTCAACTGAAGCGGACTGAAGTCAATCACATGCGACGGGTCCGGAATATACTTCCTCAGCATAGAAACGTGGAAAACACTGTGCACTACTGCTAAAGATGGTGGCAGAGCCAAACGATAGGCAACCGGTCCGATCCTCTCTAGGATCTCAAAAGGACCCACAAAACGAGGGCTAAGCTTGCCTCTCTTCCCAAACCGAACAACTCCTCGAACTGGAGACACCTTCAAATACACATGATCGCCCACCTCAAACTCTAGAGGTCGCCTCCTCTGATCGGCGTAGCTCTTCTGACGACTCTGAGCCACAAGTAAGCGCTCTCGGATAGACTGAATCTTGCCCACAGCATCCTGAACCAAGTCTGGACCAATCACGGCTCTCTCCTTCAGGTCATCCCAACAGATGGGTGACCTGCATCTCCTGCCATACAAGGCCTCAAACGGAGCCATCCCGATACTGGTCTGAAAGCTATTATTATAAGCAAACTCTATCAATGCAACGTGCTGGTCCCAACTGCCCCCGAAGTCCAACACATATGCTTTGAGCATGTCCTCAAGGACCTGATTCGTCCTCTCTGTCTGACCATCTGACTGAGGATGATAAGCTGAACTGAAAGACAACCTCGTCCCCATAGCCTGGTGCAAACTCTGCCAGAATCTGGACACGAAACACGGATCTCTGTCAGACACAATCGAAGCTGGAACTCCGTGCAGACGCACTATCTCATCCACATATAACTGAGCCAAGCGGTGCAAACTGAAAGTCTTCCTGACAGGAAGGAAGTGAGCGCTCTTCGTGAGCCGGTCCACTATCACCCAGACTGCATCAAAACCCCTTGGAGTCTTAGGAAGTCCCATAACGAAGTCCATACCGACGCTCTCCCACTTCCACTCTGGAACGGGAAGAGGCTGAAGCAAACCAGCTGGCCTCTGATGCTCGGCTTTGACCTGCTGACAGGTCCGACATCTGGATACAAAGTCTGAAATCTCCCTCTTCATGTTGCTCCACCAGAATGTCTCACGTAGGTCCCGGTACATCTTCACACCTCCTGGGTGTACCGAGTACGGAGCTCCATGAGCTTCCTGCATAATCTCTCGCCTCAAGGCGTCGTCTGCAGGCACACAAACACGGTCTCTGAACCTCAGGCAGCCATCCTCTGAAACCCGAAACTCAGACTCCTGACCAGCAGCAACACTCTCTCTGATCTTACACAAACTAACATCGAGCTCCTGACTGGCCTTGATCCGGTCGATCAAGGTAGGCTGAATTTGCAACGCTGCTAACATCCCAGACCTCTCTGGACGGACGACCCAGATACCCATACGCTGCAACTCAAGAGCAGACCTCTGCATACCAGACATAGCACAGACGGCTCCAGACAGACCCCTCTTACTGAGCGCATCAGCAACCACATTCGCCCTACCCGGGTGGTAGAGAATCTCCAGATCATAATCGTGCAGCAACTCCAGCCACCTCTTCTGCCTCAAGTTCAACTCCTTCTGAGTGAACAGATACTTGAGGCTCTTATGGTCCGTATACACCTTGCACGCAGCTCCATAGAGGTAGTGCCTCCAAATCTTCAAGGCAAACACAACAGCAGCTAACTCCAGGTCGTGGGTCGGATAGTTCTTCTCATATGGCTTCAACTGACGAGAGCCATATGCTACTACCTTCCCATGCTGCATCAGCACACACCCAAGTCCCTTATGGGATGCATCACAGAAAACCTCCAGAGCCTCATTACCCTCTGGAAGGGTCAGAATCGGCGCAGACGTCAACCTCCTCTGCAGCTCCTGAAAACACAGCTCACATGCCTCACTCCACTCGAACTTCACATCCTTCTGCAGTAGATGAGTCAAAGGGATCACTAGCTTGGAGAAGCCCTCCACAAACTTACGATAGTAGCCCGCTAGTCCAAGGAAGCTATGAATCTCTCCAACATTAGTAGGCCTGGCCCACTCACTAATAGCTCTAATCTTCTCTGGATCTACGGAGATACCATCCTTGGAGACAACGTGTCCCAAGAATACCACCTGATCCAACCAGAATTCGCACTTCTTCAGTTTCGCATACAGCTCCTTCTCCCTCAGAGTCTGGAGAACAGTCCTCAAATGCTCCTCGTGCTCCTCAGCACTCTTGGAATACACCAAGATGTCATCAATAAACACCACAAGAAACTGGTCCAAAAACGGCTTGAACACCCGGTTCATCATGTCCATAAATATAGAAGGCGCATTCGTCAGACCGAATGGCATCACTAGGAACTCGTAGTGTCCATAACGAGTCCTGAAGGCGGACTTAGGCATATCGTCTGCCTTAATCCTCAACTGATGATAACCGGACCTCAGATCAATCTTCAAAAACACCTTAGCTCCTGCTAACTGGTCAAACAAGTCATCAATGCGCGGGAGAGGATACCTATTCTTAATGGTAACCTTGTTGAGCTCCCTGTAGTCAATGCACAAACGCATGCTACCGTCCTTCTTCTTAACAAATAACACTGGCGCTCCCCAAGGCGACACACTAGGGCGAATGAAGCCCTTGTCCAACAACTCCTGCAACTGGACCTTCAACTCCTTAAGCTCAGCAGGCGCCATGCGGTATGGGGCCTTAGAAATGGGCTGAGTCTCAGGTGCGAGCTCGATCGAGAACTCCACCTCTCTGACAGGGGGAAGCCCAGGTACATCATCCTGGAACACATCTGGGAAGTCTCTGACTACTGGAATGTCCTCCAACTTCGCATCCTTGCGAACCTCAGGGATGTAGCACAGATATCCCTGGCATCCTTTCCTCAGAAAGCGGAAAGCCTGCATGGCTGAAATAACCGGCGGCGAGCACGGGAGTCCATTCCCTGCTACAACTAGACGGGGCTGACCCGGCTCCTCAAAGGTCACTCTCGAAGCGGCACAATCAATGTGGGCATGGTGCGCAGCAAGCCAATCCATGCCCAAAATCACATCAAAAGTAGTCATCTCCATCGGGATGAGGTTAGCAAACAGAGTCCTATCTCTGACTAACACAGGACTATCTTTACAAACAGAGTTCAAAAGCATAGAAGAGTCTTTAACTAATGGACTATGCACACACAGCTCAACACCCAGAGGCACAACAGGCAAACCGAGCTCACCCACTAACTCAGCAGAAATAAAAGAGTGGGTGGCTCCAGAGTCAAACAAGTAGAAAACAGAACGAGAAGACAGCTGGAGAATACCTGTGACAACTCTGTTAGTCGATCGGTCTCTCTCTCCAACCATCGCGTACACTCTGGCCTGGCCCTGGGGCTTCTTCTGCTCGGCCCGGTCTCGATCTCTAGACCCAGAAGTAGACTCACCAGCTCTACCTCCAGAGCTACCCCTGCTCCTCTCGGCCTGAGGGCACTCAGCAATCCTGTGGTCCAAGGAGCCGCACTTGAAGCAGGCTCCTGACTTCCTATAGCAGTCCTGACCTCTGTGAAACTTTCCGCAGACCCGGCACTTCGGAGCGGGAGCTGACGAAGACGAACCACCTCTATCTCGCGAACGGTCCCCAGAATGGTCTCCAGCTCGGTCTCCAGTAGACTGCTTCTTCTGAGAAGCAGACTGATCCCTCCTGTCGCTCTCGTCGGACCTCTGCTTCCTCTTCTGGTCCTTCCCTCCAGACTGGCGACCTCTCAAGTCAGCCTCTACCAACAGGGCGACATCAGCTACGTCCCTGAAGGTCTTGTGACGTAGAGGCGTCACAGCAGAACGGATATCAGGCCTCAGGCCGCTCTCAAACTTCCTGGCCTTCCTATGCTCGTCAGGCTCAGGTGCAAACTTCGACAGGCTGATGAACTTCCTGACGTACTCCTCCACACTCATATCCCGACCTTGGCGTAGTCAGTTATACTCCAAGATGCGCTGGTCCTTATAGACGTCGGGGTAGAACTGCTTATTGAACTCCCCAGTGAACTGCTCCCACGTCCAAGGCTGTGCGAATCTGCCCATCACTGACCTCCACCACTTCTTGGCTTCGGCCTTGAAAAGAAAGGTGGCGAAGTCCACCTTCTGCTCCTCCTCTGTAACACCCCATCCAACATTTACATACTTCAATAAACTGCAGCGGAATTACAAACCTCATCACATTACTTAACTTGTTGGTGTTACACGCCGTTAGCCACCCACGTGGCTAACAAGGCTAATCCATATACATTGTACCGGTCTTGAATGGCTAAATTCCCGAGCACTATACATTATTATCCCTTTCCATTAACAACAACAAATATACACCTTCAACTATAACCGAGTATTTGTACTGGGTGCCGACAACAACATCGGTCTTACTACCCTACTGTATACACACTTAATGACTACCCATGTACAATGACTACCCGTCCTACTCTCGAACGTCTTCCAGCACTTCGTACCTGAATAGGAAAAGAAGAGAAAGGGTGGCCCCAAGGGCTCAGCACCTTTGCTGGATGGTATCCCGCAGCCCACATGCTACCGGGCCACGCACAACTAATTGTCGTCTTAGCATGCAGTTGATTATATTTCAAATCATGCATGTGACAATAAACACACACACTACACTTAACATTTCGCCTCAATGGGCTCAACAATCGGATAATATATCCTTACTTAATAAGTCACTCTTGGTATTCATTATCCCTAGAGTGTTCCTCCTCTAATGGAGCTACTAACTTCCTTAATAGGCGACACATACCCTTAATCGGGTTATCCTTAAACGCCTCTTATCACAACTGGGAGTCATATCCATGATCCACACACTCCACATTATACAACACACTTCACATTATACAACACACTTCACATTATACAACACACTTCACATTATACAACACACTTCACATTATACAACCTACAACATACACTACATCACACTTAACACACACTTTGCATGTTTCTACTTGTGCACAACCTAATGCCGCAATGAATACTGCATCACAACAAGCACATAACACAACCCGGGAATGGTTCGCTTAGGACCGACCCAAACATTGTTTACACACTGGTGAGCCTAGAGAATGTTGCCAGTCTCATGATAAGCTCGTTATACAATAACAACAACACTCATTACCGTCCTATTAGTTGGACGAGTAACTTAAGTTAAGGCGGTTCGGGTTTGGAGGCCCTAACACACCACACAAACACATGTTCCCCCTAAACCGATCATAAGTCAGAATAGCCAAGCTTTGGAGTAAGCTAATGGGAGATCATAACCCGTGAGGGAAACAACCATAACAAGAGAAGGGTAAGCTAGGAAGGATACCCTTCCCCAAACACGCGCGACCGGCCAAACCGGATTCCTCACTACTGTTAGTACATACTTACTTTAGCAATACTTAGAACCCCACTATGGAGCCTGTCACATAACAACTCATACAGTATTACAACTGGGTTAAACATACAAGGGAGATCCCTTCATTCACATACACATAACACACAATTACACACGCATAGCTGGTTAGCACGTCCCATGGTTCGGGTCGTTTACTCCGAATACCGACTCTCAAGTGATCCTAGACTCAGTTAACTAAGGTTAACACTGCCGAGGTTAAATGGTATCGGAGTTGAACACGCCACATATATGAATTACTGTAAACTCATTACATGTTTTATCTACACACGTGGCAAACATACAGAAACACTTGGCATACAAGCCGGTGTAATCCGGTAGGACGCAGGTTGCAAGAACCATACCTGTCACCGGAGTCCACTTATCCTGTCCATTTATGTTCCTCGAGCAATTCTCGAACAACTGTTAACATCACACGTGTTTTCATTAACATCGGGGTTTGCTTGATCATTTAATGTCAATGCTTAATTTTTTTCCCGTTAACTTAGTTACATAACTTAACATTTTAACTTGTTTTACTCTCACATTTTAATACAACTTTTAACCCACTTAGTGTCATTAAAACCTCCCCTAACATGTCCTTAACATCCTTATAACATCATTACCTACCAATCCCCATCATCACATATCATTTCATAACCTCAACCATGTTTTTGGTCCGACCGACCCACCGACCGACCCACAGCTGGGTCGGTCCATTACAGAACCCTTTTACTTCCTTCCTTATAATCATGCCCGTCCGACCCACGTCCGACCCACCATTCTGGGTCGGTCCATGTGCGAACATTTTTCCACCTTTGAAACTTGACCAACCGACCCATGTCCGACCCACCCTTTTGGGTCGGACCATTACCGAACACTTTCCTAACATTTAACAGAGGCTCGACCGACCCACAAACTGGGTCGGCCCCTGGGTCGGTCGCCTTCTAAACTTACCAAAACTTTGCCAAATCTTCACCAAACTTCTCCTAAGGCCTCTTAATGTGTTCTAACATCATTTGGCACTTCAAACACACCCTTAAGATATTCTTAAACACTCACAAAACTATTTTTCCTAATTCCTTAAACCTTTACTTATCTCCACAAAATTCCTAACACTTACAATGTTTTCTCCTTATGATTTCTAGGTGGCATTTCACCTATAATGACCACAATACCAAGGTGTTTCCTCTACACCTTATCATCACCTCTCAACTTCTTTTCTTACTAACTAAATCTCCTTTTTCACATCATACCTAGACATCACTTATTCCTTGAACACCAACCTTACCTAAACCTTAAACAACTTCTCCATGACTTTAACACATTCACAAAACACCCATTGAATTCCTAGAACTTCCAAGACAACACCTAAATCCTTGCATCACTCTAAATCACCTTAACACATGTTTTCTTCTCAAGTAAACATTTATTCACCTTTAATCCTTCCTAGTTCACCAAAACTCACTTACAACACTTAGAACTTCTTACACATTTTCCCAAATTTGGCCATAGCTCCTCTTGTATATACTCACATCCAAACACTTAGGTTTTTACCTTATTTCATTCAAAACACCTAAAATCCATCAAACACATTTTTATACACAAACCTCACACATTAAGCACTACATCACAATATAGTGCATAACTTAAATTGCTTGGCACTTAGGCCCTTAAATAACATGGCTCTTAGGCCCTTAAATTGCATAACCTTAAACACTGAATTTCCCACATAAATAATGCCTTTGACCTGCAAATACATACACCAAAACATATGTTCTTTTACTAGTCTCCTTGAGAACATTTTACTAGGTCACTTGCCATTGGCTCCTTAGGTATTTTATAAGCAAATCAAGCTCATTTTTCCTAAGGCATTTAAACTACATTGGGATAGTTTGTTTACCTCTTTTCCTCACAAATTTCTTTCTTGTTCCTTGTGAAACCGGTAGGGTATTTGGTTCCTTTTCAACTATTAAACATTATACAAACAATAGAATGAGTATTCAAGCATTGTGCTTCACCTCATTGTAAACCCTAGTTACACATATTGTTTTAACACATTAAGGTAATTGTTTTACCTTGGAATTGGAAGAGAACTTGAACAAGTATCAAGAGAGGACTCCTCCTAGCCCTTGGAAGATTCAAATGAAGCTAAAACAAGCAAGATAAATACACCATTGTGAGGTGAATTTTCGGACAACATGAAAACATGGAGGAAACATGGATTTTCTTTGAGTTTCCTTACCTTGAAGCAAAGGAGAACAAGAATATGTGAAAAGATGGGCTCAAGCTCCTTCAATGGTGATTCTCCATGGCACCAAAATTGAGCTCTTGAAGATTTGAAAAGGTAGAAGTGTAGAGCTTGACCTAACTAAGACAAAATGGTCTTGGAATTTGATTTGGCCAAGGGAATCACAAGTTACAAGTGAAAGGAGATGAAGAATGAGTGTGGGCTGTTGGAAACCGATGGAGAGAGGTGGGAGAAGAAGACCACCGTGGGAAATGAAGGAAGAAATGAGAGAATGAAGATAACCTTTGCTTTTTTGAAGATATTTGTAAATTAAAAGCAAATAGTACTTTACTTTAAGCTTAAGTTTACTTATTTGATTTCTTTCACATGTTGGTGACTCACACCATGAAAAACCGGCCCCCATATGCCTAGGAGGGTATAATGGTCTTTGTTGACCAATTTAATTACTTATAACATTATATGTTACAAACTAGCTTATGAAAGTTACTATTCACAAACTAAGGCACATAGAAGTGAAATTTTTGATTTCCCACTAATATGGCCACCCAAATGTGATACTATATAGTACACATGTTAATTAAAGAGTAATGATGGACATTTAGCCATTCAAAACTCATTTACAAGACAATTTTTCAAAAACGTGCTTTAAGACTCCTTTAAGCACATTTTGTGTTTTAACTTGTTTTCAAGCTTGGTTTTCTTTAGTAATTGATTTAATATGTTCATTAACATATAAATAAGGTATAGGTATGACCATTAGGTCTTATACACATTCATCCCAAGCTTAGAGCACATTTTTGCTCATATTGACTTTAAGGTATTTTCTTATGTTTTATTTGGTTTAACTGTCCACCAAAGTTTCTTAAGGACTTATTTAGCCTTATTAAATCATAATTAAATGTTATCAAGTCTTGGTAGGCTCTTTGGGTCCTAACCAAGTTCACTCATGGCTTAGAGCATGTTTTTGCTCAAACTGTGTCTTAATGCTTTATTGCACTTTACTATATTTTAAATTGTCCACTGATGTTTCTAAGGCACTTTTAGCCTTTATATGACATGGTTTGCTATTTAAACCACCTATCAAGGTTTGGGGTATTTCAATCTACCCCCCTTAAAAGAACTTCGTCCTCGAAGTTCACACTTTCCCACACATCATTAAATCAGAATACGGGGATTACTTGGAAATAAACTTCCATAACCAAACACACTTTACATCACAACCTCGGACTTGATGGTCCGGGCAACACATTCACATCCACATAACATAACATATCCAAATGATAACCTCGGACTCAATGGTCCGGGTATCTTAACAACATTTACACATACATAACAACCCCTTTGACTCACTGGTCTTGGGTAACATAACAACATTTGGACACATAGGTCCTGGTAACATAACAGTCTTTAGACACATAGGTCTATGTAACACCACACATTTAGACTCATAGGCCTTGATAGTATACACTTTAGGAAATCCAAGTCAAAACAACATTCATTACACATACCACACAACATGTCAGAGCATGTATAGCAATCAAAATATCCTTGATATTCACTATGATCCCGCAGAACCCGGTCGCGATGGACACCTTCCGTCCCCGTGCCTTTGGGAGTTTAAAACAATCACTTAAATTTAAAATTTCTTTGTGAGGTTAAGTAAGAGAACTTTAATTACGTAAAGTATCCATCAACGTTTTATAAATACCAATTTAAAATCCTTTTGAAAACACACACAACTCCAAGTCCAACTTAAGCTCTTTGCTTCTTTTATTAGCGTGGTTATTCGTGACCACTTATAGGGAGTTTCAAGAGTCATCCAACCCTGATGTGATCAGCATCAGTGTTGAACTATCCTTCCACCCGAATTTGTGTTCGGCTTCCCTTGATCACATGCAATCAAGTTCCACCTCCCACTTCATTTTCAAGCATCAAGTAAGTCACTCATTTCCAATTTTCTATCTTTCGAATCATTCTAGTCATGATCACACATCTCCAAAGGATAGAACTCCGTCTATCAGTTACCTCCATTCACTTTTAATCCTGTTGCCTAGGGAATCTTATTCTCACTAGGTTCTATGTCGGTATCATGCCCTTTCATACATCACTATAAAGTATATATATATATATATATATACACATATATTTTATCCAAAATACAACACACCTGATCTTACATTTATACACTGTCGGGGCTTTTGTTCCCCTGGGAGTTTATCTACTCCCCACACTTGTACAATCACACACAACTGTTAACAAACACACACACTTATCACAATGGTATTCGCATCTTCTGTGCGCAGTTACCACAATTAAACCAGAATGAATGTGTTACGTAACACACACACCAATCATCAAAACAAACAATAATTTTGTGCTATGCACAATATGAGTCACACACACTACGTACACTTGTACGGTAATATACACCAAGTGGTTTTGCGCTCTACCCCCCTTAAAAGGGATTACGCCCACGTAATCAATCACTAAACATTGGCTTAAATGTTCTGCCGTCGTGAAGTGTTTTAACTTCCATGCGGTCTATTACATAATGGATTCTGATTAGAGGATCTTAACCATATTGGCGGTTTAGTTCCTAAACCAAGAATTCTCATTGGAGTTTGTTTAAACTCTTAGTTGGTTTCGATTCTGACCTGTTAGGCTTCTAGGCATTAATAATTAACCATTCACTCATGTTCACCATGTACATTCAACACTTGATCACTGGCTCACTAGTTTCTGCTGCGAAGCTTTAATAACTGTAGAGCTTAATTGCTCCCTTTTGTTATTCTTACTGTATTGTACATCCCCAACTGTCACCTTCATCTTGGTAACAATGGTTTCTCAACCGACGCGTGGTATCTCTTACCGTTAGCGAATTCGGTGAGTTATAAACTTTCTATCTACTTCCATAAGAATTTACTGTGTATACAACTATGTATTTCACAATGATTGACTTGTTTCATTCCGACTTACTGTCGGTTGAGTTTGAGCTACTACCTAGTGTGTAGTGCTCTCTCAGCTATTTACAACCTTTGTGGTATATTCCATACCGATATTTGGCAGCTAGTGCTACTGTAGTCACTTACTGTTAATCATATCTCCACGTTTGGTTTTGTACAAGTACTTTTTATTGGTGCGGCCTTGCATTTCCTATGCATTGTCCATTATAACATTATTTGTCCTGTTTCCAATTCCTAGCTATCTCATTCGATCATTACTGCGCAAGTGCAATACCAAAACACTCAGTCATACAGAGTGCAGAGGCGTAAACTCTTGACAGTAAATCCCTTATGCGATTCGCCATGGAATTCACACTGAGTTCCTCATCACACAGTACCTACCACTGGCTTATTGCCCAGTCTGTTTAATATCACTTATCTTGCATCTCCACTGAGTTTAACTCATAACTGGTCTTATCTGTTACATTATCGTTCAACAACATTTATACAACGGTCGCTTGTTGCGCACCGTGCTCTCACTTATTGTATAACATTAACTCACATAGTATTCACTGTCACATTAACTTCCACACATAAATTTTCATTATTCATATTATGGTTCATCACTTATTTGGATGACTACTGAATGCTCCTTGAGCATCGATCATTCGAGTCACAAACCGGCGTTATTCAGCCAGGTGCTTCACTTTATCCACACATACTATTAAGCTAACTGCTCTTTTTCAGTAATAACGTCGTCCATCCTTAAATATTTCTTGAACTTGGTTCACATAACTACTGCTCCTGCGGTTTCAGAATATCGAGAGGTGTCCCCACTCTTAATGCAGTGGTTTGTTTACCACTCTATCCACTTATACAACATAAACTTCTACCATCAATCGAATTTATATAACATATCTTGCTTATGGCTTATAAGCCTTATTTGCCTTGAGCTGGGCTCATTGTAGGCTGTCCACACACATGTACTCCTCTGTACTACATTACATGGTTTGAATATTACATTGGGCTCCATGACAAGGTCGTTGCATTCCGTTTCCTTTCATGGGATGCCCCTTAGGATTGTCAGTCCGTCTCCTGACAACTTATGTCTAAACTGGGTTTTAGTTTCAACCCTCGTGCTTCTGTCATGCATTTCATTCAACAATTGTTGATGTGAACACCCTTCAAGGATTGATCCTGGGTGTGGTTAAGTTATGCCTTTACATTTGGCTCACACTTATTGGTACATTCCGTTAGCTACGCCTTTCGCGTTCTTTACTGGTTATTATCTTCTTCTGTGAAGATTAACATTTTCTGGTAGTGTAGGTACTTATTCTGGGAATTTATCCGTTCATTGCACATTAATGTGTCCACATTAGGCATCTGCTTGCCATGTACAGGCTGGGTCACCATTCCAGCTATAATGTTTATCCCTAAGGATCCTTAAGACATTGAGATGTCTTTACATAACTGTTTGTGCCCTTCGCACTCGCTAACTCTTAAACATTTCCTTGAAAGGAATTCACTAATCCTTTTAGTCTTGCTAACTTAACTGAATTCCTTAACTTCAACTATTCCTTGTAATCCTTAGCTCTTGCTTGATTTATACTGCTGACCGTAGACGGAGTCGACTACTTCCCGTGTTTCAGACTCTACTTGTATACATATATGGGGTATCATACTGATACATTACTACTTACCCAACTAACCCATAAGTAGGTCTGTCAGGCCCACAAGCTCCTATCGGAGTGCGGTCGTCCCACAACACAGTTGGTACACTCGTAGTGTCCGTCACACGCCTAGGTGAAGTATTCTGTTGTCAACTCCCTTATATTGTCCCGTGACAATATTCATTCCATGCTTCCCGAACTCAATCGAGGGAAAGTTTATCCATTGTTGTATCCTTGTCAACTGTCCTTGGTTTTACTGGTTTGGTTTAAAAGAAGGTTGGAAAGAAGTGTTGGTTTGAAAGAAAATCTGGTTTTGAAAAGAAAAGGGTTTGAATAAATCTGGGTTTGAAAGAAAATTTTCATGGTTTCACAACATCTTCTTACCTTAGTCAAGTCTAGCTTCTTGCTGACTGGTGTACTTCCAATTACAAAGGTCAGGCTGTTAAGCCCTTCCATGGTTAAAATGTTCACACTTAACTTCGTGGTACATTACTAAGTACTCGTAGTGGTTATAAATTTCCCGAACAGCCCTGTTATAGCAGCACTTGCTATGGCAAGTGCGCCATGCCAACTGGCTATCGGTTTAACACATACTGGTTATGGTATTGTCTTTACCCATACTGTCAATAGTGGCCTTGTTGGCCCTCACTGATCTTACTGTTTTGATAATAACTCTTCTAGGTGACTTCTCACTGTCTTCACCTAACGATCATCAACTAGGGTGTTTCCCATTCTGGGAGACCCCTTTGTCTTAGTATTGTATCCTCCTTATAGCCCGTTCCACGTATTTATCGCGGTTACTGAGACTTGTCTCTTGTTTGGGCACTACGTTGTAGTTCCTTTGTCGGTTGGTATACCGTTGGTGTTTTATTCATCAACTGTGGTTCCGTAGACACTTGTCTCGGGTGTTATTAATCCATTTCTTGCCTGTTGCACGGTAGGTGCGTTGCAAGCTGGTTATTCTCGACTGCTCTGCATGTCGACCCAGGTTGCCGGAAATTCTATTCTCCAATACACAAGATCCTTCATTCATTGCTATGAAATGCGGTCAACATTATTCAGATGGAGACCGTCTCCGGGATTCCCAGTTTTCGGGATCTACCGTATGACAGGTTCTCCGTACCCTAAGGGTATTTAATAACAGCCAGATCGGGTATCCCCGAGTAAGAGAGGACTTCCATCTCTCTGGCGTTGTTTCCCCAAGTTATATACAGGGATTGTGGAGGGTGGGATGGACATTGTAGGTTTCCAGTAGTCACTGGTAGTTCCTATCTAGCGTATCTCTCACGCTATCACTCAACCCTTAACCCAAAGTACTTAAATCCTAACTCGGTACTTCCTAAGCTCGGTAATTCAGTCATCAGAGCGATACTTCGCTCTGATACCACTTTTTGTAACACCCCATCCAACATTTACATACTTCAATAAACTGCAGCGGAATTACAAACCTCATCACATTACTTAACTTGTTGGTGTTACACGCCGTTAGCCACCCACGTGGCTAACAAGGCTAATCCATATACATTGTACCGGTCTGATGGGCTAAATTCCCGAGCAACTATACATTATTATCCCTTTCCATTAACAACAACAATAATATACACCTTATCAACTATACCGAGTATTTGTAAACTGGTGCCGACAACAACATCGGTCTTACTACACCTACTGTATATACACACTTAAATGAATACCCATGTACAATGACTACCCGTCCTACTCTCGAACGGCTTCCAGCACTTCGTACCTGAAATAGGAAAAGAAGAGAAAGGGGTGGCCCCAAGGGGCTCAGCACCTTTGCTGGTATGGTAATCCCGCAGCCCACATGCTACCGGGCCACGCACAACTAATTGTCGTCTTAGCATGCAGTTGATTATATTTAAATCATGCATGTGACAATAAACACACAACACTTAACATTTCGCCTCAATGGGCTCAACAATCGGATAATATATCCTTACTTAATAAGTCACTCTTGGTATTCATTATCCCTAGAGTGTTCCTCCTCTAATGGAGCTACTTCCTTAATAGGCGACACATACCCTTAAATCGGGTTATCCTTAAACGCCTCTTATCACAAACTGGGAGTCATATCCATGATCCACACACTCCACATTATACAACACACTTCACATTATACAACACACTTCACATTATACAACACACTTCACATTATACAACACACTTCACATTATACAACCTACAACATACACTACATACAACACTTAACAACACTTTGCATGTTTCTACGTGCACAACCTAATGCCGCAATGAATACTGCATCACAACAAAGCACATAACACAACGGGAATGGTTCGCTTAGGAACCGACCCAAACATTGTTTACACACTGGTGAGCCTAGAGAATGTTGCCAGTCTCATGATAAGCTCGTTATACAATAACAACAACACTCATTACCGTCCTATTAGTTGGACGAGTAACTTAAGTTAAGGCGGTTCGGGTTTGGAGGCCCTAACACACCACACAAACACATGTTCCCCCTAAACCGATCATAAGTCAGAATAGCCAAGCTTTGGAGTAAGCTAATGGGAGATCATAACCCGTGAGGGAAACAACCATAACAAAGAGAAGGGTAAAGCTAGGAAGGATACCCTCTCCCAAACAACGCGCGACCGGCCAAACCGGATTCCTCACTACTGTTAGTACATACTTACTTTAGACAATACTTAGAACCCCACTATGGAGCCTGTCACATAACAACTCATACAGTATTACAACTGGGTTAAACATACAAGGGAGATCCCTTCATTCACATACACATAACACACAATTAACACACGCATAGCCGTGGTTAGCACGTCCCATGGTTCGGGTCGTTTACTCCGAATACCGAACTCTCAAGTGATCCTAGACTCAGTTAACTAAGGTTAACACTGCCGAGGTTAAATGGTATCGGAGTTGAACACGCCACATATATGAATTACTGTAAACTCATTACATGTTTTATCTTACAACGTGGCAAACATACAGAAAACACATTGGCATACAAGCCGGTGTAATCCGGTAGGACGCAGGTTGCAAGAAAACCATACCTGTCACCGGAGTCCCTTATCCTGTCCATTTATGTTCCTCGAGCAATTCTCGAACAACTGTTAACATCACACGTGTTTTCATTAACATCGGGGTTTGCTTGATCATTTAATGTCAATGCTTAATTTTTTCCCGTTAACTTAGTTACATAACTTAACATTTTTAACTTGTTTTACTCTCACATTTTAATACAACTTTTAACCCACTTAGGTGTCATTAAAACTCCCCTAACATGTCCTTAACATCCTTATAACATCATTACCTACCAATCCCCATCATCACATATCATTTCATAACCTCAAACCATGTTTTTGGTCCGACCGACCCACCGACCGACCCACAGCTGGGTCGGTCCATTACAGAACCCTTTTACTTCCTTATAATCATGCCCGTCCGACCCACGTCCGACCCACCATTCTGGGTCGGTCCATGTGCGAACATTTTTCCACCTTTGAAACTTGACCAACCGACCCATGTCCGACCCACCCTTTTGGGTCGGACCATTACCGAACACTTTCCTAACATTTAACAGAGGCTCGACCGACCCACAAACTGGGTCGGCCCCTGGGTCGGTCGCCTTCTAAACTTACCAAAACTTTGCCAAATCTTCACCAAACTTCTCCTAAGGCCTCTTAATGTGTTCTAACATCATTTGGCACTTCAAACACACCCTTAAGATATTCTTAAACACTCACAAAACTATTTTTCCTAATTCCTTAAACCTTTACTTATCTCCACAAAATTCCTAACACTTACAATGTTTTCTCCTTATGATTTCTAGGTGGCATTTCACCTATAATGACCACAATACCAAGGTGTTTCCTCTACACCTTATCATCACCTCTCAACTTCTTTCTTACTAACTAAATCTCCTTTTTCACATCATACCTAGATCACTTATTCCTTGAACACCAACCTTACCTAAACCTTAAACAACTTCTCCATGACTTTAACACATTCACAAAACACCCATTGAATTCCTAGAACTTCCAAGACAACACCTAAATCCTTGCATCACTCTAAATCACCTTAACACATGTTTTCTTCTCAAGTAAACATTTATTCACCTTTAATCCTTCCTAGTTCACCAAAACTCACTTACAACACTTAGAACTTCTTACACATTTTCCCAAATTTGGCCATAGCTCCTCTTGTATATACTCACATCCAAACACTTAGGTTTTTACCTTATTTCATTCAAAACACCTAAAATCCATCAAACACATTTTTATACACAAACCTCACACATTAAGCACTACATCACAATATAGTGCATAACTTAAATTGCTTGGCACTTAGGCCCTTAAATAACATGGCTCTTAGGCCCTTAAATTGCATAACCTTAAACACTGAATTTCCCACATAAATAATGCCTTTGACCTGCAAATACATACACCAAAACATATGTTCTTTTACTAGTCTCCTTGAGAACATTTTACTAGGTCACTTGCCATTGGCTCCTTAGGTATTTTATTAAGCAAATCAAGCTCATTTTTCCTAAGGCATTTAAACTACATTGGGATAGTTTGTTTACCTCTTTTCCTCACAAATTTCTTTCTTGTTCCTTGTGAAACCGGTAGGGTATTTGGTTCCTTTTCAACTATTAAACATTATACAAACAATAGAATGAGTATTCAAGCATTGTGCTTCACCTCATTGTAAACCCTAGTTACACATATTGTTTTAACACATTAAGGTAATTGTTTTACCTTGGAATTGGAAGAGAACTTGAACAAGTATCAAGAGAGGACTCCTCCTAGCCCTTGGAAGATTCAAATGAAGCTAAAACAAGCAAGATAAATACACCATTGTGAGGTGAATTTTCGGACAACATGAAAACATGGAGGAAACATGGATTTTCTTTGAGTTTCCTTACCTTGAAGCAAAGGAGAACAAGAATATGTGAAAAGATGGGCTCAAGCTCCTTCAATGGTGATTCTCCATGGCACCAAAATTGAGCTCTTGAAGATTTGAAAAGGTAGAAGTGTAGAGCTTGACCTAACTAAGACAAATATGGTCTTGGAATTTGATTTGGCCAAGGGAATCACAAGTTACAAGTGAAAGGAGATGAAGAATGAGTGTGGGCTGTTGGAAACCGATGGAGAGAGGTGGGAGAAGAAGACCACCGTGGGAAATGAAGGAAGAAATGAGAGAATGAAGATAACCTTTGCTTTTTTGAAGATATTTGTAAATTATAAAGCAAATAGTACTTTACTTTAAGCTTAAGTTTACTTATTTGATTTCTTTCACATGTTGGTGACTCACACCATGAAAAACCGGCCCCCATATGCCTAGGAGGGTATAATGGTCTTTGTTGACCAATTTAATTACTTATAACATTATATGTTACAAACTAGCTTATGAAAGTTACTATTCACAAACTAAGGCACATAGAAGTGAAATTTTTGATTTCCCACTAATATGGCCACCCAAATGTGATACTATATAGTACACATGTTAATTAAAGAGTAATGATGGACATTTAGCCATTCAAAACTCATTTACAAGACAATTTTTCAAAAACGTGCTTTAAGACTCCTTAAAGCACAATTTGTGTTTTAACTTGTTTTCAAGCTTGGTTTTCTTTAGTAATTGATTTAATATGTTCATTAACATATAAATAAGGTATAGGTATGACCATTAGGTCTTATACACATTCATCCCAAGCTTAGAGCACATTTTTGCTCATATTGACTTTAAGGTATTTTCTTATGTTTTATTTGGTTTAACTGTCCACCAAAGTTTCTTAAGGACTTATTTAGCCTTATTAAATCATAATTAAATGTTATCAAGTCTTGGTAGGCTCTTTGGGTCCTAACCAAGTTCACTCATGGCTTAGAGCATGTTTTTGCTCAAACTGTGTCTTAATGCTTTATTGCACTTTACTATATTTTAAATTGTCCACTGATGTTTCTAAGGCACTTTTAGCCTTTATATGACATGGTTTGCTATTTAAACCACCTATCAAGGTTTGGGGTATTTCATCCTCAGAGCCCATCACCCGCAGCAAATCCTCGACCTCAGTCAACCAATGACTGGCCTCCTGGGGGTCTCCTACCCCATCGAACGATGGCGGCTTCAGCTTCATGAATTCCTGAAGCGCCTTCACATTTCTCCCTCCAGCATCTGCCCCAGCTGGGCCTGCTCCGCCAGCTGGTCCTCCTCCAGCTGGACCACCCCCTGCAGCCAGGGTCTGCATGAGCTGCGTCATGAACTGCTGAACAGCATCAGCCACATTTCCTGGAGGGTTCGTTGCTCTTCTTGGCGGCATTCTGAAAGTCCAACAGCAAGCAACAAGCTCGTGAACAGAACGAGGAAACCTCACTTGTAAACAGAACAGGTGAAAACACCCGTGAACAGAACGGGGAACATCACCCGTGAACAGAAGGATTCTACATAGCGCGCTACGAGACAGCGAAACCAGCCATCCAAAGGCTCAGACACAGAGATAACTAGGTCCCAAAATAGAAGCTTAAATACAGATAAGCATATGTGCACCAAAGGCACCAAAAAGCACATAGATGGCTTGGAAATCAGAAGGGGAATCCAACCCCGCAAACGGAAGTCAAAACAGAGCTCAAACGAGCAAGTTATGGTCAAAACAATACCATGTCTAAACTTGTGTCCGGACATCAATGTTCGGACACAAGTCGAGACTCAGAAGTCGAAAACAGACAGATGTCCGAACATGTGTCCGAACTACGAAGTTCGGACACAGGTCGAACATTAAAACAGTAGTAGAGACAGAGGTGTCCGAACATCAATGTTCGGACTGATGTTCGGACGTTCTTCGGAAACAAGTACGCGCAAAGTCCGAACTTGTGTCCGGACATCAATGTTCGGACACAAGTCGAAGCCAAAATCAGAGAATGCAGAAGGTTGTGTCCGAACTTCAAATCTCGGACGGAAGTTCGGACACGGCGAAAACTTCAGAGAATTAAAGCGCAAAAGGGCATGTCCGAACTTCTAAGGTCGGACCGAAGTTCGGACATGCCGAAAAACTCAGAAGACCGAAGCGATTTTCACACAGACAGAGGCATCAAAACAATGTCAAAACATTATAAGTTTTCAGAAAACAGCCTTGGGGGTTTGTAGGCATTAAAACGACGTTAAACAGACAGTTCACAATCACAATCAAAGACAGAACGCAATCTGAATTCAGAACCGGAACGAAACTCCCCAAGGCTGAACACACTAATTGAATCCATCAGCCACCTACCTCGAATTAACAGCAGACGAAATCCCAAATCTGATGCAGAGTCCAAACCAACGCTGAGCCCCGAAAAGCAAACCGGCGACACAATCCAAAATGCTGCACAAACCTCTGACTGAACACAAATGCAACCTCGAATCAGAAACGCAAACCTAAACCCTGAAACTGAAACTGCAATCCGTAACTGAAATACAATCCTCACCTGATTCTGCCAACAAGGCAGCGGATTCGCGGACGACGTCAACAGCAGAAGAGAATCGACAGAGCGCAAGAACCAACGCTGAACCACAATCAGATTGCAGAGGAAATCAGAACGAGGAGAACACCAGAACCAAAGGATTAAGGAAAGATGAATCTGTCACGCCTACCTCGAATGAACCAACAATTCGCAACGGCGGAGTAATTCACAGCAGAACTTGGATGCAGAGCAACGTTACAGAAGTCTTGACTGATCGAGAACAGGAACGGCGCAGAAAGAAGAGAGAGAGAAGAATGAAGAGAGGAGCGTATGATCGTGAGAACGTGATTTGAAGAGAGAGTAATTAAGAGGATATGGGAATAAAATAGGTTAAGGGAATTAATATGAGGTTAACTCACCAGAAAATAAAATGGATGGGGAAAAGACCTCCTCGTCCCTAACTTCCTTAATAAGGACTTCCATGTCCTAAATTCAAAATGGACCAACTTAACGAATCATTGAAACGAAATAAAACTGCAACGAACTTGGGTTATAACACAGTTACTATCATTTGATTTTGTGAATGCAATGCATGTGATGAAGGAATTGATGAGGATACCTGATATGCTATGTCATGCTTTGCAACTCAAGTCACAAGATATTGTTAATGCTTTGTCTCTAGTATCTACTACAAAGACATTAATCCAAAAATTAAGAGATGAAAAGTCGGAATCATTGTTGAAAGATGTCATTTCATTTTGTGAAAGTAATGACATTCCAATCCTTGATATGAATGGAACTTACATGGATCTCATTCGTTCTCGTCTCAAGAAAGACAATGTAACCGTTGAGCATCACTATCGAGTTGATGTGTTTATTGCTGCTGTTGACCATCAGTTGCAGGAGTTGAACTCAAGGTTTAATGAGACTGCAATAGAGCTTCTTCATCTAAGTGGTTCTTTAGATCCAAGAAACTCATTCATATCCTTCAATGTGGGTGACATAGTTAAATTGACAACAAAGTTCTATCCTTCTGATTTTACTGAACAAGAAAGAATTCATCTAACACAGGTGTAACATCCTAACCGCTAATCCTTCCAATATCCTCTAACTGTTCCCATATTTACTTTACACACAACGGAATACTTACTTACTCCCCGCGGATGGTACACCGCCGTCAGCCATTCAAAGACTAACAAGGCTACTACTACTTACAGTAACGGTCTGACGATTAGAATATACCGAGTACATAATACTTACCTTACAACGCCAAATACTTACTTACACTTTGTTTACCGAGTATCCAAAAATATACGAATTACATTCCCATTCCATAAGGCTATACCAAAAATTACGAGATTGTACATCTACTCATTCTATCCAATCACAAATTCATTATCCAAAAAGGTGTACCACATGGTACACCGGCTACTCAAAAGGCCTAAGCCGTGTACAACTCAGTACACCATTTAAATCTGCTATCTACTCCCAAAAAGAGTTCACCTCGGTCTTACCACGACCTTCAGTTCTCACGAGTACCTGTAGAATAAAAACAGTGCCCCAAGGGGCTCAGCTTACGCTGCATATGATAACCGCAAACCCCGCAAACTAGCGAGGGTACGCCAACTATTTGGTCTAATACATGCGGTTCGTTTCATTCATACATACATACATGCTCTTATACAATACAATACATCCATTTCATCAAACATACATACATTCAAGCATACAAGGAAGACATTATAAGTCGGCTATTCATACTTACCGAATACTCACCGCAATATGGAGATACACTTCTCCAATACATACACAAGGCTTGTTAGCTTCTTTACACACCCGGGTTTGTCGGGTGTATAATACTCTTTTACTTGAGGTCAATGACTTACACTAGTCAAGACCATTACTCATACAATTACTTTACTTACTTACTTACTCAAGTCAAGTTGGTATGACCTCCGGGCAGAGACTACTATATCCCACCACCGGGCTTTAGGGTGGCTCACCAATCTAGGATGCTACCCATTCAAGGGGTTTGGTCCATAGAAAGGATTAAGGCTAGGATTTGGATCCAACCTCTTGTGTTTCCTTATCCTCACGCGTGGCCGAAACTATATCGGACTTCTACTCATTCCGTTTTACTCATTACTCATGTTAGGAGTTAGATGGTTAGGAATTAGTAGAAGTCATTACTTCCATACCATATGTTAATACACTACACAAGTACGCATCATTTACACATACACTTCATCCTCATTCATGTATTTCATGAATTATACAAACTAAATGTTCAAGAGAATACAACAAGAACAATATAGCTCAAACACAACTATGTGCAATAAAAGTCCGATTCGGGCATTTATCTTATTTGGGTGATCACATAAGCACACAAATCGGGGTAACCAAGTTAGGATACAGAGCATGAGGAAATCATACCGTTCACCGTCGTACTCGTACTACCGGGTTCCTTCGGTGTTCAACAATTTGATTCCTATACATACATGTAGTTGTATGATCAATGATCTATTATTGATCCAACTTATTCCTTCATTAATACTCCTAATGTACACTTACTACTTCTTTACATTCATACCTGATTATAAAAACCATTCCTTTCTTATTACTTTTTAAACTTGTTTTCCTACTCTTGTGCATACTTTCTTACCATCTTCATCCCATTAATGATGCACTACTATATATACATATGCATATGTGTATAGGCATATATATATACCTAAGATTACTCTAATCATATTATTTTTTTTATTTTTATTTTTTATTTTTTTGTTTTGACTCGACCGACCTTACCTAGGGTCGGACCCAAGGTCGGTCGAAGTCAGTAAGTTGCATCGCTGGAAAAATTCAGGCCCGACCGACCTTGCAAGTCCGGTCCCCAAGGTCGGTCCATGTCAGTAAGTTCTGGTTTCGAAAATTTAAGACCCGACCGACCTTGCAAGGTATGTCCCAAGGTCGGTCCAAGTCAGTGAGTTTCTGGTTCGAAATTTATGCTTCGACCGACCTTGCCAAGTCCGGTCCCAAGGTCGGTCGAAGTCAGTAGACTTCCCGTATTTGTAATTCAAGGCTCGACCGACCTTGCAGGTTCGGTCCCAAGGTCGGTCCGGCCCAGTACTTTTGTTTTAAAATCTGTTTTCAGTTCTTTACTTTCCCATTGCTTTCCCAATCTTTACCAATACATTCCCACATGTTTTAACACTAATTAAACCCTCTAAATCACCTTAGTTCATCCACCAAATTCCTTACTCATCTCTAATTCCACTTATACAATTTTTTCCTCACTTCATTTCAGCACTTATATTAGTTTTTACTCCTCCTTTGCTATAGATTTTTAAAGTCACTTCTACCATTCAATACTTCCTCAACTAACTAATGCCACTACTAGCATTCTAATTGCCTTACCTCACATCCTAGTTCCATCCCATTATCTAGCCCCTTTCCAAATCTGTTTTCAAAGTGATTAAACACTCACAACAAGTACCAAAATACACCTAGTTATTGTCTAGGTTATTACCTCTTCTTACACAACTACGTCCTCTAATTTTCTAGACAAATTTTGACATAGTCTCCCCTATAATTCTCACTTTGCCCACATACATATCAGCTCACACATTCACTTCCTAATTTCCACATCAATCCAAACATTACAACACAATAATTTCCTGCACATACACATTCATTACCCAATGTTTCCCAAGCTTTAAACATCTTTTAAAAGACTTGAAAACTGTTTTATTCTCCTCTTCATTACACTACTACATGGCTACTACTCAAACCACATACATTACTCATTTTTAAGCACTTAAAAGCTGTTACAATACGATACACAAACCTACTCAAGGTAGGACCTTGTCTTGCTAGTTTTTTTTCTTTCCTTTCCTTCTCTTCTTCTCCTCTTTCATTCTTCTTTGTTCTCGGTTTTTGTTCAAGAAATGGGCAATGCTACAGCAACCCATACATACCAATACTAGTTTAGCACATTAACCTTAACTAACCCTAGAATTTAGAAGTTTTTTTAGAGTTTAGGAAAGGGCATTACCTTCAACCAATGAGTGAGGTCCTTGGTTAGCAAGAGAGTAAGATTTCTAGCCCAAAGAAGGAGCCAAAACCGGTTGGAATGCAAGGAACAAGGCATTCAAAAATCTGGAAATTTTCATAATGCACATAAGAGCTAGAAATGGTGGGTTTTCGAATTTCTTTTTACCTCACAACACCAAGGAGAAGAATGAGCTTCTAATGGTGGTCTCGAACCTTCAAATGAAGAATACCCATGGAGATGAAAATGGTTGTTTTTGATTTTTGGAAAGAGGAAAGTGCTCTCCTTGCCAAGGGGATTCCAATGGTATGATTTTTATAATTTTTGGACAAGATTTGAGCCTTCAAAAATGGGAGAGAAGGGGGCTGCTATGTGAGGAGTTCCAAATCTCCATGGGAGCTCAAGAGGAAGAAGAAGAAAATGAGAGAGAGGGGAAAACATGAGAGAGGAGTGGGTTGTGAGGAGAGAGAGTTTACTTTTTGTTTTTCTTTATTGTATTGTCCTTTTGTATATTAGGAGAGTGAAGAGAATGAGAGAGAGAGGGGCAATCGGCCACCTACAGCACACACACAAGATTTTTGCTTTTTATTTGAAAAGTGGACACATTAATTTTACTTATTTACACTCTCACCCCACAACTTCCCGATTGTTACAGTTTTTACTAACCGGAACCCGTTTTCTGGAATTTTCTCGTTTAATTAATTTTATTGGTTATAAACCTTCATTAATGTTAATTAATGACTATTTAGTTGACCAAAATCGTTATGAGTCTATTTGACCCGCTTAAAGTCGCGTTTTCCCGGTTTCCTCGAAAAACACGCTTTAAGGTTCGTTTATACTTTTAATCTATTTTAAGGATCCGTTTTCTTCGGGATTTGTTCCCTAACGTTTATTTAGATGTAATTAAGCCTTTAAAATTATAATTATCCTAATTAATCACTATTTTGAATTACGGGGTATTTCAATCTACCTCCCTTAAGGAACTTTGTCCTCAAAGTTGCTCAAGGTTTACGGTTTACTATTTCTACTCATTTAGCAAACTAATTGCCACAATGCACTTACTATCACCTCACAAGGTGTTCACAATTTCTACACGCAGAACCAAATAAAAAATGCCAAAATACAAAGCACATCACAATTCCAAGAATATTCACAATACAGAAAACCCTTGTGTCATATACCGTACAACACAAATGTATTACTCATTACACACATACCATACGCATTGTACCACATACTGGATACTACTAGCACTACACTGTGCCAATAAAATACAATTTGCACTACATGTGCCAACAAAACGTACTACAATACATACATACTATGCAATGCTAACCCGAAGTAATGCAAAAGCAAAATGGCTCTACCCCCTTAAAAGGGGTACGCCCCGTACCCTCCGTACTATACGGATGCTAGACATCTAGTTTAGAAATAGATTTGGGTACTTCTCCCTCATGGCGTCTTCTAATTCCCAAGTCGCTTCCTCGACATCGTGGTTAGACCACAAGACCTTCACCATTCGTACAGATTTATGGCGAGTGTCTCTTGTCTTCGTATCAAGTATTCGCAATGGAGTCTTGACATATCTCATCGTCGGCTCTAGGGATAGCTGCTCGGGTTCTAATACATGAGAGGGATCGGCTATGTATTTCTTGAGTTGTGATACATGAAAGACATCATGAACACGCCCCAATTCTTCATGTAATGCTAGCCTATAAGCCACAACTCCAATCCTCTCGGTAATCGTGTACGGACCTACAAATTTCGGGCTTAGCTTGCCCTTCTGGCCAAATCGAAAGACGCCCTTCATAGGTGAAACACGCAAGAACACTTGGTCGCCCACAGCGAACTCAAGGTCGTGTCGTCGCACATCCGCATAGGATTTCTGTCTATCTTGGGTTGCTTTTATGTTTGCTCGGATTTGTTGCACTTCCGCTTATACTTATTCTAAATACTCCGGTCCTATGATGACCGCTTCACTTGACTCATCCCAACACAACAGGGTACGGCAGGGTCTACCATACAAAGCTTGGAATGGCGACATCTTAATCAAAGCATGATAGATATTGTTATATGAAAACTCGATAAGATGAAGCTTATCAATCCAGCTCCCCTGGAAGTCTAAGGCACATGCCCTAAACATATCCTATAGTGTCTGGATGGTCCTTTCTGTCTGACCGTCGGTTTGTGGATGGAAGGCGGTGCTAAGCTTCAACTCAGTACCAAGCGCTTCCCGTGTTGCTCTCCAGTATCTCAAAAGAAATCTGGTATCGCGGTCAGATACTATGGTTTTCGGGACTCCGGGGTGTCGGATGATCTCCTTGTCGAATAGCTCAGCGAGCTTCGCCACCTTCCAGGTGTCCTTCATCGGTATGAATCAGGCAACCTTGGTGAGACGATCGACTACTACACAAATCATGTTGAGTCCTCCCCTTGCAGGTGGGAGTCCAACAATGAAATCCATGGAGATATCATGGAATTTCCACTCCGGAATTGGCATAGATTGTACCATTCCTCTCGGTCTTCGGTGCTCGAATTTCACCTTCTGGCATGTGAGACACCTCAGAACATACTCAGTCACGTCGAATTTCATCCCTGACCACCAGAAGTACCTCTTCACGTCTTTGTACATTTTAGAGGCTCTCGGATGGACATGCAATGTGGAACAATGTGACTCTCGCAGAATGCGATCCCTTAGCTCAGCATTGCTTCAGGGGACGCATAATCTGCCATTCAACCGGATCATACCATCTTCATGAAATTTGAAGTTGTACTTTCGGCTCTCGAAGGTACCATCAGTGATTTTCTGTCTGATCTCTGTGAAGTAAGTGTCGCTCAACTGAGCATCTTGCACCTCGTCAACCAAGCTAGAAGAAGCGAGTAGTGAATGGAGCGAGTGTTCTCGACGGCTCAGGGCGTCGGCTACAACGTTTGCCTTCCCTTCTTTATACTGGAGGTTGATGTCGTAATCTGATAGGAACTCCATCCACCTCCTCTGTCTTAGATTCAATTCCTTATGTGTGAATACATACTGTAAGCTTTTGTGGTCGGAGTAGATGGTGATGCTTACCCCGTAGAGGTAGTGTCGCCATATCTTCAAGGCGAAGACAATGGCTCATAACTCTAGATCGTGTGTCGGGTAATTCTCCTCATTTCAGCTGGCGGGAGGCGTAAGCTACTACCTTGCCAAGCTGCATGAGTACACATCCCATGCCCTTGCCCGATGCATCACAATACACCTCAAATCCCTCTATGCCCTCTGGAAGAGTGAGAATTGGCGGTGAGGTCAATGAGTCCTTTAGGCTCTGGAAGGATACCTCGCACTCGTCTGTCCACACAAACGGTGCATCTTTCTTCATCAATGATGTCATGGGCTTAGCGACTTTTGAGAAGTCCTTTACAAACCTCTGGTAATAACCAGCTAGACCAAGAAAGCTCCGGATGTTGGAAACAGTCTTAGGTCTAGGCCATGATCATACTGCTTCGATTTTGGATGGATCTATTGAAATACCCGTGCTCGAGATGACATGACCGAGGAAAGATACCTGATCTAGCCAAAACTCGCATTTGGAGAACTTCGCATACAGCTGGTTCTCGCGCAGTGTCTCAAGTACTCTTCTCAAATGATTTTCATGCTCTTCTATTGACTTTGACTACACAAGGATGTCGTCGATGAATACTACTACTGAAGTGTCCAGCTGATCACTGAATAACCGATTCATTAAGTCCATGAATTTGGCTGGTGCGTTAGACAAACCGAATGACATCACCGTGAATTCGTAGTGGCCATATCTTGTTCGGAATGCTGTTTTCTAAATGTCTTGCTCTTTGATAGCAATCTAGTGATATTCAGATCGGAGGTCAATCTTACAAAAGACTGATGCTCCCTTCAACTGATCGAACAGGTCGTCGATGCATGGCAATTGATACTTGTTCTTTACAGTCACCACATTCAATTCGCGGTAGTCGATGCAGAGGCGGAGACTACCGTCCTTCTTCTTAATGAAGAGGACCGGTGCTCCCCAGGGTGATACGCTCGTGCGTATAAACCCTTTATCGAGTAAATCACGTAGTTGCTCTTTAAGCTCTGTCATTTCTACAGGTGCCATATGGTATGGTGCCCTAGCGATGGGACCATTACCAGGTACAAGGTCGATTTCGAACTCTACTACTCTTTGTGGTGGCATACCAGGCAGCTCTTTCGAGAATATATCAGGGAATTCTGATACAACTGCTACATCATCACCGAATTCTGGATCTCTCTCCAAATCTTGCACATGGCATAAATACACATCATGTCCTTTTCTGAGCTCCCGGTACATTGCCATAGCGGAGATGACTGTAGTTGAAGGCTCTCTCGGTCTCTAGCGGTATGAAACAGTGACCCCAGACGGACACTTGAGCAGCAGTCGATGCTCGGCGCAGAGGATTCACCCCTTGTGCCGCTCCAACCAGTTCATTCCGATTATTAAGTTGAATCCCAACCCGTTGAATTCAATCAAGGAGATGGGAAACTCTTCATCTTTGATTCTAATTGTGGTGGTGTGGTAGTACTTGGTACATCTTACTCGCTCCTTCGACGGGAGAGTAACCAAGAAGTTTGGTAGCTCATCTGCGTCTAGCCCCAACCTCTTCGCAAATGATGGCGATACAAAGGTGTGAGAGGCGCCGGAGTCGAATAGTACTGAGGCTTCGATGTTGTTTACTAGGAAGGTTTCCGTTAGAATGGTGCCTCTTTTGCCGGCTTGTGCTTCGGTGAGGATACTCAGGTTACCTTCGGTACCGAGTCCACAACCTAATGATTCATAAGATTTATAAGAATTGGTGGTATCACGCATGTGGAATTTAATAACCAACACTGCTTTTATTGAATAAACCAACCATTATACATACTGTGTCTCTAATACACGTTACTACAGGGTTACATGCTACTACAAGATTAATACTTTCTAAAGGTTAGGTTCAGGCGTCCTGGTTTCATGTGTGTGGCATTGATTATTGCCGGTGGTTCCGTATTCAACTTGATCTTCTTGATCCTGTGATATAGCAACCTTGATTTTCCACCCATGATTAGAACATCTCCTGATCTCAATACCAGTTTCTCTGCGAGGTCCACACGCTTCTTCTCGCTATACAAGAATACGGCGTCATCACCAATGGACCAAGACACTATGGGCACTCCTTGTTCAAGAGATTCCGTTGTCTCGTCCTTATCTTGGTGTAAGTCAAGTCGTCCATCTTTCTCATAGAAGTTGACGATACAGAGGTCTGCTTCAAGTGCAGGGATTGGGTCGTCTTCACATCGTTGTGCGATTTCTACGGCTTGTGTAACAAGCGTTTGGTATTCGGTGGGTATTGATGGAGGTGTTGCTCCGTCTCCTGCTCGTGTCTTCTGGTATGTCTTGGTATAAGGGTTCCAATCCTTTCCCAAGCACATCATCTTCAGCTTCATCGTTGCTCCACCAGGGAATTCGGGTGTATAAAATCCTCCTAGACCCATTCCTAGTTCGTTGCATCGCCGGATGATTGAAATTTGTGCTTCAGATGTCAGGTATCCTTTTAATAAGATCATACCTGGGTGGATAACCTGACACTGCTCGTTGGTGAAGTGGTGAGTGGTGATGTCAGTGTCTTTATGAAGTGGGTTTGAAGGTATTGGGTAATAGATATGGAATTTCCCTAAGGTGGTAAATTTCATCTAGTGTGAGTTCTAGGCTCACCAATTCATTTCATGCTCAATACATACTTCAATTCTACTTACTCATGTTCAAATTCATACTTCGAGTACTTACGCATTCATGCATCTATTCATACAGGTTTTTCAATACTTAGACATGATCTTCAAGGATTAAGGGTTACGGTTAGTACCTAGGTCAGACTTAGTACCGGTCCCGTCACGGTCAATGATGTGCAAGGCCGGCTGCCTCTGCGGTGCGCCCTTCTGCGGACCTCGGAACCCTTGTCCCTGTGAGGTGTGCTGGGCCTGAGCATCGCCAGATGCAACCTCCTTGCCTTCACGCTGGTTATAGCCCTGATAGTTGCCCTTGGGCTTCGAGTTTTCTGGGCATGCATTAGCACGGTGCCCCGGCTTCGGGCAGTTGTAGCATCGGATCTCCCTTCCTTGGCAATCGGTGTCGGGATGATCCTTGTTACAGTTTCGGCACACATAGCTTCGGCCATCGTTTTGGCTCTTGCCATAGCCAGTACCAGAACATGTAGCTTCTATGTTAGCAAGGTTCGGTATACTTATACGAATTCACATACATATTACTTCACAAGTTACTAGTTCGGTTTCAGGTTCTTACCCTTGCAGGGCTGAGACCTTAGTGGCTTTGCTGCCACGGGTGTAGTGTAGGCTAGCTGTAACGGCTCAGCTGCCTTGCCCTTCTCAACATGGGCACTGCTGTCTCCAGAGGTGTTCTTCTTGTTTTGGTGAGAGTTGATAAGTGTCCAAATGAGCATGTTTTATGGGTGTATTTCATATGTTATATTAGCACTTTTCTTGCTCATTTCTCCACTTTGGTTAGTTTTCCTCTAGTTTATGTTTTATTGGTTATCTTACAGATTTATTGGTTAAACATGAGGAAAACCAAGCTAGGAGCAAAGTAGACGAAGAGACGAACGCATAGGCGCAAACGGATCTAAAAACGGAGCTCAAACAAAGAATCTGGAGCCTGTCGAAGTTTGCAGAACAAGATGAGACGAAATACATATGTCCACGTAGCCCCCACGCAGACACAAACGCGGGCAACTCATGTCCTTACGCGGACGCAAACGCGGACAGGAAACAAGGGATTGTGACCTTACGCAGACAGAAATGCGGACACAAACAGATCTCGCTAGGACATATGTGTCCGTACACGGACAGAAACACGGACACAAACAGATCTCGCTAGGACAAATGTGTCCGTACGCGGACAGAAACTAGGACGTCTCACGTCCGCATATGTGTCCGTACGCGGACACAAACGCGGACACGTGTAAAATGCGGCGCCAACTCCAGATTTCACGCGTTGTAGCTTTCGGCGCCGTCTTCTCCATTTTTCTTCTTCTCTTATCTGCGGCGCCTACAATTCATCCACCGCCTACCTTCAATCCCATCCACCCTTGTCTTCTTCTTCTCTTCTTCTATATATACTTACTCTTCTTCCTCTTCATTCTCCATTCATTCACCATCGAGCACCACAACTCAACATTCCAAATATCCCATTCCACCTCATATACACATATTCCACATAAAATTCCATACAACACCTCATCCCATAAAAACATTCCATTCCCATACCGTTATTCTGTCCAACCTCTATCCAAAATATTAGCAGTCAAAATAGTGGAGCTGAATTAATTATCTTTTCCAGATGATTTCTTTTACTTCTTATTCTGTCTTTTTAATTATGTTGGGCTAAGAGGATTTACTCCGGGTGAAGGTTAAATTATAGTTTGTTTAATTATGTAATCTATATTTTTACCGGCTTAATTAAATACAGTTTGTTACGATTAAAGCTTATCTCTCGCCTTTTTAATAAATTTCATGAATTTATTAAAATGCTTTACTAAGTCTATTTTAATCAGATCAGTGATAAATACACAGGTTAATTAATTGATAAATTTGTGGAAAACTTATTTTGATTAAATAAGTTAGTATTTTCAGATGCAAAATATAATTCCTCGCACTTAATCTGTTTACATGTGTTTTGCTCGAATCTAGATTAGACCGAGCATGTTCTGGTAAACGAGTCCTTTTGAGTCTATGATTTAGTCCTTAAGATAATAACAGGAATTTTGCCAAACTATTAAAATAAAACCGGTAGAGATAGCATAATTAATCAGATTATATAAACCTGAACCCGGAGTCCCGTTTAATTTATCTTCCACTCAGTTAATTTTATCTGCTACTTTACTTTATAAAAACAAGTACATTAATTCCCCCTTTTGTGACAAAGCTTAGGTCCTATATTATTTCATTTTAAGTCCCACGGTTCGATACCCGGCCGCTTCTGTCTACTATACTACTGCGACCGGGATTTGTTTGCAGCCCGACAGATATTTTGAGTTATTAATTTCTTTCTCAATTGTTTTAAATACACCAGTTCCAACCACTCACATTATCCTATCTACAAAATGGCGCCGTTGCCGGGGACTTGATTTATTCTAGTCCCTAAGCCCGGATAATTCACTTGCTATATTATAATATTTTGTTTATACTATTTTGTTTGTTGTTTATTTTATTTCTATTAATTTCTGTCATTTAATTATTCCAGCAATTTAAATATCGTATTAATTATAGTCATTAATTTTCCAATCATTTACTTTACTGTCATTTGTTTTCCGTCATCTAAATTTCCATTGTCCTTTAAATTTCAGTAATCTAATTTATGTCATTTAAATTCTGTCATTTAAATTTTCTGTCATTTAATTTCCAGTTCATTCAAATTACTGTCATTTAAATTCCAGTTCTTTATTTAATTGTCATTTAAATTCAGTTCTTTATTTTCTAGTCATTTAGATTACTATCATTTAAATTCTCTTGTCATTTAAATTCCAGCAATTTAATTCTGCCCTTTTTCTTTATTTTAATTTTATTATTTACTAAAACTGCATTTATTTTTATTCCTTTTTGTTTATTTATTTTCGGTTTATTTACTCTTGTTAAAAAAAAGTAGTTCTTTATTATATATATTGAATTGTTTCTTTTTAGCAGTTTAAATTCCCCCTTCCTATTTCTTTCCATTTCTATTTATTTTATCACATCACAAGTTTTCTTTTGCTGTTTTGAGTGGTGAATGCCTATTACCAGGTCACACAGCCCTCCGGATAGTATTAACAATCATACGGTTAGCTACATCCCTAAGATCGAGAGAACCTTTTTGCGCACTTTAAGGCAGAAACGATCCCAACAATACATAACCACGGTGATAGAATCTAACCCGGAAGCAGACATGGCATCTTCACCAGCTACAGTTCGTAACATCAATAGGCCATCCAATCAAGGACAACAGCCTGCCATCATCCTTCCCCACCTTACCCAATCCGAATACGATGAGTGGCAAAAGCTGAAGCCATATCATCAGATCCGATGTGTAAAGGAGTTAGGCATGTTCGATGGCTCTAGTCCTGACGAAGCTCTGTTGCATGTCACTAAGTTCCTGCAGCATGCCAACAGTCTAACCGCGACCAACACAGTACTCCAATACGCGAGACTATCCCTGTTCCCTCACAGCCTGACGAGAAATGCGAGTAAATGGTACCACAGCCTTACACCAAGCACCATTGGTACTTGGGATGAAATGGCCACCAAGTTCTACGACAAGTTCCTGCCCCCAAGCCGTACGTTAGAAATGATTGCTGAGATCTACAATTTCAAGCAGCCAGGGTCAGAAAACATCTGTGAAACTTGGGACCGTTTCAAAGGACTACTGCTGACGTGTCCTCACCAGGGTCTCACAAAAGAACAATTATCTCAATTGTTCTACAAAGGCTTAATCAATCAATGCAAAACGATGGTACTCTCCTCTTTAGGTGCTGATATTTTGAAAAAGCCAGGGGAACAGTTTCTGAATGGGATAGAGTCCCTCTGTGAAGAGATCAGAGACTGGGTCACATGTGGATCAAGAGGAGGCACACCAGGTTTATACCATGTAGGAGAAAGTGACAATAAGTTTGACCAGCTGATGAAAAGCCACGAGCAACTCATGGAGAGCAATGCGCAGCAAGCGACAAAGGTAAGCACCCTGCAGAAAGTAATTGAGCAGATGGCCATGAACTCCTACCCCCAACAAGCAAAGTCGATGACTTCTTGATCATCTGCAACCCCTCCAGGCTATGCTCCTCTATCCCTATCATCTCCTGATGTTTCTTGCACACAATGTAGTGGGCCACACGACTATGAACAATGCCCCCAATTACAAGAATTAAAAGCAGCAGAGGAAGCAAACTTTGTTGGCAACAATTTAGGGTACAAGCAACCATGGCAGCGTAACATGCACCCCAATCTTCGCTACTCAAATACCGACAATATCCAAAACCCACATACACTCCAACCATCTCAAAATTTCAGACCTCGGTCCAATTTTCAAGGAGGCCAAAGGCAGTATCAGTAACCACCTTATGGCGATGCTTCTTCTTCAAGCCGACCGACTCAACCTCCTTCGAATTCCGAATCTGAAACGTCCCAAATGCAAGAGATGTTTAAGGCAATGATGGGTAAGTCCCGAGACACACAAGAGGAGGTCGCAGCCCTTCGCAAAGACTAAAAAGCCTTGCAATCCCAAATTCAACAACTTCTCACCCAACAAAGACCTCTTGGTCAACTCCCTTCACAAACTAACCCCAATCCAAGAGAGCACGCAAATTCAATCCTTGTAGAAGATGACACCTTCCAATCAACAAACGTGAGTGCAATCTCCCTAAGGAGTGGAAGAGAGCTTACTACCAGAAAAGAAAAGGAAAGCCAAGAAGAGGCCAGCATTAATGATGAGAACACAACCAATCCAACCTCATCTCCCCTAGAAATCCAAGTTCCTATTCCTTCTACTCCCTCTCCATCTCGAATAACTATCGACATTCCATCTTCAACTCCTAAAAACAGTGAACTCCCATTTCCCAACAGGATGAAGAAGAAGCATCTAGATGAACAGTTTGCCAAATTCTTAAGCATTTTCAAGAAACTGACTCTCGATATCCCTCTAATCGACGCTTTGCAAGAGATGCCCAACTACGCCAAGTTTCTAAAGGATCTCTTAACAAAGAAAAAAAAAGAAAGTTGGAAAAGAAACAGTTCACCTCACGGAGGAATGCTCTGCTGCCCTTCTTCGAGCACTCCCTCCCAAACAAACAGACCCGGAAAATCCTATTATCCCGTGTTTTATAGGTGGAGTGGACTGTGGAAGTGGCTTATGCAACCTGGGAGCTAGTATAAATATCATGCCCTACGCCACCTTCTTAAAAGTAAGAGGATGGGAGATGCAGCCGGTTCCATTCAAACTACAGCTAGCTGATAGATCGGAGATCAAGCCGATGGGAATAGTCCGAGATCTGGTGGTCAGAGTGGATCGCTTTATCTTTCCAGCTGACTTCGTCATTTTAGAGATGGACGACGATGTTGAGGTTCCTCTAATCTTAGGTCGACCGTTTCTGAGTACTGCCAAAGCCATCATTGATGTCCACGACAGAAAAATCACTTTGCGATATGAGGATGAAAAGATCGAATTTGATATGAAGAAAATGATGAAGAAAAGCTCTAGCTTTTCTCATCACGCTAAGACAGTGGGCTTGATAGATGATGATGAGGAGGAAGGCGATCTTTCTACAGATGAAGAGATATATTCCCTATCCTCTTTCCCAAGTGCTGAAACTGAACCACTGGAGCAAGTATTAGTTACTTCCCTGGAAGAAAAAGTGGAAGATCCGGAAATTAACGCCATGCCGGCGTCTATGGAGAAAGGAAGGGCAGGTTATCAAGCCTACCGCCCTACAATCGAAAGACTTGATAGAAAACCACAAAAATTTATTCCCTCAATAGAACAGTCACCAGAGCTCGAGCTTAAGGAGCTACCTTCTAAACTTAAGTATGCCTTTTTAGCTGAAAATGATCATTTGCCCGTCATTATTTCCTCCTCTCTGAATTCCGGTTAGGAAACTAGGTTACTTGAGGTGTTGAAGAAGCACAAAACAACAATCGGGTGGACTATTGCTGACATTAAAGGAATTGACCCCTCCTACTGCACGCACCACATCTATATGGAGGACAATTACAAGTCTATCAGGCAGCCCCAACGTCGGCTAAACCCAAATCTGAAGGAGGTAGTAAAGAAGGAGGTTCTGAAACTCCTAAACGCAGACATCATTTATCCTATCTCCGACAGTCCGTGGGTAAGTCCTATACAAGTTGTCCCGAAGAAGGGAGGCATTGAAGCTGTAATGAATGACAAAGGAGAGGTTGTTCCTCAAAGGAAAATTACTGGTTGGCGCATGTGCATAGACTATAGGCGCTTAAACTCTGCAACCAAGAATGATCACTTCCCTCTCCCTTTCATTGATCAGATGTTAGAAAGATTGGCAGGACAGGAGTATTATTGTTTCTTAGATGGTTTTTCAGGGTACTTCCAGATTCCTATTGCGCTAGAGGACCAAGACAAGACAACTTTCACTTGTCCTTATGGTACCTTTGCGTATAGAAGAATGCCTTTTGGACTGTGCAGTGCTCCTGCCACCTTTCAGCGTTGTATGCAGGCGATCTTCACAGACTTCATCGAGCAAAGCATTGAGGTGTTTATGGATGATTTTTCTGTTCATGGATCTAGTTTTGATGTTTGTTTGGTGCAGCTTGATCTAATTCTTGGCCGATGTGAGGAGACAAATCTGGTTCTCAACTAGGAGAAGTGCCACTTTTTGGTCAAGGATGGGATTGTGCTCGGCCACATATTATCTGCTAAGGGAATTGAGGTGGATCAAGCCAAGGTGGAGGTAATAGAGAAATTGCCAAAACCAACTTGTGTGAAAGAAGTAAGAGCTTTCTTAGGGCATGCGGGATTTTATAGACGGTTTATTCAGGATTTTTCTAAAATTGCAAAACCATTAACTAACCATCTTCTTAAATAGGCCCCATTTATTTTTTCTGATGGTTGTGTATCTGCTTTTGATTTGATTAAACAAAAATTGATAGCTGCACCCATTGTTGTTTCATATGACTGGTCATTACCCTTTGAGATTATGTGTGATGCCAGTGATTTTGCAGTAGGGGCAGCTCTGTGCCAAAAGAAAGACAATATTCTGCGAGTTATTGCTTATGCAAGCAAAACTCTAGACAATGCTCAAAGAAACTACACAACTACCGAGAAAGAGCTCCCGGTAGTGGTCTTCTCCTTAGATAAATTCAGATCATATTTATAGTGAAGTAAAGTAATTATTCACATTGACCACTCTACTCTTAAATATTTGTTTACTAAGAAAGAGGCCAAACCTCGCTTGCTTCATTGGATTCTCTTGTTACAGGAATTTGACATTGAAGTTAGGGATAAAAGTGGTAAGTTAAATGTTGTGGCTGACCATCTGTCTCGGTTGGTAGTTCCTGATGATGGTGTACCAATTCATGAATTTTTTCTGGATGAGACTGTTTTTGTTTTGCATACGGTGCATGAACCTTGGTATGCTGACCTAGCCAATTATCTAGTTTATGGGGTGGTACCTCGCGACTTTTCCTATGCTCAAAAGAAGAAATTTTTATCTGACGCTAAGCATTATATCTGGGAAGACCCTTATCTCTTTCGAGTTTGTGCAGATAGTCTAATTCGCAGGTGTCTCCCAGATGATGAAGTACCCAGTGTTCTAGAGTTTTGCCATTCAAAGGAAGCTGGAGGCCATCATGGATCTCATAGGATGGCAGCCAAAGTTTTGGAATCCGGATTTTATTGGCCCACACTACATAAAGATTGCCAAGCCTTTATAGCCAGTTGCGATAGTTGTCAACGCATGGGAAATACTTCTAGGCGACATGAGATGCCTCAGCAAGGCATTTTAGAGGTCGAACTTTTTTACTGTTGGGGAATAGATTTTATGGGACCATTCCCCTCTTCGCAAGGATTCCAATATATTCTGGTGGCAGTGGACTACGTATCCAAATGGGTTGAGGTAATTCCTTGTCAACATGCTGATTCAAAGACGGTGGTAAAATTCTTAAAGAAGCATATCTTTACCCGCTTTGGAGTCCCTAGAGCTATTATAAGTTATGGAGGCACACACTTCTGCAATCGAAGCATTGATGCATTAATGGCTAAGTATGGGGTACACCACAAAGTTGCCCTTGCTTACCATCCCCAGACGAATGGGCAAGCAGAAGTGTCCAATAGGGAGTTAAAGTGGATATTCCAAAAGACGGTGCACTCCTCCAGAAAAGATTGGGCTTTAAAACTGGATGATGCTCTTTGGGCCTATCGCACAGCATATAAAACCCCCATTGGTATGTCACCTTTTAAATTGGTTTATGGGAAGGCATGTCATCTCCCTGTGGAGCTTGAGCACAAGGCTTATTGGGCTATCAAGGCCTTAAATTTTGATATGACTGTTGCGAGTGAGAAAAGAAAGTTGCAACTCTCTGAGTTAGAAGAGCTGAGGGATCAAGCTTACCACAATGCTAAAATTTATAAGGAACGAACCAAGAAGTTCCATGACAAGCTGATCCTAAAGAGAGATTTCAAAGTAGGTGACTTGGTTATCCTTTATAATTCAAGATTGAAGCTTTTCCCTGGGAAGCTCAAATCTCATTGGGCTGGTCCTTTCCGGATTGTTGGTGTGACCTCATATGGTGCCTTTAAACTACAAAACAAGAAGGGTGACACTTTCAAAGTTAATGGGGCCCGTCTAAAGAGGTATACTTGTCCTACTGATATTTCAACTGACTTGTTCAGAGTTTCTTTTATCCAAGAACAGCACGACACTTTTACCCCTGTTTCGGAACCGGCACTATCTAAGAAGAAATCTCCCCCATGGCGAGTTCATCATAAACTCAAGCAGCTACGCAGCTTGACTTTAGGATGTTGTGGGACCCCAACCCACAACTCCTCATATACAGACTGAAATTATGGGCGTCTAGCTAAAGACGTTAAAGAAGGGCAGCTTCCCGAGAGGCAACCCGGATGAAATTTTCTTTCTTTTGCTTTTATTTTACTTTTAAATTTCAGGTTCTCTTAAAATTTTGTTTTTGCTAACTCTTAACCCCGTTTGTAGTATGGTTGCTTCTAGTGTCTTATGCAGGTGCAACTTCATGTCTACACCGCAACCAAGCTGCGCCACTTGAGGCTGAAGCTCAAGTGTGGGGGAACTCCTATAACACAAGCAACAACAATCTCAGGAGAGTACTAGTTTCTTTAAATATGTTTTTATTTTGCTAAATTCGACTGTGGATAACTACTGTGCTCAAATGTGTATTTGTGACCTTTGTGTTTTCTCTATTTTCCTACTTACCGAAAAGGTCTTCTGAAACCTTCCCTTGTTTTTCTGGTGAACAATGGGGACATTGTTCAATTTAAGTGTGGGGGAGTGTTCCCTTTTCGGCGACATTTTGTGCTTAAAATGTTTAAATCTCTCTGCTTATCTTGCATTTGTCCAAAAATTACCATTATGGACCCTGCTAATGTAGGTTGTTCTCTTTAAAGAACAAATACTGTTATAAATTGTGGGATAAATGGTACACAAATTTGATTGCTTTTGAGGAGCATTTTCTATGCGGTATGACCAAATGATCTGTAAATGGTTGGATTTTTATTCCTCAGGGGGTCTTTCTGTCCTCTCTCTTAGGGATTGCTAAGGGGTGCTTCTCTAGCTAAAATATATATAAAAAAAATATAAGGGACTTGCGAGACGCCATTGGTAACCAACAAAAGAGAGTTGAGTGTTCTTGAATACAAAGGCTTGATGCCTACATATTATCTTCTCATCTCTTACGCAAAAGTGAAACAAATGCATAAATCTATTTTTCCTTTTGTTTTCTCCTCAAATGCCCATTCTTGAGAGAAGTTGGCCGTGGTAAAAGTTCTCAAAGTCACCTAAACTGAGAAGCATTGAAGCACCTTGGATCATACCCCGAAACTCTAATTTTTATTTTTACCCTGAGCACACCTGTGCCACCAGCAGTTGATGGATCACACTCCTAAAAAAGTTTAGGATCATGAACTGTTCACCTCCTTATCCTACCCTTCATAACAATATTTGTTAGTATTGAGCATTCCCTACTTGCTTGGGTACATGGTTTTGCTTGAGGACAAGCAAAAAGATAAGTGTGGGGGTGTGATAAGTGTCCAAATGAGCATGTTTTATGGGTGTATTTCATATGTTATATTAGCACTTTTCTTGCTCATTTCTCCACTTTGGTTAGTTTTCCTCTAGTTTATGTTTTATTGGTTATCTTACAGATTTATTTATTAAACATGAGGAAAACCAAGCTAGGAGCAAAGTAGACGAAGAGACGAACACATAGGCGTAAACGGATCTAAAAACGGAGCTCAAACGAAGAATCTGGAGCCTATCGAAGTTTGCAGAACAAGATGAGACGAAATACATGTGTCCGCGTAGCCCCCACGAGGACACAAACATGGACAACTCATGTCCTTACGCGGACGCAAACGCGGACAGGAAACAAGGGATTGTGTCCTTACGCGGACAGAAACGCGGACACAAACAGATCTCGCTAGGACATATGTGTCCGTACGCGGACAGAAACACAGACACAAACAAATCTCGCTAGGACAAATGTGTCCGTACGCTGACAGAAACTAGGACGTCTCACGTCCGCATATGTGTCCGTACGCAGACACAAACGCGAACACGTGTATAATGCGGTGCCAACTCCAGATTTCACGCGTTGTAGCTTTCGGCGCCGTCTTCTCTATTTTTCTTCTTCTCTTATCTACGGCGCCTACAATTCATCCACCGCCTACCTTCAATCCCATCCACCTTTGTCTTCTTCTTCTTCTCTTCTTCTATATAAACCCACTCTTCTTCCTCTTCATTCTCTATTCATTCACCATCGAGCACCACAACTCAACATTCCAAATATCCCATTCCACCTCATATACACATATTCCACATAAAATTCCATACAACACCTCATCCCATAAAAACATTCCATTCCCATACCGTTATTCTGTCCAACCTCTATCCAAAATATTAGCAGTCAAAATAGTGGAGCTGAATTAATTATCTTTTCCAGATGATTTCTTTTACTTCTTATTCTGTCTTTTTAATTATGTTGGGCTAAGAGGATTTACTCCGGGTGAAGGTTAAATTATAGTTTGGTTAATTATGTAATCTATATTTTTACCGGTTTAATTAAATACAGTTTGTTACGATTAAAGCTTATCTCTCGCCTTTTTAATAAATTTCATGAATTTATTAAAATGCTTTACTAAGTCTAATTTGATCAGATCAGTGATAAATACACAGGTTAATTAATCGATAAATCTGTGGAAAACTTATTTTGATTAAATAAGTTAGTATTTTCAGATACAAAATATAATTCCTCGCACTTAATCCGTTTACATGTGTTTTGCTCGAATCTAGATTAGACCGAGCATGTTCTGGTAAACGAGTCCTTTTGCGTCTATGATTTAGTCCTTAAGATAATAACAGGAATTTTGCCAAACTATTAAAATAAAACCGGTAGAGATAGCATTATTAATCAGATTATATAAACCTAAACCCGGAGTCCCATTTAATTTATCTTCCACTCAGTTAATTTTATCTGCTACTTTACTTTATAAAAACAAGTCAATTAATTCCCCCTTTTTGTGACAAAGCTTAGGTACTATATTATTTCATTTTATGTCCCACGGTTCGATACCCGACCGCTTCTGTCTACTATACTACTACGATCGGGATTTGTTTGCAGCCCGACAGATATTTTGAGTTATTAATTTCTTTCTCAATTGTTTTAAATACACCAGTTCCAACCACTCACATTATCCTGTCTGCAGGAGTACTTCCCCTTCTTCTTCTTCTTCCATGATTTGTTTTGATTGTGTTCCTCAGAGTTGTTACGTTTGCTGCTCACCTTGCGCTTCAGCGCTTGCTCCTCATCTCTGAGCTGGCAGGTGATCTCAACTCGAGATGCAGCGTGGTAACACTCCTGAAGTTTTCGGCATTAGGTTACACATTTACATACGGGAAAACTAATTCACATTGTTCATGGCTTTTAAGGGTTCAACGTCGTTTACCTGAAGGGAGGTAAACTGTGCAAAGCCCATGCCATACCAGAGTCGATGGCTCAATCCGCCGTAGAAACAGTCGACCAAGACTTGGCCGATATACCCGAGGTCGGGTAAAAGTCTGAGAATGGAGGTAAAGGTGCGGTAATACTCATCAACCGTTATCTTCTCCATCATCTTTAGGGCATCGAGGTCAAGCCGTTTCTTGGTCATGACATGCTCGGGATAGTATTTAGATCGGAGGAGAGAGGTGAATGCTTCCCAACCGAATATGGGGTCGGCTACGTGCTCGGCCTTGACGAGCTTCCACCAGTCCATAGCCGCGTCCTTGAGGTAGTATGCTGCTATCCTTTCTCGAACTCTAGTGGGAGTCTCGAGAGTCTCAAATGCCGTCTCCATCTCGGAGATATAGGCCTCGAGCTTGGCGGGGTCGCTCTCGCCTCTAAAACAGGGAGGTCGAAGGTCGGCGACTGCCTTTACCCAATTGGTCTCACGGGGATGAGGCGGGTCGGGCTGTTGCTGTTGTTGCTACTGTTGGTTTTGCTGTGTTTGTTGTAGAACGGTGATTACTTGCGGTAGCATCTTTGCTACAGTGACGGCGACGATTTCAGCTATCGTCTGCGCGCCCGGTCCATCAGTAGCCCCTCCTATGGGTTGGCCTGGACCACGTCCTGACATTTAAACAAGTGTGGATTACATTAGATATTGTGACCATGCGGTCTTGATTTAAACAATGGTATCGTCTTTGCAAACGTCAAGGGTATCCGTTATCATTAACGGTTATTCCTAGTTAGGTTTCTAGTTCTCCGTTGTAAAACGGTTTATAACCTAACTCGGTAATCACTACACTCGGTATTCTAATCATCAGAGCGAGACTTTGCTCTGATACCACTTTTTGTAACACCCCAACCGCTAATCCTTCCAATATCCTCTAACCATTCCCATATTTACTTTACACGCAGCGGAATACTTACTTACTCCCGGAGGGTGGTACAACGCCGTTAGCCATTCCAAGACTAACAAGGCTACTACTACTTACAGTAACGGTCTGACGATTAGAATATACCGAGTACATAATACTTACCTTACAACGCCAAATACTTACTTACACTTTGTTTACCGATTATCCAAAAATATACGAATTACATTCCCATCCATAAGGCTATACCAAAAATTATGAGATTGTACATCTACTCATTCTATCCAATCACAAATTCATCATCTAAAAAGGTGTACCACATGGTACACCGGCTACTCAAAAGGCCAAAGTCGTGTACAACTCAGTACACCATTTAAATTTGCTATCTACTCCCAAAAAGAGTTCGCCTCGGTCTTACCACGACCTTCAGTTCTCACGAGTACCTGTAGAATAAAAACAGTGCCCCAAGGGGCTCAGCTTACGCTGCATATGATAACCGCATACCCCGCGTACTAGAGAGGGTACGCCAACTATTTAGTCGAATACACGCGGTTCATTTCATTCATACATACATACATACATGCTCTTATACAATACAATACATCCATTTCATCAAACATACATACATTCAAGCATACAAGGAAGATATTACAAGTCGGTCATAAATACTTACCGAATACTCACCACAATACGGAGATACACATCTCCAATACATACACAAGGCTTGTTAGCTTCTTTACACACCCGGGTTAGTCGGGTGTACAATACTCTTTTACTCAAGGTCAATGACTTACACTAGTCAAGACTATTACTCATACAATTACTTTACTTACTTACTTACTCAAGTCAAGTCGGTATGACCTCCGGGCAGGGACTACTATATCCCACCACCGGCTTTAGGGTGGCTCACCAATCTAAGATGCTACCCATTCAAGGGGTTTGGTCCATAGAAAGGATTAAGGCCAGGATTCAGATCCAACCTCTTGTGTTTCCTTATCCTCACGCGTGGCCGAAACTATATCGGACTTCTACTCATTCCATTTTACTCATTACTCATGTTAGGCGTTAGATGGTTAGGAATTAGTAGAAGTCATTACTTCCATACCATATGTCAATACACTACACAAGTACGCATCATTTACACATACACTTCATCCTCATTCATGTATTTCATGAATTAAACAAACTAAATGTTCAAGAGAATACAACAAGAACAATATAGCTCAAACACAACTATGTGCAATAAAAGTCCGATTCGTGCATTTATCTTATTTGGGTGATCACATAAGCACACAAATCGGGGTAACCAAGTTAGGATACAGAGCATGAGGAAATCATACCGTTCACCGTCGTACTCGTACTACCGGGTTCCTTCGGTGTTCAACTATTTGATTCCTATACATACATGAAGTTGTATGATCAATGATCTATTATTGATCCAACTTATTCCTTCATTAATACTCCTAATGTATACTTACTACTTCTTTACATTCATACATGATTATAAAAATCATTATTTTCTTATTACTTCTTAAACTTGCTTTCCTACTCTTGTGCATACTTTCTTACCATCTTCATCCCATTAATGATGCACTACTATATATACATATGCATATGTGTATAGGCATATATATATATACCTATGATTACTCTAATCATATTTTTTTTTTGGTTTTGACTCGACCGACCTTACCCAGGGTCGGACCCAAGGTCGGTCGAAGTCAGTAAGTTGCATCGCTGGAAAAATTCAGGCCCGACCGACCTTGCAAGTCCGGTCCCCAAGGTCGGTCCAAGTCAGTAAGTTCTGGTTTCGAAAATTTAAGACCCGACCGACCTTGCAAGGTAGTTCCCAAGGTCGGTCCAAGTCAGTGAGTTTCTGGTTCGAAATTTAGGCTTCGACCGACCTTGCCAAGTCCGGTCCCAAGGTCGGTCGAAGTCAGTAGGCTTCCCGTCTTTGTAATTCAAGGCTCGACCGACCTTGCAGGTTCGGTCCCTAGGTCGGTCCGGCCCAGTACTTTTGTTTTAAAATCTATTTTCAGTTCTTTACTTTCCCATTGCTTCCCCAATCTTTACCAATACATTCCCACATGTTTTAACACTAATTAAACCCTCTAAATCACCTTAGTTCATCCACCAAATTCCTTACTCGTCTTTAATTCCACTTACACAATTTTTTCCTCACTTCATTTCAACACTTACATCAATTTTTACTCTGCCTTTGCTAAAGATTTTTAAACTCACTTCTACCTTTCAATACTTCCTCAACTAATGCCACTACTAGCATTCTAATTTCCTTACCTCACATCCTAGTTCCATCCCATTATCTAGCCCTTTTCCAAATCTGTTTTCAAAGTGATTAAACACTCACAACAAGTACCAAAATACACCCAGTTATTGTCTAGGTTATTACCTCTTCTTACACAACTAAGTCCTCTAATTTTCTAGACAAATTTTGACATAGTCTCCCCTATAATTCTCACTTTGCCCACATACATATCAGCTTACACATTCACTTCCTAATCTCCACATCAATCCAAACATTACAACACAATAATTTCCTGCACATACACATTCATTACCCAATGGTTTCCCAAGCTTTAAACATCTTTTAAAAGACTTCAAAACTGTTTTATTCTCCTCTTCATTACACTACTACATCGCTACTACTCAAACCACATACATTACTCATTTTAAGCACTTAAAATCTGTTACAATATGATACACAAACCAACTCAAGGTAGGAGTATTTACCTTGTCTTGCAAGTTTTTCTTTCTTTCCTTTCCTTCTCTTCTTCTCATCTTTCTTTCTTCTTTGTTCTCGGTTTTGTTCAAGAAATGGGCAATGCTATAGCAACCCATACATACCAATACTAGTTAAGTTCATTAACCTTAACTAACCCTATAATTTAGAAGTTTTTTTAGAGTTTAGGAAAGGGCATTACCTTCAACCAATGATTGAGGTCCTTGATTAGCAAGAGAGTAAGATTTCTAGCCCAAAGAAGGAGCCAAAACCGGCTGGAATACAAGGAACAAGGCATTCAAAAATCTGGAAAGTTTCATAATGCACATAAGAGCTAGAAATGGAAGGTTTTCGAATTTATTTTTACCTCACAACAACAAGGAGAAGAAGGAGCTTCTAATGGTGGTCTCGAACATTCAAATGGAGAATACCCATGGAGATGAAAATGGTTGTTTTCGATTTTTGGAAAGAGGAAAGTGCTCTCCTTGCCAAGGGGATTCCAATGGTATGATTTTTATAATTTTTGGACAAGATTTGAGCCTTCAAAAATGGGGGAGAAGGGGGCTGCTATGTGAGGAGTTCCAAATCGCCATGGGAGCTCAAGAGGAAGAAGAAGAAAATGAGAGAGAGGGGAAAAACGTGAGAGAGGAGTGGGTTGTGAGGAGAGAGAGTTTACTTTTTGTTTTTCTTTATTGTTTTGTCCTTTAGTATATTAGGTGAGTGAAGAGAATGAGAGAGAGAGGGGCACTACAGCACACACAAGATTTTTGCTTTTTATTTGCAAAAGTGGACACATTAATTTTACTTATTTACACTCTCACCCCATAACTTCCAAGTTGTTACAGTTTTTACTAACCGGAACCCGTTTTCTGGAATTTTCTCGTTTAATTAATTTTATTGGTTCTAAACCTTCATTAATGTTTATTAATGACTATTTAGTTGACCAAAATCGTTACGAGTCTATTTGACCCGCTTAAAGTCGCGTTTTCCCGGTTTCCTCGAAAAACGCGCTTTAAGGTTCGTTTATACTTTTAATCCATTTTAAGGATCCGTTTTCTTCGGGATTTGTTCCCTAACGTTTATTTAAATGTAATTAAGCCTTTAAAATTATAATTAGCCTAATTAATCACTATTTTTAATTACGGGGTATTTCAACAGGAGTTAGAACACTATGAGCTAGATGTTCACAACCACCCACACTTGAAGTATGTAAGTTCAGTTTCTGACTTGTGTAGGGGATTGAAGGAAACTAGAAAGTCTGAAATATATCCTATGATAGATAGATTTCATCTTGTTTTGACTCTTCCTGTTTCAACCGCTACAAGTGAGTGTGCCTTTTCTACGATGAACATTGTGAAGACCAGGCTTCGTAGTAGCATGTCTGATGAGTTTCTACGGAGCTACTTGATTGTTTATATTGAAAGAGAGATTGCTGAGACCTTTTCTACGGAAAAGATAATAGATGATTTCAACTTTATGAAAGAGAGACGTGCACAACTGAAATCCACACGGTACATTTTATTTTGATTTGTTTACTTGTGTATTTGCTTTTAGTGTGTATGTGTGCCAAGTGCCAACATATATTTTGCTTTCATATTTATTAATTGACCATTAACAGGTGGGTTTTTGATAGATAAATTCAATCTTTAACAGCTTAATTTTATTCTCAGGTGAGAACTATCTTCCTTTCGAACCTTTTCATATCTTTTCTCTTCACTTATTATTACTTGATAAATGTTGATAACACTAATTAGGTGGTCTATTTCTTTCCCTCACCGTTACTATGACAATTTAATAATTATAATTTATATACTTATTTTTGTTGGATTTTTTTTCAAGTCTACTCATGGAACTTCGTTTTGGATGAGGTACTAACAGAATTATTATGGTGGAATGTTTTTTTATTATATTGTACCCTTATTAACTTAAAGTTGTCATTCTTTGATGGTGTTTTGTACTATGGCTATTCATGTCATATATAAATCGTTTTTGTATTGTTAAAACAAAAAAAAAACACACTCAATTTTATAGACTATGAATATATATATATATAATATAAAGTAATATTTTAATATTACATACAAAAATGTATGCCCCTAAATTATAATTCCTGGCTCCGCCCTGCTTATTACACAACCGAAACGGGTCTGCTATAGATAGTGAGTTGATAATTTCACAACATATAGTTCCATTAGAAAACAATCGATGTTTCATTCTCAATAGTGAATGATCACAAAAGAACAACAAATTAACCGACTACCGACCAAGTCTTGTTTCAAATTAGTTGTCGCGTAACATACAATTTGAACAAATGTCGATTGATATTCAATTCTCAAACGCGGCTTGGCGGGGGCGCGGATCCTGGGACGGAAGTCTTATTTCCGTGAGATTGACGGAGTCAATCTTCACCATTGATAACAATGAACGGTCAAGATTAGATTGACAGAGTCAATCTTGTTCTTTTTCTCGTCTTCCTCTTCCCTTTCTCGCGTTCTCCTGGCTTCTCCCGTTCTCCAAGCATGTCGAAGCCCTAATCGCCCACCACCAACAACTGCATTTCCTCGCTTCTCTCCCCCTTGTTTTCCTCCCTTTTCTCTCATTCTCGTCCTGAGCATCGACGTGAAGAAACGGAGAGGTGGAGAAACTATCCACCGGCGTGAGATAGGTAATGAGCCGTACTTCTTCTTCTTCCTTGGGTCTTCCTTCTCTATCTCTTCTCCTTCTATCGACTAAATTAGTCAGCCACAAATCACGACCTGCATAAGCCACGAGTCAGGTACAACCCTAATTTCTGAAATCCTTTGAATTTTGTTCTCTCTTGCGTAGATGGTCATGCTCTTGACGACATTAATGACGGTAAATTCTGGATTTCTCTTTTGGTTTGAAGATATCGTGAACAAGTGTCTAAAAAAAAGATTACCAGCCTAGTTAGTAGTTCTAGGTAAAGTGATCATTCCAATAATTAAGGCTTTAAGAAAATGTGGATAGGATCTGTTTCCTCACTGTTGGCTTCTAATTTAAAAGACTATCTGTAGCAGGTACTAGCAGCAGTGAAGAACAACTATGGCTTCTGTCGTTTTCTGCTGGGTGGATGAGTTTCTGGTCTGCAGCAGTAATATGCTGTTTTTATGTTTCCTGTCTTGGCCTGTTGTCTTTGTTGTATGTTGCGTTTTATCATTTGTACTCCATTATCTGGCGGGGCATTCCCCTGCTGCTCACTACCATTATATGGTTGCATCACTACATCTGTAGTCCTCTGATAAAAAAAAAGCTATAACGTGTGGAACAAACAAGATTCATGGGAGCTCCTTGCATAATCTGCTAATATAATCGTACAATTTTTAATCAATAGCATACTAGAAACTACTACCAGCAAATGTGGTGTGAACTTGTGTCTTCAATCATGCTGTAGCTTATTCTGAAATCCTAATTTCTGAAATCCTTTGAACTTTGTTCTCTCTTGCATAGATTTTGGTCTAGATCACAGTAATTGTTCGAAGAGGATGGAGCGCTGTATTTTAGATTTTATAACGCTGGTTCGTTGTGGGCACCCAGGTGAAGGGGGCCACTATAGGTCAATTAGTGTGATCAGTTTGTATTTGTCTAGAATTTAGTCCATGCTTGTTTTTTTATGCTAGTTTGCTGAATATGTCTGTGTTATATTTTAGGTGGATTCATTGAATATGGTTCTGTTGATTTTAGTGTTGAATTTGGTCCATGTTTCCTTTTTATTTTATACAGGTTCATTGAATATGTTTGTGTTCTGTTTTAGGCAGATTGATTGAAAATGGTTTTGTGTTGTTTTATGCAGGTTGAAATTGTGCAAGAGTTCATCAGTACTTTCACAAAAGTTGATATTAGAGATAAAAAATGGACAGCAGAGGAAGCACCAGGGCAAAATGATACTACTAGTTGTGGTATTCTAATGTGCAAGCTGATGAAGTTTTGGAAGGGGCAAACAAACAAGATTTCAAAGAGAAGAAAGAAATGAAAGGCTACTAAGGAGATTGAGATTTGACACTTTTAATACTAGCATTTAGTTTGTTTATATTTTGTAATTTGACCTTGTTATGGTGCGGCAGATATAATTGAGCCTAGTTGAGTTTTTGCAAACTGGAAAAGAAAATGAAAGTGGAACCATCTGGAATATTAGTGGTGCTTATATTTTTTTTTTGGGTAAAAATACAATATACAGGAACTCAGAATATGATATATTGAATATAATGCCTTTATACACTTCTATCCGATTTCAGCAAGAAGTAGCAGCATTTGTTCAGTTTTCGTATTGATGTAGTCCACTGTTTTTACAGTTCATTTCCATCTTCACTGATAGTTGACTCCAGACAGTTCGTTTCCTACTAGCTGTATAAGCTCGTTTATGTATAATGTTCCATAATATATAATAATGGAAACGTTATATAAAAATGTGGAAACGTTTATATAAAAACGTGGAAACGTTTATATAAAAACGTGGAAACGTTTATATAAAACGTGGAAATGTTTATATAAAAACGTGGAAAAGTTTATTTAAAAATGTGGAAACCTTCATGCATAGCGGAATAAATATTATTCTTAATTGTGACGTGGAAACATTGGAATCGTGGTGTGGAAGCGTTATATATAATCATGGAATTGTTCAGGTTTCTATAAAAATGTGGAAACGTTTTATAGTATCTGGTGGACACGTTTGTCTGAAATCGTGGAAACCTTTATACCATCATGGAAACATTATATAATTGTGGCGTGGAAACATTCATATATAATTATGAAAAATGTTTATATGTAATCATGCCGTGGAAAGGTTTATATAGAAACGTTAATGTAAAATTGTCGAAACGTTGATATAAAATTGTAGAAACGTTAATATAAAATCTTCGAAACATTTATTTAAAATTGTGGAAACATTTTTATGACCTGAAGACATTTATATATAATTGTGGAAACGTATATAAAACAAAGTGGAAACTTTTTATAGTATCAGGTAGACACGTTTGTCTGAAATCGTGGAAACATTATATGATTATGGCGTGGAAACATTCATATATAATTATGAAAAATGTTTATATGTAATCATGTTGTGGAAAGGTTTATATAAAATTGTGGAAACGTTAATATAAATTTGTCGAAATGTTTATATAAAATTGTGGAAACGTTAATATAAAATAGTCAAAAAACATTGTATGACCTGGAGACGTTTATATATAATTGTGGAAACGTATATAAAACAAAGTGGAAACGTTTTATACTATCAGGTGGACACGTTTGTCTGAAATCGTGGAAACATTATATAATTGTGGCGTGGAAACATTCATATATAATTATGAAAAATGTTTATATGTAATCATGTCATGGAAAGTTTATATGGAAACGTTTATATAAAATTGTGGAAACGTTAATATAAAATCGTCAAAACGTTTATTTAAAATTGTGGAAACATTTTTATGACCTGGAGACATTTATATATAATTGTGGAAACGTATATAAAACAAAATGGGAACTTTTTATAGTATCATGTAGACACTTTTGTCTGAAATCGTGGAAACCTTTATACCATCGTGGAAACATTATATGATTGTGGCGTGGAAACAAATGTTTATATGTAATCATGTTGTGGAAAGGTTTATATAAAATTGTGGAAACGTTAATATAAAATTGTCGAAACGTTTATATAAAATTATGGAAACGTTAATATAAAATCGTCAAAATATTCATATAAAATTGTGGAAACTTTTTTATGACCTGGAGACGTTTATATATAATTGTGGAAACGTATATAAAACAAAGTGGAAACGTTTTACTATCAAGTGGACACGTTTGTCTGAAATCATGGAAACCTTTATACCATCGTGGAAACATTATATAATTGTAGCGTGGAAACATTCATATATAATTATGAAAAATGTTTATATGTAATCATGTCGTGGAAAGTTTATATGGAAACGTTAATATAAAATTGACTGAAACAACTTAGTTTATCGTTTTCAAAGCTATATTAAATTCACAATATCACAATATGTATGGTTCATTTCATTATAATAATTAGCTGATCCCAAGCTATCTTTAACTACCATGTATTCAAAAGAAAATGAAAAATGTATGTTGCATTGTTACATATTGAAAACAAAACTGACAATGACAGTGCTATGGAGTATGGAGATAAAACCCGAGCTTACAGGAAAACAATGCCCACTTAACTAGTTCTTTCTCCCCAGCAAACACCATATATTAGGATAATATAGTCCATGAGCTAAAAGAATGAGAGGCAACAGTGCGACTATAAGCAAAATCATCTATATAATATTGTACAATGTTTCAAACAACTAAGCTATTGCGCAAAAGATACAAAGCTTGCTTCTCCCGACAGGACAATATCGTATTTTCAATTCTCATGCAAAATCGACTCCAGGGCAACATCATTTTCTGAATCCGCGGGAGAGGTAGTATGTGAAAATAGTTCCACCTTCGGGTAAATCTGGTTGACCAGGACTTGGGGCAAATATAATGGATCCAGATAAATTTGAACTCTGCATAAACAAAAAAGTGTAGGAACATGTTATAACCCACATATGATCTACTGACTTGTACCAATGCACCAAAGAGGAAGCAACAAAATAATGACTTGAATAAAAATTGTGAATTGCAATTCTCAAAGTGTCATGTATGGTTATCTGCACTCAAGGTTTATAGTGGCAGCAACTTGTACAATGCTGGCATTTTAACAGGTGACACAGATCACATATTCTTCTCATAGAAAAGTATTACCAAAAGATATCATAGCACTCTAAAAACCGTAGCATGGTAGCTCTCATTAAGCCAAAAACGAAGGCTATATTTGACTTGCTTACCTCTACCACTTTCTGTACATACAGGGCTCTCCAAAGCAAAGTGGGTTTTCTGTCTTCTCCACCATCCCTTGAGCACACTTCGATAGCCAATCCTCCAAGTTCAAATTCAACTGAACGTTTAGCATATCCATGACAACTTCCACGTTACATTGAAGACAATCTTCCATGCTAGCTTATCAAGACAACCAAGAACTAGAACTAGAATACAACTCAAGATAAAAAAAGGTGGGGAAGCTTTCACTTTTGAACAATGGGCAAATGAACTTTTCCAAATTTCTGGTTGAATAAAAGCAGGGAAGTGAAAGCTTTTACTTATGAACAATGGACAAGTGACCAAATCAAAAAAAAAATTCCTCATAAATAAAACAATACGTACACATGATGTAGAGGGAAGCTTTCATTATAATTTACAAATGATGGGCTTTCCCGTACCATATTGATGTCAAATTCATGAGAGTATACTTAATCGGCTATTAAACAACTGTGATGGGCTTCTCAACGATGTTTTCCGCGCACAGTAAGTCAGGAGTTTAATTTTCTCAGCTTGCACTAAAAGCTTATGTTCTCTCACAATAGACTTCAAACCTTGATTAATTTGTTTCATCGCTAACCTTTAGGAGAGACAGTGGTTAGCACGTTGGAAGGATGACACTGTTTATTTGGCTTTTTGTGGTGTTGATCATACAATTGAGCTACACGGCTAGCTTAACCTCATATTTGAATGTTCAACAGCTTTCACATCAGATCAAGGGGATTGACTCTTTGATCTCGAGTACTTCAAAAATTGGAGTACAAGTGGGCTCTTTTGCGGAAAACTACTTGAATGAGGAGCTGAGCATACCTAGGAAGAGGATCACAACCCTAATTTCTCTGGAAGAACATACACGAGCTCTCACCCACAAAGCAGTGGCGGTTGTGGTTTCCCGTACCATACTGATTAGTTTTCCCGCAACAGGTATGTAAATCATGTGTTTTCATGAACAAATTTTAAGGGTTTTCTCATATTTAGATTTTGGGGCTTTACCTAAATCACCGCCCGCATAGCTTTCATCCGATGCTACAGAAATCGCCGATGACTGGTTGTAGTTGTGCCTCTCGTCGCTGGTTGTAGTCGCGCCTCCAGTTGTTAGTGTTCGTCGCACCACCGTCTCTGGTGTTGGCTAGTCCTTGCGGGGATGCTTGAGAAAGTAGGTGGTTTGGTGTTCATCCGTGTTTAGGTGAGTGAGAGAAGGTGAACAGAAGAGTGAAGAAAAATCTCACATGTCTCCTATATTGAACGGTTGAGATTAGAAGATTATTAAAAATGACTGACGGTGGTGATTCAATCCGTCAGGGACGGAAAATATGGGTCCGTCACCAAATCCGGGGGGCTTGGCGGTCACAGAATATCAACACAAGTGGATAATTGGTAGAGCCCGGTCACTGTTAAAACATCAACTGATGGTAAATCAACTACCGGTTGCGCTTGGGTTTTCCACAAAAGTCAATACACGCACAAAACATAGCCGACTCACAACTGACCGTTAGCCATAGATTCGATTTTTCATGAAAGATCAGAAACTTATCACTGTCAATTCTAACTATTAGACTTCACCAAATAAACAATCATTCATCTTATTACTATTTATCTGTTCGTAGCCCATACTCAAAACCGAAACTTTTGACGTGGGACTGATTGTCGGAGCTTAGCAAGTTAGCATGGATTTGTTTCTATGATAGATGAGCTCGGACCTTTAAGCCCAATTTGGTTTTGGGGAAGTTTATTTGTATTTCACTTGCCCGTCGGTGTTTCCATTAGCATGCTGGTCAAATGATTGTTGGGCCCGCCGGTAGGGGTTCAATGAGAATCGAACATGTCATTATACACAACTGGTTGAAAAAAAAAATATCCGATATATTTCATTATATATATATTTTTGTCAAACCAATGCAAATAGAACTGTCAATTTAGATCCAACTTCAAGATCATTTAAAATTGATCCGTAAATTAAAGGTTAGGTTTGAGAATTTTGGTCGTTTTAATTTTTTATGTCAATTAAATTATCCATTATTTTATTGAGTTGGGTATATTTAAAAGTTAAACTTGAACTGAATCTGATTTATCATTTAAAAAAAACATTTTCAATATGTCACTTCAAAGCTTTTTATAGTTTAATATTCCATTTTATTTAAAATATATATCATTTTAAAATTAAATATGGTCAAATTCAAATCTGCATACTTCTCTGAAATGACATATATTTTAAATTGAGAGACTACTACTGGTTAAAAAAGTAATGTACTTCCATCAATGTTTTTCTATATCGACCTGGTTAGCGAGAATGTACCATCCAAGCTCTTAAAGAAGTTAAAGAATAACTGAATAAAGTTGGTAATTTATTTTGATTAAAAATATAAAAAAATCCAAAAAATATTTAAAAGTTTTGGGTTATGAGGATCACATTCGGATTAAATGGTTTTAAATGAATCTGTTAGAAGTTTAGGTTAACAGATTGATTATAAATTAATTTTAACCAGACTATTAACCTGGAATTACCACCCCTAAATCCAACCATCCACAAATTAGAAAAACCGATTCACCACTTATGAGCTAATTCATCAATGAATCCGTCTCAGCTGTCAAGAAGAATAATGAAAAACATTATTAAAACAATTCTTCAAGAAGTAGTGAAGTGAAAAGGATGTCCAATTTATATGAGCCGTAAAAAGAGCAGGGTTCGCTAGGGTGTAGCGAAGCGAAAACCCTAAATTCTTCCCTATAGTAGGGGGAGTTCATTCAAAGTTACCAGATAGAGGGAATGATATAGCATAATTGACTCCTAATCAGAAGCCAAGAAGGGAGGCCACGGACCATCAATAGGTTTAGCCAGGGAATTTATAACACGACCCAAAAAAGACTCACTAATAGGTATCTGAGCAATTTTTCCTTTTGTTTTTACATTACTTCCTTCTTCTATCATCAAACCATCACCCATTAATACAACACCAACATTAGATGCTTCCAAATTCAGAGCAATACCTATTGTACCCGCTTCAAATTCAACTAATTCACCTGACATTACTTCATCGTCGAGAGGAACAGCCCAGATCACAAGCTAAGGCCCCTAAATGACCACTCAGTGATAAAGGAGGTAGGAGTGCAGAGACATGCTAGAACATAGATCTTTGGTAACGAAAGTAAATCGTTACCAAAATCAAAATCGTTACTAATCTAATATATTGTAATGATAAAAGTCGTTACATGTCGTTACACGCGATGGCGTAACTAAAGATCAATTTGTTTATCGTAACGACTTTTATTCGTTATTAAATATGATTTTGTAACAATTATATCGTTACTGTAGTCTTAATTTTTTTAAGTCTTTAGTACTATCTTTGGTAACGAAATTATTGTTACTAATAACAAGTATAATAACGATATTAAGTCGTTACCGGAAGTTACATAACAAAAAATATGATTTTTACTAGTGCAACCAGGAGGTTTGCCTAGTAGCCGGGTTTTTTTACTTTCACGATGGTCAATGTATTTAAGAATGCTTATTTTTGGGTGCTCAAGATGGTGGTCCGGCTTTGGTTGAAGTAAAGGCTTTGTTTCATGCGGCAAAGTGGGTGAAGGAAGCATGAGTTAGCAATGTTTGTTTTTACTCGGATTGTAAGGGGTTGTAGATTTTATAAATGAAATGGGAACTCAGTTAGTTGATGTATGTATGGTAGATGATATTTTGCGGGTTTATAACAAATTGGAAAAGGTAGCATGGTTTTTTGTTTCTAGAGAGGAAAACGGGTCTGCTCATATTTTAGTAACATTAGGCCGTGGTGAAAGCTATATGGTTTTTGGCATGGAACTTTACCTGACTATGTAACTATTTTATGTAAATAATATAATTTTTGTCTTTAAAAAAATGTATTTGAGAATGCTGTTATTTTATATTGATTACTTTTTATTTTTAGAAGAAGGTAAGATTATATTGCAAAAGAAAAAAACAACCTAAACGCTACTATTTACATAAGCAAAATCGACATCAATCTTACTCTAGGATTCCTCGTTTTAAAATCAGTTATAATTTAATGAGAGAAATACATGTGATAGGAAAAATGGAATGATTTCTAAAAACCCAACTATTATAGTAAACCATATACGGTAGACGTAATTCTAGCTTTGTATATGACGGACTTTTTGTTCTTCATATTCGCAAAAGTCTCCATGCATCCTTCAATGTGGCTAGGAGCTTTGATGTCCCACCCCGTGGCGGATCCAGAAATTTTGTTTAGGGGGCTAAAAATTTTTTTGACACGCAGAAATTAAGGATGGCAATTTTAAACGGATACCCGTTAATCCGATCCACCCGATTAGCTAAATAGATGAAAATCCGAAATAAATGGATGACGGATCGGGTGACGGATGACGGACCGGGTCGGGTGATGGATGAAACTTTTTCATCCGTCACCCGATCCATCATCCGTTTATCATCCGATCCGTCATCCGTTTAAAGTTCCACCTTATTTTATTTCAAGTAACCAAACAGATCTTACAGAAATTTTAAAAAATCTAAAAGATAGTTGTAGACTTATATTTTATCGTCCATTTTATTTTCTTCCACATACACTACATAACTTGATACTATTTTCTTATTGATATTAGTAGATTTTTTCAGTATGTTTGAGTGAGTATTCTTAAAATATAGGTAACTTATACCTTACCAATACAAAAAAGTTTCATATTTATTACCATACTTAAAAAAAATTGTTGTTTATGATATACTACCTCTGTCCCGTCATAAGTGTCTCATTTGCTTTTTGGCACGCTTTTCCACTTCAATATTAAATATATATGATAAAATAATTTTTAATTTTTTTTTTACAATATATAGTTTTTCACATAAGGATTCCATTATAAAAAAAAAATTATAAAAATATATTATCTGACATGTTAAATATTGAAGTCAAACGACAAACTCAAATAGTAAAGTAGACAAAATGAGTGGGACGGAGGGAGTAGAAAAGGTATCACCCGATTATCACCCGATCCACCCGAATCACCCGCGGATGATGGATGGACGGATGCCGGTTGAAGAATAAATGGGTGACGGATGGACGGATGATCAATGATATATCCGGGTGACGGATGCGGGTGATGCTTCACCGATCCGAACCCGACCCATTGACATCCCTAGCAGAAATTGTTAAGGGGGGGCTAAAAAAATTTTTGACACTAATTTTCTTTAAAACTTTATATTATATTGTATTATTTAAAATTTAGCAAAGATAATTTGACAAATTTTTAAAATTTTTGGGGGGGCTAGAGCCCCCCTAACCCCCCTCTGCGTCCGCCTCTTGTCCCACCAATCCAGTATATCTAACGCAGTCTTAGAGGAAAAAATGTAGAAAAATAAGAGATGATCTCTAGATTTTGTCATGTCGCAGCACCAGCATTTGAAGTTTGAGACAAAAATCTATTTTTGACAGCTAGCCACCAAATAATAGAATTTCTAGGACGTTGACTTGGTTCCAAATCGTGGAAGGTGCCCAATCATGTCAAACTTCTCATAAATACTACTCAGAGGAAATCTATCGTGAGATCGAGGCAATAATCTTTGAAATTGTCTCTGATAATGACATCTCTAACTTTGAGGATCTTTTTCCAACCCCAAGAGTCTGCGGTTTTCCTCTCATCATTCCAAACAGAAGTGCCTCTGAAAGTATAAGCATAAAACCAATGTATCCAAGCTGAATCTATGCTATGTGAATCTGAATAATTAGCTTAGCAGTAGCAGCTTTGTTCAATCTTCTTAATATTGATTACTTTTTAATTATTTAGACGTCATAATATACTATTTGAAGAAAAAAAAAAGAAACACAAATATATATTGTACAAAACTTAATTAAATAATACTTTAATAGATTAAATTTGGTAACGTTTATCTCCGACACTTATTTTTCTTTGTTTCCTGTTTTGGTAAACGAAGTTTATCCTTCTTTTGTTAAACAATTTGAAGTTGTCAAAACTTAACACTGCCGAATGCTGACTTGTTCGTCAGATTTATGGTAACCCAAGATATCATGATATCGACTTCAAGCAGACGGATAAATGGCATTGTCAAGCACTTTGTTAAATACATTCTATTATTTTATACCAAAAGTTAATTAGCTATAATTTGCGGATGAAAAAATATATATAAGGATAAATGATTTGAACATCACAAAATTAATTCAATGTTTTTGGCTAATAAAAATTTATCCGCTAATAAAAATTTATCCACTATTTAAATTATGAAACTGGATTATATTATGTTGAATATTTAGTAAGTATAGTTTTTGGCTAATTGAAGTATACGGTGTAAAATATTATTTTTAAAGGATATGGTGTAAATATTAAAAACGAATTAAGGCATATAACAAGTTTGTAATGTCTTTGGTCATATTATAATAATCAAAGAATATAGGATAGAATGTAAAATTTATAAAGTGATCATTATTTTATAAATTTTAGAGAAATATCATGAAATACCATTATATTTTTGGCTAATTCATAAAATATTCTTCTAATGTTATTATATTTTTGTAAAATCCATTAGGACATTTCATGAATTAGGCATATAATAATATTTCATGAAATTTTCCTAAATTATTTAATTAATGCAATTCAATATTTGTATAGATTTGGAGACTTGTAGCAAAATTTCAAAGTATGAATTATTACAAATTTAGGAAAATTTAGGTTGTTATATAAAATAAGAGTTCTTATTTATTCCAAAAGTAAAGCGATTAGTGCTTAAAAACGTTTCACCTTAATCATGCAAGAATTGTGTGTTTCGGTTTTGCATGGCACAAAGTGCTACTTTCGTCCTCGCCAACAAAAAAGAAGGGTGAACATTAACCACCATATAAAGACCATGCAAGAAGTCTAGTCTACGCCAACTCTTGTTTTTGCATAGTGCATGTAAAGTTTTGTCTTCGTTTAGGTGAAAATAAGATACGAGTTCAAAGATTCCTCTTCTACACGTCAATTTGCCCGCATAAAGTCGAAACATGTCCCCCGGAAGCCCATAGGTTATTTTGCCTGACCATTCCTAAATCCAGTCTTTAGGAAACATAATTGTCAAATGTTGAGAATTGAGGCGGTTCTTTTCCCGATTCCCTTTTTTAGATAAGGTTTTCAGATCGACTGAAAGCGTGTACCAACAAACCTAAGGTCCGTTCTATACATGTATTAATCTCTCACTGTTCTGGATTTCTCCATTTGTGAGAGGGATAGTGGGTCCAACAGAAAAAAATAACAAATAAGATTTAACCATGTGGCACATTAATCTAATAAGAAACCAAAAGTGAACGAACATGCCCTAAATCTTCTTCATTTTGACAAGAGTACAAGTTGTTTTCGGATTGGAAAGGTGAACGGGCGACCACGCTTGACTTGTTATATTTCACCTAACCTCTTGTACTATTTAGACGTCTCAACTAATCTAATCTTCTTTCTTTCTTTGCACAAAGGAAATCGTATGTGTGTCTTTGACAAAGCAATCTAAATTTGGTGCTCGATCAGCTAATGCCCAATTATACTTGTAATTCTAAATAAACTCTACATACATTACAATAATAAATTACTTTGATTTTTCTGCTATATACATTTAATTATACCATAATAAATATTTCTATATGTTTTTTACATATATATAATTTCTTTTGATAAGTTGCTGGATAAAACCAGTTACATGAGGCAATACTGTGACTATTAGCCTTTCTTGCGAAAGAAGATAAAAGAACATAAAAGAACGCTAAGCATACAGAAGAGTGAAAAGGTTTCTAGAAGACACTCCAAACTGGATCGTTTGACTTTGTCTGCCGCCTCAACGCAGCAAGGGACTTTGTTTTCGTTGATCATCTTATTTCTCTGATTCCAAATAACCCAAATCGCATGAAAGAAAGTGGACGACCACATCATGTTGCCTTTGCTTCTTCCGGTCATTTCTTGTCATGCTTCGTAAAGAGAGATCGGAGATTGGGGGAAGATGAACTGGATTCCCCACCAGTCCAAAAGTTGATGCCAAAGTTTCCTTGAGATTTTTGCAGTGTATGAAAAGATGTTTTGAGGTCTCAACTGCTTGTTTGCAGAAGATGCATCTCAGTTGGCTTAATGGAATCAAGCTTCGAGCGAACATGATATCTTTTGTTTGAAGTCTACCTTGGAGAAAGAACCGGATTAGTAGCTCAATCCTTGGTGGAGCTTGTTTACGCCAGAGTGCGGCACCAATGGACGATGGTGTTGGTTTGTAGTGCAGTAATAGCTTCATAATAGTCCTTGCTCGTATACATACCATCTGCTGTCAACTGCCATCCTCGACGGTCGGCATCTTCTGATAAGGATGGAGAGGAGGAATTAATTGTCTCTAATAGTTGCTCTTCTTGTGCCCTCTTGAATAGGAAGAGAGGTCTTCTTCAAATGAGTGTCCATTCCCTTTAGAATATATGAAGCAACTCGCTCCTGAGCAGCAGGCTTCAATTTTTGATAGTGGTAACCTACAAGAGTTGGGGAACAATTCTATGGAGCATCCTGTTGAAGTCTCAAGTCACCCTCCCTCCCCACACTTGGCTCCCACTATGCCAGCAAAGGTTTTTGTCGCAGTTGAACGCCCACGTGGAACCCTCAATGACCCTCACCCATATGAAGAGGATATTTACACCCTAGAATTTGAGAGGGACAGGTCTCCGCCTCTTTACCATTTTGATGGAATCTTTAAGCCTTACCAGATAGACGATGATGTTTATATCCTCAAGTTTGAAAAAGAAGAGCCTTCGTCACCCCATCTTCACTTGGAAGATCGTTACCTTGAATACAACCAAGCTATATGGAGTACTTATTTTGTTATTTTATCTTCTGAGGTAACATTTTGCTTTGATCCAAGTGGTTTATTACTGATTGTGGTCCACTTCGTATTCCCATTGACGCCACTGCCAAATTTTTTTTGACCCGGGATAACGAAGTGAGAGTCTAGCCAAAGACTATAAAGACGGGCAGCTGACTGGGAGGCAACCCAGTGGTAAAGTTTATGTTTTTTTTCTAGTTTTATTTTGTTTATAGGGTTTATTTTCGTTTTATTTCAGTCAGAAGTAGTGATGGTGTTCGTGCTACTAATGCAACACTTTTAGCGTAATTTGTATTTTATAATGTGTGTGTAGGTGTAATCTTTTTATCTCCCTATCTCTCCGCAAGGCTGGACACTTGGTTGGAAGCAAGTGTGAGGAACGTTTGTACCCCGCTGCTTGAGCTTAAGTGTGAGGAAGGGAACCTTCCTCAATCTAAAGAAATCAGAGGAGTTTCAGTTTCTCAATCTTTATTGCTTGTGTTCATCCTATTATACTTTTAATGTTAAATGTATGTGGAGTCTTGGATGTATCCTTCATAACTCTGGAATATTTTGAAAGGTCTTTTTCTTGATTTTATTTGGTGAACAATGAGGACATTGCTCCTCTTAAGTGTGAGGAAGTGAAGACCTTTTCCTAAAAATATGCCAGTTGTACTCAATGACACACTAGTTTTTTATTGCTCTCTTTTATGTTGGATAAGCTTCTTTTAGTGTCAATACATGTTGAATTTTTGGGTGAAAATTTTTGAGGAAGTTTTGAAATTAAGCCTGATGACAACCTTTATAATCTTTTTCTCAAAGTTGTTCGTATGTACAGTTTTCTGTAAATTAAATCCGTTTTCACTGAAATTTGGTGTATTAGTTGATTGTGCAAACTAAATTAGTTTGGCTTGGTGACTTTGGGAATGATGTGAAAGTTTGGATGAAAAGGATAAGGCAAGGTACTCATCTGATCATGAATTTTTTGAACTGAAACAGGCCTCTTTTATCTGGTTATTAAGTCCTTGGGGTGCTTCATCACCCATGTACTGAGGTCTCGCGATCTGGGATAGAAGGCCCAACACTGTTACATGGATAAAGAGAAAAGTCTGGGGATGAAACAATTGTGCGAAATGAGAAATTAATTATGCAAAGAAAGGGAAACTCTTAATGTTGAATTTTATTGGAAATTTCATATTCTGATCATGAGTGTGTGGTGTTGAAAGGTATTGCGGAATAAGACATTATTTCACACCCCTTGTCATCCACAGGTTCGAGGAAAGTAATAGGTAGAAGGTCCCAAGCTAAACTACGTTCAGTTTCTACAATATAACTTCTTCATGCTTTTATAAAATTGTTCCTTTTCATTGTTTGAGAAAACTTACAGCTAAGAGAAAGATTATTCTTTTGATTGTCATTTTGCTCAATTTCCTTCTATGCTTAATCCTGGGGTTTGATACTATGGCATTTGAGATAGTTTTATTTTTATTTGCTTGAGGACAAGCAAAGGTTAAGTGTGAGAAAGTTTGATATGCTGATATTAGATATATATTTACTGTCAAAATCTTTTGTCTTTATTGTCATTTTCCTCTGATTTAGTACTTAATTAAAGTCCATTCCTATATCTAAAAGAAACTTTCAAAAAAACAAGTTATTTTCATGTTTAAATGACTTAGGATGGATATGTAGGGAAATTTGACATTTTCACGAAGGAGTTAAATAAATTAAAGTGCCTACACTAACTCCCTATTTATGAGCAGGTAACTCTAGAATCTTCCACGCGTTACAAATGAAATAATTTAAGAAAGTTAAAGGAATTCAAAGGTCTTCATTAACTTCACGAAACTGGAGGAAATTAAAAGATGACATCAATGAACAAGCGAAGAGCCTTGAATTCATCTTATAAATAAGGAAGACTTTGGCCGAGCAAAGGGGCATCTATCCATCCATCCATCAATCCAACCATCCAGTTCACTTCTGTTTTTAGCTTTAGGTTTAGTTTTTCTTTATTTTTCTCACGCATAGAACAACGCAAGCATCCACGAGAGTTCTTCTCCTCCACCATCATCTTCAACCTCTAGCCAGTAAATTATAGATCTGGATAGTGAGACAAACAGAGGAATCTTCTGCACCGGATTATTTCTTCTCTATTTGTCTCTACTCTTTTTGTAACATGTTTGGCTAGGAAGGATTTACTCTGGGTGATGGTTATTTGTAGCTAGTTGGTTTTGCAAGTACTTCTACCATTATGATTTAAAATTTTATTTACGGATTGTTTCAGATTAATGTTAAAGTTGCACTTTTTAATTAATCTCGCGAATTTCTTAAAAAGCCTTGTGAATTTTGTTATGATCAGAACGGTGATTAACAGGAAGGTCATATTAATCTGTTAGCCTATGGAAAATTAGATCGGATTGATTAGATTTTCCCTCAGATGCGTCGTAATTCTTTAAGCTTCATCCATTTATGTGTGTTTCGCTAGGTTCTGGACTAGACCTTATGTTTTCTGCTAGATGAGCTTTCCTGAGATTATGATTTAATTCTTGAAAGATATTGAAAGAATTAGCCAATCCATATCTCTTATCAATTTGTAGAAGTTTGCATAATCCGACTAGTGAAAAATAACTTGAACCCGGAGTTCCACACATCCATATCACATTTCAAGTTTTTATTTAATTTTGGTCTTTTTATTTTATCTTTGCTTATTAAATTTCCAAAACAAAACAACCACCCCTTGATTTCCAGTTTTCTTAGGGCTAGGCTTATTTTCTTTTCAAGTCCCGTGGATTCAATACCCGGTTGCTTCTATTTTCTATACTATTGAGACCGGGATTTTTGCAACCCGAAGGCTTTTGATTTACTAGTTTTCTATGTTTATTTCTTACCTTTTAGTAGGTCAAAAATCTAGTTTGCAGGCATACTCTCAAGGACTAATTTGATTAAGACAAGGCATCCTGCCTTTAAAAGCGAAGAGGCTTTCCATCTCACCAGTCATCTTTGAATCTTGTCCAGAACAAGTCGCTAAGTGGAAGATTTCTTGGAGTTGGCTCCAATTAGGGGTGTTGATAACTGAATAACCGGCTTTTTGGTTAACTAGAAACCAATTAACCGGATTGTCGGTTAGTCAAATTTGTTAAGCGTAACTGGTTTATTTAGAAGCGGTTAACCGGGACCGATTAACCATCGGTTTCGGTGCGGCTTTACCGGTTTAACGGTTAACTGAAATGATGTAGATTTATATGTTTTTTTCTTATAATTAGTAAACAATGTGCGGTTTTTCCGGTTTTGGTGCGATATTAAACCGGTTAACCGTCAATTTTGTTGAGATATTATTGGTTTTGGTATAATTCTAACCATTAATTATATAATTGTATATATTTTTTTGGTAAGTCTAATAATTAACCATATAGTTTTATATTTGTACTCAAAAAAATTATAAACAATTAATAAATTAAATGCTTAAACGGTTTTTTCGATTATCTGGATTTGTCAAAGTCAATATCCGTAACTGGAACCGGGAAACTAAACGGTTTGGTTATGGCAAACCGAACCGGTAAACGACTTCGGTTAACTGGGTTTCCGGTTTCGGTTTCACTGGTTCCGGTTCCGGTTTGGCGGTTCTGGTTTTTCATGAACACCCCTAGCTCCAATGAAGAAGCCGAGGTAGATCGCTGGGAGGGAGCAGATTTGACAACCTACTACCTCTCTAATGGAGCTTAGTATATGTCAGGTTGGGTTTATGGGGATATCGGCTGATTTAGCCCAGTTAACTTCTAACTCCGACATTTCCGAGAAGACTGTAATGCATAGCTTGACTACCTCTAGTTCTTCACATATGGGGTGGAAAAAAATCATGGTGTCATCAGCATATTGTAAATGTGAGACGAGGACCTCATTTGAGCCAACATACAGTCCTTTATGTATGCCTAAATGGGCTGCTTGTTCTAGGATCCAATTGAGCCCTTCAACACATAGGACAAAGAGGAGCGAGGATAAGGGGTCCCCTTGTCGGACACCCTTCTTTGGTTTGATAATAATGGAGGGTACTCCATTAATGAGGACCGAGATAAAGGACGTGGAGATGCATTCTTCCATTGTAACACCCCTAATCCTAAACCTGTAATATCGTCGCATGTCGTAGCATAATAAATAACAATTCGTAGCGGAAAATAAAACTATCTACCTTGGTGTTACACGCCGTTACTCACCCTTGTGAGTAACAAGGCATCCTCACTCTTCCAACAATACAACTCCTCACGTTGTGATGAACAGATACTAAGCACTCTAATTATTACAACCCAATCCAACTAAATGAGCAACTAATGAAATACAACAATCTCCTTAAAACATTACATAATTAAACCAACGACGTTTGTTGAAAACACGACAGCTACCCCCTTGTCCCGCACTCCGGCTTGAGACTCCTTCAATAACCTGGAATGTTTGGCCCATTGAAGGGCTCAGCAATTGAAATGCTGGTATGCTAAATGTAGTCTTAAATCATCAAGATTCCTTAAGCCGTTTTAGCCATCTTGATATTAGATTCTTTACATGTAATACCGGCTTACAATAACACAGTGATAACCGTAAACAGTAAACAATCACATAACAACTCACCTGTAAACATCAATGTACAATAGTACGCATCACCAATAACCACACATCAACAATCCATAGTAATAACCAATAGTCTCACATCAATACCAATAACCAATAATCACACATCAATAAACCAAACAAGATACACGTATTAAACTGTACTTGTTAGTTGGCCACCTGGCCCTTATCCTTTAAACCAACCACTTAACCTTTTCCAATTAGATTCCACCTCAGGCGTCATGATAAGACCTCCCTTAATAACTTATTAATGGACTTGAGTCCCCTGGGTTCCAATAGAACCGTTACCAGCTGACCTTATGGCCTGGGATAATATATTGACCGATCCGGTCGAACCTGTGCACCAACGGTAGTGCCTTCCGCCATCCCCGAATGTGGCTGATGGATTCCCTCGAGTGACTCCCCATTGAAGTCTCTCGTAGTGATCACAATGCGCAACCAGAAAGTCGAAACAGTCTGGATTCCTCTCTTTATAAGTTAGCCCTTTAGTCAGTGGTACAATAACCAATGCTTGAATTAAGACTATAACAGTTGACCATTGTTAGGTTCAATAATACCTAAAGGTCAGTTAGTCTTTTTCCCAGTTTAGTTGTATAAACTTCCAGTCATAAGACGCTCGCGTATAAATAAAACGCACAGTGTTGAGCAATGCAGTATACAATATCATATACATAAAATCACAGATATCGCTCTTAAACAATTAACACATGTCTGGACCTTTGGAAAATCCTTAGGACATTCAGACCACACAATTAACATACCGTTCACCGTGATAACAGCTAGCTTGACAATTCACGCTTTAACAGTCCTTCCCCGTACGCTGTTATATAAACATGCAATACTGGGTAAAATTAATATAACTATCCACTAATTATTACAGTTGTAACACCCCTCATAACAAATACGTAATAATCACTCACGTGAACAGGAAATAAAGGCGTCTCACAGCGGAAGGAATTACAGTAATATAACTCACATGGGTGTTACTTGCCACCACTCGCCCATACGAGTGGTGTAGCATTACAACATCTTAACAAATTAAACATAAAATACAATCCGCAGTGACAACGAGATACCACCTACATTTCTATCTAAGTATCAAAAGCACAACTACTATGAGCATCTATACATAATCCAAATCAACAATGTCCTAACTACCCAATCCCGCACTTCGGCTTCAACGTGTTCAGCAACCTGCGCAATAAGTGTAGTATCAGCGATAGACGCTGAGTATGCCGGATCTGGACCCTATTGGTCACTTGTCATTTTTAACCGTCTTGATATTAGATTGATTTCATGCTTTGTCATTTTACAGATATGAATAAATCCTGTAACAACATGCATGATTATATACTCATTATCCAATAAACAGTATATATGGATATACACATTACTGTCATACATCATACAATACAATGGATTGAGAACTCATTCATCGTATGTTAACATCATCACATAGTACATCACTCGGCCCTCCGGCCTTCACATATCATTAGTTTTAGTTAGCACTGTACAACATTCGGCCCCCGGGCCCTCACATATTATTAGTTTTGGTTAGCACTGTCGGGAGTCAGTTAGGACAACCCGAATATATTCACTTGGACAGTAGTCCCACGTACACACAAGGTGCTCACTGCCCTGATCATCCGAAGACTCTGGGCTATTCACTTTGCCTTTGTAGAGGCGTCCATTTAGGTGGCCAAGGGCCTGGTGCCAACGGTAGCACACTCCGCCTGACGATCTATCTAGGCTCGATCAGGATTAACTAGGGAAAAACCCGATACGGGATATCCCAAGAGATCTCTACGCGCGACCAGCAGCCAGTGACTGTCTGGATTAAGGTACATCATCACATTCATTCACACTCCACTGTTAGCTTTGTTAGTTAGATAGTCAGTTACAGTTTTTGTTATAGAGTACATCACTTAATTTGTTGGCTGCCCTATGGGTCTTACGCATGCCTAGAATTATTCTAGGTAACATTCACTTTCGAGTCAAAGCTCTAGAGACCGACAATGTCGTGTCCCATTTCTAAGTATTTTACTTAGGTTATAACTATGTACTTGTAATACTTAGCGTATTAAGTCAGAACAGTGGTCACAACACACATTTCGCATATGTAGTTTTGTATAAGTCGATCTATAGTCGACGTAGTATTAGTCCCATAGGACGTTCGTGCATAGGTAAATAATGCAATGAACAATAACATACACATCACACACATACACACACATACATACATTCACACAAGTTATTTATCAAACAAATCCGAGCCCGAGGAATTCCTCAGGACAACTCGGATCAAATCCCTTTACATACCGTACACCGTTGACTAGATTCGTGCAGTGCAGTCCACTAGAGCTTTCGAGCGCGTACGTCGGGATTGCGATCTAGTATACGGAACACTGAGCGTCAATCCACATGACAGCACAATTCGGTATTTCCGAATAATATATGAAGTCCCAGTACTATGTCCCCAGACTTAACGTTTGTTGCTAGTTAAAGTATCGTTATTAATTTTAATAAACCCTTTGCTCGTTGTGTGAGTTAATTCTCGGTTTGCATTAGAGCATGAAACCTTACGTTATACACTTATGATACTTCACTAGGGTTATTTACCAAACCAAGGTCTTATACTAACCTTAGTATTCTATGTCGTTATAACTATGGGGTATAACTTTACTTCTTGGTACGTGTTTATCTTTGTGTGTATGCGTTTAGCATAACAGTTTGAATAACTACATCCTTAGCCACATAATATTATTTGTGTTACATTTGTTCTATAATGTTATACGATACGATATTTATGTGTCACTAGACTTTGTTACATATGGCTTGGCAACTTAGAAATGTATCGGAAATAGTATACACGTGTGCCACATTTGAGCTTCTTTATTATATAACTTCATTACTCACAAAACTACCACACAACTTATAACATATTGTAGGTATTTATTTTATAACACCAAAACCTTGTGGTAAAATATAACCCAAGGTCTTTTCCACTCTTGCTTAATTATCGGTGGCATATATATATGTACATCTAATCCCCTTTTCATCTCCAATTCACCATCCCACCAATCTTGCCACAGATTTCATAGACTTAGGAATGCCTCACCACCCAGCCTCTCACTGTAACCCAATTGAACAGAAAGAAAACATGATTTCAGAAATCTGAAGATCATGCCTTCGCAGTGTATATATTCTTTTGTTTCTGTTTGGTTGTTAAGTCGTTTTCCAGAACTCCAAAAGAATGTATCAGTCTAGTCCCTTCTTCTAGGAGTATGTTGGGTTCATTAACAACTCAATTCCACCCTCAGTATACTTCTGTAACAGGTTTATACAGAAACCACAACATTTTTTTGAAATCTGAAATCACAAACTGGAGTATCTTCTTGCTTTGTTTTCTGTCTGTTTTATAGACTGAAGTGCAACTCCTTCAAAATCGTTTACACTCCTAGTTAAGTCAATTAAAAGACTCTACGTTCATCCTCAACTCCAAGAGTAACATACACACCTCTGAGAAGAACCTTACACCACACTTGAAGCTAGAAAGCTGAAACTAAAACCTGCAAGACTAACCGGATTAATTCTCATCGATTCCCTTCTGTTATTCACTAATCTATCTTTTGATCTTTTCCTCAACCTGGGTGCCCACCTTACTAAGTGCATTACCAAGTTGTTGATTTCGAACCAGCCCCTAAATTATCTGGGCACCCTCACTGACCATCCCTTACAGAAACCAAAACTGTAACTACCACTGCACAACAGGAACCGATATGCTCCCTTGATTTCTTTGTTTTCTGATTGATTTCCAATCTACCCCAATTGCTTCCATCACTTAGTCATGTGTTTAAATACAGTTCCACTTTGATACAAACCAAAACAGCCAGGACAATGCCTCAGGAACTCTTTATACAGAACTGAAATACTACAACACTCAGTGGCACGATTTGGTCCTTTTCTCTTCTGTTTTTTTTTTCCTATCCTGTCCCAACTGTTTCTAACCTCTCCTCAATGTATCAGACAGGTTTTGAATTCCTTATTAAGCCACTACGATTTCCTTATCATTCCTGTAAAGCAGTTATACAGAACACATACACATGATACCCAAAACAAAACCTGCACTGGTGCAGTATCATTTCTCTTCCTCTGTCAGCTATCGAACAGATATCTGATTTTTTCCCCAAGACGTTAATATCTTATTTGACTGTATTGATTAAGTTCTAGGATTTTTTACCATTTAATACCACCCATGCAAGCCCTCTGTAAATGTTTAATACCAAACTCGGAAACTGATATACCAATCTGATAACATCACTTCTATTCCTCCTCTTTAATTTGAGTTCTGACTTCCAGTTTCCCCAAGCTGTTAACCCGCTTAGCTAAGCATATCAGGTAGCCTCAAACTAAAAACTAGCCCAAAACAGCCCCATCGATACTCCTGAAAGTCTATTATACTGAAGCTACCAAGCAACGAAAACTGACAATTAGAACTTGTGAATTCCTCTCCTGTCTCGATTTAGTTATCTGTCTGTCTTCAGATTTCCCTCTAGTAGATTTCCCACCTAGTTAAGTGTATCATCAGGCTTCTAAATTCGAAACAGACTCAAAACCACATCTACAGTTTTCTGGAAATTCCTCATGCTGGACTGCCAAATCCAGCAGAACCATAAAACATCGAACTGACATATATTTATTTCTTCTCCATTCCTGGTTCATAATTTGATTCTGAATCTTCCCAGTCTGCCTACCTTTTTAGTTATGTGTTTTGGTATAGTCTCAACCCCAAGACAGATTCAATACACATCATTTAAGTTTCTGAAAAGTTATCATCCAGAAGGTCCGAGAGTACTGGACTGAACTGGAATAGTGTATTTTCTTATATTGCTTTCTTTCAGTTCTTTAATCAGTCTTGTAACCACTTCCCAAGTACTCATAAACCTACTTAATCACGTTAGAAATGTTTAGGCTCATTAGCAACTCAAAACAACTCCTTATAACTTCTCTGTAACAGAGTTATACAGAGCTCACACTTTCAGGAAGGTTGTGAAACTGAAATATCAAGATCTCTCTCTTTTACTCCTTTCAATTATTCACGGCTCTGACCTTCTGTTTTTTTTCTCTTCATTTCACGTTGTAGCCTCAATTAGTAAGATGTTTTACCTTGGTTTTAAATTTCAACTCAGACCCGCAACAACATGGTTATTGCTACTGAACTAACTTCTATTGAAATGAGAGATTTTAGAACCTGAACCAACTGAATCGAGAACATATTTCTTTCTGTTGTTCTTCTTTCTACTTAGCAGTCTGACTCCTAACTGCTCCCCCATTACTGACCCATTTAGTTTAGTGTATAATCCAGTTTTTAAAAATTCCAACCAAGCCCAAAACGATCTCGTCATACTTTTTGTAACTTTAGTATACAGGAACCACAACTATGAAAACCTGAACTTGTTAACGTTGTACAGTTCCTCTTTAAGTTTTCTTTTTATTCATTAATCAGTCCTCCAATCCTCCCCAGAGTGTTTCTCCTACTAGTCAAGTGTTTAGCAAGATTTTGAACTCAAAACAACCCAAACAACACCATTGATCCCACAGACACACTTCTTATGCTGAAACTCAGAAACTAAAAGAAACTGATACACACGAACAGGTGGTTTTCCCTCTTTTGTTCATTGATCTGGTTTCTATTCCACCCAATTGGTTTAACTGTTTAATTAAAGCCCAATGAAGTCTAACTCTCAAAACAGACCCCTAAGGTCACGGTCCATGCTCCTGAAACCACTTATACTGAAACATACAGTTACAGAATTTTTTTGACTCCTTTCTGCTCTAGTTTTCTGTTACTATTCTATGCAGAATTTCCTTTGTTCTGAACTTGTTTATGTAAAGATATGCACTTAGGATATATGTGTATATATATGTGTAAGTTTCCATTTCTTAATTACTGTTAGTTAGCTCTCCCTATATGTACATTGCCTATGCTTCTCGGCTTAGTGAGTCCACATACAGACACACATTGTTTCTTTAATATCCAATATTACATGTTAATAGTAGGTGGTTTAACAGAACTGGATTCGAAGAAAAACAAACAATATAGATTTTTCTTTGGATCAGTCTACTACCTTGGGTTCTTTTCATCTTCCTCTCTGCATCTGGTTCTCCTGATCTACTCCTGGTAGAATGTGAAACTCTCAGGCTAAACCCAACACTAAAGCTGTAATATTTCCAGGCATCTAGTAATCAGAACACTGTTTTACAGAGTTGGAAAATCGATAGAATTCTTCTGATCCTGTAACAGGTTAAATAAGTTTACCTTCCACTGCAGTTCAAACCAAAAGTGTTGTTGTGTTGAGGAGGGATTTCTTGACTGATTATCTTTGGGGGGAAGGACATCATGCTGTGCAGGCCAGGAAGACAGAAAACTTCAGTCATGGAGGTCACTGTTGTAACAGAACCCAAATATTCAGAGAACCGCACAACCAATTTTTCCTTTCTGTGTTATTGTTATGGTTCGTGGCTTACCTACCAAGAGTTCTTGGAGGGAATCGTCTCAGGACCTCCAGAGTTCTACCCCTTGGTTAGCTTACAGCAGTTTTGTACGACAAATGCAGATCCCTGAAGCACTAGGTTGTGCATTTTGATCAGGCTGAGCCAAGGCGAAAGAAACAGAAACGAGGAAAACTAGTTTGAGGTATTACCTTGTGTTGGCCTCGAGAAGGAATGACTCACTTCCTGGTTTCAACTCCCAGACGGAATTATGCAAAGGCTGAGGGAGAAGTGAGTTAGGAAATAAAGAAGATCTTCAGTGCAAGGACAGAAGTGAAGGACGATGGGTGAGCAACTGATAAGCTCCTCACCTGTGCTCAGAACCGAATCGTATGGCTCCAGGCGAGCTCTTGCATGGAGTGGGTTTAGTTTTGGATCGGTTAGACTGAGACACTCACTCAAAGGACAAGGGCTGGTGACTTACTGGTTCACGGTTCCTGCTAATGGCTGTATGCATGCGTGAGAATTCCCAGCAGACAATCTGATGCACGGGGTGTTCTTTTGGCGTCAAAGGAACAGGTCGTGATTACCAGTTTCAAGAGGAAGTTATGGGCGATTGAAAAGAATAATCAGTTCTGTCGTATTGAAGTTTGGAGTAGTACTTGTTCTGAGATGTCGAATACAGAGGAGAATGTCGTGTGTTAGGCGTGTCCTTCTCCATTCTTTTCTCTTCTGTAGCTTTAGTAGAGAGAATACTAGGTATCATTAGTTGGTATATATTCCTGAATTCGAGCACAGCTCAAGCGGTTAAGGTTTCGGGATGGTTATGAAGGGTCTCGGGTTCGAATCCCGGCTAGAGCATATTTGCTCTTTTTCTCTCTTTTTTTTTGTTTCAGCATTATTCATGCTTATTCCTTATATATATGTGACTGTACTAACATGTTGCGTTGTTAGTAGTATGTACATATATATACGACTATTGTTATGTCACGTTTTTAACTATACCCATACACGGGTACAACCATTTTATTTGTCGTGTTTTAGTTATATGATTTCGGTTGCAAGTACCCATGCGACTATATCATCATGTCGCATTACTAGTTATGTGTAACAACGTTATAATATGGTAACGTTATACATACGTGCATACATATGTATGTATATAAGTGCGTGACCGTATTACTATTTAACCGTTCGTTCATACCTTAATGTAGTAAATTATATATTTAAATCATGTTTAATTAAGTAGGGGTATTTCAATCTACCCCCCTTAAAAAGACTTCGTCCCGAAGTCGCTTTATTTAAATAGGTGTACTAAACTACCCATATAACCCCATAATGTATATCTATGCGATATATCATTTATACACATTGTATTGCACTTATACAGCACATAGCCATCACTTGTGGCGTTAATTCAAACTTTCCTATAAGTTCTACCAATCCTGACAACCTCCCCGAGGGGTCATACCATATTGTCATTCCACATTCCATGTCTAAGGATTTATTTTGTATCCAGACTATACCATGTGTAATCAATCTACAAGGTACTATAAACATATATATCCCGCATATCATAAAGAACAGTACTACATTCATGGATGTAGATATATCATCTCAAGAAGTATTTCATAAGACACATACAACAAGTGCACATTTCACACCACAATCAGCCACGTACGCCCTGCGTACCAAACAACACCAACAAATGAACAAACACATCACAAACAACGTCCAACAATCAACATCGTATGCCCCGCATACCCACAAACTATTGTATGACCCGCATACGAAATAACAGAATTTAGTGCAAACATGTGCACAGCCAAGAGGCTCTACCCCCCTTAAAAAGGGTTACGCCCCCGTACCCCACAAGTATTCGACAGCCGCTCCACAAGGAGCGCTGGATACTTGGCTCTCATAGAGTTCTCTAACTCTCATGTGGTGTTTTCACCTTTGGAGTAGATTATTATCATATCAGAGAGACGGGTATGACTCTAGCCCCTTCGGGCTCTTAAATATATATAAAGGGTGAGGCACGTATTTGTGCTCTCTTCCAAGTTCGTTCTAATGGGCCCACTCGCTCTGCATGAGGTGCAGACCCATGAATATAGGCTCAATTTCCTCTTTTCATTACTGTGTATCCTCTTATTTGGATCACTAGTATACATTCGTGTGTCTTCTCCCACTGATATTCAGTTTGAGGTATAGTATGACATTGGCTCTTGTTAGTACTTGGTGTTCTTTGCACTTGTCTTGGCAATACCAAGACGTACCAGCCTTCGTGTCCACGTAGATTATTATTGTCATCCGTGTCTCCTGGTGGTTTTATTCCAGAGTAATACACTGTTGTAGTTCTTTGATACACACTCTTGTTGATATCCATTGCATCTTTCAGTATTTCCACTAGATTAATAACTGCACAAGTGCAATACCAAAACACTCAGTCATACAGAGTGCAGAGGCGTAAACTCTCAGCAGCTACTATCTAACGAGTTAAACAGATAAGATGAGCGAATCATCATGTGAGTGGTATCTGCTAGCATTTAGCTTGTCTTTTATCATTGCGTTGTCACGCGTTTATATTCACATCATTTGGTAGATTCCTCTGGGTTGCAAGAACTTGCATGATCCTTATGAGGGTTCTACGTATTATTCGTCCATATAGTGGTTTCTTGTGTGTGTCGTCTGCTTCGTCATCTTTGAAGGGTCTCCTTGTCTTCACTGTGTAGGTTCTTGGTTTCGCTAGCCCGTTGGTTTCGCTATTCCGTGTTGTAGGTTCTTGGTTTCGCTAGCCCGTTGGTTAACCGCGGCTCTTATCGTCTATCTTCGAGGTAATCTTCATCACTGTCCGTAGTACGGAGTTGACTACTTCTCGTGTTCCTAACACTACTTGTCTACATGCATGGGGTACCGTACTGATACATTACTACTTACCTGACTAACCTATAAATAAGTCTGTCAGGCCCACATGCCCCTATCGGAGTGCGGTTGTCCCATGTCTCGTTTAGTAAACTGGTAGCGTCCGTCACACGACTATGGTGAAGTATTCTGTTGTCAATCTCCCTTTCGATGGATGTCCTTGTTGTAGTCCGATGTTGATTGGTCCGCCATGTTGGTTATCTTGTCGTAGGTTCTAATGTTCTAGCAGTATGGTGGTAAGGTGGTTGGAACATTATTTTTGTTCCCTGGACTCATGTCCTTAGTAACATATTAGTGGTAGCACTTAGTCGCTAACCAGTTAAACGTTGATTCGTCTGTATGGTTGTAATCGGTTTACGTAATACTGCTGTTGAGGTGGCAATGTCAGTTCTCCTATCTTGATTCCCATGGGCACTATCCATAACTCTTTCTTCCAGTTTTAAATCGTTATCTCATGACTTCCCGATACGGCGTAGGGTAAGCTCTCATACTTGGGTATTCACATTTGTTCCCTCTCCCGTTTAATTGGGTGTATTGTAGATTGCATGATTGCTTGAGCAACTTGGTTCTTCATCTTTCCAACTATCCTCATTGACGGTATTGCATCCACAAGGGTATGCTATTTCTCATAAGATTAGGTTTGCCCACTGTTAGTAATTCATCATTGTTATTCACATTGCTTACGGTATGTACCGTAGCTCCCTTGTTTCATTATATTAACTTTGATCTTGTTACTTTAGTAATATATCTGGAAAGGTAATTGGAGTCGGTATTCCCGGTCTCCTAGGCTTATGCCCCTTATTTGTACCTTAGGTACTTGCTTATTTACGCTATTTAGCGTTTGGTTTGTGTGTTCTGTAATATCGATTTAGGTGGTTGTCATTGATTCAATTTACACATCTATTTATCACTGACCGTCGTCACAGTAGTAAACGACATGTCTTTAACATATATTGATACTTACCATTTTCTTTACATGGCGAGACGCCAATGGCGGCAGCCATTCTTCTATTTAGGACTTGTTTCATAATTGGTATGATATTGATAATACATGTAGAACTTAATCTTGACGTTGGTCACTATTAATTGTACATAATCATACATGGCACTCCTTGGTAAAGGTAGTGCTCAGAGGTGGTAATTATTCATGTGTTCAGTGTTGATTCGCGTTTATTGTTGCGAAGGTATTGGTAATGTCCGTGTCCATATGTGGACTGATACGTTTCACCAACTCTCTTGTGTTCATCACAGGTTGGCGTATACATACATGTAGTTAGTGAACTATAAGTTACATTTATTACAAGGTTAAAATGTTATAACGTATGATGTGTATAACAGTTATTAAATATGTGGCAATACTGAAGTAATGGAAAAGTATTAGGAGTTGATGGAAGTAAGAACTTTGGTGTACATGCCTTTTGGCAATAATATAGTTTTTATTAAAAGTATGGGTTATAGTATATGTAGTGAGAAAATGGAATTTATAACCTAAGGGTTAGTATAAAATGAAACCTTAGGAATTTTAAATTTTGTCCTGAAATGTGGCAAGATATTAAGATAAAGTTCTTAGTATATATTGCATAATATGACGCATCTAATCAAATATTCATCTTACATTAAGATGATGGTGAAAATGTGATATAAGATATAAGAGAATAATTCATGAGATATAGATGTAGGTGAATAAATATAGATACTGCGCATACGATACAGTTGGGAAATGTATGGCAGCGATCGTTATACGATCGTATTCTCTTCATAGTTTTATTTGTATGATTTAATATATATACAACGTAAACTTTTAATCGCAAGTTTCTTTTGCTAGTTGTTTGTAACAAGGATACTGTAGGTTTGTTTATCTTTACTATAATTAATGTTGGCAACTTGTGAAGAGTTTCAGGAGTCATACGACTCTGGTGTGATCAGCACCAGTGTTGCACTAGCCTTTCACTCCAATTTGTGGTTGGCTTTCCCGTGATCCCCGGGAATCAGGTTTCACCGTCCACTTCCAATTCGGCCATTGAATGCTTGATAATTAAATTATGTTATCTTGGCTCTCAGCCTGTATCATTGCATTCGTTCTCGTTTAGTAGTTATAGTTTGTCATGGGCTGGCGTGCCCCCTTTATTGCGTTACTCGGACTCGTCGGTCCCTTCAGAGGTTGTAGGCCTCGTATCTTAGTGGTTTATTGTAACAATTGTAGTTATGTAGTTTATACTAAAGGTGTACAATTGTTTGGTGATTATTGGTAGCCATGGTGTCGTACCATAGGTCTACACAGTTATAGTATTCGTTGTAACGATAATAGCAGTGGTAACTGCAGTTGTAATTGTTTGCAGCACTTGCAGTGGCAAGTGCGTGGGGTAGACGAAATCATTAGTAAATTGTTGAAATCAGCGCTTGCAGTGGCAAGCGCACCATGCAGGTGGAGTTGTCGGTTCCCGACTTGTTTGTCTCACTGTTGCATGGGTTGCTTAAGTAACTTTGGAATGATTGTTCGTGAATAAGACGGTATTTGGGTTTGGAAATTTTCCTGACCACATTATCATTAGAATAATCAAGTCCTTCATCACATTAGATTTATAATAGTGTAAACGTTTGGTCTTTGTCTCCCTACAGGTACCACCACGACAGGGTTCTAGTGTCACTGTGTTGTGTGCACACAAGTTTAGGATTGGAGTTTGTACATAACAGGACGGTATTCTCACAAAGTTCCTCCCCGTTCTCAAGATAATTTCTTTTTACAGTTTGGTGGTTAAAGGTCCCATTACAGGCGACGGTCTCGCGGAGTTCGTGGTGCTCCCGGTCCGCTTGCCCTGATGTTCTTGGGTGACCCTTTCCACGATGTTATAGTAGTAGTGACGCTCGCCTCTGGCAGTGTCTATTGATACGGCGCTTGGTCGTCAATGGAGGTATGACATTGAGGTTGTATTAATGTTACAGGAGTAGGAATTCTTCACTCGCTGCTAGAGTGTTCAGACAGTCTGTTGGGCCTGGTAGCTTTTCCTATACTCGGGGATTATATTTCTTAGTTGTATTATACTTGTTGGGTTGTGGCGGGAGGGGTACTGTCGGTGGTAGTTCGTACTGAACCTCCACATGAAAGTGGACTGTCGCCAATGTACTCATGACGTTTGCGACTCCTCCTGGCTGAGCTCTCAGCTGGACCTTAACAGGGGTAGTATTCCCGGGCCTTTATGCCCTTGGCCCGCTTCCTGGCTCACATCACACTAGGTGTCGGTAATACCGTTCGTCTTCTCAATAACGCACCATAATACAATCAACTTATTTGTGTGCCCCAAGGGCTACACTTGCAGGCCAAAGGCTCTGCCAACACATAATTTCATTAAGACACAGACGTTTCGTACCTCACAAACGTTTCCCAAATTTCCCAAATCCTAAGCTCACTGTCTTAACCTAGTATCTCGTCATCAGAGCGGTACTCCGCTCTGATACCACTTTTGTAACACCCCTCATAACAAGTACGTAATAATCACTCACGTGAACAGGAAATAAAGGCGTCTCACAGCGGAAGGAATTACAGTAATATAACTCACATGGGTGTTACTTGCCACCACTCGCCCATACGAGTGGTGTAGCATTACAACATCTTAACAAAATTAAACATAAAAATACAATCCGCAGTGACAACGAGATACCACCTACATTTCTATCTAAGTATCAAAAGCACAACTACTATGAGCATCTAAACATAATCCAAATCAACAATGTCCTAACTACCCAATCCCGCACTTCGGCTTCAACGTGTTCAGCAACCTGCGCAATAAGTGTAGTATCAGCGATAGACGCTGAGTATGCCGGATCTGGACCCTATTGGTCACTTGTCATTTTTAACCGTCTTGATATTAGATTGATTTCATGCTTTGTCATTTTACAGATATGATAAATACTGTAACAACATGCATGATTATATACTCATTCATCCAATCCAAACAGTCATATATGGATATACACATTACTGTCATACATCACACAATACAATGGTATTGAGAACTCATTCATCGTATTAACATCATCACATAGTACATCACTCGGCCCTCCGGCCTTCACATATCATTATTTTAGTTAGCACAGTACAACATTCGGCCCCCGGCCCTCACATATTATTAGTTTTGGTTAGCACTGTTGGGAGTCAGTTAGGACAACCCGAATATATTCACTTGGACTGTAGTCCCACGTACACACAAGGTGCTCACTGCCCTGATCATCCGAAGACTCTGGGCTCTTCACTTTGCCTTTGTAGAGGCGTCCATTTAGGTGGCCAAGGGCCTGGTGCCAACGGTAGCACACTCCGCCTGACGATCTATCTAGGCTCGATCAGGATTAACTAGGGAAAAACCCGATACGGGATATCCCAAGAGATCTCTACGCGCGACCAGCAGCCAGTGACTGTCTGGATTAAGGTACATCATCACATTCATTCACACTCCACTGTTAGCTTTGTTAGTTAGATAGTCAGTTACAGTTTTTGTTATAGAGTACATCACTTAATTTATTGGCTGCCCTATGGGTCTTACGCATGCCTAGAAATATTCTAGGTAACATTCACTTTCGAGTCAAAGCTCTAGAGACCGACAATGTCGTGTCCCATTCTAAGTATTTTACTTAGGTTATAACTATGTACTTGTAATACTTAGCGTATTAAGTCAGCAACAGTGGTCACAACACACATTTCGCATATGTAGTTTGTATAAGTCGATCTATAGTCGACGTAGTATTAGTCCCATAGGACGTTCGTGCATAGGTAAATAATGCAATGAACAATAACTACACATCACACACATACATCACATACATACATTCACACAAGTTATTTATCAAACAAATCCGAGCCCGAGGAATTCCTCAGGACAACTCGGATCAAATCCCTTTACATACCGTACACCGTTGACTAGATTCGTGCAGTGCAGTCCACTAGAGCTTTCGAGCGCGTACGTCGGGATTGCGATCTAGTAATACACGGAACACTGAGCGTCAATCCACATGACAGCACAATTCGGTATTTCCGAATAATATATGAAGTCCCAGTACTATGTCCCCAGACTTAACGTTTGTTGCTAGTTAAAGTATCGTTATTAATTTTAATAAACCCTTTGCTCGTTGTGTGAGTTAATTCTCGGTTTGCATTAGAGCATGAAACCTTACGTTATACACTTATGATACTTCACTAGGGTTTATTTACCAAACCAAGGTCTTATACTAACCTTAGTATTCTATGTCGTTATAACTATGGGGTATAACTTTACTTCTTGGTACGTGTTTATCTTTGTGTGTATGCGTTTAGCATAACAGTTTGAATAACTACATCCTTAGCCACATAATATTATTTGTGTTACATTTGTTCTATAATGTTATACGATACGATATTTATGTGTCACTAGACTTTGTTACATATGGCTTGGCAACTTAGAAATGTATCGGAAATAGTATACACGTGTGCCACATTTGAGCTTCTTTATTATATAACTTCATTACTCACAAAACTACCACACAACTTATAACATATTGTAGGTATTTAATTTTATAAACACAAAAACCTTGTGGTAAAATATAACCCAAGGTCTTTTCCACTCTTGCTTAATTATCGGTGGCATATATATATGTACATCTAATCCCCTTTTTCATCTCCAATTCACCATCCCACCAATCTTGCCACAGATTTCATAGACTTAGGAATGCCTCACCACCCAGCCTCTCACTGTAACCCAATTGAACAGAAAGAAAACATGATTTCAGAAATCTGAAGATCATGCCTTCGCAGTGTATATATTCTTTTGTTTCTGTTGGTTGTTGTTAAGTCGTTTTCCAGAACTCCAAAAGAATGTATCAGTCTAGTCCCTTCTTCTAGGAGTATGTTGGGTTCATTAACAACTCAATTCCACCCTCAGTATACTTCTGTAACAGGTTTATACAGAAACCACAACATTTTTTTTGAAATCTGAAATCACAAACTGGAGTATCTTCTTGCTTTGTTTTCTGTCTGTTTTATAGACTGAAGTGCAACTCCTTCAAAATCGTTTACACTCCTAGTTAAGTCAATTAAAAGACTCTACGTTCATCCTCAACTCCAAGAGTAACATACACACCTCTGAGAAGAACCTTACACCACACTTGAAGCTAGAAAGCTGAAACTAAAACCTGCAAGACTAAACGGATTAATTCTCATCGATTCCCTTCTGTTATTCACTAATCTATCTTTTGATCTTTTCCTCAACCTGGGTGCCCACCTTACTAAGTGCATTACCAAGTTGTTGATTTCGAACCAGCCCCTAAATTATCTGGGCACCCTCACTGACCATCCCTTACAGAAACCAAAACTGTAACTACCACTGCACAACAGGAACCGATATGCTCCCTTGATTTCTTTGTTTTCTGATTGATTTCCAATCTACCCCAATTGCTTCCATCACTTAGTCATGTGTTTAAATACAGTTCCACTTTGATACAAACCAAAACAGCCAGGACAATGCCTCAGGAACTCTTTATACAGAACTGAAATACTACAACACTCAGTGGCACGATTTGGTCCTTTTCTCTTCTGTTTTTTTTTCCTATCCTGTCCCAACTGTTTCTAACCTCTCCTCAATGTATCAGACAGGTTTTGAATTCCTTATTAAGCCACTACGATTTCCTTATCATTCCTGTAAAGCAGTTATACAGAACACATACACATGATACCCAAAACAAAACCTGCACTGGTGCAGTATCATTTCTCTTCCTCTGTCAGCTATCGAACAGATATCTGATTTTTTCCCCAAGACGTTAATATCTTATTTGACTGTATTGATTAAGTTCTAGGATTTTTTACCATTTAATACCACCCATGCAAGCCCTCTGTAAATGTTTAATACCAAACTCGGAAACTGATATACCAATCTGATAACATCACTTCTATTCCTCCTCTTTAATTTGAGTTCTGACTTCCAGTTTCCCCAAGCTGTTAACCCGCTTAGCTAAGCATATCAGGTAGCCTCAAACTAAAAACTAGCCCAAAACAGCCCCATCGATACTCCTGAAAGTCTATTATACTGAAGCTACCAAGCAACGAAAACTGACAATTAGAACTTGTGAATTCCTCTCCTGTCTCGATTTAGTTATCTGTCTGTCTTCAGATTTCCCTCTAGTAGATTTCCCACCTAGTTAAGTGTATCATCAGGCTTCTAAATTCGAAACAGACTCAAAACCACATCTACAGTTTTTGGAAATTCCTCATGCTGGACTGCCAAATCCAGCAGAACCATAAAACATCGAACTGACATATATTTATTTCTTCTCCATTCCTGGTTCATAATTTGATTCTGAATCTTCCCAGTCTGCCTACCTTTTTAGTTATGTGTTTTGGTATAGTCTCAACCCCAAGACAGATTCAATACACATCATTTAAGTTTCTGAAAAGTTATCATCCAGAAGGTCCGAGAGTACTGGACTGAACTGGAATAGTGTATTTTCTTATATTGCTTTCTTTCAGTTCTTTAATCAGTCTTGTAACCACTTCCCAAGTACTCATAAACCTACTTAATCACGTTAGAAATGTTTAGGCTCATTAGCAACTCAAAACAACTCCTTATAACTTCTCTGTAACAGAGTTATACAGAGCTCACACTTTCAGGAAGGTTGTGAAACTGAAATATCAAGATCTCTCTCTTTTACTCCTTTCAATTATTCACGGCTCTGACCTTCTGTTTTTTTTCTCTTCATTTCACGTTGTAGCCTCAATTAGTAAGATGTTTTACCTTGGTTTTAAATTTCAACTCAGACCCGCAACAACATGGTTATTGCTACTGAACTAACTTCTATTGAAATGAGAGATTTTAGAACCTGAACCAACTGAATCGAGAACATATTTTCTTTCTGTTGTTCTTCTTTCTACTTAGCAGTCTGACTCCTAACTGCTCCCCCATTACTGACCCATTTAGTTTAGTGTATAATCCAGTTTTTAAAAATTCCAACCAAGCCCAAAACGATCTCGTCATACTTTTTGTAACTTTAGTATACAGGAACCACAACTATGAAAACCTGAACTTGTTAACGTTGTACAGTTCCTCTTTAAGTTTTCTTTTTATTCATTAATCAGTCCTCCAATCCTCCCCAGAGTGTTTCTCCTACTAGTCAAGTGTTTAGCAAGATTTTGAACTCAAAACAACCCAAACAACACACCACAGACACACACTTCTTATGCTGAAACTCAGAAACTAAAAGAAACTGATACACACGAACAGGTGGTTTTCCCTCTTTTGTTCATTGATCTGGTTTCTATTCCACCCAATTGGTTTAACTGTTTAATTAAAGCCCAATGAAGTCTAACTCTCAAAACAGACCCCTAAGGTCACGGTCCATGCTCCTGAAACCACTTATACTGAAACATACAGTTACAGAATTTTTTTGACTCCTTTCTGCTCTAGTTTTCTGTTACTATTCTATGCAGAATTTCCTTTGTTCTGAACTTGTTTATGTAAAGATATGCACTTAGGATATATGTGTATATATATGTGTAAGTTTCCATTTCTTAATTACTGTTAGTTAGCTCTCCCTATATGTACATTGCCTATGCTCTTCTCGGCTTAGTGAGTCCACATACAGACACACATTGTTTCTTTAATATCCAATATTACATGTTAATAGTAGGTGGTTTAACAGAACTGGATTCGAAGAAAAACAAACAATATAGATTTTTCTTTGGATCAGTCTACTACCTTGGGTTCTTTTCATCTTCCTCTCTGCATCTGGTTCTCCTGATCTACTCCTGGTAGAATGTGAAACTCTCAGGCTAAACCCAACACTAAAGCTGTAATATTTCCAGGCATCTAGTAATCAGAACACTGTTTTACAGAGTTGGAAAATCGATAGAATTCTTCTGATCCTGTAACAGGTTAAATAAGTTTACCTTCCACTGCAGTTCAAACCCAAAAGTGTTGTTGTGTTGAGGAGGGATTTCTTGACTGATTATCTTGGGGGGAAGGACATCATGCTGTGCAGGCCAGGAAGACAGAAAACTTCAGTCATGGAGGTCACTGTTGTAACAGAACCCAAATATTCAGAGAACCGCACAACCAATTTTTCCTTTCTGTGTTATTGTTATGGTTCGTGGCTTACCTACCAAGAGTTCTTGGAGGGAATCGTCTCAGGACCTCCAGAGTTCTACCCCTTGGTTAGCTTACAGCAGTTTTGTACGACAAATGCAGATCCCTGAAGCACTAGGTTGTGCATTTTGATCAGGCTGAGCCAAGGCGAAAGAAACAGAAACAAGAGGAAAACTAGTTTGAGGTATTACCTTGTGTTGGCCTCGAGAAGGAATGACTCACTTCCTGGTTTCAACTCCCAGACGGAATTATGCAAAGGCTGAGGGAGAAGTGAGTTAGGAAATAAAGAAGATCTTCAGTGCAAGGACAGAAGTGAAGGACGATGGGTGAGCAACTGATAAGCTCCTCACCTGTGCTCAGAACCGAATCGTATGGCTCCAGGCGAGCTCTTGCATGGAGTGGGTTTAGTTTTGGATCGGTTAGACTGAGACACTCACTCAAAGGACAAGGGCTGGTGACTTACTGGTTCACGGTTCCTGCTAATGGCTGTATGCACGCGTGAGAATTCCCAGCAGACAATCTGATGCACGGGGTGTTCTTTTGGCGTCAAAGGAACAGGTCGTGATTACCAGTTTCAAGAGGAAGTTATGGGCGATTGAAAAGAATAATCAGTTCTGTCGTATTGAAGTTTGGAGTAGTACTTGTTCTGAGATGTCGAATACAGAGGAGAATGTCGTGTGTTAGGCGTGTCCTTCTCCATTCTTTTCTCTTCTGTAGCTTTAGTAGAGAGATACTAGGTATCATTAGTTGGTATATATTCCTGAATTCGAGCACAGCTCAAGCGGTTAAGGTTTCGGGATGGTTATGAAGGGTCTCGGGTTCGAATCCCGGCTAGAGCATATTTGCTCTTTTTCTCTCTTTTTTTTTGTTTCAGCATTATTCATGCTTATTCCTTATATATATGTGACTGTACTAACATGTTGCGTTGTTAGTAGTATGTACATATATATACGACTATTGTTATGTCACGTTTTTAACTATACCCATACACGGGTACAACCATTTATTTGTCGTGTTTTAGTTATATGATTTCGGTTGCAAGTACCCATGCGACTATATCATCATGTCGCATTACTAGTTATGTGTAACAACGTTATAATATGGTAACGTTATACATACGTGCATACATATGTATGTATATAAGTGCGTGACCGTATTACTATTTAACCGTTCGTTCATACCTTAATGTAGTAAATTATATATTTAAATCATGTTTAATTAAGTAGGGGTATTTCAACAGTACTGTTACTGTAGCATTTATACTTTTGTATAATACTCTGTATGTTCTTTATTTCCCCCTATTATTTAACAGTGGATCTAGATTGTTCATTAGTTCATTATTTTATGTGATCTCCACATGTGATAATGAATTCCAATTTAAGATATATTTATCCCATCAATTATATATCCATATTATTTCTCTTATTATATACCAATATAATTGGTTATCTTTATTGTAACCACAATTATTTCATAAACTCTATATTATATTTTCTTGGTTATTTTTATTACACCACATTTATTTTATAAACTGTATATTGTATCCTATAATTGTTTCCACTTATTTTTTATACTATACAATTTGGTTATTTTCATTATAACCACCTTTATTTAATAAACCTTATATTATACTTCAAATATACCATAATACATTATATTAATTCCTTTCTTTATTAAATTACAAAACCAACCTTATAAATTCGGTAACTACATAATGAGCACATTAACTTTTGTAAATTATCCAATGACCATAATTTCAACTTTTATAAATTACCAAACAATCCTTTAAATTTTCGGCTTCCATATATACTTCCCATAATTTCATTTTGACCCCAAAACTCTCGTGGACCATTGGGTGGTGGGGGTGGCGGTGGTTGAGGGATCTGAGCCTGCTGCTGAGCTAATGCAGCGGTCACAATCTGAGCTATGACCTCAGGGGTAACAACGTCGGGCCCGTAACCACCTGGGGCAAAGGAGTGGCAAATGAAAATGGAGCCTCACGTAAGGGAAATAAGGGAAGAATGAAAGGAATCAACTTGGAAATTATTGTCAAGTAACATGTCATTATTCTATGATTTGTTTTTGATTATTTGATTTCATAATTGACTACAAAAGTCTCTCCATTTAGACTAGACATACAGCTGATTGGCAAGAAGATCATGAAGTCTTTGATTGATAATTGCAACTAGAAGACAAAGCAAGGTAGGTACATGTTCCCTTGAATTTTATAAGTTGAATTGTCCTTGTTTTCTTCTTGTTATTTTACGGTAATGCTAATGTAGGTTGGCTACAGATTTTTGTTGATTTAAGACAAGAGAATATGGCTAGGTTGTTAGGTTTTTATTTAACTAATTTTAGAGCAATCAACTAGCTCTTTCTCCCCCTTGAAATCGGCACACGTGCTTGTTTTGAGACAATGAACTTTGTTGTATAGGCAATAGAAATATACATAGGAAACTAGCTTAATTAGTGGTGTCTTCTTTTGATTATTGTAAGGCAATAATTCCCCCTTGTAATGGCAAGAAATCGGCAGCACATGAGGCTATAGGACAACTAGTTTTGTTTGATTCTTGCAACTTGTATAAAGTAGTTCTAGTTGTCATAATTAATTGCATTGTTTTTCATATACTAACTTTCCTTGCTGTTTTCTTCTAGTTACACGGTTGATGAGGCTTCCTTGACTTCAATATTGTTACTTTATCATATAGTATAGATAGGGATGAGTCATCTTATCATATGACATTTTTTTTGTTAAAAACTAGTAAATAACACCCAAAATGGCGCCCTCCTTGGTGACTAATTGGGACTTATTTTTGATTTGATTTTTGTTACACTATATTTACTAAGATCATACTAATATGTGTAATAGGTTCCAGCATTTAATTGGTACATTTATACCATGGTAAAAGATGAAAGTTTTAAGGTAAAAATGTTGATTTTAGGTACCTTTTTTACTCAAAATTCGCCCTGGTTGTGCTATGATTTTAGCACTGGCATTAATTGATTTAGATGGTCAATTTATCCCTTTTAAGATTATCTACTCGTGGCTCCTCAAAAACTTCAAGGCAATTGCATAAAACGCATTTTTGTGACACCCGAAGGTGCGTTTTTGTGCTTTAAGGATTTCTCTAGGAACAATTAGTCGCTATGAGTTCCAAGTGTTTATTGACATTGTTTATAGTCAGTAATAATATATTAAGGTGTTACATTGAGTTATATGGGGTTATTAAAACTCGCAACTCAATTTTTGGGGTACCAGGACACCCGGGGCAAAAAGGAGCGTTAAGAAATTCCCCGAGCACTTTGTGTATTTTGAAAAGTAGCTCGAGCATTCTCTTTAGAATGGTGAATATTAATGATAGGAACTTTTAGAATAATTTATATTGGGGTTTGTGCCACTTCGGTACCTCTCTGGGCACTCCCGTGGGTTTATGGGCCCTCATCGGGAACCTCCGAGCCCTGTATCTTTAACTGGAATTTAGCTTGAGGATTGATAAGTGAGAAATACAAATATTTTAGGGCTTTAATTCTTTCTATTTCATAATAATTAATGTCATATTCCACTTATCATATGTTTTTCCATGAATTTATGATGATATGAACTGATACATTTTATGTGTCTAATGCAGGAAAATACAATACACCGTATATATATATATATACAATTATATATATTACAATATATATTCATTGTATACACGTAAGTACAGCACAACGATACAGCACATCAATTATTCATTCATGGAAACTATATTCATGTTATCAATATTTTGTCACGACCACACGTGATAGAACTCACGTCCGCCCAAAGAAAAGAGGTTAGGGAGGCGGACAGCAGTGTACGCATGGATGTGGAGTCCGCATGGTTTGTGGGCGGACATGGGAGGCGGACACAAGGCACAACCGCCTGGTTTGTGCGCGGTCGAGAGGCGGACACAAGTATTGATGACCGCCTGGTTTTTGAGCGGTTGCTAGGCGGACGGAACCAGTTCAGACACCGCGGCGCTTTCTTCTTCCTTCTTCACGGCGCCTACCGACAGCGCAGCCGACAGTCCTCACGCGTCTGCAACCCCAATCTTCTGCAAACCCAATCCATCTACTCCTCAACTTGGCCACTTGGTCACGCGTGCTCCAACCTTCTCCTTCCTTCCTCTCCTTCTCCTTCTTCTATAAAATCTACGAGCTTTCTGCTCAAAAATAATTACTCCCTTCCTCAAAATCCAAACACCACCGTTCAAACCACGACAGACCACAGTTCACCACAATCATCCATCCAAATTTCATTAAACTTACGCTGCTATTTTCCAGACAGCCAACGAAGAAGACGATCTGCACAAAACCAGTCCATATCCTGATCTGTATCCGCGTACCGTCGTTCTTCTTCGTTCTGTCTGTCTATCTTATTTATTATGTTGTTTTTATAATTATGTGTGATTAATAAATCTAGCTTCCCGGGTTTAGGAGCGAGCTTATTTTATATAATTGTGTTATATAAGCTTTCCAGTATAATTTATCTAAGCAGTATTTTGATTCCTCTCCTTAATGCGCTTTAATTCTCTTGTACAATTATTAAAGTGATATTTGTAGTTCTTTGTTAACATGCAGTGCTGAGACAAGGTTCTAGACACAGGAAGTCAAATGGGTTAACGACTAGAAGCGATGTTTTTCGCCGTATAGGTTAATCTATCTCCAATAGGGATTATTAATAATGCGATTAATTTATTAATGACTTGAACAAGGAATTGCGCTTGTTGTTTAAATTAATCAGGGTTTATTAGACAGGGAACGGTCAATAAACTAATTAAGATTCTTGAGTTTATTGTTAAAATGGGAAAGTTATATTAATATGATTAAATAAAATAGGTGAGCAGAGTAACCCGGGATGCTTCTTAAAAACACAAAAAGATTTATAATTTCTATTTCTTTTCTGTTTTAATTAATTGTTTTTATTATTGCCTTATGATTTAACTGTTAATCTCACTCCCTAAAAAAGATAAAATCTGTTTATAGAATTCTCAGTCAATTTAATATATTATCAGTTATCCACAGCGAGGTCCCCAAGAGTACGACAACCCACTTATCCACTATTCCGCAAAACGATTAGGTACACTGCCTAGGTTGAAGAAGTAGTCACATATTTCTCCAACAAGGATTTCATCTTAAATGTTTAATAAAGTGTTATTGTGCATTTATAATGATGTGTAACGCTTTACTTTATTTAATAAAGTATTTCTGGGACTTTTGGGCCTTAAGGGAACTCCCGGGCATTTTGTGTTTTTACTCAGTTCTAACTGAGGGCTTGTGTTCTAAAGGTTACAAAATGATCCTTGATTAGCTTCCCATGAGTTTTATATCTTATATAACTTAGTTAGCTTAAGGTCGGGCTCTAACGCTCGTTTTTGACCTTAAGGAGTTTAGGCGCGTTTTAACGCCCAAGTGTTTATATACTTTTATCAGGGCTTAATAATCCCCCAAATAATATTTATTTACCTTTATTTAATTGTTTAAAGGTTAGGGGTATTTCATCCATCCGTGCTTGCCACGTTGCATTGAAACCATATAAGCTCAACGTTTTTTCAGTGTAAGACCAAGAGAGGCAATCAAAGGATTTTAAAAAGTCAATCTTCAATAGTATGCCCAAATGGTGTTTGTGTTTGAGCCATGAAATTACCATGATGGTTATGAGAGGACCTTCTGCTATGTTTCTACCTTTGATGAAGGCTGTTTGGGTGCCTTTGACTAGCTTACCAATCACTTGAATTAGGCTTGTGGATAGAATTTTGGCTATCACCTTGTAGACTGATCCGATCATATTGATTGGTCGGAAGTCCTCTAATTTTGATGCTCCCAGGATTTTATGAACCATGTTGTGTTACTTCCTTGAGGAGCTTGTTTGAGTAAAAAAAACTAAGGATTGCATTTGAGAAGTCTTCACCGATGATGCTCCACACTCATCTAATGATATTGAGTTAAGCCCGTCATAACCCGGGACTTGTTACCATCAATTGACCAAACTGCGACTTTGATTTATGTGATGGATGGCCGTCCCATTAGAGAATTTGCCTCAACGATAGAGAGGCGTGGCCTTCCTGAGAGAGGGGGGCAATAACCTGAGCAAGGCTTGCCTGCGAAAAGGTGAATATAATACTTACAAATTGTTGTTTTGATTTGTTGTGGGTCACTGATCAAGGCTCCATTGACCTGAAGTGCGTATATCATGTTACACTTTCTATTGATGGATGCCTTACAGTGGAAGTATGCAATGTTTGATCCCCTTCGCTTATGATTTTTTCTCTCAATAATTGTCACCAATACCACTCCTTTTCTCTCAAGATATGCCAAACACAGTTCATCAAGATTAATCATAGTGCATTAGAGACATTGTTCGTGTCTCCCTTCTCGGCTGATTTATCTATTTGATCCAATTAGGCTAGTGCTGACTTGAGCCGTCGATCAATATAGCCGTATATGTTGTTGTTCCATTGTCTCATTGATCATTTGATCTCTTTCATTTTTGTGGTTAAAGGCATATCCCCATTTTTTGCCATTACTTTTTGAAGAAAGGCTTGAAATCTTTGTGTTCCAGCCACCCATTCAAAGCTCTAAATGGCTTCGGTCCCCAGTTGATATCAGCTAGTGTAACTTTCATGAAATGATGATCCGACACCCACCAAGGATTTACGGTGAGCATGAGTTTGGGAATGATGTGTGCCATTCTGCTTGAGCAAATACTCGGTCAATTTGACTCATAGATTTCCTGCTCCTCCATGTATATTTGGCACCCAAGAGGTCTACTTCAATAAGACTCATTTGTTGCAACCATTCGTGTAGGTCATCCATGCCCCTTGTTTTAGCTGAATCTTTGCCTCTCTTACGGTCATTACCTTTCAGCACCTCGTTCATGTCTCCAGCCACTAGAATGGGTTTGTTGAAAGATTTAGCTAGCAGTTCAGCATACACATTTTTTCTTGCTTCCGGCTGTGTTGGGGCGTAGGCAAAGATGATAACGCCAGAAAAAGGATTGTAGGCCAGACTAGCTCAATTGCTATCCAGCTATTGCCTTGAAAGGAGTTTTGAATTTTTACAGAGTTAGGGTATCACATGACTAGAAGATCACCTGAATGACTTTCTGCGGGGACTTTAATTGAGTTTGAGTTATTTCATTGTCCCCATAGGCCATATTTCTCATCTAGAGGCCAGAATTTTTATTAGATCTATTCCAGACTCTCGCGCTTCTCTTAGCATTGCCCACTTCTCTTTCCTGTTGATTCCTTTGATACTTTAAAAATAGATGTGATTTTCCATTGGCTTGCACCTTTGTTTCTTTTCTACCCTCTTGCTTAGTTTACGCATTTGGCTAAAGTTTTGGAGAGCAACATCAGGGTTTGGGTAGTGGCAATTAATGCTTCTTCCAAAGTCCAATCACTTTTGGGCTACGGTTGTTGTAGGGCTAATGTGAGATATTTCGGAAGGATTTGTTGTCAGGGTGTTTTGGCTATGTGGAGTGAGTACTACTTCAAGGATAATTTCAGGGGAGAGAGGGGAGAGAGAGAGACGTGGCTGAAAGGTGATTGGTTAGTATATTGTGACTATGGTGGAGAATTATTGAGGTTTAGGGTTTGGGGGTATTGAAAATTCAGTAATTGAGTGCCTTCTAGGGTGTGAGGAGATTGTGATTGAGGGGAAGAAATGGGAGAGGCAGGCTCTTGGACAGATTGTGTCGGAGAGGGGGGGGGGGGGGGGGAGGTTGGGCACACGTATGAAGAGGAGGTATACGAGGCATAATGATTATGTTCCCCACTACATTGAGTTAATGGTGGAGAGGAAGAAAAAGAGACAAGAGGCAACAACAAAATTGCTCCTCGTACTGACGTGAGATGGGGCATTGGGCACTAGATCTGAGGGGGCCATCAGATTTTGAGGTGTCAGTTCCAGGAGATGAAGGGAATACCGTTGGCTCATAATAATTATGGGGCGATGTAAGGAGTGATTTAAGAGGGGATATTCTGGGGGAAATAAAGCGTCTCCCCTTGCCATAATTATGCCATTCAAATTATTGTTGTTGCCCCATAGACCATAAAATTTGAGAAAATCTTTAGTTTTCCACCTTTTTTTGTGCACTGGAACGTTGTCGTTTCTGATAATGGTTTAAACTCTGGATTTCTATTATACATGGGTGTGATTTTCCAAATGACAACGTTTGGATTATTCCTTTTTCCTCCTCTTTGGACGGGTGCTAGAACTCCTCCATCTCCTCCTATTGTGGCTCCAATGAGGAATCATCATGGTTGTTCTCTGGTGGTGCTGTGATAATTCTTCAGACTAGAATTCAATGATTCTGACATTATAGATTTCACCTTCCACTTCTACCCGGATTTCTTCGATAATAATGGACATTTTTGAAGTGTTTATTTGCACCTGTACCTCCAAGTGCTGGCAACTTTCGCATGTTCGTGCAAATTTCTGTAATTTCTCCAAGGTTTCTTGTTATTGCCCTAACAGAGTTTTCCAACCAAGCTTGTAATGGGATTCCCTGTACTACAATACTATAGGCTTTATGGTTAGGTGGTATGTAGTTCATCATTCTCTAATTTCCCAACCAAGCTCCTCATCCATATTTGATTGTTTAAAATTCGCAGCCTTTTTGTAGGACTTGAAAACTACAATGTATTTGGACAGTGCCACACATGTAATTTTCTCGATATATTCCCTAGTCTGACAGGCTCTGCTTTATCCGCAGCGGGTTAGTTGGCGAGGGGGGGTGACTATCACCACTTCCCGATCTAGTTTTTCCTTCATTACTAGGGAGATGTCTAGACTAATGAGACCTTGAGACGACAAATATGGTTGGTATGGCCTTCTTAAGTGTTGTGGGGATGTGGGACTTTGGTGTCTGGGTTGTGTTTGTCTCAACTCTGGTTGTGGGTGAGATTCAGTCTTTGGAGCCCATCTCATGTTTGGTGGCGGAGCAGCAAAAGGATACTTTCGATAGATTGTCGTCTGAGTTTGAAGCCTGTTTCCATCTACCAGCATTCCATTAGTCTCCAAGATGGCCTGATCTGCTTCTAGCTTGGTTTTGTATTCCACAAATCCGTACCTCGTTTTGGTTTGGATTCTCGGAGTCTTAGGTATGCGGATACCTACTATGTGACCGAATTTGTGAAAAATTTTCCAAATGGTGCCCACTCTAGAATCTGGGCTAATAATATCTATAAAGACGGTCGCACCTAGAGTTCGTTTATGATTTACCATGGGGCGAGAGAGGGTGGACAAGTTCAAGATTCAAGATTATGGTTGGGGTTTTTGTGTGAGTGTTGAGGCGGTTCAATTTTGTTGACTCGGGGGAAAGGGTGGATTTTGTGGTGGCAGGAGGTGGTGCGGTGGCTGGGGTTTCACTTTCTCTTTTTAGATATATATAATTGTTGGACAAAGATCCAAAGCGGATCAAAGACATACCTAAATAACATAACATTACATCCTTCCTTTTTTTACTACCTTACAAAACTTACTCAAGGCATGCATGAGTCCACTTACTTACTACTTAGCTTTATTACATCCCTTACGACTAGCCTGTTCATCCGTGAAAATTTTATTACAACTTATGACGGGGACCTTTGTTCCACGCTCTTTATTCTTAGGCGTTGCTTTGTCTTTGATCTTTTGTTGCTTCATTTTTTTTTATAGTTACGGTAGTGGGTAGGTTTCGAACTCAGGATCTTTGATTCTAGGATACCACTCCTCTATCGACCAAGCCACGGGGGCTAGACATCTTTTATTTATCGTTCTTGTCCATATTCAACCCGTGTAAGTGAAATTTACTAGACTTTAAGATAATCCAACCGAGGTTGGCATGAACTCAATTTTTTGTCCTCGATTTCACAGTCTAATGTTATACAATTGCTATCATTTGCCTAACCTCTTCCTCCGTCATCGCTTCTAGATGGTTTTGTTGTGGTGGAATGGGCACTGCAGCTCTTCTAGCTTGAGGTTGAAACTTGGAGGATATTTAGGTTCGTCAAACATCCTTCCCAATGCTTGCTCATATTCCTCTTTGTCAGAAAACTCGTTCCCGCTAAGACCACCCTTCGCTAAGACCACCTTTGGCAGCCTATTTGGGCCTACTTCTTTAGTATAGATTTCAAGACAATCTTTCTTCTCCTCGGTCGCAGTCTCTTCATGTTGGCTTTTTTTTTTTATAATTATGTTGGCTTATTATATTCGTCTTGCCTTAGGCTTATCAATATGCACTTTCGTGGCACAATGTTCTTTCACAATGGGATCTTTTCATGAATCCCTAATTCTTACCATATCCCGCATAGTGCTAGATTTCCCTTAGGACGAATGCATATTTCTAGTTGTGGCATATTTGATGCATAATTTAGCATATTAAGAGATTATATCTATGTCTCACTGGATTTTGTATTCTGTTTCAGTAATATATTGTCAATAAAAACAATTAAAACAAATGTAGCCATAAAAAGTTAAGAGATACAATGACATAACTTAAGCATTTACACTAGTAGAAAAAAGGCCTATTTCGGCGGTTCCAATGGGCCTATTTCGGCGGTTGTGAACCGCCGAAATGAGCACCGCCGAACTAGATGTACCTATCTCGGCGGTTCTTAGAGAACAACCGCCGAGATAGGTCCCTGGGATTGACCGGGTGTGAGATTGACCATGAGTCTATCTCGGCGGTTGTTAGAGAACAACCGCCGAGATAGACCCATGGTCTCACACGTCAATCTCACACGGTCAATCCCAGGGGCCTATCTCGGCGGTTGTTCTCTAAGAACCGCCGAGATAGGTATATTTTTTTTGTTTTTTTCCATCCCAGCTTATATATATATATATATTCACCACATTTGATTCAATCAGACCTGTAATAATGCTTCATCCATACAGGGAGCTCCAGCACACATTTAAAAAGTTATAAAAGCTCCCAATTAATACCAACGACGCACCACAATTTGAGAGTTAACAAAACCAATGCAATTACACTTACTTTCACACTTTCAATACAAATAAAAAACACCATTACAATTCAAATCTACCATTACACCATCCACAAGTGTACAGAGTTATATTTACATACTGAAAAAGTTAGCAAAACATCTTCATGATCATCAATTCATTAAACTTGTGCAGACGAACTCCGACCATTCCTCAAGCATCTCAACAATTTGAGCATCATCATACTGACCACCTTTGAACACTTGTTCGTAAGCCTTGAAAAAAAATGAACATTAATCTAAAACGTACAAGTCTAACAACATGTAAAGAGCATAACTGAAACTTTCAAAGAATGTTACCATGTCTAACGAGTGCTCTGGTAAAAGGTTCGCCGCTCCTACTATGTCACTCATGAATCTCATGACATAGTATCCACATTCTGACCCCCCAGGCTGCACCGGACACTATACAAACACACATATTGACAGTTATAAACAAGTTTAAACATTATCACACAAATTTATCAATTAATAGAGTACCTTGACAGTGTTCCAAGGGATGTTACTCTTCATTGTTATACCCTGGAGTCTTAATGCAGCTCTCATGGAACTATATACATCAGCAATATATATAGTTTTAAGCATCAGTAGCAAGTTATGAAACAGTTAATGTTAAGTAAAATAATTGTTGTTTACGATAACAAAATAATTACCCCAGTATTGCGGTGGAGATCTTCGGTCTCTTGGCAGCCTTACCAAGTGAGTCAAATTGCAAGATTCGTGGGTGCTTCCATCACCAGCACAAGCAATGACCAATGTCGACTGTCCACAAATTACACAATGTGTTGAAATCATTAAGCAACTAACACAAACTATATGTTTTAGATAATACTAAGAGAAATAGTCAAATATCATACTTGAATGATATGGCAGCATAATAAATGACTTGTTCGAACATTCATAGAGGGCATTCGTCATATATTGCATAAGGCTTTGCGGATCACTTGTCATCTGGACTTCACTGCACATAGCAGGACACAGGAATCCAAATCTTCGATCTTCAAAGACATTGATCGCCTTATCATGCACCCACCTATGAGGCAATATCATTAGTCATTAACTTTTTATTCAAACATCTAATTCATCACCAATTAATGAATTCAAAATATAAAAGGTAGAAGTCACTCACATGGCGGCCGACTTGATAATCGACACATTCAACCAATCCCTCCTGAAGCACTCCTCGAAGTCGGACATATACATCCCAAATCGATGTATATCTTCTCCTTGAACTATATAGTGAAATATCCGCTCGGGATCTTCCACAATGAGGGAATCACTATCCGTGGTAGCACCAACAACGAGGAATGCAGAATCTGCATATTGGTCGACAAGCCGGCCAATATTCTTCTCCACCAAAGCAGGTCTAAGCACAAAATTTGTGGATGCCTTTGATTGCACAGGTGTGGCAATTCTTTTTCCTTTGCCCTTATCAGTCTTCGTGGGGTCATATCCTATGATATTAGTCTAATTAAGTATATGGATGCAAGGTGGTACACCAATAGTTTTATAGCAACGGTTAAGAGTAATACCTGCCCAGGGAGTCTGACCAATCGTGCAGGCCACTGCACTGTCGCAGTTTGTGCAGAACGCACGGTAGGTCTTTGTGGGATCGGCACCGTTAAACCGACGTCAGCATGCTCTGCAACAAATTCGTCTAGAAGCACTCGTGCATGGTAATGTCGGAGTGGTTCACCGTGCACAATATCACTTGGACGAGGGGAAAAGTTTTCCCATGCAACCATGACCTCTTCTACTCCAATTTGTAAAAACAGATGGCACTCAGTGGGTGCCTGAGTGTTATGTGGAACTTGTTTAGATAAAAATTGAGAATTCTTCTATGATGATATTAGTGATCAAGTTAAAAATCATAATCGTCATGTACTCAATTGAAATGTTAGTCTAACCTGTAGAGATGCATAGGGAAACGGATCAGCCGAGTGGACACTACTTCTCACTACCGGTGCACTCTGCTGCTGAATGGGTGACTGATCAACTGGTGGTCGAGAAACCTCTTGGCTTTCATGCTGCTGTGGCTGAATCCTTGATATAGCCTGAGCGATCCTCTCGTCGACGTTCTGAGTAATCCTCTGCTCCATCTCAGCCAACACTCTCAGGTGCTCCTCGTAGCTAATCGACTGTCCCTAGCTGATTCTGGACCCGGGTGCGCCAAATGCCTGGCGGATACCAACGTGCCCACCAAACCCAATGGCACGACCTGGATGATCCTTCTTACCAAGAGCGCGTGTAAGAGGATCATCATTCCTCTGTGAGGTCCAGGTGCCCTGGGTGAGCTGAGAGCTTAATTCACCCTAATATAACACACAAATACAGTTATTAGTTTAACATAAGTTCATATACAAAGGAAATGAACAGTTTGACTGAAAATGAAATGATATCACTTACCATTTGAGCAATAACTGCTCTCGTGGCTTCATCATATTGAGGATTTTCGGGAGTAGAGTTCTTCGGAATGTGGCTTAACTCCCACACTTTCATTCTTCTGCCACTGGCATCCAATGAGCCATCCGTGGGCAGATATCCCTTTTCTCCCATTCTGGTACCCTTTGAGCAATACTTTTTCCACCTAAGTGGTGAGGGTACAGATTCTTCTTAGCATTTGCTTGTTGTTTCGCACGGAGAGCCTGCATAAATTAATGGGATCATGTTAAGTGAAATTGAACACAAAAAAAAACATAAGAAATTAAGATTAATTTATGTATGTATGACAATAAAGTGCACCTGGAACTCCGGTGTGTGACGCCTCTCAACAAATTGTAGCCATTGCTCTTCTGTTATGCCCTCGTAAACCTCCCATGGTGGTCTCTCACCGTCTCCACCATGATCTGGCTCATCTGGATCTTCTGGAGTAGGCATCTTGTAGATGAACTTGTCAGCCAACTTATTCTTGTGGTCCCGGAACTGTTTCGACATCGCTGATAGCACATCCTTTTTAAGTGCGGGATCCACGGAGAAACGAGACTACGTACATGATCATTCAGTTAGTAAAGTAAACATAAATGTTCTATTATTTCACAAAAGATCATAGTAATAATGTAGAGATTTACCTGAAGACGCTGAAACATAGTATCCTTCAATGATTGAGGCACTTGCTTCCAGGTGTGGTTTATGTCGCAATATGACTTCACCAAATGGCTACGTAAGCGTAAGCGGTGAAGTCATTCTTCCAATTTCCATGGGGCTGGTTGAATTGATTGAAGTCGACCGGTTTTGTAGGAGGGCCCTTGTTAGCCTTCAGCCCACGTGTTGCACCTCTCTTCTTCTGCTTCTTCGCCTCTGGTGGCACAACCGACTCCTCTTCGGTCTGCTGTGAAGGGCCAGCCTCAGTCTCGTGTACTGCTAACTGGTTCTTCTTCTTCTTTCCTCCTCTCGTGACCCGCTTACTTGGTCTATTCGGCTGTGGCTCAGGTTCTCCAGTCGAGATAAGCCGTCCAATGGGGTCATCCATAGGGTGATCATCCACTGCAAAAAAAATCATAAAGCATTTTCATCAGTTAAACTCATAACATAAATACTATGATGCATAACAATAACAGTTAAGATGATATTACAGTCTACATTCTACTAACAACATTACCTGACACGTACAAAAACATAAATCATTTCATATTTTCTACCCAAACACCCTCATCATGGTCTGATCGTGCGTAGAGCAAATCGTTTTCGGTATCATCAATCGAATCCGGTAATCCAGTAGGAAACAAGGATGTTTCCTCTACAGTCCCATTTTCATCGTTATCCTCATTTTCATTTTCCATTACAACCGGCCTTCTTCATGGAAGAACAACAGACCATCTGCAGTCTTTCGGATCCTCAACATACCACACTTGCTCGCAATCCTTTCCCAGAACAAATTGATCATCATTATAACCGTGTAACCGTGAAAGATCAACCATGGTAAGCCCTCCATCATTTTGGTACCCGCGTCGGTTGTCCACCCACTTGCACCGGAACAACAGAAAGGAATCAATGTCATAGTCTAGTTCCCAGATGTCCTCGATGACACCATAATACCAATTACTAACTGGTTGAGATCGGTTACCGCTGTGGTACTCAGTGGCAGCAGCTTCAATTTTTACCCCACTATTCTGGTTTATCGATTTGGCATCTTGGCGTGCAGTGTAGTATGTATACCCACTAATATCATACCCCTCAAAAGATGTAATATTAGTTTCAGGTCCGATTGCCAAACATCTGATCTCTTCGCTTACAGCTTCTGGATCTGATGATGCTAATGTCAACACATGATCTTTGAACCATTGGATAAAAACTCGGTTTTGTTCTTTTGTCAGCCAAATGTGGTTTTTCAAAGGATTTTGATGCCTTAACTCAACCATATGGGTTTCCAAATAAGGTTCAACAACCTCAAGATGTTGTAAGACAAACAAATGTGCTTGATGAATAAGTAGACGCGAAACTTGCACGATCTTTCTACCAATAACACCTTTACCCTTAAACCTGCCATAGTGTCGTGGTTTTGGGATACCAATAGACTCTGCCTCACTCAAATAATCGGTCACAAACTCCGTGACTTCCTCAGTCACTGTTGCTTCAACAATGCTCCCCTCTGGTCGATACCTATTCTTCATTCTACTTTTCAGAATACCCATGTACCGTTCAAAAGGGTACATGTACCGTAAGTATACCGGACCACAGAACTGTATCTCTCGAACGATGTGCACAATTAGATGTACCATTATATCAAAGAAAGATGGTGGGAAATACATCTCAAGTTGACATAAAGTGATAACAATTTCACGTTGTAGATCATCTAGAGAGGTTACGTCAATTGCCTTGGAGCACACAGCGTTGAAAAAGAAACATAACAGAGTTAAAGCATTTCTGACATCAGATGGCAATATCCCTCGAATTGCGACCGGAAGAAGATGTAACATCAGTACATGATAATCGTGAGATTTCATGCCTAAAAGTTTTAAATCCTTCATCGATACAATGTTCTTCCAGTTTGAAGAGTATCCAGACGGTACTTTTACCGAGTACAGACATTTGCAGAAACTAATCTTTTCAGCCTTTGAGAGCGTGTAGCATGCAGGAGGTAGGTAGATTCGTTTCCCATTCTCTTGTGGGTGTAACTCCTTTCGTATACCCATGGTTTGCATGTCCTTTCTGATTTTCAATCCGTCTTTTGTTTTGCAGGGTATATTGAGTAAAGTCCCACTCACTGCCTCACCAACGTTCTTCACAATGTGCATGATGTCTAAGCAGTGCCTCACAGAAAGATGACGCCAATAAGGTAGTTCCCAAAAAGATAGAACACTTTTTCCAAATGTTTTTCGCTGGTTTTGATGTGTTTCCAAATACATTTACAATGTCCTTAACCTTTTCGTACACTTCCTCAGAGGTCAGAGGTAGACGGGCCACACGAGTTTCGGCTTGACCATTGAACAACTTTCTCTTCGTACTCGATAAGGGTGATCTTCGGGGAGAAGACGTCGATGACACATATATAAACATTCTTCCCACAATGTTTTAAACGGTCCGAACAAGTGTCTTCCTCGCATATGGGACATGCAAATGTTCCTTTAACCGTGTAACCGGACAAGTTCCCATACGCAGGGAAGTCATTGACGGTACAGAACAACAAAGCCTTGAGCGTGAAATTCTCTCTTGCATAAGCATCATATACCACGGTCCCCTCATTCCACAATAGCTTCAGATCGTCGATCAGAGGGGCAAGGTACACATCAATGCTATTACCTGGCTGCTTGGGACCAGATATCAGGAGCGATAACATGATGTACTTTCGTTTCATACACAACCATGAGGGCAAATTGTAGATCACTAGCAGAACAGGCCATGTACTGTGTTGACTACTCAATGTGCCGTACGGGTTCATTCCATCAGTACATAACCCAAGCCTCAGATTCCTATCTTCATGTCCGAAATGTTCTTTGAACCGTCTATTGATGTTTCTCCACTGAGGCCCATCTGCTGGATGTCTTAGTTTCTCATCACTCTTTCTACCCTCCGCATGCCATCGTAAGTTCTTTGCATCTTTCGGATTCGCAAACAACCGTTTGAATCTGGGTATAATCGGCAAATACCAAACAAGTTTTGCTGGAGGGCTTTTTTTCTGAACGGAGGAGTACTCACCATCTTTATGCTTATACCGGGACAACGAACATTTCGGGCAATTGTCCAGATGTTCGTATTCACCCCTGTACAACACACAGTTGTTTGGACACGCGTGAATTTTTTTGTACTCTACTCCCATTGGACACACCCATTTCTTTGCCTCATACGTGGTCGTAGGGAGACCGTTCTCATCCGGTAGCATATCATGAATCAGCTCGAGGAATGCCGTGAAACCTTTGTCACTCAATCCATATCTTCCCTTCAGGTTGAACAAATTCAATATAGCTGTCAATTTCGTGTACTTAGTGCAAGTAGGATACAACGCCGTTTTGGATGCGTCCAACAACCTTTGATACTCAACCGGCCGGTCGACAAAGTTATCCTCAACGTTACCAAGCATCTCGTCAATTTGTTCATCATGATAAGTCGACTCACTGTCAACATTGACTCCGGAAGCGCTTGGGAGTTCTGACTCGTTAGTAGTATCGAATGTCTGCTCGGTTCTTGAGTTACACCGATCGTGACTGTAGGAAGATGAAGCATTATCTTCAACACGTTCTCCATGAAAAATCCATTTTGTATAATGTGGCATGAAACCACGGGTCTTCACATGGAGTTGTACGAGGTTGATGCTTGAATAATGTCTAACCACACCACAATCAACACAAGGACATGGAATTTTCTCCGCCTTTGTCCTGTCCTTGTGTTGCACTGCAGCTTTGCAAAACTCTTTCAGCATTTTGTCAAAATGTTCGCCTCTATCACCATACATCCAGTCACGCTCCATACTACATGTGCAACAGATCACAGGTGTGAGTTAGATCCTTTGTAGAATATGGCCTGTATTAAGTTGCACTTGTTTATTTCCTAATGGAGCATGACTGGGATGATTGTCAATTAGTCTAGCCTAACTCTAAGGTTGCAAACACAAAATAAACTACCATTTTAAATTTAAGAAATTGTTGCACTTCTAAAACAGAAACCGGTGTTTAAAACAATATTACGAATACTTTTTCTACAAAAAATTTGGCATGACCTTTGCATAATTGTACACATCCCGTGCTTATTATTCAACACTCACCAAAGTCATCACAACCACAAACATTCCAACAATGGCAGCAACCAACAATTAAAATAAATCAATTCTTTACTAGCTAACTGAAAACCAATTGCAAATTCAGATCATCAAATCAAAGCTTTCAATTCTCCACTGTATAAGTTCAAACCGGTTTACAGATTAACAAAGAATCGAGAGTTAGAATACGTACTTGTTTTTTAAGGATTTATGGACAGGGAGACTGGTGCCTGAGAGGTAGGCTTCTGTGCGAGAGATGCAGCAATACCACTTCTGATATGTCTCTGCAAGGGAGCAACAAAAAATAAATTAAAAAAGAAATGCATCAACAAATAGGGAATGAAGCTAAATTATGTACTAGCACTTATATTTAAATACATAATTGCATTTATTAAACAAAAAATAAGGTTTAGTTACTTACTTGTGCACAGAGGAGGAAAGAGGAACAAGTAATGGAAGAAGGCGGGAAACAAGAGAGGTGAATCACGGACCTGATAAAAAAAATTAGATATTGTTAGACATATACACATACATCAAACAATATTAATTACGAAGAGATTTTAAAAAAACGGCATGACTTTTGCATAATTTTACCTATCCCATGCTTATTATAAGCATTCACCAACCATTCATCAACACAAATTTCCATCACAAATCAAACTAATACCAACTTTATCCATCAAACCAAATTTTAATAATTTGTGGAAATCAAATACAAAGTAAAATAAAGACACAACTATGCCTATTATTAAGCATTCACCAATTATTCAACAACACAAATTTCAATCATAAACCAAACTAATATATACCAAATTCATTCATCAAACGAAATTCCAATAATTTGTGGAAATCAAATACAAAGTACAAAAGAGAAAAATGATACGTTAGATTATATTACCGGTTCGAAAATGAATTGCTCTCCGCTCCGCTTTCAATCTACCATCAAATGGTAAAGAAGCTCCTTAAGTATTTATCTGTAGAGAGACAAAAGAGAAAAATGATAAGTTAGATTATATTACAGTGAGTGAAGAGAATGAAGAGAATGAAGAGTTAAATTAAAAAAAAAATACCGGTTCATAAATGAATTGTTTTCAGCCCCTCTTCTCAATCGGGCGTGCGAGACTTGTGTAGCAACACCAATCTCTACAGAGGCAACGCATAAAGATTGAACAACATTCAGATCAATTAGAATAATTTTATATTAAACTTAACGAGTATACAATACTCATATATATAATATATTATATATATATATATATATATATATATATAATATATATAATATATATATATATATATATATATAAATACATTCTCACACCTCTACTTCAAACCGCTACTAAAACGGCTAATACTCACCTACTACAATATTTTTCTACTATGACTGCTTGTTCACGCTCTTTTCAATTATACACTACGAAACGTTCTACTCTTTTTCTACACTTACATTACATCTTTCATGTGCTACACATAAAATTATTTACCACTTAACACTTCACAGAAATCAACTTAACGCATACATAGGAAATTTTCACCCCTTACACACACTTGTCTATTACTACGCTAACACTTTTACTACGAATTTAACTTCTTACACTACTTCAGGGTCTTCCACTCTTTTTTACTAGCACTTTTTCTACTTATCATTTCTACATTTTTTACTACTTTATCTACTATAATCATCATTCTGCTCACTCATTACTTTATACACTCTTCTTTCTTTACTATTTCTTTCTTCTAAACTCACTACAAAATTTGATTATTTTTACTTTGCGTTTACAACTTTCATATCACTTGCTCACACAAGCAACTACTTTCAACACATACACACACGCATTCTTCACTTCACCTACTATTACAGACAACTAATAACTAACTTTTTATCTTTGTATTTCACTTATCGTCATATACACAAATAACACAATAATATTTTATACTATGACACAACCAGACATCATACTACAGCGACACATCTATAATCATTACTAGTTGCTAATTTAATATCATGTTTTCATTGCACTGTACATATACATTTCATAACACTTTCTCTAATTCCCACACACGGAATACTTTTAAATATATAAGAAAAAACTACTCATACTTAATGCTCATCTAATTAACAACATATCTTTTACTCGCAATCACTATACTTATATTATTGCACATATTACAACACTCATTCATACGTTTATAAGCTTAATAATCTAGCCCAAAAAAGCTAACCTAACTATACTTAAAAGAAGGGCCAAAAACAGCACAAAAATTCACTCGGACATTTCGTCGAACACCTTGTGTGCATACATAAATTTAATAGTTTAACAACCAAATCTTGCAAAAATTTCACACACACAATAAATATCATCATCCACAATCATAATGTGACAACAATCTATCAGTTTTAACAACAAATTAACAATTAAATAAACAAAATCGAAAACAAAGTTAGGGTTGCTCACCTCTGTTCGCCTCTGTTAATGGCGGAATGAGGGCGGCGACGCACACGAAGACCACACACCGACGGCGCGACACCGGCGACAGAGAGAGGAGGAGGAGGGCGGCCGGAATACGGCTGTGGTGGCGGTGGTGGGTTCGCAGTCGCCGTTGGAACAGAGAGATGAGAAGAGGGGTAATTAGACCTAATGAAATCGTAATTGTTTCGAATCGGGTTGGGGGTTTAATTAAAAGGACCTATTTCGGCGGTTCCTAACAAAGAACCGCCGAAATAGGCCCTTTTTAATTATTAAAAAATTAAAGAGACCTATTTCGGCGGTTCCTAACAAAGAACCGCCGAAATAGATCATTAAATTTTTTTAAAAAAGAAAAATAGAAACACCTATTTCAGCGGTTTCGTGTAAGGAACCGCCGAAATAGGTCTCTTTAATTTTTTTATTATTAAAAAGGGCCTATTTCGGCGGTTCATATCTAGGAACCGCCGAATAGACCCCTTCTTTACATACGGTATACATCTCGGGCCCCTATTACGACGGTTTTATCTACAACCGCCGAAATAGGGGCGCCGAAATAGACGTTTTTTGTACTAGTGTTAGTTGTATGGAAGTGCGGTGTCCGTGACAGCCCAAACAGTTGACTGTAAGGCTGCGATACGGTTCGGTGTAATACCATTAAGTTTGTTCATTATCTAGATTCATCGATTTAACTATAGATAATTATAATTAATGACATGTTATTATTTATTGCTATTTCAATTATCTATTATGTTTGCGGTTTAACTGTGACTGTGAGTACGATCGTTAGCTGCAGGACTGTGACTTGTATACACTTTTTTAAAGTGATTGTTTCAATCATATGCGTCTATCATTGTAGATATAGGAATCACATGTAAAAATCTCTCGTAAGAATGAGGTGCAAGCAGAGCCCTATAAGTCATCTCTTCTCAAAGATAAAGAATATATCATGACAGTTACCACCCGCGACGAGGTTCAGTGAGTGCAGGTAAGAATTGTGATTCAAAAGAGTGGTTTTTAGTTGGTAAACCGAATTCACACCAAATTAAGTCACTCGCTTCCAAAAAAATGAAGATCATCAGAAGAAAGGAGTCATACATAGTCTAATTTAGATCGATACCAAGATTTCACTAATATACTAAAATGGGTGGGACAAACTTAGAGGGTGAGGGGCTCCATTGGATACTATAGATAAACATGTTTCATTAGAGATCATCAATTCTCCTATTCTAGACGAAACTTGGAATCATATTATAGAAACATGTTAAAATAACAAATTAAACAGGCGGACAAACTTGAACCGAGTTGTATTTCTTAACCCAAACACGGAACAGGTTAACCAGAAACTGACCCAACTGTAGTAGCTTTAAAATTTATGGGTGTGTCTTAGCTACAACCGGATGTAGTAATTTTGGCTACATCCGCTGACGTAGCAAGTTTTTTTTTTTATAGAAAAGTATAATGGATGTTATAAGGGTTATAGTGCATATAACGTAAAAGAAAACTTGTACGGATGGTCATACAAACCTGTACAAATGTTCATTAAAACATGTACATTCTCACGTAAAAACATGTACATCCTCGCATTAAAAACATACAGATGGTCACATAAACCTGTACGAATCATTAAATATGTACAGTCTCAGATTAAAATATGTACATATAATAGAGAAAACATGTACATATGGCCATACAAACATGTACAGATGTTCATTAAAGAACATGTACATTCTCACATTTGAACATGTATATTGTCACATTAAAACATGTACATTCTCACATTAAAATATGTACATACATCCTCACATTTAAATATCATCGGTAAAAATAATTTTTTAAAAAGTTATCAAAACATATCCATGACTGGTCTTATTTTGAAGAGAATGAATTTAGGTGAACATGATATATATTTTTTCATTTTGGACATATATATTAAAAGTTACAACTATTTAAATTATTGTTGTGGGATAAATATAAATAAAAATAAAAAAGAAAAAAAGAAATGGGTGTTGTAGTGTTACGCTCCACTTGTTTGTTTATTCTATTTACAGTTTTATCCACTATATTTCATTAATTACAAAATTACCCTACTGTAAAGATATTTTTTATTCTAATTGACTAAAATGTCTTGGATGTAGCCAAGATAGCTACAATCATATGTAGCTAAGAATTTGAGAAAATTTTATTTTCCATTTTCAAGTGATCGCACGACTAAACATAACACATACACATAAGTTAATAACTGCGCACATAACTAGACAATAACTACTACATCTTATATTTAGTAATTTTTTATTTTAAATTTTTAGGATATGAGTTGGCGACCCACCAAACCCAACTTGAAAATATTTTCTATTAAAAAGTCTCAACCCAAACCCGGTTTTTTGTGGGTTGATTTTGGGCCGAGTTTTTAGGTTTGATCAAAGGTGACATGCTTACTCACCGATCACCTCTTGTTTGTCTTATAAGGTCTGTGTCCCTCTATACTCCTAAATCATTACTTTCCCTAAGGTACATTTCCTCATTTTCCTTGAAGGTGGAGATTCATCCTCAAAGATTATTATTGACTTTTACTAGGATCCTTGTTAAAGATATCCCACATCACCTCTTTCATCTTGCTGGTTCCTTCATCACTCTTGTTAGAGGATTTTGCCTTAACTTCAAGCTAACACCCACAAAAGCTTAAAATCTTTTGGTTAGTGTATTGAAATACCCTAAACCTTAATATGTTAATTAATTATGTAATTATGATTTTATAAGGCTAATTAAGTCCTTAAGATCATTGGTGAAGAAATGAAAACCAAAAAGAAAAAAGAAAATGCGTAAAAGTCACAAAACATGAAAACGCGTATTTAATTATTTTAGGAGGTATATAACCTTCACTAGGGTTATAAATATATTTATACCCTGATTACACACTAAGAACATGTGGGAAAAATTCCAGAAGAAAACGGATCCAAATAATGCGTTAAAACGCTAACGGAGTCTTAAAGCGCGTTTTCGTGGAAACCCAAAAAAGTGACTTTAAACGGTCAAATGACCCCGTAAAAATTATAGTTGACTACATAACTATAAATAAACATTAATGGGAGTTTAATAGCCATAAAAATTAAATAAACAAGAAAATCCCGGAAAACGGGCCCGGTTAGTGAATAGTGCTAAACCGGGTAATAAACGAGCGTTTCTGTAAAAAATGAAAAACGCTCCAGCATGTGTTACTGTAAGGGGGTCGGTTTTAATATGTTAATTAGCTCTCTCACACTCTTGACTAGTTAGCTAGTTAAATAAGTCAAAAAGCAATAAAACAAAAAAGTAACTTATACCCCCACCCACACTCTCTCTCCTCCTTTATTTCTCTTTTCCCCTCTCTTTCTCTTCCTTCTTCCTCCAGCGATTTTCTCCTCTCTCTCTCTGTTGCTGAACGACAATGCAGCCCCCATGGCTTCCTCCACTTCTTCTCCTTGTCCAAGCTAGCTCCAAGCTTAAATCACAGAAATAATTACATATTTATGATCCTCTCACCAAGCTCTACACTTCCCTCTTTTCAAAATCCAAAAATAATGAAGTTCATATCCATGGGTTTTCCCATTTAAAGAGAAAATGGCACCAATGGGAAGCTTGGAGTCTCCTCTCTCTCCTAAGGTAAAAATCTCCAGAGAAACCTCATTTTTCTCCACCCATGGTGTTGGCCGATTTTTACCCTCTTTGATACCTTGTTTTTCTCCTTGTTTTTGAGCTTCATATCAACCCTCCAATGGTGGAATAATTCCCTTCTTGATTCAAGGGTGAGAACCCCTCTTAAAAGGCTCCAAAGGTAAACCCTAACTATACATTGAAATTGTGTTATCTTAAGGGTTAGAATTTTAATTGTGTGCCTTTTTGTGTGATTTGGATGTTGGGATGGAGTTTGGTAACTCCATCACCTAGTTGACCGAAATTGGGAAGAGGAGGAGAAAGAGGAGATTGGTAAGGAAAGGAGAATTTGTGAGATTAAGGTAAGAAACTCACCTTAATGCTTATTTTGATTATTGTAGAACTTGGATGGGAAAGTTTTGGAAAGAAAATCCAAGATAAATAACTCACCTCAAGCTTATGTGGTGTTTTAAGTAAATTTTATTGTTTTGGTGCGATTATAAATGTTGAGTGTAGTGCAGGTGTTGCTATTATTATGAGGAAATTCAGTGTTTAAATTTAATGTTGTTTAAGGGCCTAAGAGCCAAGCTTTTAAAGTTATGTACATTGAGGTGATCGTTGTTAAAATGATGGAATTGATGTGTGGGATAGTGCCTTGAATGAGTTGATGGTTGGAGTGCTTTGGTGAGCTAAGTAATGTGTGGGAACATGTTAAAATTAAGGGGAGGTTATGGCGAAATTTTGGTAGGAAATGAGTGTTTTGATGATGACTTGGTGAATGGGAGGACTTAGGTGTTTGTAGTGTTGAGTAGAGTGGTTTAATAGCCTTATAATGGTACATGGAGAATGGAGATAAGAGAGTGCAAAATCTGTAGCATAATGATGCTTGGTAACTTGGAATTTCAAGAAAAAGACTCGGTGTTTGTAACTTGTGAAACAAGGAGTGAATGTAGGTTTTTAGAGATGCATTGTCTAGGAATGAATTGGTATGGCCATTGAATGACTTGGTAAGTTTGATGGGAGGTAGAAACAAGCAAGAAGAAGTAAGAAATGCAAAAGAGTGTAAAAAATGCAAAATATGAGAGTTGGATTTGTTGAATTTGAGCAAGGATTGGGTGGTGGATTAGACCAAAGATTTAGAGAGGTTTAGTGCATGTTTTAAGGTGTTTAAACATGTAGGAAACATGTGGAAAGATTGTGGAATAAGTGGGAAAAGATTGGGGTGAATTTGGAATTCAAAATGTGTAGAAAAACTGTTTTTAAAATGGGGTCTGTTCTGGACCGCCCCTAGGGACCACCCCTGTGGGGAGGTCTAGTGCAGAACTGCAAAACCGTGTAGCTTCTAAACATGGGGGATTGAATGGTAATGGTTTTAGATGATGTTTAGGCCTTGTTTGGTGACATGTAAAGGCCTTAGAAGGTGTAAACAAGTGTTAGCTTGATGTGAGAAATTGTGAGTTTAAGTACACAAAGTTAAACCGAAATCACGGGGTTAACTATGGGCGCATTAGTCGTTAAACAATCATACTACCCCGATTTTAATGGAAACAATTGTAATGTTACCGGTTGTTCAAGAATTATTCGAGGAACACAAGAGGACACAATAGAGTGGACCTTGGTGATAGGTATGGTTTTCTTGCAACCTGTGTCCTACCGGGTTACACCGGCTTGTATGCCAACTTGTTTTTCTGTGGGTTTGCCACCTTGCAAGATAAATCATGAAATGAGTTTATAGTATTGCATTAATGTGGCGTAAATAATTCCGATACCGTTTAACCTTAATTATGTGTTAAACCGTAGCTAACCGACTCTAGGATCACATAAGAGATCGGTACTCGGATTAAACGTCCCAACCTACGGAACGTTCTAACTACGGCTATCCGTGTGTTAGTTGTATATTGTGGTTGTGTGTGATGTGTGTGGTTTTTGTTTGGTATATCATTATTTAACTAACGTTGTTGTCCATGTTTGTCGAATGGGATGTTACTTCCCTTGTGTGTGATAACCCAGTTTATAACACCATACGGTGTCTTGATGTGATAAGTTCCATAAAGGAACTTCTAGCTAATATGAATATATTAGGGGGGGTGAGGAATCCGGTCGTTCCGGTCACGCGCGTTGTTTGGGAGTTGATCTCTATATTTAAATAACTCCCACTCTGTTATGTTATGGTTGTTTTTCCTTCTTGGATTACAATCACCCACAAGCTTAACCAAGGCTTACCTACCTCATCATTATTGGAGCTAGGGGAAATTGTGTATGGTGTGATCGGTCCTATATTATGGCCGACACATCTAAGTGAAGTAAGTGTGTACGGTGTGCTCGGGCCTATATTTCCTCCGGCACGTCCTAAGTAAAGTGTACGTTCTCTAAGAAGAACGGTATCAAGTTGTGTACATGTTATTAAGTGAAGTATGTTGTTATGTTGTGTACGTTGATCTCCAAAATCAACCCGTACAAATATAAGGGGTAATTAAGTATAACCCGATTAAATGGGTGTGTGTCGTCTAACAAGGAATAGCCCCATTAGGGTAGAACCCTCATGGGTCAAGAACACAATGATGTGATCTAACCGATGTGATGTGCTAAGCTTATGTTTGTATCCTGTTCATTGGAAGTGTGAATTATAAGCATGATTTGTGTGTGTAGTTTCATGCATGTTTTAAATATAATTAACCGCATGCTCAGACGACAAATAGTTATGCGTGGCCCGGTAGCATGCGGGCTGCTCGATTACCATACAGCAAAGGTGTTGACCCCTTTGGGGGGCCCCCATACTTTTCAGGTACAATGGAGCTGGCAGCCGTTCGAGAGTAGGGCGAGGTAGCTGTTATACTTGGAGTTATTTAGTTGTTTATGTAGTTGTAAGGGATGGTAAACCGAAGTTGATAATCGGTGGCTGAAAGTATAGACTCGGTACAGTTGTAATGTAAATGTATTGTATTTCCGTTCAGAAACGGTTGGTAATATAAAGTGTAGCGCTCGGTAATCTTGTCCATCAGACCGGTACACTATATATGTATTAGCCTTGTTAGCCACGTGGGTGGCTAACGGTGTAACACCCATGGATTAAGTTAAGTGTTGAGTTGTAATTCCGCTGCTAAATGTTGTTAAGTATGGTGTTTGTAGTTGGGGTGTTACAAAAAATGGTATCAGAGCGAAGTATCGCTCTGAGGACTGGAAGTACCGAGCTTAGGAAGTACCGAGTTAGGATTTTAGTACTTTGGGTTAAGGGTTGAGTGATAGCGTGAGAAATACGCTAGTTAGGAATTACCAGCGTGTACTGGAAACCTACAATATCCATCCTGCCCTCCATAATCCCTGTTTTATAACTTGGGAAAGGACGCCAGAGAGATGGAAGCCCTCTCATACTTGGGAAAACCCGATCTGGCTGTTGTTAAGCATATCTGTAAGTACGGAGAACCGGTCATACGGTAGATTCCAAGTGAAATACCCCGTAATTAAAAATAGTGATTAATTAGGCTAATAAGTAATTTAGAAGCTTAATTAAGTGTAAATAATTATGAGGGAACAAATCCCGAAGAAAACGGACCTTTAAAACGGTTTAAAACATTACCGAACCTTAAAGCACGTTTTTCGAGGTAACCGGGAAAACGTGTCCTTAAGCGGGTCAAATAGACTCGTAACAGTTTTGGTCAACTAAATATTCATTAATAAATATTAGTGAAGCTGTAGGACCAATAAAATCAATAAAACGAGAGATTAGTAAAAACTGTCAAAAACGGGAAGTTGTGGGGTAGAAATATAAATAGGCCAAACTTATGTGTCCAATAATGTAAAAAGAATTTTTAAAACCCCATAAGGGTCTGTGTGTGTCCGATCCCACACCCCTCTCTCTCATTCTATTAATTCCCCCCTTACTCACAAAACAACAAAGTAATAAAAACTACTACTTTCTACTTTATTACTCTCACACACACCCTCACAATTCTCTCTCCTACCTCATTTCCCCTCACTCACGTATTCCCTCCTCCCTCACTCTCTCTTTTCCTCTCTTCTTCAACCTCCATCGACATCCATGGAGAAATAAGAACACTCAAAAACTACTACTTCTCTCCTTTGTAACTCCCTCCACACTCTTCCAAAAATTATAAAAATACCACCATTGTAATCCTCTCCTCAAGAGCTACATTTTCATCTTTCCAAAATCCAAAACAAGCATTTTCGATTTTGAGGGTATTCCCCATTTGAAGCTTCAACACCACCATTAGAAGGCCCTTGTTCTCCTTGTTCTTCTAAGGTAAAAATATCTTCAAAAACTCCATCTTTCTAGCCTAAATGGCAAAACGAAAATTTAGACTAAACCTTGTTTGTTCTCTTGTATGTCCAGCCGATTTTGGCATTGTGGTGGTGTGAGAAATCTTGTTCTTGAGCTATCCCAACAGCTCTTGTGCTCTTGGAAGGTAATAAATTCTCTAAACCCTAAAACCTAGATGAAACTTGATTAATGGTTAGGGTTAGTTCTTAGTATTGAATGGTTTATATAAATGTTGGTAGTGTTAGAGGAATTGGGATTACAAACCGGTAGAGAAGAAGGAAAGAAGGAGAAAGAAAGAGAGAAGAAAGAAACTAGAAGCAAAACAAGGTAATATGCTCACCTTTGTGTAGTCTTGTAATTGTATATGTAACAGATTTTTAGTAATGAAAATTGGTATTGAAAAATGGTAATGCATTAGTAGTATAATGTGTAAGAGAATACAAGTATTTTGAAGCTTTAAAAGACATGTAAAACTGTTACAAAACCGATTGGGGAGTAGTGTTTGTGTGCAGGAATTTTGTAGTGTTTTAGTGTTGTTTTAGTATTGGGATTGTATATGGGCTTGTGTATATTGATGTTATTGAAAACAGGTGAGACAATATAGATGTGAGTAAAACAATGTGGTGAGAGTATAAAATTATAGGGGAGACTATGGCAAAATTTGCCTAGGATTAGAACACTTAGAGAATTAAACTAGGTGACTAAGGTGAGTGTGTAACAGTTTTTGATTTGAATAGATAGAGGGTAAGTTGAGAGAGATAGATAAAGGATTCTAATGCATTGAGAGTGCTAGAAATGACATTAGGAGAGGGAGTGGTAGATGGAGAGTGTTAGTGCTAAAATCTGTAGCAAACACAACTAGGGAAACACTAGTGAAAGTGTGAGTTGAAACTTAGAAATTAGATGAGTGAATGAGTATAAAATTGTGTAAGGAGTTAGGAAATGAACTAGGGTGTATTAGGAGGCTTAAATGGTGTTAAAACATGTAGGATTAAGTGTAGGAACAATGGGGAAGTAATGGGTGAAAGAGAGGACTGAAAACAGAAATTAAAATGCAAATACTGGAATCGACCGGACTTGCGACCGGACTTGCAAGTCCGGTCGAGCAGAAAAATTTCCCGTCAGTATGCTACTGGAATCGACCGGACTTGCAAGTCCGGTCGAGCAGAAAAATTTCCCGTCAGAATGCTACTGGAATCGACCGGACTTGCGACCGGACTTGCAAGTCCGGTCGAGCAGAAAAATTTCCCGGCAGAATGTTACTGGAATCGACCGGACTTGCGACCGGACATGCAAGTCCGGTCGGACCAAAAAAATTTTTTCCGATGAAACCTACTGGAATGGACCGGACTTGCCAGGGTCAGTCGCAAGTCCGGTCCTGACAAAAAAAAAAAATTATTTTAATTTAAATAATAATTGTATGTATATATGTATGTGTATACCCATACATACATGTATATGTACATGTGTGTAAGCATGCAAACCTTAAGTAAGAAGATAGAAACTTGAGTAAAGGAAAAGTAAGTAAGTAAAGTATAAGTGTAAGAAATGTAAGGACATAGTAAGTATGAGTTAAGTAATGATAGCTAGATTAATCATTCAATTGTATGTATGTAATAGGACTTGGTTGTGACATCGAAGGACGTTTGGAATTACGTACAACGGTGAACGGTATGGATTCCTCATGCCCCGTATGCTATCTTGGTTACTCTGATTTGTGTGTTGTGTGCTAATTGATCACCAAATAAGATAAATGCACGAATCGGAGTTAATATGCATACTTGTGAATATGTAGTGTTGTATGATGTATATTTTCTTTAATTCTTAGTTTGTATACTTCATGAAATGTTTGGATGAATATGAATGTGTGTATGAATGTTGTATTGTACTGTGACCGATTGTGATGAGTTGGACTTCTAACTTATTCCTAACAAGCTAACCATCCTAACTTAAAATGGTAATTAAATTGGAATGAGTAGAAGTCCGATATAGTTTCGGCCACGCGTGAGGATGCGGAGTCACGAGAGGTTGGCTCCAATTCCTAACTCTTAAACTGGTCCGCGGCCCAAATCCCTTAAGTGGGTAGCATCCCGGATTAGTGAGTCAAGTAAATCCCGGATGTGGGACGGTGTAGTCCCCAAGGCCGGAGGTCCCGACGACTTGACTTGAGTATAAGTAAGTAAGTAAGAATGAGTAAGTAAAGTAAAAAGGAAGTAAGTAATTGTAAGTAAGAAGAAGTAAGTAATGAGTAAAAGAGTAAAGCATTCCGATTAACCCGGATGCATAATTTGGCTAACCTTGTGAAGGTAAGTAAGACGTGTACTTGTAATGTTGCCTTGATTGTGTAATGGATTGTATAGCATGTATATTGTATGAAGAGCATGTATGTATGAATAATGAATGGCATGTTTAGTGGACGTCAAATAGTCGGCGTGCCCTAGCTAGCACGCGGTATATGCGGAGTCCATATGCAGCTTTTGCTGAGCCCCTTGGGGCACCATTTTTTCTACACGCAGGTACTCGAGATTGATGAAGATGTGAAGACTCCATTCTCTTTCTTTATCTTCTTTTTGGTTGTAAACGATGAATTTGAGATGGGTGTACTAAGTAGTACAGGGCTACAGTTTTTGATTAGCCGGTGTACCATGGGGTACACCTTTTTGGATTTTGATAGAATGGAGCATTGGTATAGATGAGTAGGTAACTAAACTCATTCTTTTGGAAACTTAGAGATGGAAATGTAATTGTATACACTTAAGTACTCGGTGATCCCTTGATGTAAGCATTTAGCATTTGTAATGGGTAAGTTGGTTTTAGTAGCTCGGTAACTATTGTTCATCAGACCGTACTGTAAGTTTAGTAGCCTAGCTAGCCGTATGGGCGGTTAGCGGCATTGTTTCACCCGCCGTAGTAAGCATGTAATAATTCCGCTGCGAACTCGTAGGATTAATAGGACGATTAGACGGTAAGCATAGGACTAGCGGTTGGGGTGTTACAAAAAGTGGTATCAGAGCGTAGTTACGCTCTGATGTCCATAGTACCGAGCATAGGAGATTACCGAGTTAGGATTTCAACCGTCTTAAGACGGATACTTAGAAACCTAACTAGGAACTACCGTTATTAATAACGGATACCCTTAACGTTCTTAGGAACGATACCTTGCTTAAATTCCAAGACCTTTGAGTCCTATCTTGCAAAGCCTAATGTAACTGTTAAACATTCAGATGTCAGGACGAGGCCGAGGCCGACCTAGAGGCGAAGCCTCAGATGGAACCGGCGCGCAGACGATAGCTGAGATCGTCGCCGCCACGGTGGCACAGATGCTACCACAAGTTATACAAGCTGTACAACAATCCCAACAAACCCAACAAACTCAAGCGGGGCCGGTCCCTCCCCCTCCACCCAGAGAAGCTAATTGGGTAAAAGCTGTAGCGGAACTCCGCCCTCCTTGCTTTAGGGGCGAGAGTGACCCGGCTAAGCTTGAAGCATACATCTCCGAAATGGAGACTGCTTTTGAAACACTCGAAGCTCCTGCTGGAGTTCGAGTTAGAGTTGCGGCGTACTACTTGAAGGATGCGGCCATGGATTGGTGGAAACTGGTGAAGCACGAGCATGTCAGCGACCCCACCTTCGATTGGGATTCCTTCGCATCTCTCCTCCGATCCAAGTACTATCCGGAGCATGTAAAAACGAAGAAAAGGCTAGAGCTAGACGCCTTAAAGATGACAGACAAGATGTCTGTGGATGTACTACCGCACCTTCACCTCCATTCTCCGACTTCTCCCTGACTTAGGATACACCGGCCAGGTGTTGGTCGATCGCTTCTATGGCGGTCTGAGCCATCGCCTTCGGTACGGTATGGGCTACACTCGATTTACCTCTCTTCAGGTAAATATCAGTTTGACCCTTAGTACTATTTCAATTCCTTAATTCCCTGAATTCCTTGAATCTTTTCCTTACTCTTTCCAAATGAGAATCCCGGCTAATACCTGAAACTTCAGGAGTGTTATCACGCGGCTTCACGCGTTGAGATCACTTGCCAATTGAGGGATTAAGAAACCGCGCTGAAGCGCAAGGCCAATAACAAGAATACCAATGGCGAGGAGCAGAACCAGGGTAAGAGCTGGAAGAAGAAGAAAGGGAACTTCTTTTCTCAGAAGAAGTCCCCAAGTGGGAGCAGTGCCCATGCTGAGCAGGGCAAACCAGCTGAGATCCTTCAGCTTGGTTATTCTGCACCGGTGGCAGCTAAGCCACTGAGATCACACCCTCCTAAGGGTAAATTCTATTTCCAATTTGTATTCATATAAGTATCGTATCTAGTATATCCACGCACACATGTGCTAACCCTCTAACCTCAGGTTCTAGCTCCGGAGCCGCCAAAACCTTCTCCGACGGCCGCACCTATGTGTGCAGAAAGTGCAACCAGGACCATCCTGGTAAGGACTGCTATGGGAGGGAGATCAAATGCTACAACTGCCAGAAGCTGGGACACACGGCTAACAAGTGCCCGGAGAGTGGGAAGCCGAAGGGAAACTTTCAAAACTATAAGCAGAGAGAGGGCAAGGAGGTGGCATCTGGCGATGCACCGGCCCAGCAGGCACCTCAGGGACAGGGATCCCGGGCCCTCAGAGAGGCGCACCTCAGAGGCAGCCTGTTCTCCATGTGATTGACCGCGATGGGCCCGGTTCGAAATCCGGCCAAGGTAATCACCTAAACCTTTAATCCTTGAAATAGCATGCCTAGTAGTAGAGTAACTGTATGAGTGAATGCATGAGTGAATAATGAAGTGTATATTAAGCATGAAATGAAGTAGTTGAAACTAGTACTACTCACCGTAGATGAAATTTGTAACCATAGGAAACTTTAGTATCTGTTACCCAATACCGGTAACCTTGAATCAAGAAGAGATCGACATCACCAACAACGACTACACCAACAAACAGTGTCAGGTCATCCGACCAGGTATGATTTTATTAAAGGATACTTGACACCCGAAGCGCAAATCTCAATCATCCGACGATGCAACGAGCTAGGAACGGGTCAAGGTGGATTTTACACACCCGAATTCCCCGGTGGAGCGAAGATGAAGCTGAAGATGATGTGCTTGGGAAAGGACTGGAATCCTTATACCAAGACATACCAGGAGACACGAACACAAAATGGAGCGACGCCACCGACAATACCACCAGAGTTTCAGACCCTCATCACTCAAGCAGTTGAACTTGCACAGCAATGTGAACCTGAACCAATCCCCGCACTTGAAGCGGACCTTTGTATCGTCAACTTCTATGAAAAAGAAGGACGACTTGGGTTACACCAAGACAAGGACGAGACAGCGGAATCTCTTGAACAAGGAGTGCCTATAGTGTCTTGGTCCATTGGTGATGACGCCATATTCCTGTATAGCGAGCAGAAGCGTGTGGACCTCGCACAGAAACTGGTATTGAGATCAGGAGATGTCCTAATCATGGGTGGAAACTCTAGGATGCTGTATCACGGGATCAACAAGATCAAGTTGATACGGCACCGCCGGCAATAATCAATGCCACACACATGAAACCAGGACGCCTGAACCTTACCTTTAGAAAATATTAAATTCCTAGTATCATGTAATCTATTAGTAACGTGTATTAGAGACACGACATGTATGATGGTTGGTTTATCAATAAAGATCAGTGTTGATTTAGTTCCACTTGTGTCCACCATCAATACTTATCCAATTGTGAATCCAATAGGTTGTGGACTCGGTACCGAAGGTAACCTGAGCATCCTCACCGAAGCACAGCCGGCAGAAGCGGCACTATTCTAACGGGAACCTTCTCAGTAAATGGCATTGATGCCAATGTGTTATTCGACTCCGGCGCCTCTCACACTTTCGTATCACCATCCTTTGTGAAGAGGTTGAAGCTAGATGCGGATGAGCTACCGAACTTCATGGTTACTCTCCCATCGAAGGAGCGAGTAAAGTGCACCAAGTATTATCAATCAGCCACAATCCAAATCAAAGGCGAATCGTTTCCCATTTCCTTCATTGAATTCAATGGATTGGGATTCGATGTAATCATTGGAATGAATTGGTTGGAGCGGCACAAGGGTAGAATCCTCTGCGCCGAGCATCGTTTGCTGCTCAAGAGTCCTTCTGGGGTTACTGTATCTTACCGCCAGAGACCGAGAGAGCCTTCGACCACACTCATATCTGCCATGGCTATGTACCGGGAGCTCAGAAAGGGCCAAGAGGTGTATCTTTGTTATGTACAAGACCTGGAACGAGATCCAGAGTTCAGTGACGATGTACCCATTGTATCCGAGTATCCTGATGTTTCCCTAAGGAGCTACCCGGCATGCCACCACCGAGAGCAGTGGAATTCGAAATTGATCTATTGCCAGGTACCGGTCCCATTGCCAGGGCACCGTACCGCATGGCACCTGCAGAGATGACCGAATTGAAAGAACAGTTGAGGGATCTTCTAAACAAAGGGTTTATACGCCAGCGTATCACCCTGGGGAGCACCGGTCCTCTTCGTGAAGAAGAAGGACGGTAGCCTCCGACTTTGCATTGACTACCGCGAGCTGAATGCGGTCACAGTCAAGAACAAATACCCACTACCACGCATCGACGACCTATTCGACCAGTTGAAGGGAGCCTCAGTCTTCTCCAAGATCGACCTCCGTTCAGGGTATCATCAGATTGCAATCAAAGAGCAAGACATTGAGAAAACGGCATTCCGTACCAGATATGGCCACTACGAATTCACAGTGATGCCATTCGGTTTGTCAAACGCACCGGCAAAATTCATGGACCTCATGAATCGACTATTCAGTGAGCAGTTGGACACTTCGGTTGTGGTCTTCATCGACGACATCCTTGTATATTCTAAATCACCAGAGGAACATGAAATTCACTTGAGGAAAGTGCTTGAGACACTGCGCGAGAACCAGCTTTATGCGAAGTTCTCCAAATGCGAGTTCTGGCTTGATCAGGTATCATTCCTTGGACATGTCATCTCGAGCGCAGGTATCTCAGTTGACCCTTCTAAGGTAGAAGCTGTACGATCATGGCCTAGACCCAAGACTGTTACCGACATTAGGAGCTTTCTTGGTCTAGCCGGTTACTACCGGAGATTCGTAAGGGACTTCTCGAAAGTCGCCAAGCCCATGACTGCATTGATGAAGAAAGATGCACCGTTTGTATGGACAGACGAGTGCGAGTATCATTTCAGAAACTGAAAGACTCATTGACCTCAGCGCCCTTCTTACTCTTCCAGAGGGCACAGGGATTTGAGGTATACTGTGATGCATCAGGCAAAGGAATGGGATGCGTACTCATGCAGCATGGCAAGGTGGTTGCTTATGCCTCCCGCCAGCTGAAGAACATGAGGAGAATTACCCGACTCACGACTTAGAGTTAGGCGCCATTGTCTTCGCCTTGAAGATATGGCGACACTATCTCTATGGGGTAAGCATCACCATCTACTCCGACCATAAGAGCTTACAGTACGTATTCACTCAGAAAGAACTCAACTTGAGACAGAGAAGGTGGATGGAGTTTTCTCTCAGACTACGACATCAACCTGCAGTATAAGGAAGGGAAGGCAAACATTGTAGCCGACGCCCTGAGCCGTCGAGCACACTCGCTCCTCCATTCGCTACTCGCTTCTTCTAGCTTGGTTGACGAGGTGCGAGACGCTCAGTTGAGCGACCCTTACCTAACCGAAATCAGACACAAGATCGAGAATGGTACATTTGAGAAGAAAAAGTATGATTTTTAAGCTACATGAAGATGGTTTGATTCGGTTGAATGGCAGGCTATGCGTCCCCCGAAGCAATGCTGAGCTAAAGGATCGCATCCTGCGAGAGTCACATAGTTCTACATTATCAGTCCATCCGGAGCCTCCAAGATGTACAAAGACATGAAGAGGTACTTCTGGTGGTCTGGAATGAAGTCAGATGTGACGGAATTTGTATTGAGATGCTTGACATCCAGAAGGTAAAATTTGAACACTGTAGACCGGGCGAATGGTACAATCAATGCCAATTCCGGAGTGGAAATTTCATGATATCTCCATGGATTTTGTTGTAGGACTCCCACCTGCTAGGGGAGGACTCAACATGATCTGGTTGTAGTAGATCGCCTTACCAAGGTTGCCAGATTCATACCGATGAAGGACACCTGGAAGGTAGTAAAGCTAGCTGAGCTTTTTGATAAGGAGATTATCAGACCACGGAGTCCCTAAGACTATAGTATCTGACCGCGATACCAGATTTCTTTCGAGATACTGGAGAGCCACAAGGGAAGCGCTGGGTACAGAATTGAAGTTGAGTACCGCCTTCCATCCTCAAACCGACGGTCAGACAGAAAGGACATCCAGACACTGGGGACATGCTTCGGGCATGTGCCTTGGACTTTCAGGGAGTTGGTTAGATAAGCTTCATCTTATCGAGTTCTCGTATAATAATAGTTATCACTCCTCGATTAAGATGCGCCTTTCCAAGCTCTATACGGTAGACCTTGCCGTACACCCTTGTGTTGGGATGAGTCAAGCGAAGCGGTTATAATGGACCGGAGTACCTTGAGCAAGTACAAGCCGAAGTGCAACAAACCGAGCTAACAATGAAGGCAGCCCAAGATAGACAGAAATCTATGCGGTTGTGAGACGACGCGACCTTGAGTTCGCCGTGGGCGACCAAGTGTTCTTGCGAGTTTCACCTATGAAGGGTGTCTTCAGATTTGGTCAGAAAGGCAAGCTAAGCCCAAAATTTGTAGGGCCGTACACTATCACCGAAAGAGTTGGTTCAGTAGCCTACAGGTTGGCACTACCTGAGGACTTGGGACGTGTCCATGATGTATTTCAGTGTCACAACTCAAGAAGTATATGGCTGATCCTTCTCACGTGTTGGAGCCCGAGAGACTATCCCATTGAGCCAAACATGAGATATGCGAAACCACCAGTGAGAATCCTTGTTGATAGGAAGACCAGAGACACTCGCCATAAGTCTATACGAATGGTGAAGGTCCTATGGTCTAACCATGATGTCGAAGAAGCGACATGGGAGTTGGAAGATGCCATGAAGGCTAAATACCCGCAGTTATTCATAGACTAGAGAGTCTAGTATTTAGTATACGGGTACGGGTCGTACCCCTTTTAAGGGGGGTAGAACCCTTTGCTTTAGCATTGCTTCGGGGCAAGCATTGCATTTTGTATGGCACATGTAGTGCGAGTGAATTTAGTATGGATGTGTATGTACGTGTAATGTGTAATGAATGATGTGTATGTGTAATGTATGGTGTATTGGTGTAATGTGTATTGTGGATGGTAATGATGTATTTGTATTGTGGTATGGTATGAATGAAATGATGCATGTGTATGTGAATTGCGTATGATGTTGAAACGTGTATGTTGCAATGTGGAATGAAGCAAACACCTCATAGGTGTAGTAAGATGCATTATGGCAATTGGGTTGCATAATGAGTAGAGTTATAAGCCATTAACCTTGAGCAACTTTGAGGGCAAAGTTTCTTAAGGGGGGTAGATTGAAATACCCCGTAATTAAAAATAGTGATTAATTAGGCTAATAAGTAATTTAGAAGCTTAATTAAGTGTAAATAATTATGAGGGAACAAATCCCGAAGAAAACGGACCTTTAAAACGGTTTAAAAACATTACCGAACCTTAAAGCACGTTTTTCGAGGTAACGGGAAAACGTGTCCTTAAGCGGGTCAAATAGACTCGTAACAGTTTTGGTCAACTAAATATTCATTAATAAATATTAGTGAAGCTGTAGGACCAATAAAAATCAATAAAACGAGAGATTAGTAAAAACTGTCAAAAACGGGAAGTTGTGGGGTAGAAATATAAATAGGCCAAAACTTATGTGTCCAATAATGTAAAAAGAATTTTAAAAACCCATAGGGTCTGTGTGTGTCCGATCCCACACCCCTCTCTCTCATTCTATTAATCCCCCCTTACTCACAAAACAACAAAAGTAATAAAAAACTACTACTTTCTACTTTATTACTCTCACACACACCCTCACAATTCTCTCTCCTACCTCATTCCCCTCACTCACGTATTCCCTCCTCCCTCACTCTCTCTTTTCCTCTCTTCTTCAACCTCCATCGACATCCATGGAGAAATAAGAAACACTCACAAAACTACCACTTCTCTCCTTTGTAACTCCCTCCACACTCCTCCAAAAATTATAAAAATACCACCATTGTAATCCTCTCCTCAAGAGCTACATTTTCATCTTTCCAAAATCCAAAACAAGCATTTTCGATTTTGAGGGTATTCCCCATTTGAAGCTTCAACACCACCATTAGAAGGCCCTTGTTCTCCTTGTTCTTCTAAGGTAAAAATATCTTCAAAAACTCCATCTTTTCTAGCCTAAATGGCAAAACGAAAATTAGACTAAACCTTGTTTGGTCTCTTGTATGTCCAGCCGATTTTGGCATTGTGGTGGTGTGAGAAATCTTGTTCTTGAGCTATCCCAAACAGCTCTTGTGCTCTTGGAAGGTAATAAATTCTCTAAACCCTAAAACCTAGATAAACTTGATTAATGGTTAGGGTTAGTTCTTAGTATTGAATGGTTTATATAAATGTTGGTAGTGTTAGAGGAATTGATTACAAACCGGTAGAGAGAAGGAAAGGAAGGAGAAAGAAAGAAGAAGAAAAAACTAGAAGCAAAACAAGGTAATATGCTCACCTTTGTGTAGTCTTGTAATTGTATATGTAACAGATTTTTAGTAATGAAAATTGGTATTGAAAAATGGTAATGCATTAGTAGTATAATGTGTAAGAGAATACAAGTATTTTGAAGCTTTAAAAGACATGTAAAACTGTTACAAAACGATTGGGGGTAGTGTTTGTGTGCAGGAATTTTGTAGTGTTTTAGTGTTGTTTTAGTATTGGGATTGTATATGGGAGCTTGTGTATATTGATGTTATTGAAAACAGGTGAGACAATATAATGTGAGTAAAACAATGTGGTGAGAGTATAAAATATAGGGGAGACTATGGCAAAATTTTCCTAGGATTAGAACACTTAGAGAATTAAACTAGGTGACTAAGGTGAGTGTGTAACAGTTTTTGATTTGAATAGATAGAGGGTAAGTTGAGAGAGATAGATAAAGGATTCTAATGCATTGAGAGTGCTAGAAATGACATTAGGAGAGGGAGTGGTAGATGGAGAGTGTTAGTGCTAAAATCTGTAGCAAACACAACTAGGGAAACAACTAGTGAAAGTGTGAGTTGAAACTTAGAAAATTAGATGAGTGAATGAGTATAAATTGTGTAAGGAGTTAGGAAATGAACTAGGGTGTATTAGGAGGCTTAAATGGTGTTAAAACATGTAGGATTAAGTGTAGGAACAATGGGGAAGTAATGGGTGAAAGAGAGGACTGAAAACAGAAATTAAAATGCAAATACTGAAATCGACCGGACTTGCGACCGGACTTGCAAGTCCGGTCGAGCAGAAAAATTCCCGTCAGTATGCTACTGGAATCGACCGGACTTGCAAGTCCGGTCGAGCAGAAAAATTTCCCGTCAGAATGCTACTGGAATCGACCGGACTTGCGACCGGACTTGCAAGTCCGGTCGAGCAGAAAAATTCCCGGCAGAATGTTACTGGAATCGACCGGACTTGCGACCGGACATGCAAGTCCGGTCGGACCAAAAAATTTTTTTCGATGAAACCTACTGGAATGGACCGGACTTGCCAGGGTCGGTCGCAAGTCCGGTCCTGACAAAAAAAAAAATTATTTTAATTTAAATAATAATTGTATGTATATATGTATGTGTATACCCATACATACATGTATATGTACATGTGTGTAAGCATGCAAACCTTAAGTAAGAAGATAGAAACTTGAGTAAAGGAAAAGTAAGTAAGTAAAGTATAAGTGTAAGAAATGTAAGGACATAGTAAGTATGAGTTAAGTAATGATAGCTGATTAATCATTCAATTGTATGTATGTAATAGGACTTGTTTGTGACATCGAAGGACGTTTGGAATTACGTACAACGGTGAACGGTATGGATTCCTCATGCCCCGTATGCTATCTTGGTTACTCTGATTTGTGTGTTGTGTGCTAATTGATCACCAAATAAGATAAATGCACGAATCGGAGTTAATATGCATACTTGTGAATATGTAGTGTTGTATGATGTATATTTTCTTTAATTCTTAGTTTGTATACTTCATGAAATGTTTGGATGAATATGAATGTGTGTATGAATGCTGTATTGTACTGTGACCGATTGTGATGAGTTGGACTTCTAACTTATTCCTAACAAGCTAACCATCCTAACTTAAAATGGTAATTAAATTGGAATGAGTAGAAGTCCGATATAGTTTCGGCCACGCGTGAGGATGCGGAGTCACGAGAGGTTGGCTCCAATTCCTGACTCTTAAACTGGTCCGCGGCCCAAATCCCTTAAGTGGGTAGCATCCCGGATTAGTGAGTCAAGTAAATCCCGGATGTGGGACGGTGTAGTCCCCAAGGCCGGAGGTCCCGACGACTTGACTTGAGTATAAGTAAGTAAGTAAGAATGAGTAAGTAAAGTAAAAAGGAAGTAAGTAATTGTAAGTAAGAAGAAAGTAAGAAGTAAAAGAGTAAAGTAAAGAGTAAAGCATTCCGATTAACCCGGATGCATAATTTGGCTAACCTTGTGAAGGTAAGTAAGACGTGTACTTGTAATGTTGCCTTGATTGTGTAATGGATTGTATAGCATGTATATTGTATGAAGAGCATGTATGTATGAATAATGAATGGCATGTTTAGTGGACGTCAAATAGTCGGCGTGCCCTAGCTAGCACGCGGTATATGCGGAGTCCATATGCAGCTTTTGCTGAGCCCCTTGGGGCACCATTTTTTTCTACACGCAGGTACTCGAGATTGATGAAGATGTGAAGACTCCATTCTCTTTCTTTATCTTCTTTTTGGTTGTAAACGATGAATTTGAGATGGGTGTACTAAGTAGTACAGGGCTACAGTTTTTGATTAGCCGGTGTACCATGGGGTACACCTTTTTGGATTTTGATAGAATGGAGCATTGGTATAGATGAGTAGGTAACTAAACTCATTCTTTTGGAAACTTAGAGATGGAAATGTAATTGTATACACTTAAGTACTCGGTGATCCTTGATGTAAGCATTAGCATGTAATGGGTAAGTTGGTTTTAGTAGCTCGGTAACTATTGTTCATCAGACCGTTACTGTAAGTATTAGTAGCCTAGCTAGCCGTATGGGCGGTTAGCGGCATTGTTTCACCCGCCGTAGTAAGCATGTAATAATTCCGCTGCGAACTCGTAGGATTAATAGGACGATTAGACGGTAAGCATAGGACTAGCGGTTGGGGTGTTACAAGAGTAAGAATCCCGAAGACGGTTTCCATCTGAACAATGTAACCGTATTTAATAGCGAAGAATGAAGAATCCGATGCATAGGAGACTGAAATTCCCGGCGACCTGGTCGACATGCCTAGCAGTCGAAGAAACCCAGCCAACAAGGAAGAAAGCATTAACTGTGCACAGAAGCGGACAATGAGAAGCAACAAACCCGAGACACATGTCTACGGGAACACAAATTAATAATACCGACAATGGTATAGTAACCGACTAAGGAACAAGTCAAGGACGGAGATTCCAAACCTACAACGCCAAAGAGGCTGTAATACCCGATTATCACAGTTTAGACAACTTGGGAGTATTAGTGAATGAGCTATTAACTCCATTGGTTGAATAAACAACTTATCTTAATTTTAGGATTTAGGTGATCCTACCGCAACATCTTAATCTTCCCCTACCTTGGACTGAAATCCAAGGTAGATGAGTCAACTTTCGACCCTAGGCAACAAGTCCTCAAGCGAAAGTCGGATCTGATTCAGATACCGACCCCCTTTCCTTAACATGCATGACCGGAGTCAGTCCGGATTCCTCACTCCCCCAAGTTCCAGTTAGTAGAAAGTCTTAAAGACGAAGTGTTAGTTAAACCTTTCTCGGGTATTAACAACCAACAAATTTAGGGAGTGAATTTCTTATCTTCAATCCAATGTTACTAAGTATAGTAGTAACTAATCTCAAGGTCAAGTGTGTTAGTACTATGTAAACACACAAGTAAATAAATGGTCCGGTTGCATGCTTTATCTTGTTTAAGTCATAGCAAATAAACAGATAGTACACAAGCGAGGGACACCTCGTTAGCAAGCAGGCTACAAGAAAACCATATCGTACACCGTCGATTTGTGTCGGTGTCTAATCTCCTTCCGAATCCCAATTCTCAAGTCCTAAAACATTGATCCAATTTAGGTTATTAATTTCTTCCATGTTACTCAACTTACTTAACCCTAATGATCCCCATCTAAACTCTTAAGTTTTAAAACTTAACCTTAAACATTTAAAACATTAACTTAACTTAATCTCTTAAGTCTTTATATTCTTGTCTTTCTAATCATTAGTACCCTATAAATGGCATAACACTAATACCACTTAACATTCCTAAAATTTAAAGTTTTTTTTACAAGTAAGGGTCGACCGACCCACCGACAGACCCAACCCCCTGGGTTGGTCCATTCTAGAAACTTTCGGTTTCTCTAAACTTTACCCGACCGACCCAAGCTCAGCCCGACCGACCCAAGACCCTCTGGGTCAGTCGATTCCAGAAACTCTCCGGCTGGTTTAACACAGTCCAACCGACCCAGACAGGCCGGTCCCTGGGTCGGTCCACTACAGAATTTTCTCCTTTTGTGCTCAATCAATACCAACTCTTCCACAAGTTTCCCAACATGTTCTAATCACATTTAGGCACTTAATACCCTCTTATTTCATCCATCTAATCACTGATAAACCCTCCACTTAATCCATTGATCTTTTCCTCAAATTCTTAGAAGAAATTCCTAACACTTAGCACTTAACCACTTAAACTTCTAACATGTAAATTGTTCACCTAAAACTTCACTAACCAAAGTGTTTTCTCCACATCAATGTAACCACTCCTCAAGCATTACCACCCATCTTCCTTTACTCAAGTTTCCTAACCATTCCCAAAGTCATATACTCTAGTTCCACACTTACACTTTCACAAGTCATTACACCTTATTTTCTCCCAACTTTGCACAAGTTTCCTATCTCCTCTCATCATGGTTTTGGTATCTTAAATTCACCATTGTAATCTCTAGTTTCTCCTAGACATCCCTAGATCATCTTTTACTCAAGAACACCTTAGTTTATCCATTTTCCACCTAAACAACTCTTATTGTTTACTAGCTCTCCCTTAGTCATAAAATATCCTTAGAACATCTTAAACACCAAGTTTCTTCACCAAATTTTGACATGGCTTCTCTAGTATATTACTACACCCAAGCACTTAGGTTTCTAACCTTAAACAACCAAGAACACTTAAATCCTTAGTACACAATCTTAACACACCAAATCACACCCAAACTACACTACATCACAATATAGTGCATAACATAAAATGCTTGGCACTTAGGCCCTTAAATAACATAAAACTTAACCACTACATTTCCCACATAACAATAGCCTTTGACCTGCAAATACACACAACAAGGCTCCCATTGCAATATAAATATTCTTGTAATTCACCTTAACATTGTTTATATATCTCCTTTCTCATTTGCTCCTTAGTCACAAGTTCTCAAATATGGTCATTGTTTCTCCTAGGTTTTATAGTCCCTTTCTATTGTAAACTCTAAGCTACACTTATCATCTATCTAAATCCCATCCCTTAAAGCAATAAAACACCTTAAGGTAAGACTTTTACCTTGTTTCTTTTCCAAGCTTCTCACACTTTCCTCCTTAGTTTTGCTTGTTTGATTTTCTGCCACCACTTAAATTTCCTTGCCAATGTTCTAACCAATATACAATGACTCTAATGAGTGCTAATGAACACACCAACCTTAAGGAATCATACCTAGGTTAAAATGTGTTTTAAGGTATTAAAATAAATGTTACCTTTGAAGTCTTAGGATAGGCTTGGATATGAATGAAAGAGGACCTCCACTAGTCCTTGGTGATTAAAAACAAGCTAGAACAAGGCATAAAAACATGGCTCCATGAGAGGTAATTTTCGGCCATAATGAAAAATGGTGGAAAAAATGATTTTTCTTTCATTTTCCTTACCTTAAGAGAATGGAGAAGCTAATGGACTCTTCAAGCTTATTTTTGCACCCTTAATGGCTGTTTCCCTTGGCACCAAAATGAAGCTTTTGGAGATTTGGAAAGATAGAAAGCAAGAGCTTGATCTAACTAAGAGTAATATGTGTTTAGTTTGATTAAGGTGTAATCATGGGCATTTAGCCACTTAAAACCCCTTTCTAAGACAATGTTTCAAAAATGTGCTTTAAGAGTCCTTAAAGCACAATTTGTGTTTTACTTGTTTTTGAGCTTGGTTTTCTTTGGTAATTGGTTTAACATGTCCATTATCTTGTTACTAAGGTCTAAGAATGATATTTGGGTGTTACCCAAAGTTACTTCAAGCTTAGAGCATGTTTTTGCTTAAATTGCCTTTATGGCGTTTCCTTGTGTTTCCTTTGGTTTAAATTGTTTCTTAATGTTTCTAAGGCATAATTTAGCCTTCTTATATCTTAGTTTAACATCTAAACACCATATCTAGGTTTGGGGTATTTCAATCTACCCCCCTTAAAAGAACTTTGTCCCCAAGTTCATATATACACTTAATCATCCACAACACTCGAATTTCTTAATTTTAATACCATATCTTATATTCATATTCACACATATCAAGACTCAAAGGTCAGCCACAAGTAAAATACATAAGTACTATACATATCTTAAACTTACCACAAAGTGTAGTAACTTTCACAAAACCATCTTACACAAAACCACATCTTACACCAACCAAACAAACGACAAACATGTTCGTTTACTAACAAAAAAGTGGGAGCTCTACCCCCCTTGAAAAGGGGTACGCCCCATACCCTATATAGACAATCTAGTCAGTAAATAGCGAAGGGTACTTCGATCTCATCTTATCCTCTAATTCCCACGTGGCCTCTTCGACATTCTGGTTAGACGAGAGGACCTTCACCAGTCGCACTGACTTATGGCGAGTGTCCCTAGTCTTAGTGTCTAAGATTCTCTGAGGAGTCTCCACTGATCTCATGTTCGGTTCTAATGTCAATCTCTCAGGTTCCAACACATGGGAGGGGTGGTGCATGTACTTCTTCAGCTGTGAGACATGAAAGACATCATGCACTTTACCCAGCTTAGCCGGTAAATTCAACCTGTAAGCAACTGGGCCCACCCGCTCCGTAATCTCATAAGGACCAACAAACTTCGGGCTCAGTTTGCCCTTCTGTCCAAACCTGAACACACCCTTCATTGGTGATACTCGCAGAAATACCCAGTCGCCCACGGCGAATTCCAGGTCTCGTCGTCGAACATCAGCATACGACTTCTACCTATCTTGAGCAGCTTTCATATTCTCCATGATTTGCTGAACTTCAGCCTGAACTTGCTCTAAATACTCTGGTCCTATAATGACCATTTCACTCGACTCATCCCAGCAGAGCGGTGTACGACATGGTCTACCGTACAACGCTTGGAAAGGCGCCATCTTGATCGAAGCATGATAGCTATTATTGTAAGAAAACTCGATTAGATGCAACATTTCAATCCAACTGCCCTGGAAGTCTCAGGCACATGCTCTCAGCATGTCCTCGGGTGTCTGAATTGTTCGCTCAGTTTGACCATCTGTTGAGGATGGAACGCGGTACTCAACTTCAGTTCTGTACCCAACGCTTCTCTTGTAGCTCTTCAGTACCTCGAAGGAATCTGGTATCTCTATCTGTCACTATGGTCTTTGGTATCCCATGGTGTCTCATGATCTCCCTCTCAAATAACTCAGCTATCTTAGTTACCTTCCAAGTATCCTTCATTGGTATGAATCGGGCTACCTTGGTAAGGCGATCTACTACGACCCATATCATGTTCAGACCTCCCCTGGTAGGTGGGAGTCCGACCACGAAGTCCATGGAGATATCATGAAACTTCCACTCCGGAACTAGCATCGACTGTACCATTCTGCCCGGTCGTCGGTGCTCGAATTTCACCTTTGGCATGTGAGACACCTCAAGATGAACTCGGTAACATCTGCCTTCATCCCCGACCACCAGAAGTATCTCTTCATGTCTTTGTACATCTTAGAGTCTCCCGGATGGATGGAAACTGAAGAACATTGTGATTCTCTCAGTATGCGGTCCTTCAGATCTAAACTGTTGCGCGGGATGCATAACCGGCCCTTAAGTCTGATCAGATCATCGTCATGAAGTCTGAAGTTGTATTTCTGACTCTCAAAGGTACCCTCTGTCAGCTTCTGTCTGACTTCCCTCATATACTCATCGGCCCTCTGAGCCTCTCGCACCTCATCAACCAAGCTCGAGGAAGCAAGTAGCAAATTGAGTGAGTGTGCTCGACGGCTCAGGGCGTCAACTACTACATTGGCCTTCCCTTCTTTGTACTAGAGGTCAATATCGTAGTCTTTTAGAAACTCTAACCATCTCCTCTGTCTGAGATTCAACTCCTTCTGAGTGAATATATATTTTAAACTCTTATTATCGGTGTAGATCTCACACTAACCCCGTATAAGTAGTGGCACCATATCTTCAAGGCGAAGACTACAACTCCCAACTCTAAGTCATGTGTGGGGTAGTTTTCCTCATGTTTCTTTAGCTGGCATGAGGCATAAGTGACCACTTTGTCATGCTGCATGAGCACACAGCCTAACCCTCTGCCGGATGCATCATAGTAAACCTCAAAGCCCTCTGTACCGTCTGGAATGGTCAGAACCGGTGCAGTGGTCAATGAGTCCTTCAAGCTCTAGAACGAACTCTCACAGTCATCCGTCCACTGGAACGGTGCATCTTTCTTCATCAGACTGGTCATCGGCTTCGCGACCTTGCTAAAGTCCTTAACAAACCTCCGATAGTATCCTGCCAAACCGAGGAAGCTCTGGATGTCGGTAACTATCTTCGGTCTTGGCCAGGTGCGTACGACATCAATCTTCGCTGGATCTACAGAGATCCTAGCATCTGAGATGACATGACCTAGGAAAGAGACCTAGTCAAGCCAAAACTCACATTTGGAGAACTTAGCGTAAAGCTGGTTCTCCCTCAGTATCTCTAACACCCTCCTCAAATGATTCTCGTGCTCAGCTCTCGACTTTGAATATATCAGTATGTCGTCGAGAATACCGCAACCGACTTGTCCAACTGTTCCCTGAACAAGCGGTTCATCAGATCCAAAAACTTCGCCGGTGTGTTCGACAAACCGAACGGCATCACTGTAAATTCATAGTGGCCGTATCGTGTCCGGAATGTCGTCTTCTCAATATCTCCCTTCTTAATGGCTATCTGATTATACCCTGATCTGAGATCAATCTTGGAAAAACACAGATGCCCCTTCAACTGATCGAACAGATCATCAATGCGAGGTAGGGGGTACTTATTCTTCACAGTCACTGCATTCAACTCTCTGTAGTCGATGCAGAGGCAGAGACTGCCATCCTTCTTCTTCACGGAGAGAACTGGCGCTCCTCAGGGTGAAACACTGGGTCTTATGAACCCTTTGTCTAGCAAATCTCTCAATTGTTCCTTTAACTCATTCATTTTTGTCGGAGCCATGCGGTATGGTGCCTTGGCTATCGGTCCGGTTCCTGGTAGCATCTCGATGGTGAACTCTACCTCCTGAGTGGGTGGTATGCCGGGCAGTTCCCGTGGAAAGAGATCGGGGAACTCCGACACTACCGGTAAGTCGAGGTCGAACTCGGGGTCTCTCTCTATGTCCTGGACATAGCAGAGGTACACTTATTCCTTCCTCCTTAACTCCTTATACATTGCCATGGCGGAGATGATCTTGGTCGAAGGCTCTCTGGGCCTTTGGCGGTATGATATTGTTACCCCAGACGGACTCCTAAGTAGCAGTCGGTGCTCGGCGCAGAGGATACGACCCTTATGCCGCTCCAACCAATTCATCCTGAAGATAACATCAAATTCCTGAACTCAATGAAGTGACTGGAAAGTCTTCCCCCTTAATTTTGATGGTGGCTCCTCGGTAGTAGCGAGTGCAATGAACCTTCTCCTTAGACGGGAGCGTAACCGTGAAGTCAGGTAGCTTATCAACGTCTAGCCCCAACTGTTGGGGTAAAACCTAACGGTAAATTGTGCTGGGGGTTTAACCTAACGGCAAGTGTACCGGTCGATTATAGCAAGTTTAAATCTCGGAGTATTCCTGAGTATCGAATCCAAGGAGGCAGCAGCTAGTTTAATTTCTACTTTCACACAAAACAAGGAAAACTATAAATAACAGGAAATGGGGGTTTTTGTTTGTGATGGTGAATGTTTGTAAAAGAGTTCACTAAACAATAAATAACAGGTAAATAATTGTTTTTGGTTTTGTTTGATAAAGGAAATTCCGGTTTACTACTTCTCTCTAGATTGCAATTCTTCCCCTAAGTGATTTCTGCAATATTCTGAAAAACCCTAGAATAAGGATAACTCGTATTCGGTCTCCCGCTCCACGAATTCTAATTAGCAAAGACCGAATCCTAACTCTCGTTATGAATCCACTGTTTACTAATCGCTTTAAGCATAGTCTAGATCAATGGTCAGCTAGTGTTTTTAGAGGAATTACCATCTCTATACTAGCCGGTTCTTTCCCTGTAGTCAATTGATAGCCGCAGTTCTCACTTATAAGCTAACAAACTGATAAACTTATTTAATTGATCAGATTAATAAGTCTAGGAATTCATAAGGGCAAAGAACTTTATTCTATTGTACTGCAGAAAATCACAAAAGGTTCAGAAATAATCATTCTAAAGATACATAGTAAACCGAAATTAAAAGTGACTACTCAGCCATGGACAAAATAACAATGCTCAATATAACTAGCATAAGGAAAGAGGGATTAAGCAGAAAAACTGGTTTTAGAAGCCGTCGGGATGATTCTGCAGATCCTCTCTTGTCCGGCTGTCTAGGTCGGACACAATCCGGACGTCGCCTTCTCCAGGTGCTTGTCCGGATCCGGACGTCAACCGGACGCGGCTAAATGAAGCTCGTGAGCAGGGTTTTGTCTGTGGGTTGAGGGTGAAGGTTTTACGGAGAACGATTTATGAGTGGGGGATTGGTTTATCGCAGAGGAGATTTGTGTAGAGAGGGAGAAGAGAGGAATGTGTAATGGAGAGACTCAGAGAGTCAGGTACGATTTGCAATGAAGGCTGATAACTCCTTAAATAGCCTTGGAGAATAGACACAGATTAGTGGAGTTGGTGTCACCTTCATTTATTGAGCATGGCTCTCCTATTAATAAATGCTGAGGTATGATAATTGCGCCGCCCGTCTGATAATTGCGCCGAAAGCCCGATTATCAGTACGAGTGCGTTTTTATTTTTCATCGCTGTGTGACGTCCGGATTGTGTCCGGACTGTGTCCGGATCCGGACGTGACACAGAACCTCTAGATCTAGATCTGAAACTCAGAACATGTCCGGATTGTGTCCGGATTGTGTCCGGATCTGGACAAGGTAGAAAACTCTCGGATCTGGATTTGGGTCACGTCCGACCTTTGTCCGGATCCGGACATGTGATGTCCGGATTTGCGTCCGGCTATCTAGTCCGGACATGACCAATCTTCGCCTCTTTTTCCGGATTTGTTCCCCGTTTGTCGCGTTGCAATCCTTATGATGTAATTTCTTCATTTCTCTGGGTTTTTCCTATATTTAGCATATAAAATACATCAGTTCTCATCAAAACATCAATCTTAGGAAAAACACATAATAAGTGGGAAACATTGCCTGAATTGTTACAAATTATAAGGTAATTAAATCCTAAAAAGCCTATATGTTTCACACTTATCAACATCCTCACACTTAAGCTGTTGTTTGTCCTCAAGCAAATAAGGAATAAGAATATCTCTAAAACCGTAAAATAATCTCAACATTGAACAAGTGCAGAGCGAAATCAAACAAAGTGATAAATGAAAGAATAATCTTGCTCTTTAGAGGTAGGTTTTCACAAACAGTGAAAGAAGAACAATTTTGTAAAAGCATAGAGAAACTAGATTGTAGAAAACAAGTTTTCTTAGCTTGGGACTTTCCACCAATTTTCATTCCTCTAACCTTTGGATGACAAGGGGTGTGAAGTAATGCCTTATTCCGCAATACCTTTCAACACCACGCACTCATGATCAAAATTTAAACTGCAATCAATTTTTCGCCTGCATGAACATTCTTTTTCAAGAGATATAAAACAATTGAATTGTTGCGAATTGTAGAGTTATTCCATAACCCAGACTTTTCTCTCTATCCATGTAACGGTGTTGGGCCAACTATCCCAGATCCTGAGACCTTAGGTAGATAGGTGTTAAGGCACCCTTAAGACTTAATAACCGGATAGACGAGGCCTGCTATTGTTAGGAAAAATTTTGATCAGTGGAGTACCTTGCCTTATCCTTTTCATTCCAAACATACACTTCATTTCCAAAAATCCCAAGCTAAAATAATCTGGTTTCCACAACTAGCAAATCTACAAGATTTTTGTGAAAGAGAGTATTTAAATTTTTTTTTTTCAAACCTCATCGAGCAAAAAGATTCCTACAGTTTTTCACCTGGTTTAATTCCACTTGGTGCACAGGCATTAGAGCAGCAAAAAGCAAGTGTGGCATTAACGAACAATTAGTATGTTTTCAGGGAAAGGTCTTTCCTTCCTCACACTTAAGAGGAGCAATGTCCTCATTGTTCATAGAAAAGCAGTGAAAAGATCTTTCAAAACATGCTATACTCATAATAGACGCATAAGCAATAAATAACCCTCAACGCAAGAAAGGTGGAACATCAATAAGTAAAATTAGGAACTGAGACTCCCCTGGTGTTATAGATTGAGGAAGATGTTCTTCCTCACACTTGAAGTTTGTCAGGGGTCGAGATATTCCTCATGAGTCACAGACAGTATGCGTGTCGTCCAGAGCAAAAGTTGCGAGTTTCTAATCGATAAACAAATGCAGTGAGAAACCTAAACAACAAGAAAAGAGAAGCAAATAATGCACCAATACCCGAAACCGATCGAGCAGCATGTTCTATTTGAACATATTCTGGCACATAGTTGTTCTATGAGAACCAAGGCATTAAAACATCCAAACATGGCAAATAATATCAATAAACAGTAGAACATTAACCTAGAAAACAATTGCAATTTTTTTTTTGTGTCCGGGTCAACTAGGCCGGACGCAGAACCGGACGTCTCATGTCCGGATTTGCGTCCGGCTGGATTTAGCCGGACACGTTGAAAACGTTTGTTTTTTTTTTGTTTTTTTTTTAAAAAAATAAATAAAAGCAATTAATCTAAAACACCTCATAAAAACATTTCCACAAATAATAAACAAAAATAAAACAAACACAAGAAATGTAGAAATTAAATAGCAAGAGTGTTAAGGGACTCCCTGATCCGTGATGAACATTGCCATGATATTTCCTCACACTTGAGTTCAGTGTAGCATTAGAATGAAGTACTTGAAAGATTAAATCTGCCAAACCAGAAGAACTCAAGTGGAACCAGGCAGAGTTTATTTATTAAAATCGGGGAGTCGGGGCTCATGCTAAAAATTATAAAAACTCTCAATAGATTAAAAGTAAAGTATAGCAGGTAAAAGGAAAGTGTAAAAAGAAAATAGAGAGAAGTTTTATACTGGTGGGCTGCCTCCCACCAAGCTGCCCGTCTTTTCGGTCTTTGGCTAGACCTTGGTGCATCAGTTTGAAGAGTCAGGATCCCGGAGCCAAAGTGTTGAATGAACCATATCAACATCGCTCCCTTGGTACAACTTCAGCTGTGATCCATTAACCTTGAATGCTTCCCCTTTCTCGTTGACCACACCAATGACTCCATAAGGGGAAACATCTGTAACTGTGAATGGACCGGACCAGCGAGATTTCAGCTTCCCCGGAAATAGTTTCAGTCTTGAATTGAACATTAGCACTCGGTCACCAATTTGAAATTCTCATTTCACAAGCAATTATCATGCCATCTCTTAGTCCGTTCCTTGTAAATCTTGGCATTTTCATAGGCCCCTTCTCTGAATTCATCCAGTTCACACAACTATAGTTTCCTTTCCTCACCGGCCTTCTGAAGATCACAATTCAGAACTTTAAGTGCCCAAAAAGATTTATGTTCCAGTTCCACCGGAAGAAGACATGCTTTTCCAAATACCAACTTGTAAGGAGACATTCCCAAAGGTGTCTTATAAGCTGTCCGGTAGGCCCACAAGGCATCATCCAATTTCATAGACCAATCCTTACGGGATGAACTAACAGATTTCTGTAGAATCCACTTAATCTCCCTATTAGTTACCTCAGCTTGCCCATTGGTCTGTGGATGATAGGGTAAGGATACCTTATGTCTCACTCCATACTTTTGCAGCAAGGCTTCAAACCGCTTGTTACAAAAGTGAGATCCTCCATCACTTATGATTGCCCGTGGTACACCAAACCTAGTGAAAATGTTTTTCTTCAAAAATCTCAGCACACAACCTTTGAATCATTAGTAGGTGTAGCCACTGCTTCAGCCCATTTAGTCACATAATCTACAGCTACCAAAATATAGAGGTTCGAATGTGAAGAAGGAAATGGCCCCATGAAGTCAATCCCCATAGATCGAATGGTTCAACCTCCAAGATGTAATTCAAAGGCATCTCAAGCTTACGTGAAAGGTTACCTTGGCGCTGGCTGAAAGCTATCACATGTGGACACAAATGCATGGCAGTCTCTATGTAGCGTCTTCCAAAAGAAACCTGCCTCCAATACCTTAGCTGCTGTCTTGGCTGGCCCAGTGTGTCCTCCAGCTTCTCTTGAATGACAGTGGATGAGGATGTCACGAATCTCAGTCTCTGGAAACACACCGACGAATAATTCCATCACCACACACCTTGAATAAGAATGGATCATCCCACCGGTACTGCTTAACAGTAGAAAAGAATTTCTTCCGCTGCTGATACGACATTTATTGTGGTAAAATCTGCTTAGCAAGGTAATTCGCAATATCGGCATACCAAGGGTCCTCCTTAAAACCAATTGCATATACTAGTTCATGAGGAAAATATTCATTAATTGGTATACCGTTATCTGGAACTTGCATCCGTGATAAATGATCAGCAACTCCGTTCTGCACTCCGGGCTTGTCTCTCACCTCAATGTCAAACTCCTGTAAGAGTAGGATCCATCTGATCAACTGGGGCTTAGCATCAGCTTTCTGGAACAAATATCTTAAAGCAGAATGAAATGATCAGTTGTATGATGACTTTGCTCCCGATGATATATGGTCTGAACTTGTCACAAGCAAAGACAATGGCCAACAACTCCTTTTCTGTGGTGGCATAGTTTTTTTGGCGCATTATTGAGTGTCTTGCTGGCATAATAAACAACTCGCAGTACCTTCTCGTGCCTTTGACCGAGGACCGCTCCCACAGCAAAGTCACTCGCATCACACATGATCTCGAAGGGTAAGGACCAATCAGGAGCAATAACTACAGGGGCAGTCACCAACTTTTCCTTTATTGTGTTGAATGCGTCATGACAGACCTGCGTAAACTCAAACTTTGCATCTTTCATTAGTAAATCACACAGAGGTTTTGAGATTTTCGAAAAGTCCTTATGAATCTTCTATAGAACCCTGCATGACCTAGGAAGCTTCTAACATCTTTTACTGAGGCTGGTGGTGGTAACTTCTCAATGACCTCAATTTGGCTTTATCGACCTCAATACCTTTGCTTGATATCTTGTGACCCAACACAATGCCCTCTTGCACCATGAAGTGGCACTTCTCCCAGTTCAGTACTAGATGAGTTTCTCTGCACCTGGCTAGAATTTGATCTAAATTTTCTAAACATGAATCAAACGTTAGTCCAAACACAGAGAAATCATCCATAAATACCTCGATACATTTCTCAAGATAATCAGAGAATATGGCAGTCATGCATCGCTGGAAGGTAGCTGGCGCATTGCACAATCCAAAAGGCATGCGTCGGTAGGCATATGTCCATAGGGGCATGTAAACGTGGTCTTCTCCTGGTCCTCTATGGCAATAGGAATTTGAAAATAACCAGAATAACCATCCAAGAAACAATAATACTTATGCCCTGAAAGCCTTTCCAACATTTGGTCAATGAAAGGAAGAGGAAAGTGGTCTTTCCTAGTTGCAGCATTTAATTTCCTGTAATCAATACATACCCTATGCCCTGTAATAGTCCTTTGAGGGACTAGTTCACCTTTTTCATTGGGGATGACAGTAAATCCCCCTTTCTTTGGTACAACCTGTGTAGGACTCACCCATTCACTATCTGAAATAGCATAGATGATACCTGCATCCAAAAGTTTGATTACCTCGTTCTTCACCACTTCTTTCATGTTAGGATTCAAACGTCGTTGAGGTTGAACCATTGGCTTGCAGTTTTCCTCCAAGTGAATGCGGTGGGTACAGAAATTTCCTGATATCCCCTTGATATCAGCAACAGACCATCCAATTGCTTCCTTATTTTTCCTGAGTACCTGCAAAAGTTGCTCCTCCTGCGAATGTGTTAGATCTGCAGAGATAATTACAGGTAAACCAGAGGGCTCAACTAAAAAGACATATTTTAAATGACTAGGGAGAGGTTTTAGCTCTAAGGTGGGTGGTGCTTTGATGGAAGGAATCAACTCCTTAGGCTCTCGCTCTAATCTCTCCTTCTCCATATGAGCACCCTTGCGAAATGGTCTACCAGCTGATAAATGGAATGCAACCTCAGCAATCTCTGGATCCTCATGAGCTCCATCAAAAGAATTAATTAAACATTTTTCTAACTCATCTAATTCAGCTGGACCAAAGATATATTCCTGCATCAAAGAGTCAATAGCATCTAGACTAAAACAGGCATGTACGTCAGAAGGATGTTTAGTAACCTTGGACATGTCAAAGACTAACTGCTCATCATGCATTCTCAAAATAATCTTACCACCCTCAACATCAATGAGGGTCCTAGCTGTTCGCATGAAAGGGCGTCCAAGAATTAAGGGTACTTCCTTGTCTTCCTCCATATCTAGAATTACAAAATCAGCAGGAAAAACAAAGGTACCAACAGAAACAACTAAATCTCTAACCACACCCTTTGGAAAGATAATAGATCTATCTGCTAATTGTAAAGTAATGCGAGTAGGGTTACACTCTCCTAATCCAAGTTTAAGATACATGGATAAAGGCATCAAATTTATGCTAGCTCCCAAATCACAGAGACCCTTACCACAATCGACATTACCTATTGAGCATGGAATGATTGGCAAGCCGGGATCATCGAGCTTTGGTGGGAGGTTCTTGCTAAGCACTGCAGAAAAACTTTCTGTCAATTGCACCGTCTCCTTCTCAACTAATGACCTTCTATTTGAAAGGATGTCCTTCAAGAACTTCGCATAGATAGGCATCTGCGTCAAAGCATCTGAAAAGGGAATATTAATTGTTAGTTTCTTAAAGATGAAGAAACTTACCAAACTGCTCGTCGAGGTCTCTCTTTTTCAGTCGATTTGGGAATGGCACTGGGAGCTCAGGGACCGTTCGTCGTGATGATCTAGAAGACTGGACAACTTTGCCGGTCAGCTCACCATCTTTCTGTGCACTATTATCAACTGGAGTATTTTTTGACTCTGGCCCTCTGATGATTTCTACCTCTTTACTGACAACTTTGTCTTTTTCAGCCGGAGTGCTTTCAGCCTCAGGGATCGAGGGATCAAGCTGCTTGCCACTCCTCAAAGTCATTGCTTTAGCATATTCGCGAGGATTCTTTTCTGGCTGGCTAGGTAGAGCCCCTGCAGGTCTATCAGAAAAATTTTCATTCAGCTGGGCAATCTGAGTCTCAAGATGTTTGTTGAAGGCTTTCTGCTCCAAGATGAATGTCTTGTTCTCATGATTTATGCTCTCTTGCTGTTCGAGTTTCCTATTGGTTGACAGGATAAACTCTCGCATCATATCCTCCAAACTTGAACTCACACTAGCTGGCTGTTTCTGTGCCTGCTGGTTCTGCATTTGCTGATTTTGATGAGGTCTCTGAAAATGCTGAGTGTTCTGCTGTGGGGGCCTCTGACTGTAGTTATTTCCCTGGAACCTCTGCTGTTGATACCCTTGATTGTTTTGGTTGTTGTAGAATTCCCTTGCCAGTTTCCCAGATAGTTTACCTCTTCATATTGCTGAGGATTACACTGACACATATTGGAACTTCTACCACAATACTCACACTGTGGAAAAGAGTCGGTCACAACAGCTGCACTTGACTGAGGTTTCATCATTGCACACATCTTCTCAAATTGTTTAGACATGCTATCCATCCTAGCAGCTAAAAGAGTGTTCGAATCTACCTCATAGATCCCAGCGGTCTTTCTTGGGGGAACCTCAGTAGATGCCCTAGCACCTCCCCACTGATTAGCCGAGTTGGAGAGAGTTTCCAACAACTCCTGTATCCTTTTGATTGGAAGCTCCATAAGACTTCCTCCTGCACAAGTATCCACCAAAAGTCGGCTCTGGGGATCAAGATCTTTGTAGAAGGACTGTAGCACGACTTCCTCTCCCAAACCGTGGTGCGGTACTCTCCGAACAATTCCCTTGAATCTCTCCCAAGCCTCTGAAAGAGTCTCCCCACTGTATTGCTTGAAGTTGGTGATCTCACCTCTCATGGTCAGCATGCGAGATGGTGGGAAGTACTTCGCCAGGAATGTGTTTGCTAGCTCGGTCCAGGAAGTGATACTGTTTGGAGATAGGGAGTTCAACCACTCTGCAGCTCTGTCCCTGAGTGAAAAAGGAAACAAAGTTAGCCTGGCTACCTCTTGAGAAGCTGGTGTTGAACAAGCTCCAACCAATCGCAGGAAGGAGGTGAGGTGAACATTTGGATCTTCAGTGACTGTTCCACTGAACTGCGGCGCATTGAGGACCATTGTGACGTAATGGGTCTTGAATTGCCATTCTACTCCTTCCGGCAGTGCAGGGATTACTATTGGTGATGTAATCCCTCCACATTCGGACGAGTGTAGTCGTTCATCCTTCTTTCTCCGTTGATACCGTCCATAAGATACTCTTCTTCTTGAACAAAGGTATCCCCTGGTGAGTTTTTGAGAAACACCTCTGGTTCAACTGCAGACTCCAGTACCAGTCCCTGCCGACTTCTTCTTGTGAGTCGTTCTATCTCAGGTTCCAGATCAAATTCAGGAGTTCCTTCAGAACGAGTTTTAACCATAAACCAAAATCAGATAACTGACAGTAAAGTAGTTGTAAAAGTAAACTCAATCGGGTAAAACCAAAATGATTCTAGAACCAAAAATAAGAAACAAATTGCAGAAAGCTAAGGAAATGAACAAAAGAAAAGAAAATAAAATAAAAACAAAAACAAGAATATACTAAAAAGCAAAAAACAAAACAAAAATTAAATACCAAATAAAAATAAAAATTAAACTAAGCAACTTGCCTCCCCGGCAACGGCGCCATAAACTTGTTGGGGTAAAACCTAACGGTAAATTGTGCTGGGGGTTAACCTAACGGCAAGTGTACCGGTCGATTATAGCAAGTTTAAATCTCGGAGTATTCCCTGAGTATCGAATCCAAGGAGGCAGCAGCTAGTTTAATTTCTACTTTCACACAAAACAAGGAAAACTATAAATAACAGGAAATTGGGGGTTTTTGTTTGTGATGGTGAATGTTTGTAAAAGAGTTCACTAAACAATAAATAACAGGTAAATAATTGTTTTTGGTTTTGTTTGATAAAGGAAATTCCGGTTTACTACTTCTCTCTAGATTGCAATTTCTTCCCTAAGTGATTTATGCAATATTCTGAAAAACCCCTAGAATAAGGATAACTCGTATTCGGTCTCCCGCTCCACGAATTCTAATTAGCAAAGATCTAACTCTCGTTATGAATCCACTGTTTACTAATCGCTTTAAGCATAGTCTAGATCAATGGTCAGCTAGTGTTTTTAGAGGAATTACCATCTCTATACTAGCCGGTTCTTTCCCTGTAGTCAATTGATAGCCGCAGTTCTCACTTATAAGCTAACAAACTGATAAACTTATTTAATTGATCAGATTAATAAGTCTAGGAATTCATAAGGGCAAAGAACTTTATTCTATTGTACTGCAGAAAATCACAAAGGTTCAGAAATAATCATTTAAAGATACATAGTAAACCGAAATTAAAAGCGACTACTCAGCCATGGACAAAATAACAATGCTCAATATAACTAGCATAAGGAAAGAGGGATTAAGCAAAAAACTGGTTTTAGAAGCCGTCGGGATGATTCTGCAGATTCCTCTCTTGTCCGGCTGTCTAGGGTCGGACGCAATCCGGACGCCTTCTCAGGTGCTTGTCCGGATCCGTACGTCAACCGGACTTGGCTAAATGAAGCTCGTGAGCAGGGTTTTGTCTGTGGGTTGAGGGTGAAGGTTTTACGGAGAACGATTTATGAGCGGGGGATTGGTTTATCGCAGAGGAGATTTGTGTAGAGGGGGAGAAGAGAGGAATGTGTAATGGAGAGACTCAGAGAGTCAGGTACGATTTGCAATGAAGGCTGATAACTCCTTAAATAGCCTTGGAGATAGACACAGATTAGTGGAGTTGGTGTCATTCATTTATTGAGCATGGCTCTCCTATTAATAAATGCTGAGGTATGATAATTGCGCCGCCCGCCTGATAATTGCGCCGAAAGCCCGATTATCAGTACGAGTGCGTTTTTATTTTTCATCGTTGTGTGACGTCCGGATTGTGTCCGGACTGTGTCCGGATCCGGACGTGACACAGAACCTCTAGATCTAGATCTGAAACTCAGAAATGTCCGGATGTGTCGGATTCGGATCTGGACAAGGTAGAAAACTCTCGGATCTGGATTTGGGTCACGTCCGACCTTGTCCGGATCCGGACATGTGATGTCCGGATTTGCGTCCGGCTATCTTGGTCCGGACATGACCAATCTTCGCCTCTTTTCCGGATGTTCCCCGTTTGTCGCGTTGCAATCCTTATGATGTAATTTCTTCATTTCTCTGGGTTTTTCCTATATTTAGCATATAAAATACATCAGTTCTCATCAAAACATCAATCTTAGGAAAAACACATAATAAGTGGGAAACATTGCCTGAATTGTTACAATTATAAGGTAATTAAACCCTAAAAAGCCTATATGTTTCATACTTATCACCAACCTTCTCGCAAATGATGCCGAGATAAAGGTATGCGAGGCCCCTGAGTCGAAGAGAACTAATGCCTCAATACCGTTGATCGAAAAGGTGCCGGTGAGGATAGTACCGCTTGCGTCGGCCAGTGCCTCTGTAAGTATGCTTAGCGCACCTTCCGTACCAAGCCCATAACCTAATTGTATTTCACAAGCTTTCATGAGTAATGATGGTATAACAAGAGTCGTAACAATTAATATGAACAACACTATTATTTTATTGATAACCATCCTGTTTACATCATGTGCCTCTTTCTTACACCTCCTTTCTTACATCATACTTAAAGCATTACACGTCTAATATTGTCTAAAGGTTAAGTTTAACCGTCCTGGTCTCATGTGCGTCGCATTGATTACTGCTGACGGTGCTGTATTCAGCTTGATTCTCTTAATCCCATGGTACAACATTCTTGATTTTCCTCCCATCACTAATACATCCCCAGACTTAAGTACTAACTTCTTAGCACGGTCCACACGCTTCTGCTCGCCGTATAAAAATTCAGCGTCGTCTCCAATGGACCAAGACACTACAGGTATCCCTCTCTCGAGAGTCTCCGCTGTCTCGTCCTTGTCCTGATGTAGTCCGAGTTGCCGCTGTTCTCGTCCTTGTCCTGATGTAGTCCGAGTTTCCTGTCTTTCTCATAGAAATTCACAATGCAGAGGTCTGCTTTTATGCCTGGGATCGGGTCAGCTTCAAGTTGCCGAGTGATCTCCACGGCTTGTGTAACAACTGGTTGGAACTCTTCGGGTATATCCGGTGGTGAGACTCCATCTTGTGCTCTCGTGGTTTGGTACGTCTTGGCATATGAATTCCAATCCTTGCCTAAGCTCATCATCTTAACTTCATCCTTGCTCCTCCTAGGTACTCCGGTGTATAGAAACCTCCCGGTCCCACTCCTAACTGACTGTATCTCCTGATGATGGCTATTTGTGCTTCGGGTGTCAGGTATCCCCTTAATAAAATCATACCTGGCGGATAACCTGACATTGTTCTGATGTGATCTCTTGGGTTTCGATAACAGTATCCTCCGGGTTGTGTGTGTGGGTATCGGGTATCAAATATTGAAGTTCCTAAGGTAATAGTAATTTGCATCTTACAAAATTCTAATCTTATCTAATCTCATCTAACTTAATCATTCACCAAAGCATGCATGAAATGCGGTAAGCAGGCAATTTTATTACGTAGCGGTTTATAACGGTACCTGGCCTCGATGGGGGTTTAGCCTCATCGTCCTGGTCCACCATGTGAAGTGTGGGTCCCGACTTCTGGACTACCCGTGGGTTCTTGTTTGCAGTCTGCTGAGTCGTCTTCTGACCGTCAGATCCAGCTCCCTGATCGGCCTTGCCTTGCCTTTCATCTCGGGCCTGAAGGCTCTACTCTCGGGGTTCCGGAAACACTCATAAGCTCGGTGTCCATATACCCCACAGAAGTTGCACTCAACCTTATTACCCTTGCAGTTGAGCCCGGGGTGGTCCTTGTGACACCACTGACAGATGTAGCGACGTTGGTAGCCCCCACCGGCCCTTCCCAGACTCTGATCCTGATCATTCTCAATATTAATAATTGTGTCTCAGTGGTTGTTAAATGGTTCTCAATTCACTTGAAGTGTATTTCCTTACCCTTTGGCGCTTTAGAGCGCAGGGGCTTTGCAGCGCAATAGCGTATGTCAACTTAAGTGGCTCATCAGCAGCCTTCTCAGTCTCCACCTTCCTTTCTGACTCTTCTGGGCCTGAGGCTGGTACTTTGTTTCTTGTACCCGCCTTGCCCTTGGTTCTCACCACCCTTACCAGCAGCCTTCCTCTTGGTAGCATTGTCCTCGTCCCTCAGCTGGACGATAATCTCCACCTTAGCAGCGGCATGATAGCACTCCTGCAAGGTAGTATAATCGTCGGCCCCATGTCGTAGCGGAGTCGATGGCTCTGCCTGCCATAGAAGTGGTCCACCAGAATCTGGTCTGAATACCCCAAACCCGACAGAAGACGAAGCAAGGCGGTGAACTCCGAGTAATGCTCATCCACCGTCATCTTGTCCGTCTGCTTTAGCGCATCCAACTGTAAGCGCTTCTTCGTCTGGACATGGGCGGGGTAGTATTTGGCTCGTAGTAGAGTTGTGTGCTGCCCAGCCGAAGTCTGGATTGGCCACATGCTCGGCCTTCACCAGCTTCCACCAATCGCTTGCTGCTCCCTTCAGGTAAACACAGCAAGACGCATCTTGATCCCAGCAGGGACGTCAAGGGTCTCGAAGGCGGTCTCCAGCTCGAAGATGTACGCCTCAAGCTTGGTGGGATCAGTCTCCCCCTTAAAAGATGCGGGTCGAAGGTCGGCAAGACTCTTCACCCAGTTTGGCTCCCGAGGCTGTGGCGGTGGGTAGGGGGAGGTGGTTGTGCGCCAGGCAGGTAGACCATGGGCCCACAGCGCTCGGCAGCTACGATCTCGCTATGTTGCCCAACAGGTTATCTCAAGCAGCCTCGTCACCTCGACCACGAACTTAGGCCTGCCTCTCCTTCCTGGCATCTGAACAATTACAATGCACATTAGGCTTGTATCCACAACGATTTGGTTCACGGATTTATAACTTCCGTAGACGGTAAAGACGATCCACACTTAATAGTGGTCATCTGACTCTACTCACTCTAACTTCTCACACCCTTAACCCATAACTCATATCTTAACTCATATCCTAACTCGGTGGTTATCTGTGTTTGGTATATCCTTATTCAGAGCGTAACTACGCTCTGATACCACTTTTTTGTAACACCCCATCTTAATCTAATCGTGGTTATCGCAAACTTAACAACACATATATAACATCGTTGCGGGAATTAATATACACCAGGACCTTGCTGCGGTCTGAATCGCAAATTAACCGAACTTTAATACTTACAACCGGCTAACCATAAATACATACCAACCGAGTTTCCAAGTTTCTCAACAACCAACATAATTCTCCATAAGTACTATATCAATAGACGGGTGCACAGGCGCAACCCGTACACAAAATAAAACCCGACCTAAGTCTAACCACCACCCCTACTCTTAAGATGAGTCTTCATAGGGCGCTTACCTACAAAATGTAAACAGCAGCCCCCGAGGGGGTCAGCACCTTTGCTGGTACGATTCTCTTATAGCCCCCAAGCTAACGGGACTACAACGACTAATTGTCGATAGCATAGAGTTGATTAGATACACAACATAAATAAGAAGTGCAATAAACAACAAGCTACATATGAACAAATATAGTTCACACACAACGAACGACTTAAAAGCGTTCCCTTAGTAAGTGAGTTAATCATTCAACTCCTCAAGTTATAATTCCTCTTATTCTCAGTCCATTCTTATCTTACCTCAATCTTAATCCTTATCTCAATCTCAGTATATAAACCGTTCTTTAATTAGAAATGGTTGTATCTTAACTCAGTGTTTATTTTTTTCGGGTCAAAAGCAACCCTAGCCAATGAGCTATTAACTCCATTGGTTGAATAAACAACTTATCTTAATTTTAGGATTTAGGTGATCCTACCGCACCATCTTAATCTGCCCCCTACCTTGGACTGAAATCCAAGGTAGCTGAGTCGACTTTTGACCCTAGGCAACAAGTCCGAAGACAAGTCTTCAAGGAAGAGATCTGATTCAGATTCCTGATGACCAGATACCGATTCCTCACTTTCCTTAACATGCATGACAAAGAGTCCGTCATTCCTCATCTCCCCCAAGTTCAGTTAGTTAGAAGAGTCCTAAAGACGAAGTGTTAGTTAAACCTTTCTCGGGTATTAACCAACCAACAAATTTTGGGAGTGAATTTCTTATCTCATCCAATGTTACTAAGTATAGTTAGTACACTACAAGAAAAATCAGATTTAGCTACCACTGTATATCAGTAGCTAAATCATCAGTTTTGGTAGCTAACACAACGGGCTACCGAATTTTATGATTTAACTACTGATATACAGTGGTAGCAAAGGTCCTAGTGGCTAAATTAAAAATAGCTACCGTTTTGGAATGCGGTAGCTATTTCGCTTTGGCCTCGCTACTACTTTTCCTATAGCTAGATATTGTTATCGTTTTAGAATGTAGTAGCCAAATGGCTACTAGTGTAACAGTAGCAAAATAGCTTCGAGTATAACAGTTACGAAATCGTTACTAGTACATCAGTAACAAAATCGATACTAGTGTAACAGTAACAAAATCGCTACTAAAATATTGGTAGCAAAATGGCTACTAGCAAAATAGTATCAAAGTTGCTACTAGTATAGCAATAACAAAATCGATATACTAGAATGGTATATATATATATATATATATATCTAGCTCTCTACACTACCTACTGAACAGTGGGCACCACCACCATTCAATCCCACACGAAGTGGGAGCCATGTGCCCGCGTAACTTGACTATTCTTTAAATCGAAGACTATGTTATGTGTACACATATAGGATCGAACCTTACAACATATGAGTATAAATAGACCTCCATACCAATGACATATTTAATTCAAACTAATGTGTTAAAATGTGCAAAGAGCAGGAATTGATCCCCCGATGTTTGGGATGAATATAGAATGTCTTAACCATTGTGCCATGATAGTTATTCACATCATATATAGAAACTACATGTATATATTGAATGTTTGATACTGTAAATATAAATGGAAGTTTTTGTCGAGACATGATCAAACCAGGGATATATTAAAATTAATAAAATAGATATATGGTCGATTATATAATATAAAAATTAATTTAATGCCACCAAAATAGTAAAACTAATAAAAATTAAGTATATTATTGACTTAAAATTATAAAAATTAAAAAATATACATATATATCTTTTAAAAATCTTTGAAATGTCATAAATTATACAAAAAAGATAATATATTATGTAAAGTTACTTATATAATTAAGTCTTATTATATAGTGTTACAAATACTAATATAATATACATCATTGCATGAAAATTAAAACTTTTAAATAATTGATTTTGTTTTTGTAAATTTGTATAATATAATATTTTTATAAATTTTAATAGATGTATATTATTGTTTAATCTTGACTAATTTAAATTGTTTTAACTTTACTATTTTTCAAAATCCTATTAATTTGTGTGTTGTTTTGTAAATTAAAAACATTAATATATCGTATATTTATATACGTTTTATTATAATTTTGTATACTTTTAACATTTTATAAATTTATACACACACACACACACACACACACACATATATATATATATATATAATATATATATATATATATTCAACTTCCTTTGCAAATTTTAACCTACATGTCAACTAATTTAAATTGTTATTAGTTTTAGTTTTTTTAAGTTTTATTAGTTTATGTGGCTTTTGTAAATAAAAGTATCATATAGTAATAAAAACTGTATTAAATAAAATATATATAAACACACACATATATATACACTTAACTAATTTAAATTATTATTACTACTATTTTTATATTAATTTTGTAAATTTTAATCAACATATGTATTAATTTAAATAATTAATACTTCTACTCTATTTTATAATGTATTAATATGTGTGATACTTTGAGACTTAAAAATAATATAATATGAAAATATATTATGTTAGGTATATCTTATATGATAAAATAAATTCTAGTAGTAGTATATAGTTTAATTATTTTTCACGAATTAGACAATTTTTATTTAATTATTGTTCTTTTTCAAATTTTGATAGCTAAAAGCTAACCAATATACTATATTGAAAAAATTAAAAGTTTATATAAAAAGATAATATGTCCACTATGGCAGTAGCACTATAGGTTAGTATTTCAAACTATGTAGTAATCACAAGTTTAAGTTATAAAAATAATAATTTTGATACCACATTCATTTGTTGTATTCTAGCATAATATCAACTAAAGTTTATTAGCATTATTAGTTAGTAGCAATTCTGAAATTGAATTATATACGTATCATACATTTAAATTATAAGAGAATTATAATTTTGCTATCACTTAAAAATATTAGCTATCATTTTTTATAATGTAGCACAATATTAGCCATAATCTCATTAACATCATTAGTCGGTAGCAATTTCATAATTAAAGATGGTAACAATTTTATGCTTGCTAAGAATATTCGCTACTGACGCCCAAACAGTTGCAGAATGGCAACCGTGATGAGTGTTAGTAGCAATTTTATTAACTTAGCTTATCTATTTGGTAGTAGCAACTTTTAGTAGCAATTTAGCTACTAGTTATAATATTTTTCGCTACTGCTGCTTTAATAGTGGCACAATAGCTACCATGATTGAATTAGCCACATCTTGCAGTAGCTATTCCGTAATTTAGCTACCAACATTGGTAGCTAAATTGTTCTTACAAAAAGAACCAAGATGAAATAAAAAATAACTACTACTAATGGTAGCAGTCCTGTCAGTCGATAGCGATTTGGCTACTATTTAAAAAATCTAGCTACCATTGTCGTTGTCGTAGCAAAATAGACACCACTATGTTAGTACCATTAAAAATCAGTAGCAATTTTTAGAGTAGCTACCAATATATGTGTGGTAGCAAATCATTGGTAGCTAAATCTGTTTTTTCTTGTAGTGGTAACTAATCTCAAGGTCAAGTGTGTTAGTACTATGTAAACACACAAGCAAATAAATGGTCCGGTTGCATTCTTTATCTTGTTTAAGTCATAGCAAATAAACAAATAGCACACAAGCCGAGGGACACCTCGTTAGCAAGCAGGCTACAAGAAAATCATTGTGTACACCATCGATAAGTGTCGGTTGTCTAATCTCCTTCCGAATCCCAATTCTCAAGTCCTAAACATTGATCCAATTTAGGTTATTAATTTCTTCTATGTTACTCAACTTACTTAACCCCTAATGATCCCCATCTAACACCTCTTAAGTTTTTACAAACTTAACCTTAAACATTTAAAACCTTAACTTAACTTAATCCCTTAAGTCTTTATATTCTTGTCTTTCTAATCATCATTACCCTCTTAATGGCATACCACTTAACATTCCTAAAATTTGAAGTTTTTTTTTACAAGTAAGGGTCGACCAACCCACCGACCGACCCAACCCCCTGTCTCGGTCCATTCCAGAAACTTTCGGTTTCTCTAAACTTTGCCCGACCGACCCAAGCTCAGCCCGACCGACCCAAGACCCTCTGGCTCGGTCGATTCCAGAAACTCTCCGGCTGGTTTAACATAGTCCGACCGACCCCTGGTCGGTCTCTGGGTCGGTCCACTACAGAATTTTCTCCTTTTGTGCTCAATCAATACAAACTCTTCCACAAGTTTCCCAACATGTTCTAATATCATTTAGGCACTTAATACCCTCTTATTTCATCCATCTAATCACTGATAAACCCTTCACTTGATCCATTGATCTTTTCCTTAAATTCTTACAAGAAATTCCTAACACTTAGCACTTAACCACTTAAACTTCTAACATGTAAATTGTTCACCTAAAACTTCACTAACCAAAGTGTTTTCTCCCACATCAATGTAACCACTCCTCAGGCATTACCACCCATCTTCCTTTACTCAAGTTTCCTAAACATTCCCAAAGTCATATACTCTAGTTCCACACTTACACTTTCATAAGTCATTACACCTTATTTTCTCCCAACTTTGCACAAGTTTCCTAACTCCTCTCATCATGGTTTTGGTATCTTAAATTCACCATTGTAATCTCTAGTTTCTCCTAGACATCCCTAGATCATCTTTTACTCAAGAACACCTTATTTTATCCATTTTCCACCTAAACAACTCTTATTGTTTACTAGCACTCCCTTAGTCATAAAATCTCCTTAGAACATCTTAAACACCAAGTTTCTTCACCAAATTTTGACATGGCTTCTCTAGTATATTACTACACCCAAGCACTTAGGTTTCTCACCTTAAACAACCAAGAACACTTTAATCCTTAGTACACAATCTTAACACACCAAATCACACCCAAACTACACTACATCACAATATAGTGCATAACATAAATTGCTTGGCACTTAGGCCCTTAAATAACATAAAACTTAACCACTGAATTTCCCACATAACAATAGCCTTTCACCTGCAAATACACACAACAAGGCTCCCATTGCAATATAAATATTCTTATAATTCACCTTAACATTGTTTATCCATCTCCTTTCTCATTTGCTCCTTAGTAACAAGTTCTTAAATATGGTCATTGTTTCTCCTAGGTTTTATAGTCCCTCTCTAATGTAAACTCTAAGCTACACTTATCATCTATCTAAATCCCATCCCTTAAAGCAATAAAACACCGTAAGGTAAGACATTTACCTTGTTTCTTTTCCAAGCTTCTCACACTTCTTAGTTTTGCCTTGTTTGATTTTCGGCCACCACTTAAATTTCCTTGCCAATGTTCTAACCAATATACAATGACTCTAATGAGTGCTAATGAACACACCAACCTTAAGGAATCATACCTAGGTTAAAATGTGTTTTAAGGTATTAAAATAAATGTTTACCTTTGAAGTCTTAAGATAGGCTTGGATATGAATGAAAGAGGACCTCCACTAGTCCTTGGTGATTAAAAACAACCTAGAACAAGGTATAAAACAAGGCTCCATGAGAGGTAATTTTCGGCCATAATGAAAAATGGTGGAAAGATGATTTTTCTTTCATTTTCCTTACCTTAAGAGAATGGAGAAACTAATGGACTCTTCAAGATTATTTTTCCTCCTTTAATGGCGGTTTCCCTTGGAACCAAAATGAAGCTTTTGGAGATTTGGAAAGATAGAAAGCAAGAGCTTGATCTAACTAAGAGTAATATGTGTTTAGTTTTGATTTTAGAGCTAAAATGGGCAAGTGGTAGGCAAAGCAAGATGGAGCAAGCATGGGGCTGTTATTACGTGAATTAAGAAGAGAGGAATAAGATTAAATTGGTGGGAAAAGAAGATAATGAAGAGATGAGGAGAGAGGTAAGTAAAAGTGAGATATTTATCTTAAAAGGTAAATAGTACCTTAACTAGTTTCCCTCTTATTTTCCTTAATATGCTAGCTCATGTGGTGATTCACCACTTCAAAAACCAGCCCCCCTTAATAATGAAGATATTTGTGGTCTTTGTTGACCAATTAATTAGACTAAGTTGACTTAAGCTTAAATTGGGCACTATTTGGTTACTATTCACCATTAGTGCACATATTTGTGAAAGTTTTGGTTTCCCATTGATTTAGGCTTCCTAATGTGATACTAAGTAGTACACAAGTTTTTTAAGGTGTAATCATGGGCATTTAGCCACTTAAACCCCCTTTCTAAGACAATTTTTCCAAAATGTGCTTTAGTAGTCCTTAAAGCACAATTTGTGTTTTAACATGTTTTGAGCTTGGTTTTCTTTGGTAATTGGTTTAACATGTCCATTAGCATTTTACTAAGGTCTAAGAATGATATTTGGGTGTTACCCAAAGTTACTCTAAGCTTAGAGCATGGTTTTGCTTAAATTGTCTTTATGGCATTTCCTTGTGTTTCCTTTGGTTTAAATTGTTTCTTAATGTTTCTAAGGCATAATTTAGCCTTATTATATCTTATTTTAACATCTAAACACCATATCTAGGTTTGGAGTATTTCAGTTGTGGTTTGACACTAACATGGAAATTTCCTAAAGGGGGTCCGACCTATGCTTTAGCTGTGAACGTGAAAATTTCTTGAAGGGAGCCTACCCCAAGAAGGCACCCCCTTCACACTCTCTATCATCTACGGCATACATGAGCCTTAGGATAGATCTCAACTGTTGAAGGAAATTATAGACCTCGACCAATACCCCAGACCCCCAGACCCTGGATCATTGGCAAGAGATTTCAACAATATTCTTGATCATTGACAAAAGGATTAGTTGACAAAAACCCTTCACATGACATTTGGGATTTTTCGATTATGTTGATAAAGAAAACCTTTCTAACCTTTGTTATTATGGTTGTTTCTTTACTTGGAGTAACAACCAATATGGAAATGATTGTGTCATTGGAAAGATAGGTTGTGTCCTTAATAAGGAGGAGTTGAATCTATCCTAGCATATTTGCTTTGCCATTTTCATGTCCCAATGATTTCAGACCATAGCCCCATTCTTGTCACTCTTGCTCTATCTACCGAGCTAAACGTTATTTCAATTTCCTCAACCTCTGGGTGAAGGATGGGATAAAATAATTTGGCTCCCTTTGATTATAATATATATTTTGTTCTCCTTTATGTAAGAAGGTCTCAAACATCAAGTCCTTAAATTATAACTTCGTTTCCTTAAACGTTACATGATGCTGAACTTGGCAACTCATCCATCTAACCCCTAATTTTTCAATTGTCGTGTCATGTATGCTAAATAAAACTTAACAACTTAACCAATCTCTATTGTAATTAATTCCCCCTTCATAGGAATAAACCCTGAATTCCCACCCATCTTCTCCTGTCAAAAACTCTAAATTCTTACTCTATACTCTTCTCATATGTCGACCTTGTGCCATCCTTGCGAACTCTGCTATCTTTCAAAAGTCACCTCTTTGTGAACTATGCCTAACACCTCTGTTCTTATTGCTCAGAGATGAGTTTTTCTTTTCTGGTTTCCCCTTCTTAGAGTGAATTGTCCATGTCATGCATGCAAAATGATTATCTGTTCTCTATTGTGAACAGACCTACCACGCCTCTTCAAGATCTATTGCAAGTCAACATAAACAATCGGTAATGATGAAAATATTAGTAATCACTACATCTACCTTGTGCAGATGAGCAAGATCCCTTGCAGAGACACCCGACAGTTGAAAATCTTATCTTTCGAGATTTTTTACACTTCCCTGTGACATGCAAAGGTCGGAATCTGCAGTCCGCATTCTACTGTCTGTCTATCTTCTCCTTGTTGACCATTCATCTTCCATTTCCTATTTTAAAAACCGCAACGGAGGTGAAAGTTCCTCACTCTAGACTTCCCACCCATGTTTCCTTTTCTTAACCCACAATATGTTGTTGTTCTTTGACTTACCCTCCATCTAAAGTCCACTCACCGTTCAATCATCTATGACATGGATACGATAATGGTCAATGGTTTAAGTCTTGTAACCATTTGTTGCCTTATTGCCTAATTCTACTCTATAATTCCAATCTGTGTAACTTCTCTAGCTCAAATTCTGCATGGTTACTGGACAAAGTATGTGGGCTTTAGGTTTACCAAGGTTGGGTCAAATCTGTTTGTTTTCAAGTTCAAAACATTGGAGGCCTTGGAAGCTGTGTGAATCAGAGGTCCTTGGACAATAAATAACAACCTCTTGGCGCTTCAAACTATCGACCCAACTAAGGTTATTACAGAACAGGAATTCGATTCCATTTTGGGTTAGAGTGTATTTTTTTCACGATCACCATACTCTTGAGTTTGTTAGAAGAGTAGCACAGAAGCTCGGTCGTTTCATTGGAGTAGTGGAGGATGGGAAAGCATCGGACTTTAAATTCTTGCGACTTAAGCATCTGATTAATATCCAACTTCCTACCCTGCGTGCTTTACCGATGATGGTGGATGGCCAATACTTTATTTTCTCTACCACTTATGACAATATGTCATTGATTTGATATATTTATGGTCTTTTTACTCAAACTACTACTGCATGCTCCACGATCTAGTCACTGGATGAGGGTGGAGTGATAAGTGTGAAATACATCTAATTTAAGGACTTTAACTCTTCCTATTTTCATAACAATTCATGTCATTTTTCTCACTTATCATATGTTTTACCTTATCTTTATGTTTTAATGTGAACCGATACATTTTATGTATCCAATGCAAGGAACAGTTATAGAAATGCATAGATTTTCTCATGAGGATTCCAACACACCAAACAGGGAGCGAAATGGAGCTAAAACGAAGAATCTAGACCCTGTTGAAGTTGTGTCCGACCTTGCGTCCGAGCGTGTAAGGCCGGACGAGTGCCGAGACAAAGTATAGACACGCTCATCCGGGTCGGACGTCATAGACACATCCGAACTTTAGGATCTGACGCCTATCCGGATGCTTTAGAGAGTAGAATCTCGCGTGACATGTTTAAAGATGTCCGGACATTAGGTTCGGACGCATCACTGGTGGAACGCGACCCATTAATTACGGTCCAAAACCATGTATAATTACGGTTCTGGACCGTAATCTACGCGGGCGTCAATAAAGATGGCGTTTCTTTAATTACGGTTTAAAACCGTAATTAAAGTCCCTTTTCCGGCCCGCGTGTCATTGACTTTACATTACGGTTATTTGTAAAACCGTGATCTAAAGTCCTTTGGCGCGCGCGAACCAAAGGACTTTAGATCACGGTTTTACAAATAACCGTAATGTAAAGTCGACACTTTAGATGACGGTTTTGGCAATAACCGTCATCTAAAGTCTTTTGGCGCGCGCGCCCAAAGGACTTTAGATGACGGTTATTGTTAGAACCGTAATCTAAAGTGTAATTTTTTTTTTTTACAAATCTACACAATTGCAACAGAGACAGAATTGTAACAGATAAGCAACAGAGGGCAGAAGCTGCACAATTGAACCACCTGAATCAAATACCAACAACACAAATTCATTCTCTGCGCACAATTGCAACAGAGATAACATCTAATAAAGCACCAGATCGAAAATCAGTAACATATTCAATCTGTTACACAATTGCAACAGAGATAACATCTAATAAAGCACCAGATCGAAAATCTGTAACATATTCAATCTGTTACACAATTGCAACAGAGATAACAATTGCAAATTCATTTCTGCGCACAATTGCAACAGAAACATTCAATACAACAGCTAGAATCTGTTACAGCAGCAGCTAGCATAATTCATTACAAACAGAATCAGAGCAACTAACAAAAATATAATTTGTTACACAATATAATCTGTTGCAGCAACTAACAGAATCAGAGCAGCAACTAACAAAAAATATATGTTACAGCATCAGAGCTAGCTAGTCTACCACTCCATTCTCATAAACATGGCTGCCATGCTCTCTCTGACATGCAACAAGTCGGCAGGAGCATAAGTCTTGAATCTGGCATAATGCTCTTTAATCTGCAACAAGAAAGGAATGGAACACATAATGAGATTAAGATAAAGACACAAAAAATCTGCCGAAAGAATTAAATACAAGACAGCGTTCGTATTACCTTGTCAATATCATTCTTAAAACTTGGGAAGTACCCGCAGAACTCGTACATATACCGCATCACGTAGTACCCGCAACTCTTAGAATCCTTTTGGGTAGGGCACTAAATCACCAAAATTCACAAATGTAAAACAATTGTACAAAGATAATAGCAGCACGAATGAAATACATGAATTACCAAACCTTGATGTAATTGACGGTCAAATCACCAAACTCTCCCTGAGGGGTTTTTTTGTAACAACTGTTACATATATTAACAAAAGCGTTTAGCAAAATGAACAAGTACATTAATTTTGGTTCAAAAAACTTACGAACAATTAATAGTAATAAAAACTTACTCTTTGATTAAGTCTTCAGTGTTGAATTCTGTCCACTGCCCTAGTGGATCTAGAACGAGCAGAGTAGCGGTGGCAGCGCAAAATATAACAAAGCCCAGTGGTGGCTACAATGTCAAATACAAAATGAAATGAGAAATGAAGGTAAAAAAGTTAGCTAATTAGTATGTAATTTTATATTAAAACTCACGTTTGGTGATACGGCATTAGAATGAATAATTTATTCTGTTGATCAACAATATTGAAGCAATGAATCATGTATTCACAAAACCTCCCCGGGTCCCTAGTGACTGAGTCGTACGATAAACGCTCCGGGCACACCGCAGTAATGGAGGTCATGTCCTTCTCAGCACATCTCTCAAGCAGACATCTATTATATCACATGTACTATAAAAGTTAGCCAATGCAACTTCATAGATACTTATTCTATATGTTTTTACAGTATGAGGAAAGAACACTTACTTTAGATAAGCTTGAATAATGTTAATGTTCAGATAATCTCCACACATCATCTCTCTGATGTCCTCAAAGTTGATTGCCGTCATCATATCTTCTTCGTAGTGAACATCAACTTTGGAAGCGTCATCATGAAGTTGTTAGTTTGAGATGACTTCAACATGATCTTGTCGTAGAGATTCATCTGCTTGCCCCCAAAACATTAACAAGTTTTTGTGGCAGTGTGAGCTTATTTTAGGCGCCTCAGAAGTCCTGGTGCAACCCCGGACGGGCGCTGGATTCTTACCTTTCGCACCCCGACTCACTGGATTCTTACCCTTCACACACAACAGTAAAGCATCAATGTAAAGATAATTACTAATTGATTATTATAGTAACATTAACAATTATCCAGAACATACCCTTGTACTTCTGACAGGATTCGCCGGCGCGCAGATCTCTTCTTCTCTGGGCCGGGATACGTGGCGAGGAAGCTCAGGGATCTCAGGATTCGCCGGCGCGCTGGTCTCTTCTAGTCTGGGCCGGGTTACTGTTGGGCAAAATAGTAGTTAAACTATCTTGCTAACTATGGGCAGTGAACCCAATCTTTGTAGTACAACAAGGTCGTATCCACAGAGACTTCGCAATTATCTAATTAATTATCCAGTTTAGTTAATGTAATAAAGATAAACAAAATGCATAAAATATAAATTGGGGTTTAGCCGGAGGCAAGCTTGATTTACAGAATTAGTACAAAAATAATAAAAACAGTAAAGTAAAGTAAAAGGATGGATGTAAAAAGGTATCCTAGGATAGCGGGGGAATTTCCTAAATTACTTAAACAATTTTATAATCCTGTCTCAAATATTTATTGTCTATTAGAGTTAATAATTGTCAGTTACGAACTCCTATTAATAGCCTTAGTATTTTCCTGCTCAATCCGGAGTGTAAATACCAAGATTAATTCCTTTGTGGTACTTTAACTATCTCAAAATCATATATTGATAGCTACCAAATAAATGCAGTATTTTGTCAGAATAAGCATTTAACAATATTTGCTGAAAGGAATTAAAACAAGTTTAATAAGTGAAACAGGTGATAAATATTTATTTAAGTACAGACAATAATTATAATCCTAATTTGCTCTTATTTGTCTGTTTAAGAATTAATCTTGTGGCCTTCCTAAATCATAGATAAGGACAACTCTTAATTAAATCAATAGACTTTTTACAATCAGAAAAAGTCTAAAATCATTAATTAGCTTTAAGTGAGAATTCTTTTTATAACAGCGATGGATTTTATCTACTAATCAAGGAGAATAATATCTAACGTTATCTCTCTTTGTGGTCTATTCTCAGATTTACAAAATCATTGAAATAAGAGAAACCGTAAATGCATAAAAATGATCAGTTATTAAGCATTTAATAATTTAGAGAGACAAAACAAATATTTATAAGCAAACTTGGTATTAATAATAAGTCTGAATTATTTAGGGTCAAACCCCACCCTAGGATATGAGTAAAATCACTCAGACATTAACAGTAATAAAAAGGAAACAGAAATAGCCATTAATTTGGAGACTGCCGGCGGAGACTGGACTGCGATTCGCTTCTGCTCCAGCTCCCTTTTCTTCTGTTCTTCTTAACGTGTTTCTGCTTCGTGGTGGAATGAAGAATAAAACTAAAATGGAGAAGTGGAGATAAGAGGATGGAATGGATCGTAGGAGTGAGCGATGGTTTATTTACTGGATGGGATGATACGTCTACTGCTTTGGATTGTGTGGAAGGGAATGATTTTATTGAGCAGAGGGCGTGGGTTTATATAGAGGTTTGGATCCGTACGAATTTGATTGCAGATGAAGAAGAGCATTGATTGCTTCATTGATTGCCCAGGGGACAAAGCTCACGCGTGAGGAAATTAAGGTAGGCGGTGCGTAGTAGATAGATATGGCAGTGGACGAGTTGTGCGAGTTGCAGACGGCGAAGACGGGCGAAGAAAACTGGTCGCGACTGATAATTAGTCACGACCGCCGGTTCTGCTTGTGTCCGCCTGTTGGTACCGCCCATTAAGTGGCGGTAACTCCTGTGTTGTCCGCGAGATTAAGAGGCGGTAGCCTCTATGCTGTCCGCCAGGCGGTTGCCTGTGTGGTGACCGCGAGTTAGAGGCGGTAGCCTCTATATTGACCGCGAGGCGGTTGCCTATGCCTCGTCCGCGAGTTTAAGAGGCGGTAGCCTCTATCACCGTCCGCCAGTTATGAGGCGGTCGCCCCTGTGGTGTCCGCCAGGCGGTAGCATGTGAGAAGACCGCGTGTTTATCGCGATGTCAAGCTTATTTCTTCTACTAGCTCTAGATTCTTCGTTTGGGTTCCGTTTTTCTGAGCCGTCTGCGCCTATACGTTCGTCTCTTAATCTACTTCACTCACAGCTTGGTTTTTCCTCATGTTAAACCAATAAATTTGTGAGATAAACAATAAACATAAACTAGAGGAAACTAACGAAGTGGAGAAATGAGCAAGAAAAGTGCTAATATTATATATGAAATACACCTATAAATCATGCTCATTTGGACACTTATCACACCCCCACACTTATCTTTTTGCTTGTCCTCAGCAAAACTACGTACCTAAGTAGGGAATGCTCAATATTAACAAATATTATTATGAAGGGTAGGATAAAGAACTCAATAGTACATGATCTTAAACTTTTTAGAGGAGTGTGATCCATCACCTACTGGTGGCATAGGTGTACTCAGGGCAAAAATAAAAATAAGAGTTTCGGGGTATGATCCGGAGTACTTCAATGCTTCTTGATTTAAGGTGACTTTGAGAACTTTTACCATGGCCAACTTCTCTCAAGAATGGGCATTTTGAGGAGAAAAAACAAAAGGAAAAATAGATTTATGCATTTGTTTCACTTTTGCATAAGAGATGAGAAGATAATATGTAGGCATCAAGCCTTTGTATTTAAGAACACTCAACTCTCTTGTTGGTTACCAATGGTGTCTCGTAAGTCCCTTATTTATTATATATTTTTTTCTTTCTTTTTTTTTCCTTTTTGACAGAGAAGCACCCCTTAGCAATCCCTAAGAAGAAAACAGAAAGAACCCCTGAGCAATAAAAATCCAACCATTTCAGATCATTTGTCACACCACAGCATAAAATGCTCCTCAAAAGTAATCAAAATTTTAAAATTTTTACCATTTATCCCACAATTCATAACAGTATTTATTCCTAAAGAGAACAACCCACATATAAAGGGTCCACAATATTGAATTGGACAAACACAAGATAAGGAGAGAGATTAAACATTTAAGCATAAAGTGTCATCGAAAAGGGCACACTCCCTCCCCCACACTTAATTGAACATGTCCTCATTGTTCACCAGAAAACAAGGGAAAGTTTTCAGAAGGCCTTTTCGGTAAGTAGATAAACAAGGGAAAGTTTCACGAAGCTCACGAATATTCATTTAAGCATATAAACTCTCCTCTGCATATTTTATTTAAATAAAAGCAAGTTTAAAGAAGCTGGTACTCCCCTGATTTTATTTTTGCTAGCGTGTTTTGGACTTCCCCCACACTTGAGCTTCAGTCTCAAGTAGCGTAGCTTGGTTGGTGGTGTAGACATGAAATTGCACCTGCATAAAACTAGAAGCAACCATACTATAAACGGGGTTAAAAGTTAGCAAAAATAAATTTTAAAGGGAACCTGATTATTAAAATAGCATAAAAGCATATAAAAGATAAGTTCGTCCGGGTTGCCTCCCGGAAAGCTGCCCTTCTTTAACGTCTTTGGCTAGACGCCTGCTTCGTTATCCTGGATCAAAAATATAAGTAGACAATAGCTCTGCCAGGAAAACGAGGTTGGTAGTAATTAAAAACAAACCACCTGGATCAAAACAAAACGTTACTTCGGCAAATATAATAGAAAATGAATACTCCACAAAACCTGGTGTTTGAGGAGGTACTACTGCCGGTAGCGTAGTTCTAACAGAAGACCCGGCGGTGATGATTTTTCTTCCTCAAATTGGAGGATGTAAATATCCTCCTCTTAGGTGAGGCTTGTAGAAAGAACGCTTGATATCATCTTCAGAGAGAACTGATTCTTCGAAAGTGATAGTGGCGTTTTGTTTGGATATTTTGGTGGGAGGTGGTGGCAATTCCTTCTCTTCATTTTCGAGGATATAAATATCCTCATCTTCTGGATAGAGCACAGAGAAGGAGGGGAAATAGTAGTTGACTTCAGAGGGAGGAAACTCCATGAAGTCTATGGAGAAACTCTCTTCTGAGGGGTTGTCTTCATAATCAAGTTGATGGTTGTTTGGTGATGGATTCTCTAATTCGAATAGTGGAGGAGGTGGAGAGTAGCTTATGTCCTTAGCAGGTTGTTCCTCCTCATGAACCACTTCATTCAGTTGTTGAAACGGTTGTTCCATGCGTTCGATCTGATCTAGCGTTCTTTGCTGGATCCTTTCAAAACCCTGAGGTAAAATCTGCCATCGTCTCCCTTAAAATGGCGTTGTCTCTCTCTGTTGCAACCATAGGACATTGGGAACTTTCATGGTCTCCTCCACACTCTTGGCACACAAAGATGGGGATATGCTTGAGAGATGACTTGTAATCCTCCAAGAGAGCTCTCAATTCAGCATTTGGGTCTGAACATTGGGGGTTTTCATGGTACTCCCCGTACCTTTGACAGACACTCCATTGATTGTAGTCCTCTGCGCCATAGGGGTAACCATACCAATTTCCTGCTTGATCGTAGTGACCATCCATCAGAATTAAGTACCCTAAAAAAAGTAACAAAAATTTATACAAAAAGGCAATAACCGGAATAAAGAAAAACTAAACAGATAATAAACCAATAGTTGGACCGAAGTCCCCGGCAACGGCGCCAAAAACTTGTTGGACAAATAGTAGTTAAACTATCTTGCTAACTATGGCAGTGAACCCAATCTTTGTAGTACAACAAGGTCGTATCCACAGAGACTTCGCAATTATCTAATTAATTATCCAGTTTAGTTAATGTAAAAAAAGATAAACAAAAATGCATAAAATATAATTGGGGTTTAGCCGGAGGCAAGCTTGATTTACAGAATTAGTACAGAAAATAATAAAACAGTAAAGTAAAGTAAAGGATGGATGTAAAAAGGTATCCTAGGATAGCGGGGGAATTTCCTAAATTCTTAAACAATTTTATAATCCTGTCTCAAATATTTATTGTCTATTAGAGTTAATAATGTCAGTTACGAACTCCTATTAATAGCCTTAGTATTTTTCCTGCTCAATCCGGAGTGTAAATACCAAGATTAATTCCTTTGTGGTACTTTAACTATCTCAAAATCATATATTGATAGCTACCAAATAAATGCAGTATTTTGTCAGAATAAGCATTTAACATATTTGCTGAAAGGAATTAAAACAAGTTTAATAAGTGAAACAGGTGATAAATATTTATTTAAGTACAGACAATAATTATAATCCTAATTTGCTCTTATTTGTCTGTTTAAGAATTATCTTGTGGCCTTCCTAAATCATAGATAAGGACACTCTTAATTAAATCAATTAGACCATTTTTACAATCAGAAAAAGTCTAAAAATCATTAATTAGCTTTAAGTGGGGAGAATTCTTTTTATAACAGCGATGGATTTTATCTGCTAATCAAGGAGAATAATATCTAACGTTTATCTCTCTTTGTGGTCTATTCTCAGATTTACAAAATCATTGAAATAAGAGAAACCGTAAATGCATAAAAATGATCAGTTATTAAGCATTTAATAATTTAGAGAGACAAAACAAATATTTATAAGCAAACTTGGTATTAATAATAAGTCTGAATTATTTAGGGTCAAACCCCACCCTAGGATATGAGTAAAATCACTCAGACATTAACAGTAATAAAAAGGAAACAGAAATAGCCATTAATTTGGAGACTGCCGGCGGAGACTGGACTGCGATTCGCTTCTGCTCCAGCTCCCTTTTCTTCTGTTCTTCTAACGTGTTTCTGCTTCGTGGTGGAATGAAGAATAAAACTAAAATGGAGAAGTGGGAGATAAGAGGATGGAATGGATCGTAGGAGTGAGCGATGGTTTATTTACTGGATGGGATGATACGTCTACTGCTTTGGATTGTGAGGAAGGGAATGATTTTATTGAGCAGAGGGCGTGGGTTTATATAGAGGTTTGGATCCGTACGAATTTGATTGCAGATGAAGAAGAGCATTGATTGCTTCATTGATTGCCCAGGGGACAAAGCTCACGCGTGAGGAAATTAAGGTAGGCGGTGCGTAGTAGATAGATATGGCAGTGGATGAGTTGTGCGAGTTGCAGACGGCGAAGACGGGCGAAGAAAAACTGGTCGCGACTGATAATTAGTCACGACCGCCGTTTCTGCTTGTGTCCGCCTGTTGGTACCGCCCGGATATAAGTGGCGGTACCTCCTGTGTGTCCGCGAGATTAAGAGGCGGTAGCCTCTATGCTGTCCGCCAGGCGGTTGCCTGTGTGGTGACCGCGAGTTAAGAGGCGGTAGCCTCTATATTGACCGCGAGGCGGTTGCCTATGCCTCGTCTGCGAGTTTAAGAGGCGGTAGCCTCTATCACCGTCCGCCAGTTATGAGGCGGTCGCCCCTGTGGTGTCCGCCAGGCGGTAGCATGTGAGAAGACCGCGTGTTATCGCGATGTCAAGCTTATTTCTTCTACTAGCTCTAGATTCTTCGTTTGGGTTCCGTTTTCTGAGCCGTCTGCGCCTATACGTTCGTCTCTTAATCTACTTCACTCACAGCTTGGTTTTCCTCATGTTAAACCAATATATTTGTGAGATAAACAATAAAACATAAACTAGAGGAAAACTAACGGAAGTGGAGAAATGAGCAAGAAAAGTGCTAATATTATATATGAAATACACCTATAAATCATGCTCATTTGGACACTTATCAGTTACGCGGCGAGGAAGCTCAGGGATCTATAATAGATTAGATTAGACACTTAATGCTAAATAATGCATTTTATTAGATACTAAATGGTTGTCAAACAGTCTTACCTCATCGGTGACAACAATATAACATGCTGGCCAGGGCAATATGTCTCCCTTCGCTTCGATCAGCGTGCATTTGTTGTCAAACGCCATCGGAAGGTATGCATGCTCAAATCCATCAACTATCAGGTCCAAGGTCACACGTGCGTAGAATGGGGGTAGACGTACGAAACTGATGAGCGTGAGTGGACCTGATGGCAACACCTTCCCGTACGCCGCATCTACAGGGTGCCCGTCTAATGGTATTTGGAGACGATATTTTTTTGCTCCTTTAATAAACAGAGATAATACGTGAAATAAATAAGTGAGTCCAATCTAATACTATTTAAAGGTTGTAGGAATACGTCAATTTTGTTGCCCGGTTGCTTTGGACCAGATATTAACAAAGACAACAAGATGTGTCTTGGTTTCATGCATACCACCACGGCGGTAGATTGTAAATAACCAAAAGCACAGGCCAGGTACTGTGCATGCTACTCAAAGTACCGTAAGGGTTCATCCCATCCGTGCACAAGCCTAGCCTTAGGTTTCTCGGTTCGTTACCAAACTCAGGAAATTTTACGTCTATGTTTCTCCACTGTGGTGCATCAGCGGGATGTCTCAATCTGCCATCCTTTTTCCTGTGAACTGAATGCCACCGAAGATTCTCTGCGTCTTTCTCAATGGAGAACAAACGTCTGAACCTTGGAATGATGGGCAGGTACCACAATACCTTAGCTGGTGAACCTTTCTTACTACCGCTGATGTAAGTTTGTTGTTTCTTATACCGTGACGCTCCACATGCTGAACAGCTTTCAGCAAATTCATCCGATTTCCAAAACAGCATGCAACCATTTGGACAAGCATGAATTTTCTGGTACCCCATACCCATTGGGCACATCATTTTTTTGGCTGAGTACGTAGTCGTTGGTAAAACGTTGTCCACCGGAAGAACGTATTTCAATAGTTCCAGGAGGTCAGTGAAACTTACGTCGCTCCAGCCATGTTTCACTTTCAAGTTGAATAGCTTGAGGACGACACTCAACTTGCTTAACTTTGTAGGGTCACACCCGGGGTACAACGGTGTTTTGGATGAATCCAACAAATTTTCATGCTTGTCTGGCGTGTTAGAGTAATGTCGTTCCACATCTTCAAGCATAGTCTCAATGTCATCATCCCAGAAATCTGGCACAACGTTCGCTGTAACGTCTTCTGGATCACCAGCAATTGTATCATCTCCAAGTTCTGTTTCTGTTTGCCTGACCATTATCCCCTTCGTCAGGCTTAATAACATCGAACGCACTCTGACCATGCCATCGGATTATGTCTTGGAAATCTTTTGTAAACCGCGGCGGATCAGATGTTCCTTAATTGTTTCAACGCCGCGATATCTCAGATTGTTTTGGCAGTCGATACACGGACAAAATATGTATCCCTTGTCTGTAGGTTTCAGATTGTTCGCCAACACCGTGCATAACTTATCAACTCCTTCTAAAAACTTGTCGTCCAAATTTCCACTGTAAATCCACGAACGTTCCATCTCCTTCTAGCTATTTATATGAAGGCAGCCATTTCATACCGTCACCCGTGGCAGAGTCTTTACACTTTTGTATCTTATCAACCTAAATCCATCCATGAGTATTAAATCCCACCGGTGAACGTGTTTTTAATATGTAATTTATTGAAAATTTCGGCAGTATCTCCCTACAGTTCTTCAAATACACGATATTATGATATTAATCAATAATATATGCATTCGAAGAACAATAAAGAGATACTGCTGAAATAATCAATAAAGTACAATTAAAACACATTCACACCCTAGGTGTGAGATTTAACAATCATGGACAGTCCCGACAGGGACTGCCGAAGATATACCTCTATTAGGTATATCTTGGGCGGATAACTATGTTTGGTAGTTTGTCAAATATTATATGTATATATGTAAATCTTACCTCTGGTAGACGATTAGTTGATGCTAAGACGGTTGAGGTCGGAAGCCAAAATAAAGTCGTAGTTCTGCTGCATAAATGAAAAACGACAACATTAGAATTCATCAAAAAATCAAGGTTAAATGCTAGCTAAACCGCGGAAAAAAATCGACAGCATCTCCCCTATATTTCTAACGTCTCCAAATCAGTTTTATCAAAGTCAAATTTGCACGCACCATCTAGAACTAGTAACATACATAAACTTATCTTATTCTACTATATATGAAGTTTATTTATGACCTTCTCTGCAGTACTTCAGATTGAAGGACTGAAACTAGTCATTCTAGAACCATTAAAATACCGAAACTCATCTTATTCTTTCTGGTGGTTATAACAATAGCATTGTTGATTCCTGTCACAGATTGTGAATCAAACAGAGAGCATCTGGCATAGCAAATTGAGCAGTTGAAAATGAGCTATTTTCAGGAATCGGTAATATACTTGAACTTACTTTCTTTCCTGTGGCAGTTTTAAGTAGTAGCATTTTTAAAACTACACTATTATTTATTAATTGTAATACTAAATGCTAAGAATAAATAAATACAGCAGTTTACAATTTGCTTTGCAAATTACCGTTACGAAGCACCGAAGTGGGCAAGTAGTGTAGAAATCAGCCCACGAACTAGGTTGCAATTAACTGTGAATCTGGGCACAAATATATGAACAAGGTTAGAACATTTGCCATTACACTCTCAGGATTCGAAAGAAACAGGTTAGAACTTGCAATCGAAATGCATGTATATGAACAAAGTTAGAAAAAAACGACAATCAATCGATCGCATACCCAATACGCGATAGAGAGGTCAACGGTGAGACCAGTGGTAGATGGGTGGTGACCGGCGGCGATGGGAGTGACAAAGGTGGTGGGAGCGACGGCGGCGATGGCCGTTAGCAAGGTGACGGGAGAGAGGAGGCGATTTTAGTGAGGAAGATAGCGCGAAAGAAGAGTTACTGTAAGTACAGTGTGCAGAGTAAACGGGCAAATGTTGTAGTTAAAAGGACTTTAGATTACGGTTTACATGAAAACCGTAATGTAAAGTCACACTTTAAATGACGGTTCCTAAAGAACCGTAATCTAAAGTGTAACGAAATAAAAAAAATAGCGCGAAAATTATTTGGCCTATGCTGGGTTTCGAACTCAAGATCGATGGTGTTGACTCATGTACCCACGGCCATTAAGCCATGAGTCTTATTCGATCAAACATATGTAACACATTAATATAAAGTTATTTTTAATCTAAAATACATTGATAAACGACGTCGTTAACTATAATTAAGATTACGCGCGGCGTCGAAAAATCAAATAACACGGGAAATATTTGGCGTCAGGTGAAAACGACGTCGTTGACCATCAGTCGGAGGTAGGCGCGCCTTTTTTAGGACGGACTTTAGCTGACGGTTATTAGTAAACCGTAATCTAAAGTCCGTTGACCGTAAAGCGCGCGTCAACATGGGACTTTAGATTACGGTTCATCACTGATAACCGTCATCTAAAGTCCGTCCTAAAAAAGGCGCGCCTACCTCCGATCGATTATTGCTTACGGTTAATTCAATAAACGTCGTTAATTAACTCCGGCCTTCATATTAATTATGGTTTTTGTTAAAGCCGTGATTAAACCACCGTCATTAAAGGCTTCCGTTCCACCAGTGCATATCCAGACACGACCAATTGAGCAACCAGGTGAAGCGTTATCAGAGACATCCGGACTTTCTCACCCGGACACAAGTCCAGACGCGACCGACTCAGCAGCTTAAGATGTGACGTTTTTTGTCGAAATCAAAAGATAAAATTTTTACAATCGATCATTGCAGTATCTAACCAAAGTTAGGGTATGGAATCGGCACGCCTCAATAGAGGCCTTGGGCCTCTACATTCTCTTCGTTCACGATTCAACCCACACCAACATCAGATCACCACACTAAACCTTCGACCACCGTCACCACAACTCATCCAACACCAGACCACCATCACGATCAACCACTTCATCACACACACCACCATTGACAACCAGCCACACCATTCTGACAGAGGATCGACATGACGGCAGAGAAAGAGCATGGATCCAGAGTCAACCTGATTAATCAGAGTTTTCTCTTTTCTCTATCTTAATCTGTTTAATGTATTTCTCTGTTATTTTTCCTGTTTTTACATTTTTGTTGAGTAGCTAGAAAAACTCCCCGGATTGGGCTAGCAAATCGGATCTTAATATTTATTTTGCAATCTTTTCACTAATTCACTAGTGTCCTGTTTCAATTACAATCGGCTTAGTGTTTTTTTAGTATCCTTATTTAGTTTCTTTGGTCTAGATTTCCTTAGTTTGTATGATGTGTTTATGTCCGAGAAGTGGTCGTTAGATTATGATATATGTCTAGCTATAGTATGTCTATTTTTGATCAGGAGTAGAGTTGGTAGTATGAGGGTCGTAATGATGTTTGAACCTTGGTTTTATAAAGGGAGTAGTTTTCTAACTGTACAGAACCTTGATAAGGTTTGTATTGGTGGTAGGTGTGGTTGTGCCGTGATCGTGGTTTTTGAACAGGAGGACTCATGGAAAGAGATGATAGGATCCATGGAGCTTGAAGAAAGATGGGGCAAGAGATAACAAGTATAGTTTTAAGTAATTAATTTCGACAATTTCCTTTGGTCGATTATGTACTAAGCATTTATGGTTTTATAATTTAATCTAATCTAGTTGTTCTTTACTAAAAACTCTGAGGGGGCGTTTTAATTCGGGCGAGAAAAAGAATGAAATTAAAAAAGGAATGAAGGGAAATAGAAAAGAATTCCCTTTGATTTTCCTTGTTGTTTGTTTCCACAGGGGAAATGGAAATGAATAATTGGACAACGGTCATTGGTCAATGGTCAACGGCCACCAGTTACTAGTCAATGGTCATCAATTGTCGGTCAACATCCACCGATCACTGGAAATTGTTGTTGGTCATCTGTCAATGATCATATGCCATTGGTCAAAATTTACTAGGGAAGAATCTCACTCCCTAGTAGGTGGTGGGGAATCAAATTAGAGGGATTTTGGATAATCTCATCCTTTTTCTGTTTCCTGAAAAATAAGAAAAATGGGTAAACAAACAACAAGAAACCAAATTATTTCGATTTTCTTTCCTGATTACCCAAACAAACACCCCTCAATCATTTAGGGATGTCCTGAATCGATCACGGAGGTTTGTCCCAACAGTCAGTACTAGGGATGGCAATGGGTGACGGGTGCCCGTTTCACCCGATCACCCGACCCGTTAAAACGGGAAAAAACTCGCAAAAATGGGTGAAAAACGGGTGACGGGTGAAACGGGTTCGGGTGACAGATCGGGTCGGGTGAAAAATTTTCACCGGTCACCTGACCCGTCACCCGCATACATATATTTTTTAAAAAAATACTTATTTCATGGCTAATCTCTATGTTTTGAGTATGTTGTTGACATTAGTTGATATGGTATGTCTTATTAACAAATATGAATGTTTTTTAGCAAAAAACTAATCTTATATAGGTGTTACAAAATAAAATATATGCTAAAAAAAACGGGTGACAGGTTCGCCCGTTTCACCGCGCTGGTGATGGGTGAAACGCAGTTGAAATGCGGGTGAAACGGGTGAAATGCGGGTGAAACGGGTGAGAAATACATGCTAGAAAAAAAAATGGGTGAACGGGTTCACCCGTTTCACCCGCGGGTGACGGGTGGTGATTTTTCGGGTAGGTTGGGTTGGGTGATACGGGTGAAAAACGGGTGACGGGTCAGGTGGAGCGTCACCCGACCCGAACCCGACCCGTTTCCATCCTTAGTCGGTAGATAGTACGGGACGCTCACTCCCAATATGGTGCGGCTGTTATGTGGCAGTCTAGTCAGCTTGCTGACTAGACTGCTTATTTGGCATAATAAATGATGGTAATATTTGTATTAACTTTAAATAATCATAACTTTTAAAATATAAGTCCAAAATTAAAAAATTTTGCACCATTGTTCATCTAAATTCAAGCTCTTTAAAACAAGACCAGTCATGGAAATGTTTTGACACGATAAAAAATTTATGTTAGTTATATGTACATATCAACATATATCAACTTCACTTATGATTCACCACATAGAGTTTAGAATACACCATATATCATTAATAATACACCATAAAACAACAATGATTCATTATGTGTTCCGAATTTTATTATCTAATTCACCATTTATTAGTTAATGAATCATAATACCAATTTTAGTGAATCATAATATCAAATTTAATGAATCATAACATCATTTTGGTGAATCATCATCAGTCACATATAAAAAGAAAAATTTTAAACAATAATACTACACAAACAATATTTGGTACGTAAGAAAATACATCATTCACCATATAAGGTTTAAATATATTACAATACAATAATAATACACTAAAACAATAATGCTTTTTTATCGGTTCCGGAGTTTGTTATCTAATTCACCACTTATTAGTTAATGAATCATAATACCAATTTCAATGAATCATAATATCAAATTTAATGATTCATAACATCATTTTAGTGAATCATCAGTCACATATAAAAAGAAAAATTTTAAACAATAATACAACACAAAACATATTTGGTATGTAAGAAAATACATGATTCACCGTATAAGGTTTAAAATACACCGTACAACAATAATAATACATTACAAAACAATAATAATTTTTATCGGGTTCAAATTTGTAATCTAATTCACCACTTATTAGTTAATGAATCATAATATCAATTTTAATGAATCATAATATCAAAACTAATGAATCATATATGATTTTAACACATATTAAAATAGGTTCTCTTTAGAGTAAATTACTCGGAGCCCCCTTCAGAAATGGACAGAATACAATTAACCCCCTTGTATTTATCATAATGTAACACCCCATCCAACAACAACCCATAACAACAATCTACAGCGGAAAATATACTTCATCACATTACTTAACTCGTTGGTGTTACACGCCGTTAACCACTCACGTGGCTAACAAGGCTATTACATATACATTGTACCGGTCTGATGGACTAGATTCCCGAGCGACTACACATTACTGACCCTTCCATTAACAATAGGAACAACATACACCTTCCAACTGTACCGAGTATTCACAAACTAATGCCGATAACAATTTCGGTCTTACACAACCTACAGTATATATACAATTGAATGATTACCCATGTTCAACGACTACCCCGTCCTACTCTCGAACGGCTTCCAGCTCCTTGTACCTGAAATAGGAAAAGAAAGAAAGGGTGGCCCCCAAGGGGCTCAGCACCTTTGCTGGTATGGTAATCCCGCAGCCCACATGCTACCGGGCCACGCACAACTAATTGTCGTCTTAGCATGCGGTTGATTATATTTAAATCATGCATGCAACTGTAAACACACAACACATAACATTTCGCCTCAATGGGCTCAACAAACAGATAACACATCCTTATTTGATAAGTCACTCATGGTATTCATTACCCCTAGAGTGTTTCTCCTCTAATGGAGCTACTTCCTTAATAGACGACACTTACCCATAAATCGGGTTATCCTTAAACGCCTCTTATTACAAACTGGGATTCATATCCATGATCCGTATACTCCACATTTTACAATATATGGCATACATCACATAACAACACATAACAACACTTTTCACGTTTCAACGTGCACATACTAACATCGCAATAAAAATTGCATTACATCAACAACATAACATAACGGGAGCGGTTCTCTTAGGGACCGACCCAAACATTGTTAATTCACTGGTGAGCCTAGAGAATGATGTCACCCTCATGATAAACTCGTTATACAACACTCATTACCGTCCTAATAGTCGGACGAGTAACTTAAGTTAAGATGGTTCGGGTTTTGTGGCCCGAACACACCATACAACACATGTTCCCCCTAAACCGATCATAAGTCAAATAGCTAAGCTTTGGAGTAAGATAATGGGAGATCATAACCCGTGAGGGAAACAACCATAACAGAGAGAAGGGTAAGGCTAAAAAGGATACCCACTCCCAAACAACGCGCGACCGGCCTAACCAGATTCCTCACCACTGTTAGTACATACTTACTTTTAGATATTAGTTAGTTAGAGCCCCAATATGGAGTCTATCACATCCACACACATACAGTATTACAACTGGGTTACACATACAAGGGAGGTCCCTACATACACACACAAATATCACACAATTAACACACGCATAGCCGTGGTTAGAACGTCCCATGGTTCGGGTCGTTTAAATCCGAATACCGAACTCTCATGTGATCCTAGACTCAGTTAACTAAGGTTAACACTTCCGAGGTTAAATGGTATCGGAACCAGACACGTCACATATATGAATTACTGTAAACTCATTACATGTTTTATCTTATAACGTGGCAAACATACAGAAAAAACACATTGGCATACAAGCCGGTGTAATCCGGTAGGACACAGGTTGCAAGAAACCATACCTGTCACCGGAGTCCACTCTATCATGTCCACTTATGTTCCTCGAGCAATTCTCGAACAACTGATAATATTACATGTACTTTTATTAACATCGGGGCAACATGATTGTTTAAAGTCTAATGCTCATAACTTATCCCCGTTACTTAGTTAAATAACTTCACATTTTTAACTCGTTTTACTTTTACATTTTAATACAACTCTTCCCACACTAAATTGTCATTATAACTCACTTAACATGTCCTTAACAATCTTATAACATCATTACTTAATAATCCCCATTTTTAGACAACTTCTCCTAACCTTAAACAACATTTTTTTGTCAAAACAGTGGCATGTCCGAACTTGTGTCCGGACTTCCTAAGTTCGGACGCAAGCCGTGACTTAAAACTGGAAACAGACGCATGTCCGAACATGTGTCCGACTTCGGAAGTTCGGACATGGGTCGAGGAAATTTCAAAGTAAAATCTCATTTGTCCGAACCTGTGTCCGGACTTCCGAAGTTCGGACACAGTTCGAGACTCTGAGAATTTTTACGCAACAGGGCCTGTCCGAACGTCCATGTCCGGACGGATGTTCGGACAAGCCAAAACACTCATTTTCCAAGCCTTTAAACACTTAACCAATTTCCACCAAAATCTCTAACACTTATAGTATTTCCTCCTTAGGTTTCTAAGTGGTGTTTCATGCCTATTGTAACCATTATACCATAATATTTCTTCTCCAATTGAACATCCACTCTTAAGCATCTTTTCTTACAACTAAATTCCTTATGTCATCCTTGTAGTCCTTTTACAAGTTTATTCCTTCTCCTTGTTTTCCAAAGTTTGCCTAAGTCCTAGAACAACTCCGAAATGACTTTGGTGTGTTCCAAAACACTCATTTGATTTCTAGAACTTCCAAGACAATGTCTAAATCCTTGTAGCACTCTAAACACCTTAATACATGCTTTCTTCCCTAGTAAAACATTTAATCATCCTCAACACTTCCAAACTCACCAAAACTCTTTTTAAACACTTAGAACTTCTTATACATCAACTAATTTTGACATGGGTTCTTCTAGCACATTGCTATACCAAAGCACATAGCTTTCACCATTAGACATTCAAGAACACCTAAAATCCATCAAGAGTATTCTCACACTCAAACACTTAGGTTTTCACCCTTTTACCACCAAAAACACTTAATCACTTAATGCACATTCCTTACACACAAACATATTGTTTTCCTCCTTTAACCATCCAAGACACTCATCTTCACAAAGAATGTTCTTTACACACATCTAAATCCTTAAACTACACTACATCACAATATAGTGCATAAACTTAAATTGCTTGGCACTTAGGCCCTTAAATAACATGGCTCTTAGGCCCTTAAATTGCATAAACCTTAAACACTGAATTTCCCACATAAATAATGCCTTTGACCTGCAATTACATACAACAACACATATGCCCTTTAATAGTTTCCTTGAGAGCATTTTACTAGGTCATTCACCATTGGCTCCTTTGGTATTTTTATCAAGCAAATCAAGCTCATTTTCTTAAGGCATTTAAACTACATTAGGTTAGCACATTTACCTCTTTTCTTCAAGATTTTTACTTGAACACTCTTGTTCTTCCTTATTTGGAAATCGGCAAGAGGACTTGGTTACTTGTCAATGTTCTAATCAATATACAAGTAACACCAATGAGCATTCAAGCTTCATGCTTAAACTCATTTACAAACCCTAGGTTATATATATTATCTTAACACATTAAGGTAATTGTTTTACCTTGGAATTGGAAGAGAGCTTGAATAAGTATCAAGAGGACTCCTCCTAGCCCTTGGAAGATTCAAATGAAGCTAAAACAAGCAAGGTAAAGACACCATTGTGAGGTGAATTTTCGGACATGTACCAAAATGAGAGGAAACATGGTTTTTCTTTGATTTTCCTTACCTTGAAACATAAGAGAATGACAAGGCATGAAAATATGAGCTCAAACTCCTTCAATGGTGAATCTCCATGGCACCAAAATTGAGTTCTTGAAGATTTGAAAGGACAGAAGTGTAGAGCTTGGTCTAACTAAGACAAATATGGTCTTAGAATTTGATTTGGAGTATGGAGTATGGAGTTGGATTTGGCAAGGAAATGAAGATGGAGAAGAGAGGTTACTATAGCCCATCGTTTTTGAGAAGAGAGGAGAGGATGAAGACGGTGGGAACAAGGAGAAAAGAAGAGAATGAGGTGAGAGGTCTACCTTTGAAGATATTTATGTTATAAAGTAACTTTCTTCTTTTTTTACTTACTTTTTCCTTCCTTTCTTGAATTGATTTTTACATGGTGGTGAGTCACCACTTAGAAAACCGGCCCCCTCCATGTACTTAGGGGTGTTTTGGTCTTAGTTGACCAATTAAATTACTTATAATAACATATGTTACAAACTAGCTTATAATAGTTACTATTCACTAAAACAAGGCACATAGATGTGAAATTTTTGATTTCCCATTGATCTAGACTTCCAAATGTGATACTAAGTAGTACACATATTAATTAAAGAGTAATGATGAACATTTAGCCACTCAAAACTCATTTACAAGACAATTTTTCAAAAATGTGCTTTAAGACTCCTTAAAGCACATTTTGTGTTTTAACTTGTTTTCAAGCTTGGTTTTCTTTGGTAATTGATTTAATATGTTCATTAACATATTTATAAGGTATAGATATGACCTTTAGGTCTTATACAAAGTTATCCCAAGCTAGAGCACATTTTTGCCCATATTGACTTTAAGGCATTTATTTGTGTTTTGTTTGGTTTAATTGTCTACCAAGATTTCCTAAGGACTTAATTAGCCTTATTAATTCATAATTGAATATTATTAAGTCTTGGTAGGTTCTTTGGGTCCTAACCAAGTTCACTCCAAGCTTAGAGCATGTTTTTGCTCAAGCTGTGTCTTAGTGCTTTATTGCATTTTTACTATGGTTTAAATTGTCCACTGATGTTTCTAAGGCACTTTTTAGCCTTTACATACCATAGTTTAAATGTTTAACAACATATCAAGGTTTGGGGTATTTCACATAATTATTGGTAACCACCTTGAGGTTCCGGAATCTCTGACCATGAGCCCCCGACTATAACTTTGTATCAAAAAACATTACTACAAGCTGACCCATAAGCTTAATCACATTATTAATGTCAGCCTGGACAACAAAACTACTTAATCAACATCATTTAACTCTCCTTCATCCCAATTCAGATGCATTTTCAAGGTAGGGTTGATGTTTTTTGGACAATAGAACGCTGATTAAGCAGTGTTGTTGGTCAAGTATGTCATTAATAATGTCATTAGTTGATGGGTCACCACGTGGTTAACGTTTTAATATTGGAATTATAGTTCAGGGGCTCATAGTCAAAGATACTATAACCTCGAGGTGGTTACAATAATTATGATAACCACAGGGGGTCAACTGTATTATTCTCAATCCTCAAGGGGTTCCGAGTAATTTACCTTTTTTTAAGTTGTCAACATATCCATGACTGGTCTTGTTTTAAAGAGTTTGAATTTAGATGAATAATGATATAATTTTTTTTTCATTCTAGATTTATATATTAAAAATTACAAATATTTAAAGTTAATATAATAAAAATATAATCCAATTAATAAAATAGTCCTTTGACTATCACCAGCTAGCACACTATTTTGTACAGACTGCCCGTACGATTTTGGGTTGTCCCAATCTTTGGTAAGTGATGATCAGAGTCAAAGTATCTTATTGATAACGCATTAAAAGAAGGCCCATCAATAGGCATTTGAGTCATTGACTTAGTCAACGGCCCGTGGACTAAAAAATTGCGAAAATTTTCTGGTTGTCCAGAAGTAGGCAACGGTAGGAAAAATGTTAAGGGGTTAGACTTAAGCGCTTGTTGCGTGTTTCTTCTTCCCTCCCAATTTACCACATTTTTCCACGCAAAACCATACCCCTGAACTTGATTACTGTTTCGTATCATATTATTAATTAACTGCTATCATTAAGAAAAGGCTTGCCTACCTGCCTGAAATACCAAAAACTTTGACCGTGTATAACTAAGAGGTGAATGATAATTCACGATTTCACCTGATACTCGCATACTTTTCTCTTCCCCCTTTGTCTTTCCACGTATCTTTTTCTAATCCAAGCTGCTGATCACACTAAGCTCAATCCGTCCCGGCACGGAAATAAAATCTGAAAACTCGTCTAAAAAAATTTTAAATGGTTTGAACAACAAATCAGGTCCGAATGAAAAATCAAACTGAACCGGTCTAGTCTATTATATATATAATAATACTTCCCTTTATTCTCAAAATATGATTTATTGGATCATTTCACTATTTTTAAAATTTTGTTCTAGTGTTTTTTGTCATTCACTTTCCATTCACCTCCTACCCCTATTTTTTTTATTTTACAGCTCTACTTTTTCAATATTTCAATTCTGACAAAATATTCTAACTTTTTTTTCTTCTTTAATTAATTCTTATGTGATCTTTTGAAGGTCAGCTTCTAAGTAATAGCTTAATAAGCAATTTTCGAGAATCTACCTTTAAAAAGCCTACGGCCAAAAACCTGGTGGACATAAAAAAAAATAAAATAATAATCCAACCTAATTCGACCTGAAAAATTAAAAAAAAAGTTAAACAAAAATATAAACCCGTTTAAACCTAAAATTTAATATCATCCCAACCCGATATGCATGAGAAACTATTATACAAATATTCAATTGTAGCAAATAAATTATAATTCAAAATAAAAATTGTATACTATAAATTTTCGCGAATATAAGAAAAAGGATAGAATAATGTGAATTAAAGGATACAAAACGTAGAGGGCAGAAAACATTTTACCTTTTTTGATAGATATGAGGAATTGGGACAAATTCACTATTTATGGGATTGTGAAGGATAAAATAAGATTTCGGTGGGACCTAGTCACCTCAATATATTGTAGATATATATGATTGTAATTAGGAAAATTAAGTAAATAAATAACACAGGTTTGAGATTACACATAAAAAGGGTTAACAATATACAATTAAAACAGTACATGTGTAGCAGTTAATTTTCTTTCTGGTCTATAAATCTCTTCTCCTTAAATACACTGACTCCGTCCCGCTTATAAGCCTCTCATCCACACCAGTAGAGAAACAATCGACCTCAGTCGATCATTGAATATCACGAAATAGACATTAATACACTATTTATATTCACCTCCATGGGTAGTACAGCCACCAATCCCCTCGCGCGTCGCACTTTGACGTCTTCATAACCTCGACAGAGTTGGTGGCTGCGGCCCTACCCATGCAGTACCACTGCTGGCTACCTTTGTCAAACTTAGACCTGCTACTGCCTCCCCTCGACGTCGGAGTTTTCTTCTGCTACGACTGCAATAACCATGCAACAAATTATGTCGAGTTTAGGGAACGTGTAGGTTACCTGAAGAAATCACTGGAGAAAGCCCTAGTTTCGTTCTACCCCTTTGCTGGTGAGGTGGTCCAGAACTCCGCCGGTGAGCCGGAGATCCTCTGTAATAATCACGGTGTTGAGTTTATTGAAGCGCGGGCACCGGAAGTAGAGGTATGGGAGCTTGATCTTTATAATCCGGATCGGAGTGTGGAGGGGAAGCTCGTCCCTGAGAAGAAACACGGCGTGCTCTGCGTTCAGGTATTGTTAGTGTTAAATCATGTTATCATGTACTCCCTCCCAAATTGTCTACGTTTACGGGTTGCCTGTCTCTGTTTTGTTTTGGCTTTTTTACTTCTACTACTTTTGACATTATAATCATCAACTGTCTCTCTCGACTCGATCGCTTTATGCCTTTGCTTTGGTAACTTCACCCGGGTAATTACTTAGGCTTTATTAGAGTTATTTAATTAGTTTTGTTATTTCTCTAATTTTTCATTTCTGTTCTTATTTTTTTTTTCTACATAACGCTCTTATGTGTTTTAATCCCTTCGATTTCATATCATGTTACATTTTTTTATTTAAAACGAATTAACTAAAATAGAAAAACACATCACATGGGTGCCATAATACTATTCAACAATGTATTTGTTAAGTTAAAATTTTCTTTTAGGATATTAAGTTTTTCCTCTTTTGCTAGTTTCTCTAGTTAGTTCACCTGCCCCAACGAAAAATGTCACACATAACAAATATGCAGTATTTCACTTATACTTTGGTACCTTCAGTTTGTTTTTTATTTAATATATAAAATGAGCCCATCAAATAATTTTCTATTATAAGAACTATTATATATCACATCAATTGATTAAATTAGTTAATTAACAATACACGTAAATTACGAAATAAAAAAGGTTTTAACAGAAGATATACCTCCTAGGTAGTGTTCATGGAAGTCTGCACTAAATGAACGCATTATACTATCGATCACAACGGAAGGAAGCACTTCTTTAATCCTCTAATAAACAAGAATCTTGCTAATAACTTCAAAAAATATAGTGCGACAATAGAAGATATGTTTATAATAAGTGGAGGAACTGATTGGGTCACTCTCTGGGATTAGAGAAAAAGGGTATAGCTGATCGCCTTTAGGATTCTCCCATTATGAAAAAAAAAAAAACTTTAAATAGCCTTACTAAAGTCCTCCCCGATAATGGGGTTAGCTACTTTGAAGAACTTACAAGAGTAACCATCAGACCTCAGAGCTTTGTAGTCTGCAATGGAAAAAGGGCAAATGCATCTCATATTATCCACTTGATGGTAATGTGGGCCAAATATGGCATACAGAGTCCTTTCAATAGCAAGATATTGGTCCGAGAAGAGGATATGAAAAGGCTCCTTAGAGGTGAGTATATTATACAAGTGGTTCACGAAACAGCTAGTACATTTCTCTCTAATAGACCGGTGTCTCCTTGTTCATTTGTCAAGGAAGAGATAGAGTTTTTTGTACCATCTAGATTCATGGCTATAATAGTTTAAGGTAATTGAGTTAATATATTTGATCCAATAGATTTTATGAGCTGCTTGAGGAATGAAAGCTCAACCCTGTCACGATTGAATAAATATGCTCTCTATATATAAGATTTCCTTAAAGAAGAGGTTGGGTTTAAAGGGGTCCTAGTCAAGATCACTCTGAGTAGGAAAGAGGTCCTCCCTAATCTTTTGACCTTTTTGAAATAGAGAAGCATCTTTCTGTCAACAAAGGAAGGAGAGCCCGCCTTTAAGGTTTTGTCTCTTAACCATCTAGTACCTGAGACTGCCAGACCAAGTAGTTTTCACAAGATCAAGAAAAGAAGGAGCCTTGACGCAAAGATTGAGAATTTTGAAGCTACACTAGTAGCAATAGAAGGGGCAAAGGGGACAAGCAATTATGAAATTAGGGAATGAAGTCCTCAATGACAAGAACCCAATCACTCTTACCTATGACATAGTTACCATATTGATTGTTCCACCAAGTGATGAAGCAACCATAATAGTGAAGATCCAAGACGTTTGCCTTATCAATGCATAAAAAAATCTCTATTGTAACTAATGAGGGGCTTACGTCCATTAATCCTTCATCAATGAATAGGATATTATTCAAATTACCCGTCATGATCCAAGGACCATTGGTAATCCGACTAAGGTTTACAATTTCCATTCACAGTTGAGATTTATTGAATGCACACATTCAGATCCTAGGTAATAGAGAGTGAAGGGTGCGCCCTCCTGAGGTTGGCTCCTAAAGAGGTCATCTGGGAGAAAATTGGGTGTTTAAGAAGGATAGAAGAAGGGTAAAAAGGACCTAAATACGACCAATATAGTGGGAAGATTAGTTTTGGGAACATGGTCAAAGAGAAAAAAAAAGGGAGATAATAGTGACATAGTTTGAGAGATGGACATGGCTCTTTGAATTTCAAAGACACAAAGGTTGGTCAAGAGGTCTTTTCTTTAGGGAAAATTACATCCCCCACCTATGACGTTTGGCAAAATTACACACCCCATCCACGAGGTTTAAACAATTACTTTCCTCACCCATGTGATTTTTCCCCGTTTTACATGTAGCAACTTTTCTATTTTTTGTCTAACTCAGAAGATGCTTAAATAAATTGTCCAAAATTGATGAAACTTTACATAGAAGATGATAATGTGTTATAATTTGGTCAAGTGTCAAATCCCAAGCTTTTTAAGCTCACATGTGACCCGTAGGATACAATGAAAACACGTCCACATGTCACATGTTTCATTGGGTCCCACAAGTCATAAGTGAGTTAGAAACTTTAGATTTGGTATTGGACCAAAATATATCACTTTAGCATTGTCCATGTAAAGTTCATCAATTTAGGAAAACGTTTAACATCTATTAAGTTGAACAAAAATTACAAAGTTACTGGATGTAAAACGAGGAAAACCACATGGGTGGGGAAAGTAATTTTTCAAACCTTGTGGGTGGAGGTATAATTTCACCAAACGTCAAGGGTGGGGAATGTATTCTTTAATTTTTGAGGGGTTATACCCCCCCCCCCCCACACACACACACACAAACATGTTTTAGACTATAATATTCATGGGAGATTGAGGGGAGAATAGGTAATACTAACCATAGGCATATACATCTAGTCAAAAGGGGAAAGGGATTGATGGAGAGATGGGTGATGGAGTTTAAGGAAGAGGGAAGGAGGTGGGAGAGCTAGATGATTAAGAAAAAAGGATCGAGCTAGGGTTGGGAGGGCAAAAGGGATCCTTGAGATATATTCTTGCCACCAATGTGGATGTTGGAAGAGTCCTTTTACAAAAAATAGGGGCATTAATTTAGATAATTTAAAAGAGTACATTTTGGAAACCAGATGAAGTGACACTTTGGAGGTGATGGGAGGTGACACTTTGGTAAACAAAGAGATATCCAAAATGGGATCTTCAATAAGAGGACTGGCAGAGCTATGGAGGGTTCCTATAAAGGTAGGAGAGGGCGAACCATGGGGATGTGACAGGGATGGGAGATTCAACAAAGCATTGAAGGGCACCTTCAGGTTGAGGGGGTTTGTGAATTCAAGGCCTATGGAGGAGAGGAGAAGGGGTGGGTAAGAGAATATGATTAGGAGATATATTAGGTGTTGTTCTGAACCCAGTAGAGTGAACTTTCATAGAGCGCACAACCTTAAAGTCTTAACCAGAGGCATTTGGAGGGGTGCACTAGAGAATTATTGTTGGTATACATGACATTCCTATTCATAATGAACCTTTTGAAGGATAGAGCACCCTCTCCCAGGACAATTTATGTGAAGAAGATCGTTGAACAAGTTTACTTCACAAGAGCCCTGGCGTAGAAAACCTACTGTTTATTGTAGTGGATATGTCTGAATGAATTGCATTACCAATATTTACGAATAGTCAAAGATATATTAGGTCCAAAGATTTATAACACCCAAATTTGGACGTTAAATAGATCCCTAGGGTTAAAGGAGAATTCATTGGACCATCCTTCCTGGTGATGGAGAATTTATGGTGGGGTAACAAAGTTCCAAGCTCTATGAAAAAAAACCATTAATGATACTACAACCATATTTCTTTCCCTGATTAAGCCAGTAGGGAGTTGTGGAGAACATCTTCCTGTTCAACAATCACAAGTAGATCATAAACAAAAACACGAGTCTCACTTAAAGCTAGATGCAATCTTAGTCTTTTCAAACAATACAGTAAGTAAACTTTAGTTATAACTAAAAATTTTCAGTTTTACTTTATATTTCTTTCGTTTTAAGATACTTATCTTTTTATTATAATCACTTCCTCTATTACTCAAGAACTTGAGCGATTGAAATTGCAACATACTGATGAGTGATTTGATAATTAGATCCATAGCCCAGTAAATCACTCTGGTAATTATTCCAAATTATAATTCTAATAAGGAAGCTTGTTGAATTGGGTTTGTAGACTGCTAGTGGTGCGTTTTTGTCAAACAGAGTCAAGATGAAAAACACTTTCTTGAAAAAAAGAGAAGACAATCAACAAGATAATGCAAAAGTTGTCCATTTGTTTGGGTCCGCATCATTAATTAATCAATTCGATGAAGATGCATACATTTCTAATCAACTTCGATTTCATGATCTGCCTTGTAGGTGACCGAGTTAAAATGCGGGGGAATAATAGTGGCATGCGCATTTGACCACCGAGTTGCAGACGCCTACTCAACCAACATGTTCCTTGTCACATGGGCCGCCTTAACCGCTTCAAACTCCACCGCCATCGCCTCCCCAACCACCCGCCGCTCCCTCCTAACCCACGTCGTCCCAGTTGTAATGATGATAATGACCCTTCCATAAGCGCAATATACATTCCATTCTCATCCATACCTCATCTCATACAACCATCTTCCTCAGCCACCGATGTGCGAACCGAAGATGATTAGTCGAATCTACCACCTCCCCGCCTACCAGCTCTCACTACTACAATCTCTCGCAACTTCAACCAACAATCCTAATCCACAAAACTCCAAGCCATGAGTTCATCTCCTGGATGCTCATAGCTGACCACGCTTGCGCCCAAGACGAAGACCGCTGCAACACCACTGCTCTCAAGATCTCTCGGATGGGCATAGTCGTCGATGGAGGAGGAGGCTAGGAACCACCAACAACATGGATTCATACTTCGGTAATGTTCTTTCAGTACCTTTTGCCGCCATGAAGACTTGTGAGGTACGGGAGCAGCCACTTGCTGAGGTGGCGGGGTGGGGTGGCAGGGATGTTAAAGGAACAGGCAACGAGGGAACACTTTCTGGGGTTAATTGACTGGGTGGAAGCTCGTCGGCCAGAGCCATCGGTGGCTAGGGTTTATGTTGTAGGGAAAGAGGATGGGCCTGCATTTGTGGTGTCGTCTGGTCAAGGATTTCCGTCGACAAAATTGACTTCGGATGGGGGAAACCGGTTTTGGGTCATATCATTTCCATGGCCCGGGAAATGTGGGTATGTGATGCCCATGCCGGGTCGGTTGGTGATGATTGGGTGGTTTACATGCATCTGTTCAAGGAGCAGCTTGATTTCATTGAGGAAAAGGCTCTTCTGTTTTCAAGAGGTTTAGTTTTGACCTTGCGTCGAAGCGTAATTGTGCCTATTGTATCTGTTCTGACCAGGGAAGTTGATATCTTTTATATTCTCCATCTACAATTTGTAAGAGATGTATCGAGGACGCGTAGTAACTTTGTTGATGAATTCACTAGTATCCAACTACTCTTTCATGTAAAATGTAAAAAATAGGCGATAATATATGTTGAATGGTGAATTCTGGTACTCTATATACCTTCCCATGTGGACTATTTATAATTTCAACATGTGTAAAGTTAAGTAAATAAGAATATATTAATTCCTATCAAATAGATTTGTGTGTTAACTTTTAATTGCTATAAGCCCTTTGTAAATAACCATAGACCTTAATACCCCTCACCTCCAAAATTAATAAAAGAAAAAAAAAACGAAACCTCGTCATCCAGATAATTCTCCATCCTCAAACCAACAGCGGCGCAGAAATCAGTCCATACCCGTAACCCTATTCATCCTCCAATCGCACTCATGGCGGTGTGTTTCGTCTCCAGCCAATCACAAATTTTATTTTCTTCTCGGCCACTTCCAATTCTAGTTGTCAGATGAAGCCGACAATGTTTTCTGTAACTTCCATGGTCTTCTGTAACTGCTGCAACAGAGCCACTAGTGAACCCCCTACATTCCAGTTTGCTCTGGTTTCAGATGTTTCTTTTTGCGTTTCAGATGTTTCTCCTTATGTTGGACTCCGTTTTAATATGCAATTGTACTGCTTTGTAACGGGGAGTTCCCCACCTTTGGCGATTGCCAATTTATCAAAAAAAAAAAGATGAAGCCGACAATATTGTGAACGTCCAGAATATGGGGAAATTTACACCACTGCTCTCTGTTGGAAAGACCATATACAAAACCAATGCACTGGAGCAGAAAGGCAAGGAGATATTGTCCATACAGGGGAGCAAAACAAAGATAGATGAGGGAGCGAGAGAGTGTGGGCGCGATCGGGTAAGACGCAAGAGAGGCAGAACAAAGGAGTTTCACGACCGCCCCAGGAGATCCCAGCGACGGTGCTGCTCGTGTGAGACTCGAAGGTACAGTTCGAGTTTTGATCGGCACAAAGATGGGCCTCGCACAAGAAACCGAGGTAGAAGTTCGATAAGATTTAGTGCCAGCTCCCAACACGACGTGGATCTCCAGTGGAGAAGAAAGATGTGTGATGTGGGGTGACTGAAAGTTGTATATGTGATGTGTGGACTCTTCCCATGTTTCACTACAATGGATGGTGTTAGACTTGGCCTCTTGCTGCTACGTGTGGGACGTGTGCAAAAAAAAAAATAATGCAAGTACTGTTATAGAGAATCAAAATCCATTCCATCTACCACTTTAATTTGATGTTTCCTTTTTGCAAAGCAAGAAACAAACCACTGTGTCCCAAAAGCGGAGGAGACTGATTTATTGACTTTATGTTGAGTCATTTTGTTCCTCCCCTTTTTCCGAGAACTTTATTCTTTGATTATGAATTTTCTCCAATCCCTTCTCTGACTAATTTGATATTTTTGCTGAGTTTTGACCCTGATACGTTCATAATACGGGTCCTCCCCTCCGTTAAATGCAAAAAAATCGGTAGGTTAGGTTTTATGTTTTTTCTTGGTTGAAAAATCTAACTACCATGGCTATGAAGCTTTGAAAAAAATCACATTTGAGGTTTTGACGAGGTAAGTATACGTTTTATTCTAATGGTGAAAACTTGTGACACAGTCTACTGATTGATTAAACTACGCTTTTATGAAACTTGTTACTCCTTAATTAACAATATCTCTCAATTGGGTTGGCTTAGTAGTTCCTATTGATTCACAGAGGACATGTGATATATGTTGGACCTATAAGATGCCAATCTTTCCTTCTCATTGGTTATTTTTGGGAGGAATAATCAATGGTAATTAAGTTAGTGAGAGTTTTTTAGTGAGACTCTACTACATATTGATTTTTTGCAGAGCATCAACGGAGTACCTAAAATCATGGATGGATATAACCTAGTGATAAGTTGATAATTTGCCTAAGCTTGCTTTGCTAATTCACACTTATCTACGGTCTTACCCTATAATAAGTTTGATTATGCTTTATGTTCAAATTTTGTCTCCTATGATTGGTTTCATGATTGATCAGTTAAAAATCTCAAAAAAGTGCTCTCATATCGATCTAAGGGTGCTTGAATGCTGTATTGAAGTCCCAAAAAGTTAGGATCTAGCATTGGAGGTCAAACCGAAGTCAAAAATGATGATTTTAAGCAAGTATTCATCATTTTCTATGCTGGTTCGGGTATGTTTCTCGACCACATTCTTGGACCAGGTTGACGATAACACGAAGGAATTTATCACGGAATGATTTGGGTTTATGTCCGGGTTTCTTTTCCTGGACCAGAAGCTACTCCCTATTTTGAAGACTGGTCAAGGATTGCGTACTTAAATGGTTTCCCGGACCAGTGGCCGGGGGAACTTACTGTCTATTTCGGTGAATGGTCTGAGATTTATTTCAAGAAGATTCCTGGACTCGAGATTACACTGGCTGCATTTTCATCGCAATGTTCAGGAATGACCCTAGGACATATTCCTGAACCCAAGCATTTAAGTAACTAGGAGAGCGACACGCCGTCTGGTCCTAGATTTACTTCACGACAAAGACCCAGACTAGATGTGAAGAAGAAAGGCGGTTACACCTATTAGATAAAAATTGGATCTTTCATTTCTGTTCAAAAACCAAGGATCAAGGACACTCTTTGGAGAGTTTTGAGAGCGAGGAGAGAATATTGTAGGAGATTGAAGTAAAAAAAAAATTCCACAGAGTCCCTAATTAGAGTTTTTCCGGTGTCTTTATTCTGAAGACTTAAAATTGGAATTTAATTTTATCATTATGTCTATGACTGTGTAGTTAGTTTAAATTCCGGTCTGTTGTGTATCCCTACATCAACAATTCTACTTCCTACTATGATGTTCTAGATTCAATAGAGTGAAGTATTGTTCTTCGCGCTTAATTGTTAATTTGTTATGATTTGGCCAAGTGCTGAATGTTAATAGTTTATTTGCTTACAAGTGACAACCGCAGTGAAATATGACTACTTGAACATTACGAGTTAGTCTAGACATAAGATTTGTTTACAGACAACCCGTTCATTAAAGTGGAGGAGTTGCTCTTAACGTTGTTAGTAATTAGGAAATTCTTAACAAATGTTTAGCGTTTTGTAATTGCTAATTAGAGTCCACCTAGCAGGAGACCGAACATGTATTTAATTGATATGGGGTTTTATTCAGGAATGAGAAAATCACATAAGATGAAAAAATATGAAGTAGTGAACTAGGATTCCTTCAATAATTTGTTTACCAAATAACAAGTTTTCTACAGTAATTTCTTTTACTTGCACCAGGTTGTTCGGCTATCCTCCACATTGACTTCTAGTGGAACATCATTTACGCATATAAGACTTTGCCCTATAATTTCCAAGTTTCCCTACACCTAAAAACAAGAGTTTGATAGTTTTTACTGCACCTTTACACAGAGGACATGACAGGCCAGCTAATGGAGCGAGATTCATTCCACTTAACTCGTCCCTTGTTGCCAATTTATTTTTCTTTTTTTTTGGAATAAATAGATATGTATATATATATATATATCAATGTTAATAGGTAATGTGACAGTAGATACATAGAAGCCCTATTGAAATACTCCTCCGAACCTAAAAATGGTGATTAAATTATTCTAATATGAATTTTAGAGGCTAATGGTGCCTAAATTATTGGTGAAGAGAATAAAACCAAAAGAAAAGAGAAACGCTTAAAAAGCGTAAAACGTAAAAATGAGCGTTATGCGACCATAGGCGGTATATGACCTCGATTTGGGTCCTAGATGGATTCCTAGGGCTTAATTAGGCCTAAATAGTATGAGGGAACAATTCCCGAAGAAAACGGATCCAAATAATGGGTTAAAACGCTAACGGAGTTTTAGAGCACGTTTTTCAAGAAAACCCGAAAATGACTTTAAGTGGTCAAACAGACCCGTAAAAAGTATAGTTACTATATAGCTATAATTAAATATTAATGGAAGCTTAATAACCATTAAAATTAAAGAAACCAGAAAAATCTGGAAAACGGGCTGGTTGATGAATAGTGTCCAAACTGGGAATTAAATTAGCGTTTCTTGTAAAAAGACGAAAAACGCCCCAGCTTATATGTACATAGTGGGGGCGGGTTTTTATGTGTAATCAGCCTCCCCTCTCTACTAATAGCTAGTTAGAAAAAAAAAAGGGAAAGGGGGGGAAAAGCAAAAAGTAAATAAAGTTTACTTTCCCTCTCTCTCCTCCCATTTCCACACTCTCTCATGTTTTTCTCTTCTTCCCCTCCAGCTGATTCCTTCCTCCTCTCTCTGCTGCAGGAGCGATTTTCAAGCTCCATCCATGGCAGCCCACTCTTCTCCTCATGCCTAAGTCACACCAAAGCTCCAATCAAAAAACTAATCACATATTCTTGCTCCTCTCATCAAGATCTATCTTTCCCTTTTCAAAATCTTCAAAGGATGAAGTTGACCTCCATGGGTATATCCCATTTGAAGAGAAAATCAGCTTTTATGGAGCTTGGGAGTCTCCTCTTTCATTCAAGGTAAGAAAAATCCAAGAAAACTCATTTTCCTCCATTGCCTTACCTTGACCGATTTCAGCCCTTAAGGTGACATTTTTCTTTCTTTGTTTGAGCTATTTTTTCCAAGCCTCAAATGGTGGTGGAAATCCCCCTTTGATTCATGATTGAAAACCATGCAAGAGCTTTCAAAGGTAAGCCCTAATTTTGTGCTTTAAGCCTCTTCTTGAATCCTAGGGCTATTTCAATGTGTCTAAGTGTTTTTACTTAGCCCCATTCCATATTTGAATGATAATTTAGAGTTTCTTGGCATTTGATATGCCTTGGCCGATTGTGGAGTCAAGAGAAATGAAGGAGAGGAAGAAGAAGATTAGAAAAGAAATGAAGAATAAAGGTAATTGATCTACCTTGATGATTATTCTAAGTACCTTTAGAATGCTGGGTTGGGAAATAAAAAGATGAATCAAAAATCTGAACCAAAAATTGTTTGATTGAGCTAAGAGAGATTTGTGGTTGAGTTTAATGTATTGGTGAATTGTTGTGTGATTAAGGGCCTTGGAGCCAAGTGGTTTATGTTTAATGCTATGTATGATGTTGATGAGTTTTGAATGAAGCTTGTGTGCTGGTAGGATCCCTTGTGGATGTGCTAGTGAATGGATTAGGAATTGATGAAAAATAATGCATTTGGGCAAGCTAGGATTGTAGAGGAACTATGGTGAAATTTCGGTAGAAACCCTAAGAAATTTAGGTGACTTGGGGAGTTGATGATACCTAGGGTGAACTAGGTGTTTGGAGAGAAACCAATTTGGTTAGCTAACCACCTAGGAGCTATTTTAGAGGTGAGTTAACTAGTGAACAAAATCTGTAGCAAAATGGATGTTTTAGTGTCTTGAATTTCTAGAAAAAAGACCTAGTGTATATGGCTTTGAAAATGAAGGTTTGAACTTGAGCAATGAAGTGCAAATGAGTTGGTAATGAATGGTAGAAGTGCAAACTGTCATGGAAATGTTTTTAGAGCATTAGTGTGCAAAATGCAAAATGTGAGAGTTGAAATTGTAGAATTGGGCAAGAATTGAACAATGAGTTTGAGCAATGATACGAGGAGGTTTAGAGCATGTTTAATGTGTTATAACATGTTTGGAATTATGTGGAATGATTAGGAAAGATTGGGTGAGGATTAAGGTGAGTTTAGAGTTCAAAAACTGTAAAATTTGACAGTTCCAGGGTGGTCCAGGTTTGTAAACCGGTACACAAACCCGAACTACCTCAAAAATTAGGCAGAAACTCATCCCAGGGGGTGGTCCGGGTTTGTAAATCGGTACATGATAAGTGTCCAAATGAGCATGATTTATAGGTGTATTTCATATATTATATTAACACTTTTCTTGCTCATTTCTCCACTTCGGTTAGTTTTCCTCTAGTTTATGTTTAATTGTTTATCTCACAAAATTATTGGTTTAACATGAGGAAAACCAAGCCGGGAGTGAAGTAGACGAAGAGACGAACGCATAGACGCAAACGGCTCAGAAAACGGAGTCCAAACGAAGAATCTAGAGCCGGTAGAAGAAATAAGCCTGTACGTCGTGAAAACAGGCGGACAAGAGACAAGTGCTACCGCCTAATAACAGGCGGACACATATAAGGCAACCGCCTGATAACAGGCGGACACATATAAGGCAACCGCCTAATAACAGGAGGACGTGAGTGATCTGTGACGTCGAGAAAACAGGCGGACGTGAGTGATAAGAGACAACCGCCCTGAAAACAGGCGGACAACACTGAGAGGCTACCGCCTCATTCGAAGCGGACGCGTGTAAATGTGCGCGAGCTTATCTTCTTCGCCCGTCGACTTGCCTTCGCCGACTTCTGCAACTCGTCCACTCATTCACTGTCTGCAATATCCATCTACTCTGCACACGCTTTGTCCCCTGCAATCAATGAAGCAAGCAATAAATGAGCAATCAATGAGCTGCAATCAACGTTATCCTATCCACCGCCTCAATCAACTTGCTCACGCGTCTGCCTATCTTCATTTACTCCTCTTCCTTTCCCTATATAAACCAACGAGCCTTCTGCTCAAAAGAGAGATCCACCACCCATACAAACCATCACCCTCGTACCACTTCACCACACAACACGTTCATCTCATTTCTCTCCTCCCGTCTTCTCCATTTTTATTTCACTTTCCACCATATTCACCTCTAGTCCCACGTATACAAAATAGCAGAGCGAGCCGGAGTGATTACAGATGATTTCTATTACTCTTGTTTCTGTTTTTCTATTATTTAATATGTTAGGCTAGAATATTTATACTCTGGAAATGGTTATTATGTGTTTGTATTAATTATGCATTATTTTTACTGGTTTATTTAAATACAGTTTGTACGTTTTAAAGATTATCTCGCACCTTTTTAATAAATGTCATGAGTTTATTAAATTGCTTTCCTAAGTCTATTTTGATCAGACCGGTGATAAATAGATAGGTTAATTAAGACGTAAAACTGGAGGAAACTTGTTATGATTTAATAAGTTAGTATTCAGTTGCAAATGTAATTCCTCAAATACTCCTCTGCCGTTTACAGGCATTTTGCTTGAGTTTCATCGGACCTCGCATTACAGGTAAACGAGTTCTTTTGAGTCTATGACTTAGACCTTAAGAAAATAACAGGAACCTTGCCAAATTATTAAACCAGTAGAGATAGCTTAATTATGCAGATTATAATAACCTGACCCAGAGTTCCATTTAATTTATCTATTAACTTAGTTTATTTTATCTTTCCTTTTATTTATATTACAAGTCAATTAATCCCCCCTCTTGTGACACGCTTAGGTACTATTATATGTATATTAGTCCACGGTTCGACATCCGGTCGCTTACAATTTCACTATACTACTACGACCGGGATTTGTTTGCAGCCTGACGTTTAATTTGAGTTTTAATTTCTTTTCTTTTAATTTTACACCAGTTTAACCACTCACGATATAACGTCTGCAAAATGGCGCCGTTGCCAGGGACTAGATTTATTCTAGTCCCTAAGCCCCGGATTATTCACTTGTTATATTAGAATATTTTGTCTATATTATTTTTGTTTGTTGTTTATATTAATAGTCTTTTATATTTTGTCTATTTTATTTTGTTGTTGTTTATATTAATTATCTTTTATAATTTGTTTATATATATTTTTTGTTTATATTATTAGTATGTGTGTTTTCTAATTTGTTATTGTTTCAGTAAGTAGCGGAACGAAAAAAAAAAGAGACGCGTTCCGAAAAAAAAAAATTATTCTGTTCTTCTCCAATCTGCTCCTAACTTCTTCAATCTATTTCTACTTCATTTTATATTTTGTTTATATATTATTGAGTTTGTTTCTACTCGTTTTATTTTCTAATCTATTTCAGTAGTTTTATTTTATATACAAAAACACACAAAAAAAAAAGGAAAATGGAACAGGTGTACGAGCAAGAGTTTGTTATTCGCAGTATTTATATGCTCCGTATGTGGGGGAGCTCATGATTATGAGGATTGTCATATTCCAAAAGCAACTCTGGTTAGAAGATCAACCAGATTACCTGGAGAGACTCGCTCCAACCAGAACAGCAACCGAAGAGCGAAATAATTCATGAAGTAGAACACCCCACTACGGATGTAAGTTATTCTCTTCCCTCTACAATCGCCTACCGCCAGTTTCCATCCTTCTCTGTGCTCTACCCAGAAGATGAGGATACTTTAATCCTCGAAAATGAAGAGAAGGAATTGCCTTCACCTCCCGCCAATAGATCCAAACAAAACGCCACTATCACCTTCGAAGAATTAACTTTCTCTGAAGATGATATCAATCAGCGTTCTTTCTACAAGCCTCACCTACAAGAGGAGGATGTTTACATCCTCCAATTTGAGGAAGAAAAATCATCATCGCCGGATCTTCTGTTAGAACTACGTTCCCGGCAGTACCTCCTCAAACACCAGATTTTGTGGAGTATTAATTTTCTTATTTTATATGCCGAGGTAACGTTTTGTTTTGATCCAGGATAACAAAGCAGGCGTCTAGCCAAAGACGTTAAAGAAGGGCAGCTTCCCGGGAGGCAACCCGGGTGTACTTTTTTTATTTTGCTTTTATGCTCTTTTAATTTTCAGGTTCTCTTTAAATTTTATTTTTGCTAACTTTTAACTCCGTTTGTAGTATGGTTGCTTCTGGTGTCTTATGCAGGTGCACCTTCATTTCTACACTGCAACCAAGCTACGCTACTTGAGGCTGAAGCTCAAGTGTGGGGGAACTCCTTAAACAAACAAGCAAAAATAAAATCGGGGGAGTACCAGTTTCTTTAATTACGCTTTTATTTAAATAAAAACTGCAGAGGAGCGTTTATGTGCTTAAATGTTTATTTGTGATCTTTGTGTTATCTCTATTTTATCTACTTACCGAAAAGGTCTTCTGAAACCTTCCCTTGTTTTTCTGGTGAACAATAAGGACATTGTTCAATTTAAGTGTGGGGGAGTGTGCCCTTTTCGGTAACATTTTGTGCTTAAATGTTTAATCTCTCTCCTTATCATGCGTTTGTCCAAATTCAAATATTATGGACCCTTATATGTGGGTTGTTCTCTTTAAGAATAAATATTGTTATGAATTGTAGGATAAATGGTACAAATTTTAAAATTTTGATTACTTTTGAGGAGCATTTATATGCGTGTGTGACCAAATAATCTGCAAATGGTTGGATTTTTATTGCTCAGGGTTTCTTTCTGTCTTCTCTCTTAGGGATTGCTAAGGGGTGCTTTTCTGTTAAAAAAAAAGAAAGAAAAATAATAAGGGACTTGCGAGACACCATTGGTATCCAACAAAGAGAGTTGAGTGTTCTTAAATACAAAGGCGTTATGCCTACATTTTCTCATCCCTTATGCAAAAGTGAAAAAAATGCATGAATCTATTTTTCCTTTTGTTTTCTCCTAAATGCCCATTCTTGAGAGAAGTTGGCCATGGTAAAAGTTCTCAGAGTCACCCAAAAGAAACATTGAAGTACCCTGGATCATACCCCGAAACTCTATATTTTATTTTTACCCTGAGCACACCTATGCCACCAGCAGTTAATTTCACACTCCTCAATAAGTTTAAAGATCATGTTTATCCTACCCTTCATAATAATATTTGTTAGTATTGAGCATTCCCTACTTACTTGGGTACGTGGTTTTGCTTGAGGACAAGCAAAAAGATAAGTGTGGGGGTGTGATAAGTGTCCAAATGAGCATGATTTATAGGTGTATTTCATATATTATATTAACACTTTTCTTGCTCATTTCTCCACTTCGGTTAATTTTCCTCTAGTTTATGTTTAATTGTTTATCTCACAAAATTATTGGTTTAACATGAGGAAAACCAAGCCGGGAGTGAAGTAGACGAAGAGACGAACGCATAGACGCAAACGGCTCAGAAAACGGAGTCCAAACGAAGAATCTAGAGCCGGTAGAAGAAATAGAAGAAGCCTGTACGTCGTGAAAACAGGCGGACAAGAGACAAGTGCTACCGCCTAATAACAGGCGGACACATATAAGGCAACTGCCTGATAACAGGCGGACACATATAAGGCAACCGCCTAATAACAGGAGGACGTGAGTGATCTGTGACGTCGAGAAAACAGACGGACGTGAGTGATAAGAGACAACCGCCTGAAAACAGGCGGACAACACTGAGAGGCTACCGCCTCATTCGAAGCGGACGCGTGTAAATGTGCGCGAGCATTCGCGTATTCTTCGAGGCTGACTCGACTGCAACTTTATCTTCTTCGTCGACTGCCTTCGCCGACTTCTGCAATTACGTCCACTGTCTGCAATATCATCTACTCTGCACACGCTTGTCCCTGCAATCAATGAAGCAAGCAATAAATGAGCAATCAATGAGCTGCAATCAAACGTTATCCTATCCACCGCCTCAATCAACTTGCTCACGCGTCTGCCTATCTTCATTTACTCCTCTTCCTTTCCCTATATAAACCAACGAGCCTTCTGCTCAAAAGAGAGATCCACCACCCATACAAACCATCACCGTACCACTTCACCACACATCACACGTTCATCTCATTTCTCTCCTCCCGTCTTCTCCATTTTTATTTCACTTTCCACCATATTCACCTCTAGTCCCACGTATACAAAATAGCAGAGCGAGCCGGAGTGATTACAGATGATTTCTATTACTCTTGTTCTGTTTTTCTATTTAATATGTTAGGCTAGAATATTTATACTCTGGAAATGGTTATTATGTGTTTGTATTAATTATGCATTAATTTTACTGGTTTATTTAAATACAGTTTGTTACGTTTTAAAGATTATCTCGCACCTTTTTAATAAATGTCATGAGTTTATTAAATTGCTTTCCTAAGTCTATTTTGATCAGACCGGTGATAAATAGATAGGTTAATTAAGACGAAAAACTGGAGGAAACTTGTTATGATTTAATAAGTTAGTATTCAGTTGCAAATGTAATTCCTCAAATACTCCTCTACCGTTTACAGGCATTTTGCTTGAGTTTTCATCGGACCTCGCATTACAGGTAAACGAGTTCTTTTGAGTCTATGACTTAGACCTTAAGAAAATAACAGGAACCTTGCCAAATTATTAAACCAGTAGAGATAGCTTAATTATGCAGATTATAATAACCTGACCCAGAGTTCCATTTAATTTATCTATACTTAGTTTATTTTATCTTTCCTTTTTATTTATATTACAAGTCAATTAATCCCCCCTCTTGTGACACGCTTAGGTACTATTATATGTATATTAGTCCCACGGTTCGACATCCGGTCGCTTACAATTTCACTATACTACTACGACTGGGATTTGTTTGCAGCCCGACGTTTAATTTGAGTTTTAATTTTTTTTCTTTTAATTTTACACCAGTTTAACCACTCACGATATAACGTCTGCAGTACACAAACCCGGACCTATGCAAAAACAAGGCAGAAAGTAATTCCGGAGCTTGGTCCGGGTTTGTAACCCCGGACACAAACCCGAACCAATGCAAAATTTCACCAGAATGTGCTTTAATGCATTCTAATGATGGGTAAATGATTGGGGATGGTTTTAGATGATGTTTAGGCCTGTTTGGTGACATGTAAAGGTCCTAAGAAGTATAAACAAGTGCTAGAAGTGAGTGTGTAAGTTGTGAACTTAAGATCACATAAGTAAGTAAAGACAACGGGACAACGGGGCTAACTACGGGCGCAATAGTCATTTAAACTTCCGTAATGCCTTAACGCTAATAAAAACGTTGTAATGTAACCAGTTGCTCGGAAAATACCTAAGGAGCGTGTGATGACGCGTTAGAGGGAATCCTTGGTGACAGGTATGGTTTCTTGCAACTTGTGTCCCTCCGTGCTATGCTCGGCTTGTGTGTTGCTTGCTTTGTGTGCCGACCTAATAAGATAAAAGCACGAAAAAGTTTACCGCATTTGATATATATATATATCTTGATGCATGCTATGTGACTAACTGTCCTTGCTTGAAGGCATAGACTGACTGAGTGATGTAGACCGACTTGAAAACGCTTAGCAATTGGTTAAGGACTCGTAGAATGAGTCGAATCGCAAAATAACCGAACGTGGGAAAACACACGAGTGTTATTGTTTTGAGGACAAAGATATCCCAAACCTTATGAATTTACTCTAAACGAGAAAAGCGACACACGGGACTAAGGAACTCCCTTATAACAATTAGTCGACCTCGGTAGTAGAAGGTCGTGACTTAATGCGAGATAATAACCAAAACTCTTAAGTGATGGAAGTTTACGGGCGACCCTTAAATCGGTGAATACATTGTATTAAGAAAACCTCCTAAGTTGTGAGATAGCATCGAGAGAGATGCGGCTGACTAATATACATATATATATATACATATATGAGTATCTATTGTTACTAGCCCGAGAGTTGGGTTAGGGGGATTGTAAGTCACGTGTGCAAGGAAGAGGAAACAACAGAGCGTTTGTTTCTGACTCCGTGGTCGAACTCCCTTGTTACCAGGCCGTGTGCCACATAGTGGTGTCCTGCGGGGCCATGTGCCACATAGTGGTGCCCAATTGGAGTGAGACTGGTAGAGCTTACCCGTCTAAAGAGGTAAGCTGGGTATTATGGGCTGGGAAGAGGAGACAAGAGAGAATGTTTCTAATTCCGTATTGATATTATAAGCCCAGTGGTGAGATCTATATTTGTCTCTGCCCAGAGGCCTACGAGGCTTAACTCAATAATTATTCAAGAGTAGAATAAATGAGGAAACTAGATCGGGACCGAGAGTGTCCAAGGATCTAGGAGACTAGTAAATCATCCGGTAGTGATGGATAAATTATGAGTAATAAGTATGAGATTTGCTTCAGATAAGGCTTCTCAAGGCTTAAGAACGAGGTGAATTAATCTAATGAACATGATGTGATGTCTTTGTTGTTTGTATTCCCTGCTTGACTTTTTGTTATTAATGCGAGCATGAGTATGTTATTTGTGTGGAGGGTGATTTTTCGGTATGAGGGGGGTCTATCTAAATATGGTTCTTGACTGAAAAGCCTAGATACTAAAATTTGCCATTCTGTGGAGGGTGAAAACCCGTTATTCTTGGCATCCCTCAAATACCTACTAAATCGTCCGTCTTTCCCAGAAAGCATAAAGGGAGTATGCGAGTGTGCGCTACACCCGCTCTCAATGGGCTCCACGCGGACTTATGCCCTAAGGGCGGAATTGACTAGAGTCACCACCTAGTTTGACCTAAGGAACTAGGAAGGGAGGAAAAGGAAGGTTCTAAGAACCATTGGTTGACTCTGAATTTGTTGGCTATGGATAGGACTTATCTGATCAAGCCAGGGATTCTATGGTGGGTTCGCACTGGGTTACACCCCTTAGACGTGGCAACGACCACGACTTTGGATTGGTGCCCGAGAAAACCTCGGTCTCCAATTGTCGGGATTACCTTCTTTCAAAACCTTTTTATAGAGATTCATTTAAAAGCCAAGGATAGGATTATGACAGGAGGGGGGAGAAAACGAGTGGATGAGGCGAGCTTTTTTGCCAAGCTAACGCCAAAAAGAAGAATTGATGAATTCGAATGAGTATAAAATGAAAGATTAGGAGTCTGATTTCGAGGGTTGAAGAAGTAGAGGGTTTGTGGGAGTTAGAGGGGATTTGAATGTTTTGAGAGATATGAGAACACCTTAGAGGGGGAAGGGGTTTTTTGTTTGGAATGGGGTCGCACCCTATATGGGCTGCCTACGTACTCAACTCCCTGTTGAGATCAGACCTTACGTAGTTCACGGGACCTTTAGGATGGCTGGGCTTTTTGAGGTGTTCGAGGGTTAGAAGTGGTTGTTTGAGGGGAGATAGCTGAATGCAAAAGGGTATTTTGATTGATGTGGGGTCGCACCCTGTGTGGGTTGCCTACGTACTCAACTCCCTGTTGAGATCATACCTTACGTAGTTTAGAGCCTTGGGTTTTGGGAATTTTGAGGTTTTGAAGGAATTAGGTTTTGACCTTTTGGGTCTTTGAAGGATCAAAGGGGTTTTGTGGTCATTTCGTAGGGCTTAATGGATTGTCGAGTTTCTTTTGGAGTTTGAGGTGTGAGAGTTTATAGGATGCTCAACTCTGTGAGACATTTAGATTCTTGAAATGATGAAGTTTGTGAGACGCTCGGGTCTACGAGATGTTCGAGGCTTGAAAAGGTTATTAAATTTCAAGAGGTTCGGCTTTTTGAGGAGTTGAGGATTTTTGAAGTGTTTAAATTTGATGAGTCTATTGACATGTCCGAATCTGTTGAACTGTGGAGACATTCGAGTCTGTTGAGCTGTTGAGACGGTCGAGTCTGTTGAGCTGTTGAGACGGTCGAGTCTGTTGAGCTGTTGAGACGGTTGAGTCTGTTGAGCTGCTGAGACGGTCGAGTCTGTTGAGCTGTTGAGACGGTCGAGTCTGTTGAGCTGCTGAGACGTTCGAGTCTGTTGAGCTGTTCAGACTTTTAGAGATTTGAGATGCTTGAGTTCAAAAGAGTTTAAAGTTTCAAGGAGTTTGAGATTTATGATGTTTGGAATTATTTGGGATTGAAATGAGGTTGAATGAATTGAAAATGAAAAGAATTTTGAATTGAATTGGATTGAAATTGAGATTGATTCTAAATTGGAATTGGATTGAATTTGATTGAATTGGATTGAAATTGAAATTGAATTTGAATTTGATTCGGAATTGAAATTGAAGTTGAATTGGATTCGAAACTAAATCAGGATCGAATTGAGGTAATGGGCTGAATTTGGGCCTGGAGATGGACCGGGTTGGGCCTTGAAAAAGTGGGCCAGCTTGGGCCTCAAAATGGGTTTGGGCCTTGAAATGGGTGTGGGCCTCGAAATAGGCTTGGGCCTTGAAATGGGCTTGGGCCCGAATTGGGCTTGGGTCCGGAATGTGTTTGGGTCAAGAATGAGTTTGATGGGCCGAGTTTTGTGAAGTTGGGCCAAGTCAAAATGGGCGAGTCGAAGTGGGCCAGGTCGAACTGGGCTTTTTGATGTGGGCTGAAATGGGCCCAGTTTGTGCTTTTGGTCTTTTCTAAGGAAATACACATTGGGCCGGATCAGAAATGGACCTCAAAAAAAGGGTTAAGAGGTGGATTGTTATTGGGCTGATTTGAGACTCATTTTATGGATTTGATTTTTGACATATTTTGAAGATTTGACTTTTTGGATTTTTGAATTGATTGAATAATTGATTGTGAATTTTATTCTGACATTATGGATGATTTGGAAAATTTTAAGGAAAATAGATATTCCTCACATGTGCCGTGTCTAGGACTCGTTTGCATGGAGGATACCCAAACCTAAAGCTCTTCTACAAAGGGGTGACCTATGGGCTAACTAGGGCTTCTATGTTTTGGGCCTCTATATTGGGCCAGGCCCAACAATTACCAAGCTAAACAATACAATATGAACATATAATAATGATAGTCATGAATTTGAAACCGAAAATAAAAAAAAAGCAAAAAAAAAACATAGCATGAGCTTAAATGACAAAAATGAGTATGTACAATGATTCCTAAAGTGTAGGGTTGCTAATTAATTCTAAAATCCTTTTCTATTTCTTCTTTTTTTCACTACCACGATAAAGGTTAAAACGAGAAAGCGAAAACAAACAAAAGTCTATTACAAGAGGGAAACTAAATGGTATTACCATCCGGTTATGAATTCTAACACCCAAATATTATATTACTTGTATCTATTTTTTTTAATTTTAAATTAAAACTAGCAAAATTTGAGTCCTAAATTTGGGTCGCTAGTCACTTTTATACAAGAAAACACAAGGATGACCGTCAATCTAAAATCAATGTGGCAAGGCATAAAATATGTTCAAGTTATACAATGTCAATTAAGCCAAATTCTTATCCTAGAAAAAAGCAGACAACGTAAACTCATTACGGGAAATGAAATAATAAAACCAAATGCCTAAATTTAAATATCCTTCTTCACCGTTTTATTTACTTGATGCACAAACTAAGACAGGTTCAATATACACGAACACCCAAACGAAAAAAAAAGCAAAGAGCATTGCAATTAAACATTCAACGAATTGGTCATGAACTAAATAGAGGCATGAAGATAGAGCATTCTCATCTACTGGAACTTTGAGATACGTCATCAAAACACACAAGGAGAAATGAAGAACAGATGCCGATCCATGTTAGAGAAAAATACTGGTCAGAGAACGAACCATACTTCTAGGAAGCAGATGATGCGACTTCCATGATGAGAAGGAACATGGAGAGGTGCGGCGCATGCTCTTTGTTCGCCAGCAGTGGTGAGGAGAAGGGCAGGGGTGCAGCATGTATGTGGCTAGCTCGCCAGCCACGTAAAGAGAATGAAGAAACTCGGCATGCATATATACTCCTTGTTAGACGGCTGGGTAAGGGAAAGAAAGAGCGCATGCTCCTTGCTCGTCAGTTAGTGTGAAGAGAATGAAGAAGGTGTGGGAGCTACTTCTCGTCCTGTTCCTCAACGCAATTTTCTCAGGCGAAGCACGTATGTTCCCGGAGTGAAGAGAATGAGAAGCGGTGAAGGTATGTTCCTGTTCACCAGTAGACTTTGCAAAACATCAACAGGTGATGCAGATGAAATAAGGCCATGTAGCAGTTCTATTGAGTTGTCTCGTAAATGAAGAGAATGAAGACGACCTGGGTGTGGTAGTAATTTCGGCGTATGTTGATGGAGTTGTACGCCAACTGGGTTTGTAAGAATATCCAGAAGGGAGAGAATGAAGAAGACGCAGGCGCTCATACACATATGCTTGTTTATGTTCGTCGGTACGTGGAAGAAGAAATTGAGCATGTATATTTTCTGGTCCCCGGCGTCGTGAAGAGCATAAATCAAAGGAGAAGCGTGCTTGCCTTGCTCACCGGTGTCGTCCAGAGCTAAACAGAGAAGAGATATATGTTCCTTGTACGCAGGAAAAACAAATGAAGACGTAGAGTTTGTGTCCCCGTGAGTGAAGGGAAAGAGAGTGGAAGAGCACGATGCTCCTTGTTCGCCAGTGAAGTAGATGGGTGCAAAAATCATCGTGAGAAAGAGGATGAACCACAGAGCATACATGTTGTCCTTAATCGGCCGCTGGAATGACAGGAATGAAGATGACGGGAGTATTATATTCATTGTTTCACCAGCCACATTGAAGAGAATGAAGAGAAGAGCATGTACGCTCTTGCTTGCCAACCATGCGAAGAGAATGAAGAAACTGAGCGTGTACCCCTTTGTTAGCCATTGTGTGTTCCTTCTGGGTTGTAAAGTGCCGTGAGGTAGAGATGAAGGAGATGGATGCTCCTTGTTCACATGTTCGATATGTTGAGAGAAAGGAAATAGAAACAGGAGATCAGAGTGAACAAAAACCAAAGAAGAAGGAAGGAAGCTCTGCTTTGTTTTTTTGTTAACAAGTGGTTTCTAGAGAACAACGTTTTTTGGGGGAATGGGATGTGTGAGGCGGCGGTTTTTTTTTGTTCGACAGCTGAAGGGAATGAAGAGGCTGCAGAGTGGATATGCTTATGCTTCGTGTTCGCCAGTTAGGTGCAAATTACCGTGAGTGGGAGAATGAAGAGATGGCGGAGCAAACGTTCCTTGTTTACCAGTTTGGTCGTAAAATAAATCGGAGTGAAGAGAATGAAAAGTGATCCAGAACTGTGTGTTACGTGTTCGTTAGTATAGATTGCAAAATTAACGAGAGAATGAAAAGAGGTGTAGATAAAAGAGTGGAAAAATAAAGAGCATGTAAGCTCTAGCTCTGTCTTCGTTCTGGTGTGCGACAAATGTAGCAGTTCCGGTTGTTTTTGCTCTACAGAGGCGTGAATACAATGAAAAACTGGAGAAGGGCTAAGCATGTATACTCTCTCATGAATAGAATGAAGAGAAGAACATATTCCTCGTTTGCCGTATAGCTCGATGGTGAAGAGGATGATGAGCGGAGCATGTATGCTCCTTATTCGTCGGCTTCTGTGAAGAGATGAAGAGGAGCAGAGCAAATGTTTCCTTATTCGCCATCGTCGAGCAGAAATGGAAAGGAGGGCAGTGCGTGTATATGCTTGTTCATCGAGTGAAATTGTAAATGTTCAACAGTGAAGAGAATGTAATAGCAAGAGTATGTATGTTCACTTGTTCGCAGGCAAAGCGAGCTTGTATGTTCCTTGTTTTTCTGTTGAAGAAAATGAAGGTGCAAAGCAGTATGTTCGTTGGTTGCTAGTGACGATGGTGAAGAGGATGAGGATGTGCAGAGCGTGTTGAACAGGGATGAAGAGAAGGAAAAGCATAAATGTTTTTTTGTTGTTGTCAGTTTGGGTTGAAAATTACCGTGTTGAAGAGGACGAAGATGAGGCAGTGCAGATTATTCCTTGTTTCGCCCGATGAGCTTGCAAAGATGGTGTAGAGAACGAGAGGAATGGAGTTGAGCAGAGCGTGTATGTCATTTTTTTTGGGAAAGGGCAATGTAGAGAATAAAAATGCGGATCCGGGAGAGCATGGGTGTACGAGTTCTTTAGTTGAGTGGAAAAAAATTTGGAGGGAACGACAATGAAAGACAGAGCATGGATGTTTTTTTTTGTCGGCCAGTTGAGTTGCAAAATTTCGATCGATGGAGATTGAAGAAGGAGAAGGACCACGGCTACTGTTGTTGTCGGCCGGTTGGAATAAAAAATGGGATGGTCTCTTTTATAAACAAATCTAGGGTTTTTTGAAATTTTCTTGGGGGATGGGCTGCGTTATGTGTGGGTACTGACATGGGCATTGTGAGGATGGGCTGGGCGTGTGTTGACTGAGGTCATGGGGCGGGTTTGACCAGAGGGATACAGACATGTAAAAAAAAGAATTCAAACTTGCCAACCCACTAGGATTTGAACCTAGGACTTCCACCATCCTCCACAATTACACTAACCAGCTAAGCTAACATAGAACTTGATACAAAGACATGAGAAACAGCACAAAAGCTGTAACTAGAGTTGAGAAATTCTTTAAAAACACTAGTGTTTTAAATGGAAATGGAGAGTAAGGAGAAAAGGTTTTATCGACAAAAAAATGAACTGTTTTCTTTTGAACAGTCATGAAATGATGGGACGTAAATAATAAAATACAAATCATAATGAAAATATAAAATAAGCGAAATAGCATGATTAAAAGTACATAGAATAATGAAATAGTACCAGCGTTATGGTAGTAAAAATACAAGTGAATACCGTACAATGGAAGTTGAACTAGACATGTACAAATAGCAAAAAATAAGATTGAATAAACAAGTAATAGAATAAAATAAGATAAAAGGAAACTTCATCAAATAAGTAACAAATGACGTATACAGATAGAAATAATAATGGGCATAAAATGATAAAAATGATACTACAAAATAATAAAAATAAATCCTAGGAGATGATTAAAGTAGCAATAAATAAGTCGCAGAAGTAACAAAATAAAAGAGAACTGATAGCTCAGCAAATAGGCAATGAGACACAAGGGATGGGTATAAAACCGGATTCTTGTCTGAAAATTCATTTTTCAAAAATCGTGTTTTACAAAATGCTTTGAAAAAGATTATAAAATGATGGTTTCATTTTGGCACGCACGCTAATATGTTTTTGAAAAAGAAAGGCGATGACTCTCTATTTTACTTTTCAGAATTTGCTTTATGGGGTGAGATTTTTGGTGTCTACAGATGGCTCCCTTTGATTCAATTCTGCAAACCATTGCAGAATTGGATCAAGGTTGACGGGGCGCCAAAAATTCTCACTAGGGATTTTACGGGGTACATCCAGATGCGATCACGGATAGCACGCCGTGTGAAAGCGACGGAAGAGTAACAAGATAACCGAGTGCACGAGGACTTAGGAGCGCCTCAACTGGACCTCTTGATATCCAGTCCTAGGGCTTATGACAGGCCTAGAATGCGATTGAAAGTACGAGGACTTAGGAGTGCCTCAACTAGACCTCTTGATATCTAGCTATAGGACTTACGACGAGCCTATAATACCAACAACCCGATTCGGTCTAAGGTGCACGAGGGCTTAGGAGTGCCTCAACTGGACCTCTTGATATCCAATCCTAGGGCTTATGACGGGCCTAGAATGCGATTGAAAGTACGAGGACTTAGGAGTGCCTCAACTAGACCTCTTGATATCTAGCTATAGGACTTATGCCGAGCCTATAATACCAACAACCCGATTCGATTTAAGGTGCAAGAGGGCTTAGGAGTGCCTCAACTGGACCACTTGATATCCAGTCCTAGGGCTTATGATGGGCCTAGAATGCGATTGAAAGTACGAGGACTTAGGAGTGCCTCAACTAGACCTCTTGATATCTAGCTATAGGACTTATGTCGAGCCTATTATACCAACAACCCGATTTGATTTAAGGTGCACGAGGGCTTAGGAGTGCCTCAACTGGACCTCTTGATATCCAGTCCTAGGGCTTATGATGGGCCTAGAATGCGATTGAAAGTACGAGGACTTAGGAGTGCCTCAACTAGACCTCTTGATATCTAGCTATAGGACTTATGCCGAGCCTATTATACCAACAACCCGATTTGATTTAAGGTGCACGAGGGCTTAGGAGTGCCTCAACTGGACCTCTTGATATCAGTCCTAGGGATTATGATGGGCCTAGAATGCGATTGAAAGTACGAGGACTTAGGAGTGCCTCAACTAGAGCTCTTGATATCTAGCTATAGGATTTATGCCGAGCCTATAATACCAACAACCCGATTTGATTTAAGGTGCACGAGGGCTTAGGAGTGCCTCAACTGGACCTTTTGATATCCAATCCTAGGGCTTATGATGGGCCTAGAATGCGATTGAAAGTACGAGGACTTAGGGGTGCCTCAACTAGACCTCTTGATATCTAGCTATAGGACTTATGATGAGCCTATAATACTTTGATGGAGTTGTACGAAACTCGCTACTTTGGGTGGTTGATTTGAGGATGATTTTGATTGTGGATTGATCCGGGATTGGATGCTTTTTTATTGTTTTTGTGAAAGATGTGATAGTCAAATGTTTTATGTTGATGTGGCCCTTGACTTGTCAGTGTGGGCTTGTGTTTCAATTTTGTTTTGACAGTCTCACCCGATGTGCACTATGGTTTCAGGATTTGATAGGACTCTTGGCTCCAGGGTTCGAGATGGCCCCGGTATGGCTCCTGAGTTTTTTTTGTTTTGGTTTTGGTGATTTTGTGAATGATCTTCTGAATGGATGGCTTTTTTGTGAATGAGTGACTTTGGGAACTCGATGGTTTTGATATGACGGGATGGTTTTGACATGATCAGATGGCTCCGATGTGATCGGATGGCTCCGGTGAGGTCGGATGGACCCGGTATGATTCGTGATACCATTGTGAGCAACGGCTCTAGGGTGGTTGGTGGGTCTTGATTTTGATTGAGATTTCCGGGATGATTGGTGGGTTTCGATTTGGATTGAGATTTTCGGGATGGTTGGTGGGTTTCGATTTGTTTTGGATTTTGAGTCGAATGGTGGGTTGATGTGATTGGTGGATTGTGTTGTGTTTGACGTATTTTGATGTGGTAGATATTTTTTTTGTTGTGGTTGACAACTTCTTGGTCATTGATGGATGGCTTCAGTCCGGTTATGACTTCAGGATTCTCTTATGATTGCTCCAGGATAGCTCGGGATGGCTCCGTGAAGGGCTACAAGATGGCTCCATTTTGGTGAGCGAGGAAGAAAGGGGAACTTTCGCCTATGAGGTGGTCGCACCCTGGGCGGGCTGCCTACGTACTCAATTCCGTATTGAGATCAGACCTGACGTAGTTCGAAATTCTTTAGGCACGGCCCTGGTGATGAAATGGCTCCAATATGGATTTGAGGTGGCTCTCGTATTGTTCTCGGACTGTTGGGATGACCCTTGTGTAGTTCCAAGGACGGTTTTAAAGTCGGATGATGGCTCCAGCATGGCTCCAGTTTGATTCTGGATATGGTATTGATGAGGCTCGAGCATGATGCTAGATGGCTCCGGAATTGTCTTCGTACGGCCTCGGATGGCTTTAGTTTGGTTCGATGTAGCTAGAGGATAGCCCCGGATGGCTTCGAGATGGTTCGATGTAGCTTGATGATGGTCTGGGATGGTTCTAGTTGACATCTTTTGATCTAAAGTTATGCTTCAACAACTGCAAATGATGTCGATTTCCAGCGAGACTAGGTAGAGTTCTTACCAGTCAAATGTTGATGACGGAGTGCTTATGATGCATGCAAATATTAAATTCTAGATACGATACAAAATGCATATGCAATTTTTGGAGAGACGGTATGGCCTTATCTCTATTAATATGAGGTTTACGAATATAAGACATCTTCAGTTTGATCTTGAGTGATTATTGAGCTGGAATACGTGAATCACTTTCTCATGGAGGGATATGGGTCAATCTCTCGTGAGTATGGCCATGTGTGCTATTGGTGTGATGATGCTCTTGATGCTAGAGCAGTATTTTCCTGAGAATTTCTTTTTGAGGTTATGAACTTTCCGTTCCTCACAAATTCCTCTCCTGCAATGGGGTAGGCTGATTATGATTTGGTAGTTTAATCGAAGAGTCACTCGTACTCTAAAGACCTTGTGAGATTAGGTCCACACTCATCGCTCACGGTCCCCTTTGGTATGATTGGGACATGTTGATAACAAGTACGAAGCATACGATTCATGTTTCAGATCCGGTACTTTCAGTTAACGCTCATCAACTAACGAGTCAGAGATCTTTTATTGGGTTATAACGGGGTAGAGGGGTATGATGTATGTCACACGGGACTATGGGATTTATTTGGGAATTGTGGAGCATTTTTGCAATAGAGGATGTGTTTCGCCTTCGCCACGGGTGGAATGATTAGACAGACGATCTTTAAGAATCGTTGTTGGTTTCGGTGGGACATCATTGGTCCTTTGCTATATTCTCCTTCTTCTTTGGTGTACGATTTTCTCATTCTTCCTTCCTTTTCGGTGTATGATTTTCGCTTTCTTACTTCCTGCTTTTGGAATCGCATTGGCTCATCGACTTTCTTGGACATTTTCTGCTTACTCTTTTGGTTTCAGTTTTGCTCTTAGCTTTGGAGTTTTCATTGACTCGCTGATCTTCTTGAACATTTTGGGTGTTCTTTTGGTGTTTGGCTTTGGAGTTGCATTGACTCATTGGTGTCTTCGAACATTTCATTTGTTGTTTTTTGTGAAAGATGGTGGGGAGGGGTTATGACTCCGGCTCCTTCGAGATCCTCTATTGCAAGGGTAAGTGTGTATGTGTGAGTTGGCATGTTGTGGGTTTTCTTTTTCTTTTTTTTTTCTTTGTTTTTTGCAGAAAGAGTTTTTCATGAAAGGCTCAGCGGGGCTCACTAAGGGATTATGTACAGGGCAGTCAAAGCTTTTTTGGTTTTGTGGAGGTTTTTATTCCTAAGTGCCTTGTCATTCTCATTAGTCAATGATTGTTTTCTTACTACTCCTCGAATCTTTGCGTGAATCACAGTTCGTGTCTTGTTATCAACATTGATCTCGCTATGAATTGTGCCTCTCCATGTGCTCAAGGAATGCACAATTCGCTCATGGTTTTACCTCTATGGACTCGCTCTATCTTCCCTCATCGCTCGGTGGATGGTCCAATATCCTCATTTAGAATTTAAGGGAAAATACCACTCTTTGCACACTACTCACTTGGTTGTGGTGCTGAGTTTAATTAAACCCTTGTGTTCATTGACGGGTCAAGAGTTAATGGTTCATGCACTTTATTCAATCAATCTCTCAAGATTTTCGCCAAAAATGTCGCTTTGATACGAATATATGCAAATGCAACTATCTACAATGCAATGTATTGCAGTAATATGGAATTACTATGTATAGGATGCATGAAATGATGAAAAATGATGAATGGAGATGGTTGACTGAATGTTTTTTTTTGTGTTTGTTTTGTTTTGTTTTGGATGCAATGCATGAGTGGTAAGGTTATGACTAGTCTCGCTTGAGTCGTCTCGAGTAATGATCTATGAAGCTCATCTCGTCATTTTTGTTCTGATGACAGTGTTGGTTGTTAGGCCTGACGTGAGACAAGTTGTTTTGGAATGGTGTTCGAGTGGTGGTTGGCTTATGGGGTACAGAGTTTAGGGAGTGACAACTCCCGCGTGGTGGTGGCCCCACGGTATGATGAGGGATGTTTCATTTCGTCGGGATGAAGGCTGATGTGTGGCAAGGTTAGAATGGAACACATTATTGTGCAAATTTTGAGGTGGACAGAACTCATGAATGATTGATGGATTTGAAATGACTGGAAGTGCACGTGACTTCTTTTTTTTTTTCTTTTGTCATGAATGCAATGCATATGTTTTGCTTGTGCTCGGTTGCATTTGTTGGTGTTGTTTATTTTGGGATGCCTCCTATAGATACCGTGAATTTTCACCCCATAAAGCAAAGTTGATGAATGACATTGTGAGGGGTCGTTCCTTATTCATCCTTTCATTATACGTGCATGCCAAAAGAAACCAAGTTTGGAAAAACAATTTTGAAAACGCGTGTTTTTGAAGTGGTGGATTTCCTCAATAGAAATTTTGATGCTCGATCATTCGTAAATAAAATAGGGAATGGGAAACCTATACACATTGATCTAAATAAATTCAAAGGGAATGTGTAAACCTATACATGTATCTATTCAGAAATGGACAAGAGAGAAAGAATGATAGAGGAAAACCTATACATCAATTCTAAAAGTCAAAATGGGGGAGTTTGAGCTTAAAAACTTCTCCAGAATTCTTTTGCTTCGTCTTCGAGCTTCTGACTGACTGCTCAATCGTCTTCGGGCTCCTGATTGGCCGTTCGCTCGTCTTGGGCGTTTGACTGGTTGCTCGCTCGAGTTCAGGTTGTTGCAACGAAGCAATATGGTGATCAAACAAAACGGGTTGGTGTTCTTCTGATTTTCAACAATTTGAACTTGAACCGGTGTTGCTGATCTTCGTGTCGCTTGACTCGGGTGGTACACCTCCGGTTTTCGGCTTGAATCGTTGTTGTTTTTCATGCACTCCACTTGCTTCGATGAAGGGAAAATGAGGGGCGTTTTGAGAAAGGAAAGGTGAATGATTGAGCACAAAATCGTTGAGAAAATCCACCACTTTGTGAAAACACGAAATGACTAGTACACTCCACAGTAATGACCGCTACTCTTGAAGGTGGGTTGAACTTCAAAAATAGCGGGTCACAACATGGGGACTAAATCATTTATTTTAAAATACGTTTGTGAAATTCAATTTGAAAAATGTTTTCGAAAACTATTTTGAAAATCATGTTGGTGAAGAATGTTGTTTTAAATTCGTTTGTAGAAAGTAGGTGTTCGAAATCTATTTTCAAAAATTGTTTTGGAAATAACATTTAATGAAACAAAGGTTTTCAATGATGAAGTGATGGGTCCTAAACCCCAAGTGTTTATGAGTAGAATTTAGGTGAGATTCTAAATTAAACGAGCTTGTAAGAAAGCTTTAAAAGACATACAAAAGAGAATTCCGAACGTTTTAAAACTAATTGGTTTGAAAAAAGACGGTTTGCACACATGTATAGCATAAAGTAAATCGTGGTTGTATTTATGTGGAGCTGTAAGTGTTAATGTTGGGATAATCACTTTCCAGGTCAATTATGACTCCGTCTCACCGGGGGAACCATCGTCCCTTCATTGTCATCTCTCGGGGTTTTTCTCTGCTATGCCCCTTGTGGGGCACGTTATAAAGAAGGCCACTCATCGAGTGAGTAAGTTCGAAAGGACAGGATACCCGAAGTGATAAGGAAACATACGCCACGGCCAGTGATGATCCGACAACACCCACTTTTCGGGAAACTCGGGGAGATACTGCATAGGAACGGGTCTCTCGTCATCTGCACGGTCAGGTGTGTCTAAAGTCCAAATTATTCACTAACTACGCTGTGCCATGTATGGGTATCGGTAAATACGGGATCCTCTATGGATTTGTAGCGTGACATTGGGCTTTAAAGACACCGTGGTGCAGAGGACACCTGGAGAACTGAGCCCATGCAATCTTCAGGGTAAGGCAGAAAGGTGATCAGACAGGCGGCATACAAAGGGGTGACTACCCATAAAACCTGTCCTAGACACCGGATCAGGCAGCTGGACACCGAAAGCTCAAGGTTCACTATATGCTGGCTTAGACTCGGGTAATGGAGGATATTTTGGATCATGAGCTTCAAGGCGTTGGTCTTGGACCGTATTACCTCGTGGGTTAACTCCTTCTAGGAAGGACCCAACTCATGGGGAATCAACCGTGGACCGGTTGGGGATCTCGTGACATGTGGATGAAGCGGGTGAAACAGAGGAATGCATGTCTTACGTTACCCGATGCAACAATGGGTTGACTCCTTATAGGAAGGCCCCATTTACAAAAGTAGTAAATAAGCAATAAAAATAAAATATTACATCATGCATGAAGAGTAGAAAACATAAGACAGTAAACACACAACATTAAACAAAACCGAAGCATGCAAACACATGTGGCACTCAAGGCCATTCTCAAAATCTGAACTCTCATCCTAACTATCCTCTTAAACACACTCTAAGTGTGGAGTAGAGTAGTCCTAGTGGCTTTAGAATGATTCTTTTGAAGTTTTGAAAGAAGTGGGGAAATCTCGACAATCTTGAATGGAGTTCAGTCTTCCTTGACCAAGTTTTATGAGAAAAACTTACTCAAGTTCTCCCCAGCAGAGTCGCCATTCTGTGGAGGGTGATGTTTCGGTATGAGGGGGGTCTATCTAAATATGGTTCTTGACTGAAAAGCCTAGATCCTAAAATTTTCCATTCTGTGGAGGGTGAAAACCCGTTATTCTTGGCATCCCTCAAATACCTACTAAATCGTCCGTCTTTCCCAGAAAGCATAAAGGGAGTATGCGAGTGTGCACTGCACCCGCTCTCAATGGGCTCCACGCGGACTTATGCCCTAAGGGCGGAATTGACTAGAGTCGCCACCTAGTTTGACCTAAGGAACTAGGAAGGGAGGAAAAGGAAGGTTCTAAGAACCATTGGTTGACTCTGAATTTGTTGGCTATGGATAGGACTTATTGATCACGCCAAAGATTCTATGGTGGGTTCGCACTGGGTTACACCCCCTAGAAGTGGCAACGACCATGACTTCGGATTGGTGCCCGAGAAAACCTCGGTCTCCAATTGTCGGGATTACCTTCTTTCAAAACCTTTTCATAGAGATTCATTTAAAAGCCAAGGATAGGATTATGACAGGAGGGGAGAAAACGAGTGGATGAGGTGAGCTTTTCTGCCAAGCTAACGCCAAAAAGAAGGATTGATGAATTTGAATGAGTATAGAATGAAAGATTAGGAGTCTGATTTCGAGAGTTGAAGAAGTTGAGGGTTTGTGGAGTTGGAGGGGATTTGAATGTTTTTGAGAGGTATGAGAAACCTTAGAGGGGGAAGGGGTTTTTGTTTGGAATGGGGCGCACCCTAGATGGGCTGCCTACATACTCAACTCCCTGTTGAGATCAGACCTTATGTAGTTCACGGGACCTTTAGGATGGCTGGGCTTTTTGAGGTGATCGAGGGTTAGAAGTGGTTATTTGGAGGGAGGGGAGATAGCTGAGTGCAAAAGGGTATTTTGATTGATGTGGGGTCGCACCCTGTGTGGGTTGCCTACGTACTCAACTCCCTGTTGAGATCAGACCTTACGTAGTTCAGAGCCTTTGGGTTTTGGGAATTTGAGGTTTTGAAGGAATTGGGTTTTGACCTTTTGGGTCTTTGAAGGATCAAAGGGGTTTTGTGGTCATTTCATAGGGCTTGATGGATTGTCGAGTTTCTTTTGGAGTTTGAGGGTTGAGAGTCTGTGGGATGCTCAACTTTGTGAGACATTTAGATTCTTGAAATGATGAAGTCTGTGAGATGCTCGGGTCTGCGAGATGTTCGAGGCTTGAAAGGGTTATCAAATTTCAAGAGGTTCAGCTTTTGAGGAGCTGAGGATTTTCGAAAGTGTTTGAATTTGATGAGTCTATTGAGATGTCCGAATCTGTTGAACTGCGGAGACATTCGAGTCTGTTGAGCTGTTGAGACGGTCGAGTCTGTTGAGCTGTTGAGACGGTCGAGTCTGTTGAGCTGTTGAGACGGTCGAGTCTGTTGAGCTGTTGAGACGGTCGAGTGGGTTGAGCTGCTGAGACGGTCGAGTCTGTTGAGCTGTTGAGACGGTCGAGTCTGTTGAGCTGTTGAGACGGTCGAGTGTGTTGAGCTGCTGAGACGGTCGAGTCTGTTGAGCTGTTGAGACGGTCGAGTCTGTTGAGCTGCTGAGACGTTCGAGTCTGTTGAGCTGTTAAGACTTTTAGAGATTCGAGAGGCTTGAGTTCAAAAGAGTTTGAAGTTTCAAGGAGTTTGAGATTTATGATGTTTGGAATTATTTGGATTGAAATGAGGTTGAATTGAATTGAAATGAAAAGAATTTTGAATTGAATTGGATTGGATTGAAATTGAGATTGATTCTAAATTGGAATTGGATTGAATTTGATTTAATTGGATTGAAATTGAAATTGAATTTGAATTTGATTCGGAATTGAATTGAAGTGAATTGGATTCGAAACTAAATCAGGATCGAATTGAGGTAATGGGCTGAATTTGGGCCTTGGAGATGGACCGGGTTTGGGCCTTGAAAAAGTGGGCCAGCTGGGGCCAAAAATGGGTTTGGGCCTCGAAATGGGGTGTGGGCCTCGAAATAGGCTTGGGCCTTGAAATGGGCTTGGGTCCGGAATGTGTTTGGGTCAAGAATGAGTTTGATGGGCCAAGTTATGTGAAGTTGGGCCAAGTAAAAATGGGCGAGTCGAAGTGGATCAGGTCGAAGTGGGCTTTTTGATGTGGGCTGAAATGGGCCCAGTTTGTGCTTTTGGTCTTTTCTAAGGAAATACACATTGGGCCGGATCAGAAATGGACCTCAAAAAAAGGGTTAAGAGGTGGATTGTTATTGGGCTGATTTGAGACTCATTTTATGGATTTGATTTTTGACGTATTTTGAGATTTGACTTTTTGGATTTTTGAATTGATTGAATAATTGATTGTGAATTTTATTCTAACATTATGGATGATTTGGAAAATTTTAAGAAAATAGATATTCCTCACATGTGCCGTGTCTAGGACTCGTTTGCATGAAGGATACCCAAACCTAAAGCTCTTCTACAAAGGGGTGACCTATGGGCTAACTAGGGCTTCTATTGTTTTGGCCCTATATATTGGGCCAGGCCCAACAATTACCAAGCTAAACAATACAATATGAACATATAATAATGATAGTCATGAATTTGAAACCGAAAATAAATAAAAAAACAAAAAAAACATAGCATGAGCTTAAATGACAAAAATGAGTATGTACAATGATTCCTAAAGTGTAGGGTTGCTAATTAATTCTAAAATCCTTTTCTATTTCTTCTTCTTTTTTTTTTACTACCACGATAAAGGTTAAAACGAGAAAGCGAAAACAAACAAAAGTCTATTACAAGAGGGAAACTAAATGGTATTACCATCCGGTTATGAATTCTAACACCCCAATATTATATTACTTGTATCTATTTTTTAATTTTAAATTAAAACTAGCAAAATTGAGTTCTAAATTTGGGTCGCTAGTCACTTTTATACAAGAAAACACAAGGATGGCCGTCAATCTAAATCAATGTGGCAAGGCATAAAATATGTTCAAGTTATACAATGTCAGTTAAGCCAAATTCTTATCCTAGAAAAAAGCAGACAACATAAACTCATTACGGGAAATGAAATAATAAAACGAAATGCCTAAATTTAAATATCCTTCTTCACCGTTTTATTTACTTGATGCACAAACTAAGACAGGTTCAATATACACGAACACCCAAACGAAAAAAAAAAAGCAAAGAGCATTGAATTAAACATTCAACGAATTGGTCATGAACTAAATAGAGGCATGAAGATAGAGCATTCTCATCTACTGGAACTTTGAGATACGTCATCAAAACACACAAAGAGAAATGAAGAACAGATGATTCTCATCTAGCTCGCCAGCCACGTAAAGAGAATGAAGAAACTCGGCATGCATATATACTCTTGTTGCAGCTGGCTGGGTAAGGAAAGACAGAGCGGCATGCTCCTTTCTCGTCAGTTAGTGTGAAGAGAATGAAGAAGGTGTGGGAGCTGCTTCTCGTCCTGTTCCTCAGCGTAAGTTTCTCATGCGAAGCACGTATGTTCCCGGAGTGAAGAGAATGAGAAGCGGTGAAGGTATGTTCCTCGTTCACCAGTAGACTATATAAAACATCAACAGGTGATGCAGATGAATAAGGCCATGTAGCAGTTCTATTGAGTTGTCTCGTAAATGAAGAGAATGAAGACGACCTGGGTGTGGTAGTAATTCCGGCGTATGTTGATGGAGTTGTTCGCCAACTGGGTTTGTAAGAATATCCAGAAGGGAGAGAATGAAGGAGGCGCAGACGCTCATACACATATGCTTGTTTATGTTCGTCGGTACATGGAAGAAGAAAATGAGCATGTATATTTTCTGGTCCCCGGCGTCGTGAAGAGCATAAATCAAAGATAGAAGCGTGATTGCCTTGCTCACCGGTGTCGTCCAGAGCTAAACAGAGAAGAGATATATGTTCCTTGTACGCAGGAAAAAGCGAATGAAGACGTAGAGTTGTGTCCCCGTGAGTGAAGGGAAAGAGAGTGGAATAGCACGATGCTCCTTGTTCGTCAGTAAGAAGATGGGTGCAAAAATCATCGTGTGAGAAAGAGGATGAACCACAAAGCATACATGTTTGTCCTTAATTGCCAGCTGAATGACAGGATGAAGATGACGGGAGGATTATATTCATTGTTTCACCAGCCACATTGAAGAGAAGAAGAGAATAGCATGTACGCTCTTGCTTGCCAACAATGCGAAGAGAAGAAGAAACTGAGTTTGGGTACCCCTTTGTAGCCATCGTGTGTTCCTTCTTGGGTTGCAAAGTGTCGTGAGGTAGAGATGAAGGAGATGGATGCTCCTTGTTCACATGTTTGATATGTTGAGAGAAAGGAAATAGAAACAAGAGATCAGAGTGAACTAAAACCAAAGAAAAGGAAGGAAGCTCTGCTTCGTTTTTTTTGTTAACCAGTGGTTTTCGAGAGAACAACGTTTTTTGGGGGAATGGGATGTGTGAGGCGGCGGGTTTTTTTTTTTCGACAGCTGAAGGGAATGAAGAGGCTGCAGAGTGGATATGCTTATGCTTCGTGTTCGCCAGTTAGGTGCAAATTACTGTGAGTGGGAGAATGAAGAGATGGCGGAGCAAACGTTCCTTGTTTACCAGTTTGGTCGTAAAATAAATCGGAGTGAAGAGAATGAAAAGTGATCCAGAACTGTGTGTTACGTGTTCGTCAGTATAGATTGCAAAATTAACGAGAGAATGAAAAGAGGTGCAGATAAAAGAGTGGAAAAATAAAGAGCATGTAAGCTCTAGCTCTGTCTTTGTCTGGTGTGCGACAGATGTAGCAGTTCCAGTTGTTTGCTCTACAGAGGCGTGAATACAATGAAAAACTGGAGAAGGGCTAAGCATGTATACTCTCTCATGAATAGAATGAAGTGAAGAACATATTCCTCGTTTGCCGTATAGCTCGATAGTGAAGAGGATGATGAGCGGAGCATGTATGCTCCTTATTCGTCGGCTTCTGTGAAGAGGAGCAGAGCAAATGTTTCCTTATTCGCCATCGTTGAGCAGAAATGGAAAGGAGGGCAGTGCGTGTATATGCTTGTTCATCGAGTGAAATTGTAAAACGTCTCAACAGTGTCTCAACAGTGAAGAGAATGTAATAGCAAGAGTATGTATGTTCACTTGTTCGCAGGCAAAGCGAGCTTGTATGTTCCTTGTTTTTCTGTTGAAGAAAATGAAGGCGCAAAGCAGTATGTTCGTTGGTTGCCAGTGACGATGGTGAAGAGGATGAGGATGTGCAGAGCGTGTTGAACAGGGATGAAGAGAGGGAAGAACATAAATGTTTTTTTTGTTGTTGTCAGTTGGGTTGAAAATTACCGTGTTGAAGAGGACGAAGATGAGGCAGTGCAGATTATTCCTTGTTTCGCCCGATGAGCTTGCAAAGATGGTGTAGAGAACGAGAGGAATGGAGTTGAGCAGAGCGTGTATGTCATTTTTTTTTGGGAAAGGGCAATGTAGAGAATAAAAAATGCGGATCCGGGAGAGCATGGGTGTACGAGTTCTTTAGTTGAGTGGAAAAAATTATGAAGGCAACGATAATGAAAGACAGAGCATGGATGTTTTTTTTGTCGGCCAGTTGAGTTGCAAAATTTCGATCGATGGAGATTGAAGAAGGAGAAGGACCGCGGCTACTGTTTTGTCGGCCGGTTGGAATAAAAAATGGGATGGTCTCTTTTATAAACAAATCTAGGGTTTTTTGAAATTTTTCTTGGGGGCTGGGCTGCGTTTATGTGTGGGTACTGACATGGGCATTGTGAGGATGGGCTGGGCGTGTGTTGACTGAGGTCATGGGGCGGGTTTGACCAGAGGGATACAGACATGTAAAAAAGAATTCAAACTTGCCAACCCACTAGGATTTGAACCTAGGACTTCCACCATCCTCCACAATTACACTAACCAGCTAAGCTAACATAGAACTTGATACAAAGACATGAGAAACAACACAAAAGTTGTAACTAGAGTTGAGAAATTCTTTAAAAACACTATTTAAATGGAAATGGAGAGTAAGGAGAAAAGGTTTTATCAACAAAAAAAATGAACTGTTTTCTTTTGAACAGTCATGAAATGATGGGACGTAAATAATAAAATACAAATCATAATGAAAATATAAAATAAGCGAAATAGCATGATTAAAAGTACATAGAATAATGAAATAGTACCAGCGTGATGGTAGTAAAAATACAAGTGAATACCGTACAATGGAAGTTGAACTAGACATGTACAGATAGCAAAAATAAGATTGAATAAACAAGTAATAGAATAAAATAAGAAAAAAGGAAACTTCATCAAATAAGTAACAAATGACGTATACAGATAGAAATAATAAAGGGCATAAAATGATACTACAAAATAATAAAAATAAATCCTAGGAGACAATTAAAGTAGTAATAAATAAGACGCGCAGAAGTAACAAAAATAAAGAAAACTGATAGCTAAGACACAAGGGATGGGTATAAAACCGGATTATTGTCTGAAAATTCATTTTCAGAAAATCGTGTTTTTATGAAATGCTTTGATAAAGATTATAAAACAATGGTTTCGTTTTGGCACGCACGCTAATATGTTTTTGAAAAAGAAAGGCGGCGAGAGTCCTCTTATTTTACTTTTCAGAATTTGCTTTTATGGGGTGAGAATTTTTGGTGTCTACAATTTGTACTACATGTTTTGATTTAAATAAAATCTATCGCATGTTAAGACGGGCATTAGTTGTGTGTGGCCCGATAGTAGCGGGTTGCACGTCTACCATACCAGCAAAGGTGCTGAGCCCTTTGGGGCCACCCATTCTTTTCCAGGATCAACGAAGGTGAATACCATACGAGTATAGGACAGGGATGACGGTTAAGCATGGGTAACCGGTTGGATACATTTGTATTGCATGTATTGGTAGGGCAAGACCGAATGTGTTATCGGCATAGAATTTGTAATATACTCGGTATGTTATTGATTAAGGGTGTACGAGACTCGGTTTGGAGATTGTAAGAGAATGTTATTGTATGTGTATAAGTACTTGGGTATTACTAGTCCATCAAACCGATGCTGTATTTGATCAGGCCTTGTTAGTCACGTGGGTGGCTAACGACGTTGTATCACCCCCTTTATTTGTGGATTTCTCCGCTACGTTTGTACTAATGAACGGGATGATCACGAGCTAATTGTGTATTTAGCGGTAGGGGTGTTACACCTATATATCTGATAACTAAGCATGACGATACTGCTAAGGGGGGTGGATATACAAAAAACCTCCCTCACAGTGAACAAAATAACCTCGGACTGGCACTTAATACCCCTGCTCAATGATTACAACAACCAATTCACTAGATATACAAAAAACTACTCCTAGGAGCAGAGAACTTTATCAAGGCAATCAAAGTCAGTGCTTGAATTATCAATCTTCGTCCATATGATGGCAGCTTTAATGTCAAAAACAATGAGAGCGGGGTCCCTAGCTTGGTTGGCCATGGCTCGCTTGCATCTTTCTATCCAGAGGTGGTAGACAACACTAGCGACTGCTGCTCTTTTCACTAAGTCAATGGGGCGGAGCCTCTTGCAGTAGCGGATGATCCAGGTTGAGCAGCTACACAGCCTTTTCCGGTTGGTAGGAATTCCCAGCCAGTCACAGATAGTCCACCAAACCCTATTGAGTACCTGCAATGGAAAAAATGGTTGTTGATTGTCTCTTGAGCACGCTCATAGAGCCAACATCTGTTAGCAAGACAATTGTCCCAAGTTTGGTGGCAATTTCTAAGGTAACAGAAACCACACACCAACTCGACTCTAGGTGGAGCATTCTTACTCTAGAAGGTTTGTGCTAGGAAACATAAATCTCATGATCTATGTGCATCACTTCTTCATAAAACCCACCTGTATTATACATCCCATATATCCTTCCCAGCTCGCCATACCAGCTATCCTCCCCTTAAGGCATAATTGAATTGCAAACGGTCAATTATACCTAAGGGGTAACTATCTCAGCAGATTCATAAATAAATAATTCTCTTTTCCACCTTAGGTTCCATTGCCATTTTCAACCCATCCACATTCCAACTTTGCTCATAGTAGTCGTTTTACATTCATTGATTGAGAATAGTTACGGAAACTTACCGTGAAGTGTAAATGAGCCCACCCAAGGATGGAACCAATACTTGGTTGATTCCTCATTCCTAACCGTCCACGCAGGTTCATTAACAAGGCATCCTAGATATTGGTCTCCACGACTGATGGATACTATTGCTTTCCATGTACCATCTTGTTCTGATTGCCTCACACTTCATCATAAATGGGTACGTTTATATCTTGCCCGTACACAACGGTCACCACTCTTCCAGAGTCTGTGTTCCTCCTTCATATATTTCACCACCACTGTAGACACCAAATTCTCACCCCATAAAGCAAATTGAAATAATAAGAGAGGTCGCCACCTTTCTTTTTCTGTAACACCCCATCCAACATTAACACACTTACAATAAACTGAGCGGAAAAAAACACCTCATCACATTACTTAACTCGTTGGTGTTACACGCCGTTAGCCACCCACGTGGCTAACAAGGCTAATACATACACATGTACCGGTCTGATGGGCTAAAATTTCCGAGCGACTACACATTACTATCCCTTTCCATTAATCACAACAACAACATACACCTTCAACTATACCGAGTATTTATAACTAATGCCGATAACAATTTCGGTCTTACTACACCTACTGTATATATACAACATAAACGATTACCCATGTACAACGACTACCCCGTCCTACTCTCGAACGGCTTCCAGCTCCTTGTACCTGAAATAGGAAAAGAAGAGAAAGGGTGGCCCCCAAGGGGCTCAGCACCTTTGCTGGTATGGTAATCCCGCAGCCCACATGCTACCGGGCCACGCACAAACTAATTGTCGTCTTAGCATGCGATTGATTATATTTAAATCGTGCATGCAAATGTAAACACACAAACATAACATTTCGCCTCAACGGGCTCAACTAACGGATAATATATCCTTACTTAATAAGTCACTCATGGTATTCATTATCCCTAGAGTGTTTCTCCTCTAATGGAGCTACTTCCTTAATAGACGACACTTACCCTAAATCGGGTTATCCTTAAACACCTCCTTTCTCAAACTGGGATTCATATCCATGATCCACACACTCATATCTCACAATATATCATTCCTCACATACAAAACTTAACAACACTTTGCACGTTTCAACGTGTACATCATAACATCACAATAGATATTGCATCACAACAAAAATACATAACATAACGGGATGGTTCTCTTAGGAACCGACCCAAACATTGTTAATACACTGGTGAGCCTAGAGAATGTTGCCAGTCTCATGATAAGCTCGTTACATAACTCGTTACCGTCTCGTTAAATGAACGGATAACTTAACACAGGTGTCTCGGATATAGTGATCCAAGCACACCGAACAAACATAACATAGTATGCCCCTGTGGCCCGACGTGAGTCAGTAATAGCCTTGGTTAAGCTAAAGGGAAGGTTGGGAACCAAATTGGAAAACAACCATAACATACGGAGAGGATCGAACCTGCTATGACAACGACCCCCATACTCACACGCGTGGCCGGAAAGACCGGACTCCTCACTCCCCCGTTAGCACTTGTCAGAAGTTCATCATTGAACTTAGTTAAACAATCACAACATTGGGTTAAGTCTTGTTAGACACACACAAGGGAAGGGAGAGTCATACATTCATACACCAACATCACACACAAACATTATAACTAACTCACGCATAGCCGTGGTTAGAACGTTCCTTAGGTCGGAAACGTATCACCGGATACCGTTCTACGTTTACCTAATAGTGGTTAACTAGCCCTTCAAGCGCATTCGAGGTTACCGGTATCGGCACGTAAACATACAATAACAATAACGACTGTAAACTCGTTTCATGATTTATCTCATAACGTGGCAAACATACAGAAAAAACACATTGGCATACAAGCCGGTGTAATCCGGTAGGACACAGGTTGCAAGAAAACCATACCTTTCACCACGGTCCACTATATTGTGTCTCCTAGTTTCCTCGAACAAATCCCGTACAACTGGTAACAATCACAATTACTTTCATTAACATTGGAGAGTACATGCTTGTTTAACGTCTAATGCGCCCATAGTTACCCTGTCATCCCGTTATATTTAATTTTACACTTGTGATCTTAAGTTCACAACTCTCACATCAATCCTAACATTTGTTTACACACTTTAAGACCTTTACATGTCACCAAACAAGGCCTAAACATCACCTAAAACATTACCATTCAATTCCCCATGATTAGAAGCCTTTAAAACAGATTTTGCAACACTTTTGACCTGGTCTGGGACTTGGTCCGGACCCAAGGTCCCGGACCACTTGTAGAATGTACTCTCGGCCTTATTTTACCCTTGGTCCGGGTCTTGGTCCTGGACTAAGGACCCGGACCACTTCTAAACTCACTCTCGGCTCTTTTTAAGGGGTGGTCTGGGTACCTATGCAAGGGCTAGGTCCCGGACCATGTTATTAACTTGTCAAAACATCATTTTTCAACCCCTAAACCAACCTTAAACCTTACCTAATCATCCCATAAACTTTCCACATGTTTCCTACATGTTTAAACACCTTAAAACAAGCACTAAACTTTCCTAAATCATCACTAACTGTTTACTCAATTCCGTACAACAATTCCTAGCACTTATAACATTTTCTTAGATTTCTTAGTGGTATATCATGCCTACTACCTCAACTAACCAAAGTGTTGTCTCACAAACATTACCACCACTCCAAAAGCATTTTCTCATACACACCTCCTTTGCACAATTGCTTATAATTTCCACAAGTTTTCACTTAGACCTTCACTAGGCATTTCTTTTCCTTTGTTTACCAAATCTTGAACAAGACTTAACACTTCACATAACAATTCCTTGGTGTGTTCAAAACACCCATTTGAGTTCTAAATCCTCCAAGACAATGCCCATGGCACCTTAACACCTAAGAACACCATGATTCACCTTCTTCCACCATCTTAACACTAACAAGTTCCTAGTACCTTCTAGGTCTTAAATCTCATTTCATCACATAAACTCCTTTGTTTATCAACTAAATTTTGCCATAGCTTCTCTTGTAAACTCTCACACCCAAACACTTAGGTTTTCACCTTTAGACAACCAAGAACACTTAATCACTTAATACACATTCCTTACACACAAACATATTGTTTTTCATCCTTTAACCATTCAAGACATTCATCTTTACAAGAAATGCCCTTTACACACAACTAAGCCTTTAACTACACTACATCACAATATAGTGCATAAACTTAAATTGCTTGGCACTTAGGCCCTTAAATAACATGGCTCTTAGGCCCTTAAACAACATAAACCTTAAACACTGAATTTCCACAATACATAAGCCTTTGACCTGCAATTACACACACCAAGACATATGTTCCTTTACTAGTCTCCTTGAGAACACCTTACTAAGTCATTCACCATTTGCTCTTTAGGTAGTTTTAGCAAGCATTATAAGCTCATTTCCCCTAAGGCAATTAAACCACATTGAGATAGTTTGTTTACCTCTTTTTCCTCATAACTTCTTTCTTGTTTCCTTGTAAAACCGGTGGGATGTTTGGTTGTTTGTCAACTTCTAAACAATGTACACATAATAGAATGAGTATTCAAGCATCATGCTTCATCTCATTGTAAACCCTAGTTACATATATTGTTTTAAGGTATTAAAATGATTGTTTACCTTGGAATGGAAAGAGAGCTTGAATGAGTATCAAGAGAGGACTCCACCTAGTCCATGAAAGCTTGGAATGAAGCTAGAACAAGCCAATATAAGAGCACCATAATGGTGAATTTTCGGACAACAACAAAAACATGGAGGAAATGTCATTTTTCTTTGAGTTTCCTCACCTTGAAGCAAAGGAGAATGACAAGGCATGAAAATATGAGCTCAAGCTCCTTCAATGGTGAATCTTCATGGCACCAAAATGGAGTTCTTGAAGATTTGAAAAGATAGGAATGAAGAGCTTACTCTAACTAAGACAACGGTAGTCTCGGAATTAAATTCGGAGCATGGAATCATAAGTTACAAGTAAAAGGAGATGGGATATGAATGGTTCTGTTGGAGAACGAGATTGAGAAGGGAGGATGAAGATAGGTGACGGTGGGAACCAAGGAGAAAGAAGAGAATGAGGTGAGAGAGTATACTTTGAAGATATTTATGTAAAAGCAAAAGTAACCTTTTACTTACTTTTCTTTCTTTCTTTTAATTGGCTAGCCAAGTGTGATGACTCACACCCATAAAACCGTGCCCCCCTTACACATTAGAGATATTTATGGTCTTTGTTGACCAAATATTTGACTTATGTTGACTTATAACTTAAACTAGCACTATTTGAGCACTATTCACAAAACAAGGCACATATTTGTGAAATTTTTGATTTCCCATTGATATAGACTTCCAAATGTGATACTATATAGTACACATGTTAATTAAAGAGTAATGATGGACATTTAGCCATTCAAAACTCATTTACAAGACAATTTTTCAAAAACGTGCTTTAAGACTCCTTAAAGCACTTTTTGTGTTTTAACTTGTTTTCAAGCTTGGTTTTCTTTGGTAATTGATTTAATATGTTCATTAACATATTTATAAGGTATAGGTATGACCATTAGGTCTTATACAAATTTATCCCAAGCTTAGAGCACATTTTTGCTCATATTGACTTTAAGGTATTTTCTTGTGTTTTATTTGGTTTAACTGTCCACCAAGGTTTCCTAAGGACTTATTAGCCTTATTAAATCATAATTGAATATTATTAAGTCTTGGTAGGCTCTTTGGGTCCTAACCAAGTTCACTCATAGCTTAGAGCATGTTTTTTGCTCAAACTGTATCTTAGCGTTTTATTGCATTTACTATGGTTTAAACTGTTCACTGATGTTTCTAAGGCACTTTTAGCCTTTATATAACATAGTTTGTTATTTAAACCACATATCAAGGTTTGGGGTATTTCAATCTACCCCCCTTAAAAGAACTTCGTCCTCGAAGTTTACACTTCCCTCACATCATTAGATAGAATACGGGGATTACTTACAGAAATAAACTTCTATAATCAAACACACTTTACATCACAACCTCGGACTTAATGGTCCGGGCAACACATCCACATCCATACATAACATAACATATTCACATGATAACCTCGGACTCAACGGTCCGGGTATCTTACCAACACTTACATATACATAACAACCCCTTTGACTCACTGGTCTGGGTAACATAACAACATTTAGACACATAGGTCTATGTAACACAACACATTTAGACTCATAGGTCTTGATAGCATACACTTTTAGGAAATTCAAGTCAAAACAACATTTATTACACATACAACACAACATGTCATAGCATGTATAGCAATCAAAAATACTTTTGATATACACTGTAATCCCGGAGAACCGGTTGCGATGGACACTTTCCGTCCCCGTGCCTTTGGGAGATCAAAACCATCACTTAAATTTGAAATTTTTTGTGAGGTTAAGTAAGAAAACTTTAATTATGTAAAGTATCTATCAACGTTTTATAAATACCATTGAAAATCCTTTGAAAACACACACAGCTCCAAGTCCAACTTAAGCTCTTTGCTTCTTTTCTTAGCGTGGTTATTTGTGACCACTTATAGGAGTTTCAAGAGTCATCCAACCCTGATGTGATCAGCATCAATGTTGAACTATCCCTCCACTCCAATTTGTGTTCGGCTTCCCTTGATCGCATGCAAATCAAGTTCCACTTCCACTTCATTTTCAAGCATCAAATAAATCACTCATTTGCAATTTTCTATCTTTTAAATCATTCTAGTCATGATCATAACATCTCCAAGGATAGAACTTCGTCTATCAGTTATTTCCATTCACTTCAATGTTGTTGCCTAGGGAATCTCATTCTCACTAGGTTCTATGTCGGTTTCATACCCTTTTGTGAATCACTATATAGTATATATATACACATATATTTTATCAAAATACAACACACCGTTTCACATTTATATACTGTCGGGGTTTGTTCCCCGGGAGTTTCTCCTACTCCCACACTTGTACTATCACACACACTTGTTAACAAATACACACACTTATCACAATGGTATTCGCATCTTCGTGCGCAATTACCACAATTAACCATGAATGAAGCGTACGTTTACATAACCACACACCAATCATCAAAACAATTTATTTTGTGCTATGCACAACATAAATCACGTACACTTGTACGGTAATAACACTAAGTGGTTTGCGCTCTACCCCCTTAAAAGGGATTACGTCCACGTAATCAATCGCTAAAACATTGGCTTAAAATGTTCTGCCGTCGTGAAGTGTTTTAACTTCCACGCGGTCTATACACATGGATTCTGATTAGAGGATCTTAACCATATTGGCGGTTTAGTTCCTAAACCAAGAATTCTCATTGGAGTTTGTTTAAACTCTTAGTTGGTTTCGATTCTGGCCTGTTAGGCTTTAGGCGTTAATAATTAGCCATCACTCATGTTCACCATGTACATTAACACTTGAATCACTGGCTCACTAGTTTCTGCTTGCGAAACTCTAATAACTGTAGAGCTTAATTGCCCCATTTGTTATTCATACTGTATTGTACATTCCCAATTGTCACCTTCATCTTGGTAACAATGGTTTCTCAACCGACGCGTGGTATCTCTTACCGTTAGCGAATTCGGTGAGTTATAAACTTTCTATCCACTTCCATAACAAATTACTGTGTATACAGCTATGTATTTCACATGATTGACTTGTCCCTTCCCGACTTACTGTCGGTTGAGATTGAGCTACTACCTAGTGGTAGTGCTCTCTTAGCTATTTACAACATTTGGGGTATATTCCATACGATATTTGGCAGTTAGTGCTACTGTAGTCATTACTGTTAATCATATCTCCCATTTGGTTTTGTACAAGTACTTTTTATTGGTGCGGCCTGCATTCCTATGCATCGGCCATGATAAACATTTGCTCCACAATTAACATGTCTCCAATTCCTAGTTTCCCACTCGATCATGTACTGCGCAAGTGCAATACCAAAACACTCAGTCATACAGAGTGCAGAGGCGTAAACTCTTGACAGTAAATCCCTTATGCGATTCGCCATGGAATTCATACATAGTACCTACCACTGGCTTATTGCCAGTCTGTTTACATCGCTTATCTTGCATCTCTACTAATTTAACTCATAACTAGTCTTATCTGTTACATTATCGTTTAACAACACTTATACAACGGTCGCTTGTTGCGCACCGTGCTCTTACTCCCTGTATAACATCAGCTTATATCGTGTTTACCGTCACATTAACTTCCACACATATACTTACATTATTCACATTATGGTTCATCACTCATTTGGGTGACTACTGAATGCTCCTTGAGCATCGATCATTCGAGTCACAAGCCGACATTATTCAGCTCGGTGCTTCACTTTATACACACATGCTACTAAACTAACTGCTCTCTTTCAATAATAATATCATCCATACTTAACATATTTCTTGAACTTGATTGACATAACTACCGCTCCTGCGGTCTCACAATATCGAGAGGTATCCCCACTCTTAATGCAGTGGTTCGTTTACCACTCTATTCACTTATACAACATAAACTTCTACAATCAATCAATTTATATAACACATCTTTCTTATGGCTTATAGCCTTATTTGCCTTGAGCTGGGCTCATTGTAGGCTTTCCACACACATGTACTTCTCTGTACAACATTTCATGATTTGGATATTATATTGGCTCCATGACAAGGTCGTTGCATCACGTTTCCTTTTACGGGATGCCCCTTAGGACTGCCAGTCCGTCTCCTAACAACTTATGTCTAAACTGGGTGTTAGCTTCAACCCTTGTGTTTCTGTCATGCCATTTCGTGCAACACTTGTTGATGCGAACACCCTTCAAGGATTGCTCCTGGGTGTTGCTAAGTTATGCTTTTACATTTAGTTCACACTTATTGATATATTGAGTTAGCCACACCGTTTGCGTTCTTAACTGGCTTATTATCTTCTTCTGTGAAGATCAACATTTCTTGATAGTTTCATCCCGTTCATTGCACATTAATGTGTCCACATTAGGCATTTGCTTGCCATGTACAGGCTGGGTCACCGTTCCAGCTAACATGTTTATCCCTGAGGATCTTTAAGACGTATACGATGTCTTTACATTACGGTTAGTGCACTTCGCACCTCCTGACTCCTAAGCATTTCGTTGTAAAATTTACTAATTCCTTTAGTCTCGTTAACTTAACTGGGTTCCTTAGCTTCAACCATTCATGGTAATCCTTAGTTCTTGTTTGACTTATACTGCTGACCGTAGTACGGAGTCGACTACTTCCCGTGTTCCGGACTCTACTTGTATACATATGTGGGGTACCATACTGATACATTACTACTTACCCAACTAACCCATAAGTAGTCTGTCAGGCCCACAAGCTCCTATCGGAGTGCGGTCGTCCCACATTTCAGTTGGTTCACTCGTAGTGTCCGTCACACGCCTAGGTGAAGTATTCTGTTGTCAACTCCCTTATATTGTCCCGTGACAATATTCATTCTGTGCTTCCCGAACTTAATCGAGGGAAAGTTTATCCATTGTTGAATTCTTATCAACTGCCCTTGGTTTTACTGGTTTGGTTTAGAAGAAGGTTAGAAAGAAGTATTGGTTTGAAAGAAAATATGGTTTTGAAAAGGAAAGAGTTTGAGTAAATCTGAGTTTGAAAGAAAATTTTCATGGTTTCACAACATCTTCTTACCTTAACCAAGTCTAGCTTCTTGCTGACTGGTGCACTTCCAATTACAGAGGTTAGGCTAACAGGCCCTTCCACTGTTATGACGATCACATTTAACCTTATGGTACTTTACCAAGTACTTGTAGTGGTTATAAATTTCCCGAACAGCCCTGTTATAGCAGCACTTGCTATGGCAAGTGCGCCATGCTAACTGGCTATCGGTTTAACACATACCGGTTGTGGTATTGTTTTTATCCGCACTGTCATCAGTGGCCTTGTTGGCCCTTACTGATCTTACTGTCTCGATAATAACTCTCTGGGTAACTTCAACTTCTCACTGTCTTCATATGATAATCATTAACTAGGGTGTTTCCCACTCTGGGAGACCCCTTTTACTTAGTATTGTATCCTCTTTGTAGCCCGTTCCACGTATTTGTCGTGGTTGCTGAGACTTGTCTCTTGTTTGGGCACTACGTTGTAGTTCCCTTGTCGGTTGGTATTCCGTTGGTGTATTATTTATCAACTGTGGTTCCGTAGACACTTGTCTCGGTTTTCAGTAATCCAATTCTTGCCTGTTGCACGGTAGTGCGTTGCAAGCTGGTTATTCTCGACTGCTCGGCATGTCGACCCAGGTTGCCGGAAATTTCATTCTCTTTTATGTAGGATTGTCCATTCTTCACTGTTTAAATGCAGTTGACATTGTTCAGATGGAGACCGTCTCTGGGATTCCCAGTTTTTGGGATCAACCGTATGACAGGTTCTCCGTACTCACAGTGGTACTTAATAACAGCCAGATCAGGTATTCCCGAGTAAGAGAGGACTTCCATCTCTCTGGCGTTCTTTCCCAAGCTATAAAACAGGGGTTGTGGAGGGCGGGATGGATATTGTAGGTTTCCAGTACACACTGGTAATTCCTAACTAGCGTATCTCTCACGCTATCACTCAACCCTTAACCCAAGGTACTAAAATTCTAACTCGGTACTTCCTAAGCTCGGTAATTCAGTCATCAGAGCGATACTTCGCTCTGATACCACTTTTTGTAACACCCCATCCAACATTAACACACTTACAATAAACTGCAGCGGAAAAACAACCTCATCACATTACTTAACTCGTTGGTGTTACACGCCGTTAGCCACCCACGTGGCTAACAAGGCTAATACATACACATTGTACCGGTCTGATGGGCTAAATTTCCGAGCGACTACACATTACTATCCCTTTCCATTAATCACAACAACAACATACACCTTCCAACTATACCGAGTATTTATAACTAATGCCGATAACAATTTCGGTCTTACTACACCTACTGTATATATACAACATAAACGATTACCCATGTACAACGACTACCCCGTCCTACTCTCGAACGGCTTCCAGCTCCTTGTACCTGAAATAGGAAAAGAAGAGAAAGGGTGGCCCCCAAGGGCTCAGCACCTTTGCTGGTATGGTAATCCCGCAGCCCACATGCTACCGGGCCACGCACAACTAATTGTCGTCTTAGCATGCGATTGATTATTTAAATCGTGCATGCAACTGTAAACACACAACACATAACATTTCGCCTCAACGGGCTCAACTAACGGATAATATATCCTTACTTAATAAGTCACTCATGGTATTCATTATCCCTAGAGTGTTTCTCCTCTAATGGAGCTACTTCCTTAATAGACGACACTTACCCTTAAATCAGGTTATCCTTAAACACCTCCTTTCTCAAACTGGGATTCATATCCATGATCCACACACTTCATATCTCACAATATATATCATTCCTCACATACAAAACTTAACAACACTTTGCACGTTTCAACGTGTACATCATAACATCACAATAGATATTGCATCACAACAAAAATACATAACATAACGGGAATGGTTCTCTTAGGAACCGACCCAAACATTGTTAATACACTGGTGAGCCTAGAGAATGTTGACAGTCTCATGATAAGCTCGTTACATAACTCGTTACCGTCTCGTTAAATGAACGGATAACTTAACACAAGTGTCTCGGATATAGTGATCCAAGCACACCGAACAAACATAACATAGTATGCCCCTGTGGCCCGACGTGAGTCAGTAATAGCCTTGGTTAAGCTAAAGGGAAGGTTGGGAACCAAATTGGAAAACAACCATAACATACGGAGAGGATCGAACCTGCTATGACAACGACCCCCATACTCACACGCGTGGCCGGAACAGACCGGACTCCTCACTCCCCCCGTTAGCACTTGTCAGAAGTTCATCATTGAACTTAGTTAAACAATCACAACATTGGGTTAAGTCTTGTTAGACACACACAAGGGAAGGGAGAGTCATACATTCATACACCAACATCACACACAAACATTACATAACTAACTCACGCATAGCCGTGGTTAGAACGTTCCTTAGGTCGGAAACGTTATCACCGGATACCGTTCTCCTACGTTTACCTAATAGTGGTTAACTAGCCCTTCAAGCGCATTCGAGGTTACCGGTATCGGCACGTAAACATACAATAACAATAACGACTGTAAACTCGTTTCATGATTTATCTCATAACGTGGCAAACATACAGAAAAACACATTGGCATACAAGCCGGTGTAATCCGGTAGGACACAGGTTGCAAGAAAACCATACCTTTCACCACGGTCCACTTATTGTGTCCTCCTAGTTTCCTCGAACAAATCCCGTACAACTGGTAACATCACAATTACTTTCATTAACATTGGAGTAACATGCTTGTTTAACGTCTAATGCGCCCATAGTTACCCTGTCATCCCGTTATATTTAATTTTACACTTGTGATCTTAAGTTCACAACTCTCACATCAATCCTAACATTTGTTTACACACTTTAAGACCTTTACATGTCCACCAAACAAGGCCTAAACATCACCTAAAACCATTACCATTCAATTCCCCATGATTAGAAGCCTTTAAAACAGATTTTGCAACACTTTTGACCTGGTCTGGGACTTGGTCCGGACCCAAGGTCCCGGACCACTTGTAGAATGTACTCTCGGCCTTATTTTACCCTTGGTCCGGGTCTTGGTCCTGGACTAAGGACCCGGACCACTTCTAAACTTCACTCTCGGCTCTTTTTAAGGGGTGGTCCGGGTACCTATACAAGGGCTAGGTCCCGGACCATGTTATTAACTTGTCAAAACATCATTTTTCAACCCCTAAACCAACCTTAAACCTTACCTAATCATCCCATAAACTTTCCACATGTTTCCTACATGTTCAACACCTTAAAACGCACTAAACTTTCCTAAATCATCATTAACTGGTTACTCAATTCCTTACAACAATTCCTAGCACTTATAACATTTTTCTTAGATTTCTAAGTGGTATATCATGCCTACTACCTCAACTAACCAAAGTGTTGTCTCACAAACATTACCACCACTCCAAAAGCATTATTTCTCATACACACCTCCTTTGCACAATTGCTTATAATTTCCACAATTTTCACTTAGACCTTCACTGGGCATTTCTTTTCCTTTGTTTACCAAATCTTGAACAACTTAACACTTCACATAACAATTCCTTGGTGTGTTCAAACACCCATTTGAGTTCTAAATCCTCCAAGACAATGCCCATGGCACCTTACACCTAAGAACACCATGATTCACCTTCTTCCACCATCTTAACACTTAACAAGTTCCTTGTACCTTCTAGGTCTTAAATCTCATTTCATCACATAAACTCCTTTGTTTATCAACTAAATTTTGCCATAGCTTCTCTTGTAACTCTCACACCCAAACACTTAGGTTTTCACCTTTAGACAACCAGAACACTTAATCACTTAATACCATTCCTTACACACAAACATATTTTTTCATCCTTTAACCATTCAAGACATTCATCTTTACAAGAAATGCCCTTTACACACAACTAAGCCTTTAACTACACTACATCACAATATAGTGCATAAACTTAAATTGCTTGGCACTTAGGCCCTTAAATAACATCTCTTAGGCCCTTAAACAACATAAACCTTAAACACTGAATTTCCACAATACATAAGCCTTTGACCTGCAATTACACACACCAAGACATATGTTCCTTTACTAGTCTCCTTGAGAACACCTTACTAAGTCATTCACCATTTGCTCTTTAGGTAGTTTAGCAAGCATTATAAGCTCATTTCCCCTAAGGCATTAAACCACATTGAGATAGTTGTTTACCTCTTTTTCCTCATAACTTCTTTCTTGTTTCCTTGTAAAACCGGTGGGATGTTTGGTTGTTTGTCAACTTCTAAACAATGTACACATAATAGAATGAGTATTCAAGCATCATGCTTCATCTCATTGTAAACCCTAGTTACATATATTGTTTTAAGGTATTAAATGATTGTTTTACCTTGGATGGAATGGAGAGCTTGAATGAGTATCAAGAGAGGACTCCACCTAGTCCATGAAAGCTTGGAATGAAGCTAGAACAAGCCAATATAAGAGCACCATTAATGGTGAATTTTCGGACAACAACAAACATGGAGGAAATGTCATTTTTCTTTGAGTTTCCTCACCTTGAAGCAAAGGAGAATGACAAGGCATGAAAATATGAGCTCAAGCTCCTTCAATGGTGAATCTTCATGGCATTCTTGAAGATTTGAAAAGATAGGAATGAAGAGCTTACTCTAACTAAGACAACGGTAGTCTCGGAATTAAATTCAGAGCATGGAATCATAAGTTACAAGTAAAAGGAGATGGGATATGAATGGTTCTGTTGGAGAACGAGATTGAGAAGGGAGGATGAAGATAGGTGACGGTGGGAACCAAGGAGAAAGAAGAGAATGAGGTGAGAGAGTATACTTTGAGGATATTTATGTTAAAAGCAAAAGTAACCTTTTACTTACTTTTCTTTCTTTCTTTTAATTGGCTAGCCAAGTGTGATGACTCACACCCATAAAACCGTGCCCCCCTTACACATTAGAGATATTTATGGTCTTTGTTGACCAAATATTTGACTTATGTTGACTTATAACTTAAACTAGCACTATTTGAGCACTATTCACAAACAAGGCACATATTTGTGAAATTTTTGATTTCCCATTGATATAGACTTCCAAATGTGATACTATATTACACATGTTAATTAAAGAGTAATGATGGACATTTAGCCATTCAAAACTCATTTACAAGACAATTTTTCAAAAACATGCTTTAAGACTCCTTAAAGCACTTTTTGTGTTTTAACTGTGTTTCAAGCTTGGTTTTCTTTGGTAATTGATTTAATATGTTCATTAACATATTTATAAGGTATAGGTATGACCATTAGGTCTTATACAAATTTATCCCAAGATTAGAGCACATTTTTGCTCATATTGACTTTAAGGTATTTTCTTGTGTTTTATTTGGTTTAACTGTCCACCAAGGTTTCCTAAGGACTTATTTAGCCTTATTAAATCATAATTGAAATTATTAAGTCTTGGTAGGCTCTTTGGGTCCTAACCAAGTTCACTCATAGCTTAGAGCATGTTTTTTGCTCAAACTGTATCTTAGCGTTTTATTGCATTTACTATGGTTTAAACTGTTCACTGATGTTTCTAAGGCACTTTTTAGCCTTTATATAACATAGTTTTTATTTAAACCACATATCAAGGTTGGGGTATTTCATTTTCAAAACATATTAGCGTGCGTGCTAAGACGAAACCATCATTTTATTATCTTTTTCAAAGCATTTCAAAAAAAAAAACATATATGATCTGATGTTACTCATGTCGAGTTATAGCTTTTATTTCCTCTCCCTCAATTTGTACGAAGTTCTATTGTGGTGGTCCTTTTCCTTTCTCATTTTTCAGTGGACCAAGCTTGGGCTTAGCCCAGTATTCAGTCAAACCCAGCAGCCCAAAATCCAAGCCCATCCTATCCAAAAACCCACACCCACAATAAAGCCCAACCAACCTTCGACCCGAAGTGCAGAAGAACATATAGCGGCCTGTTTTTTTATTTGGTCTCTCGGTCCTGATCTTTCCAACAGAGAACCCTACTGTTCTCCCCTTCCCCAGAGGATCAGCCGCTTCACTCTCATCTTTTTCCCACACCATCGACCAGAGCCGATTTTGGATGGTCACTGCTGCTCCATGATTTCCCCCTTTCTCTCTTCGATTCGAAGCTAATACTCAAGTCTCCCCATCCTCCGTTGACATGTCTGATTCGATTCCCCTTGCATCTCCTCCATTCCCTTTTTGAAGATAGCCCTCCTCTAAATTTCGTTTGATATTTAGCTCCTTTCCGGCCTTGGGAGTTAGCGTTGGTGAAGTTTGAACAGCCTAGCCCTACTGACGATCACCGCGTATGCTGCTGTGTTCGTTTGGCCTGTAATGAAGAGGAGTGTCTCACTCCACTTTGTTTGCGGTTATTTCTCCTTGAATACTACCATACCTTATGATATTATGTTCATGTGGTTTGGTCTCTGAGTCATATCGATACTGAGTTACTACTACACCTTTGCCTGGCTATTTTGAGTTTGTGTTGCATCCTAGTCTAATTCGAACAAATGCGAGTTGCCTCTGTGTAATTCGAGTCTTGTTCTTTTATTTGCTTTGGAAAATCATCAGACTCCCATGGTTGGTTGTGTTTTGAGCTCGAGTTTACCGTGTTCCATTTCGATACGTTGGCTTAATTTGACTTCCGCCTGAAATGTCGGTTCGAAATCTTAACCATTGTTCTCAGCGGACTTGAGGGGCAATTGACATCGATTTGGGTCTATCGCCAATTTCATGAATTGTGTTCGTTTAAGAAATAAAGGAGACCCCTGAGACTTTGTGCAGTATTGTGTTGATTTTGATGATTTCAGTTTTGGGAAATTTAACTTGATCTGCCTTATCAAGCCTCTAAAAAATCCTTCACTGATTCTCTGTTACTGCCTTGCGTTTTGGCTTTGCGACCTGGAAATTGGTCTCATCTCCGGCTAAATTAATCATCCTCTGGTGTTTTGATCTATGATTTCGGAAATCATTTTCGCGTTCGACCCTTTTGCGTGCCTGTATGCCTGACTTGGGCTGTAGTTGTATTTCTAGCCGGTATTCGTCTCTTGTGCTGTCCGTAATTGGGCTTGCTTCCTATCGGTTGAGGTATTTTCAAGTTGGAGCAGGGAATAGCTGGTTTGACTAATTTTGGGGATTTCGTGGTTTGCGGGTTGACCACCCATGCTCGTTTACAGATTTGTTGTATTCGAAGGGTTTGGTATGGTTTGACTCGTTTCATTATTTTGGTATGCTATGGGCCCCTAGCCTTTTCCGGCCTTTTGGTGAATTGGGGGCCACACTTGGATCATCTTCTCCTCTGGCAGCATACTTGTTGCGCAATTGCACATGAAGTTTTGTTTGTCCTTGCGTTATTTTGACTCTTATCTGTTCGTGACATCTCTTTTTTTATATTTTGACTGAGGTAATGTTGGACTTTTGTTGCGCTTGCTGACTGGTGCCACATTGGATGTTACGAGTTGACTGTGCTGGGAACTTTGAGCCTGGAACCTCTCATGGGTTGGAAATACTTTTGTCCACTAGATCGTTACTAGCTTGGCACCTTGCGCATTTCATGCCGTTATCTTGATCTTTTCCGTGCTAATCATCCTTTGGTTTCATATTTGGCTGAGGTACATATGTTTTGTTATGTGGGCTGAAGTTGACTAAGGCTGCACTTGCTCGACATGGAGGTAGAGGTTGACATTGGAGTCATACGAGTTGATTTTGCTGATGCGTTTTGGGCTTAGAACTTTCTCATTGGGTTTGGAAATTCTAATCTCTTCTTTCTCTAATTAATTGCTCCTTGCGCATAGATATTTGGTTGGAAATCCAGTTTGAAACTAGCACATGATTTGTCCCTTTTTGCGCTTAGATAAGAACATAGAATCGAGTGATAGTTGCCCTATGCTATAATTGTACATAAATCACTCATTGGCTGGATGTTCCTCATTAATTTTTTCATCTTCGAGGGAAATGATATAACCCTTCTAGGTATGATCCCACATGACTTACAACTTCACCTCTTTGATACTACACTTTGGTTTGAGTCTAATCTAGGATGACGAATTAATTTGAGTAGCAACCCCAATACTTGATTTATTTTACAATCCGTAGCATTCGTTGGCAGCTTGAAGCTTTTTTCTGTGTTCTCGGTTTGGGTGTGGGAGATGATTAGATTGCCCCCTTTCTTCCCATTGAGAGGGGCCGTATGATCCCATTGCACACACCCCAACCCTCTTATATTTCATTACTAACTACTCTCGTATATCTTTGTCTTTGTTTCTTTGACATGTACATAATGCTCGTGGAACGGAAATTGCTATAAAGACTAAAAATGTGACTTGGGTTTGGACACCGGGGTCTCCACTTCAAACTTTACTGTAACGGTGCTGGTCCTTTCTTGCTGTCCCTTCAGCTCGAGTTGAGCGGCGTCGGGACACGTGTAACGGTTGGTGCACTTCTTGCTGATCCTTTCAGCTCGAGTGAGGCGGCGTCGATGCGACCCCCCATAGCAGCTTGTTTTTTTATTCAAAACTTTAATTCTTATCATGAATTGTAACTTGTCTATTAATTGTGCTGCCTAATATAGTTTTGGGTTTTATAATTTTGTACACTGTATGATTGTTGTTCTTCCGACTATCTGTTGTACATATTCTTGACTGCTTGCCTTTACATGTTCGATTCAATAATGCATTGGCCGTCTTCATTTATTTGTAAACTTTGTATTATAAATTGATAGATCGGTTAGCACAGGTGGCCATAGAATAGCTTTTAGGTTTGCCCACTTATTTCTGGACGCTTCGAGTCCAGTTTAGAAAAGCTTCTAGGTTCGGGGAAGTTCCTCACTCAAACGGGCCGTAGAGTTTGGTCAGTGTGGAACTCCCTTCCTTCATAAAATTTTCCAAACAATCCGTAATTGTCAGAATAAAATTTACAATCAATCAACCATCAAATTCTAAATCAATTCAAAGATCCAATGAGTCAAATTGCACTACAAAATCAATCTCTCACACTCTCTCATCAAACACACTACAGAATCAATCTCTCGCACTCTCTCATCAAACACACTACAGAATCAATCTCTCACACTCTCTCATCAAACACACTACAGAATCAATCTCTCTCATACTCATCAAACACTCTTTCAAAACAATCCATCTCACACTCACTCATCAAACATTCTTCATACACAATTCAAAACTCATTCCAATTCATTGTCAATACCAACTTCAAATCATCCAGCTGAGGCCCAATTTGAAGCCTAACTCGGCCCAATTTTCAAATCTTAAATTGGACCCTAATCACAAGGCCCATTCTTGCCCAAATCTCTATCCCATGTCTGGTCCAAACATCAAGCCCAACCAAGGCCCAATCCGGCCCATTTTACAAAGCCCAAATCTGGCCCATTTTTCAAAATCAAATTCGGCCATTCTTCAAGGGCCAATCTGACTCATTTTCTAAAGCCCAATGCAATTCAATCCAATTCATTTCAATTCAAACCTGATTCAATTCGAACCCGATTCAATTCAACCCAATTCGTTTCAATTCAACCCGATCCAATTCAATTTCATTTCAGTCCCAAGTAATTCCAAACAGACTCGAAGGTCTCAACAGCTCAACAGACTCGAACGTCTCAACAGCTCAACAGACTCGAAGGTCTCAACAGCTCAACAGACTCGAACGTCTCAACAGCTCAACAGACTCGAAGGTCTCAACAGCTCAACAGACTCGAACGTCTCAACAGCTCAACAGACTCGAAGGTCTCAACAGCTCAACAGACTCGAACGTCTCAACAGCTCAACAGACTCGAAGGTCTCAACAGCTCAACAGACTCGAACGTCTCAACAGCTCAACAGACTCGAAGGTCTCAACAGCTCAACAGACTCGAACGTCTCAACAACTCAACAGACTCGAAGGTCTCAACAGCTCAATAGACTCGAAGGTCTCAGCAGCTCGACATACCTGAATGTCTCAACAGTTCTATAGATTTGAACATCTCAGTAGACTCATCAAACTCAAACACTTCAAAAAAACCCCAGCTCCTCAAAAACCCGAACCTCCCAAAGTTGATAATCCTTTCAAGCCTCGAACGCCTCATAGACCCGAGCGTCTCACAAGCCTTGATCTCCCATACCCCCACCTACATGAACATCCCAAATGTCTCAGAGACCCGAGCGTCTCACAGACTAACCTCTCAAGTACCTCTCAAACATCTCAAAAACCTTCAAAACCCCAAAAACCTGAACTACGTAAGGTCTGATCTCAACAGGGTGTTGAGTACGTAGGCAGCCCATCTAGGGTGCGACCCCATTCCAAATAAAAAACCCTTTTCCCCCTCTAAGGTGGCTTTCATATCTCTCAAAAACACTCAAACCTTCTTTGGCTCCCCCAAACTTCGAACCATCAGACTCCAAGTCTTGCCTTTTCACTCGACCTCAGACTCTTCCCAAATCTTCATTCTATACTCACTTGAGTTCACAAACTCCCATTAGCGCTAGCTTGGCAGAAAAGCTCGTCTTATCCACTCGTTTTCTCTCCTTCCATCCTAATCCTATCCTTGGCTTTGAAATGAATCTCTCTAAAAAGGCTTTGAAAGAAGGCAATCCCGACAATTGGAGACCGAGGTTTCCTCGGGCACCAATCCGAAGTCGTGGTCATTGCCACTTCTAAGGGGTGTAACCCAGTGCGAACTTACAACGGAATCTCTGCAAATGACCAGATAAGTCCTATCCACAGGCAGCAAATTCAGAGTCAACCAAACGGTTCTTAGAACCCTCCTTCCTTCCTTCCTAGTAGCTTAGGTCAAACTAGGTGGCGACTCTAGTCAATTTTCGCCCTTAGGGCATAAGTCCGCGTGGAGCCCATCGAGAGCGGTGTAGTGCTCACTAGCATTCCCCTAATACTTTCTGGGAAAGACGGACGATAGAGTAGGTATTTGAGGGTTGCCATGAGTAACGGGTTTTCACCCTCCACAGAATGGCAATTTCTAGGATCTAGGCTTTAGTCAGACCATATTTAGAAGAGACCCCTCATACCGAAAAATCACCCTCCACACCACCAAAACAACAGGGCTGCATTTTTTGTCTCAAAATCACAAACGTCCAAACCACCATATGTCTTTGGTCTCGTGAGAGCACTCACTTCATCAATGCCAAGCCTTTCCCCGAACCATGACTCCACGGGAACTTCATTTGAATGGAGTTGGTTAGACCTGACAAAAAAGGAACAAAAACAAATATATGACCTCAAACACGACACGACATTAGCAGCGGGAACAGAAACTAGTCTCACCTTTTGATCTTTACGCCAAATTAGTGGCAAAGGAGAATTGCATCGGAATTTTTCACCGGCTCAGGGCTAAATGGACATAAGGAATGTCACTCATTTGAAGAAGATGGTGAATCTAAGCATGATGGAGTAAGCGATTTTGGTGGATGGATACAAACATGATCCCGAAGTCTTGATGATTCGTGGTCGTAACAAACGAATAGGACTGCTATGTGTTAGGGTGGCCGTTTAAGGCAGATTATTTAGTTAGCTTATTTTTCTGATGATTCATATGTTGTGCCGTGTGGAGATTAACTCTTCATAGCTAGGAATTTTCCTATGCTGAAAAGACCGCTTACGGTCGAAACTTGCTACCTTTGTAGCCCCCGATCAAAAAAAAAATATGAAACTAACTTTGTGTCATGTTTAGTATATACATGATTTATTAACGCGTTGTGTACCGTTTCTAATTATATATATATCATGTATACCTGAAATGCCTATAAATAAATCAAATTAATAAAACCCATATATCGGTTATTTAAGAAAGCACTTCATCCATTTCAAACTCTATTATTTTAATAGTTAACTTTAGCATGTAATCATGATGCTAGTTGTATTTTAATGAAGGTACAAATTTTTGAAAAAAGACAACATAAAGGTCGATTAGAATATTGGGGTCTCTTTATTACACGGATAGAAAAAGAAATTGGTATTGAATTAGTATTTTATCATCCATTTGTGAGATCTTATTAAATGTGCTGGTGAATTTTCACATACAAAGTCTATATTATTTTTCTAAAAGAACATACTAAATCTATATGTGTTTTGGTATTTCAGTTAACTTCGTGTTACTTATATGTTTCATTACTTCATGTTCACATGTAATTGTGTACACACAAATAAACTTTGTATATTCATATTGTTTACAGGTTTTTGAATTTCGTTTTCGTATATAGAATTCCATATACAAAAACATTTTCATGTTGTATACTGTGTATCTTCATGTAAATTTCATGTCGTGTATCTTACCATCATGTACACGATAAAAATATACGATTAGTCAGGCCTAGAGTTTATTTTCTAAACCACTTTCTCGGCATAAACAAACTCATATAGTAAGCTGGGATGCTATCCAGGACAAACGGATGAGCACAATCCTACATGCTCGTGATAACGACGATGCTTTCCAAGGACATAGTCTCTTTTCAATTTTACAGGCAACCACGTATCCATTTCGTGGGGGTTTGCACCTGGTGGTAGGCCAAGGTACGTACTGGGTAGCTCTTCTACCTGGCACCCAAGTGTGTTTTGGATCCGCACCTTATCACCATCAACGAGAGTCACCCAATGGGCTAATGACTTTCTTTAGTTAATCTCCGAACCCGACATGTCAGAGAAGAGAGTGACAATCCATCTTATCATTTGGAGTTCCCCTTCTTCTACTAAAGTAAAGATGATTGTATCATCCACAAACTTCATATGTGATACTCTTACTTCATTGTTGCCCACAACAATTCCTTTCGGTCCACAAGCAGAATAGAATAATCAAGGATCCAATTCAGCACTTTAGCTACTAATATGAATAACAACAGCGTAAGGGGGACTCCTTGTCTGAGCCCCTTCTTGGCTTGAAGGTCCGAGTAGGCGACCCATTTACCAGCTAGCATTGCAATTCTAGGTGTAATGCAAATGCTAATCCAGTCTCTCCAAACGACCGGGATATGATATTCTTCATCATTTTCGTTACAAACTTCCAGCTTACGCAATCGTAGGCTTTACGAAAGTCAGGCTTAAAAAATACTCTTTTGCGCCTACAATTTTTCATCCAACTAATAATTTCATTAGCAATCAAGGGGCCTTCCAAAATGTGCCTACCCCTTATGAACACAGTTTGTGTCTCTCCAAACAAGCAAACTAATAATCCAACTCAGTCCCATGGCCTTGCGGTATTCCTCTATCCTAGTTGCATTTGGTATTTTGGGAATCAATGTTACACATGTAGTAAGATCTCCCCCGACATTCTATTCTCCCGTAATAACATGAGTTTTTGTAGAAAATCCTCTCCAATAACACACCACATTCTCTTGATTATATTGAGGTTAAAACCATCGCATCCCGGAGCTTTACTAACATGACAACTCCATACAACATCTTTGATTTTGATACCTGTACGTAATGCGGTGAGCATTGCTTGTTCTTCCACTAATAATCTCAGCCTACCTTTACTCATCGGAAAGATCCTGATGCAAAATTCACATTATATAGCTCACGAAAACACTTTCTCACTTCCTTTCGCTTCATTGCGGGACTAAAAGACAACCTCCCATCTATTATTAGTGCTGATATTTTATTTGAAATACGATTGAAGCTTTCCTGTGAAAATACTGGATATTAAGGTCACTTTCTATGACCTTTTTTTCATGAGACATTTTTCCCCAATACCTTTCTTCTCTGCTTAATGTGTTCCCATTTCAGCCTTTAATAGAGTCCTTTCAATACTTCTCTCTTCATTTGGCTTAAGAGACTCATCAAGTCCAGTTCTTTCCATCTCCTTTGTTTGATTTTCAAGTCTCGCACTGATCTCCCCAAATGTTCCGGTTCCACTTCCTTAGGACCTCCTTCCTTACTTTCAATTTACAGTATGCCCGGCTCCCCTGTTAACTATTCCACTCATTGAAAAAGGTAGTGAAACTGTCATCCTCGAACCAAGCATTCAATGTTCTAAAAAAGTGTGCCTCCCAATCCTCTTTATGTAATTGTAACCACATAAACCTATGGTCGCTTATTCTCGAGGTCATCCTCGAGTACCATTTGCGGGAACTGAGAACCACTCCACCATATAGATGGCCCTATCATTCTACTCCAATAACCTCTACTCTTCCATGTAAGTTTACATCCTGGCAGGTTTACTTCCGTCATTTCCATTTCCTAAATCCATGTTCAAGATCTCTCATCGATGAACTCAAAAGCGAACTATTCCCACCTTTTCACTCATGACTCTTCGAACTTCATTACAATCACCAACTGATATAATGGGTATTCTTATTGCTTCTGTAAGACCACACAAATCCCGATACAATCTTTTTCTTTCCACCGGATTAGTTGGCCATATACAAAGACGATGAACACTTGGAACTACTGGGGCTTAATGATTACATCCAGTACAATCCATCTTGCGATTTTCGTCAATTCTTTAGATAATGTAATTTAGGGACCATGCTACTATCAGACCACCTGAATGTCTTCGGTGAATGTTTCAGCCCATCCAGTTCGTTGGCTGCAAGCCACAAATTATGGCGCTCGTTACAAAGTTTTGTTTTATGTGTGTCATGAGACCTACCATCACCGATTTTGTTTTCTGAATTTCTTTTTCGACCAATGCCACTTTTCTGCCCTTTTGTGCCTACGCTATTAACGTGCTCATCTTGTTGTGGTTGCTTTGGCTTCCCACCACGTCTCATGAGCAATCAATATTAGCACGTGACTTACTAGGCATGCATATATTATGTGGAGGCGCAGTCCATATTTAAAAAACTTCCTTGCTTCAGTGGATGGCCTAAAATTCAAATGTTTAAACTTTTTACTCCGACGTGGTTTGGTTGGAGATCTGTGAATCAATTGCTTCTAGTCCGGTGACCTCCTTGACGAGCTAGCGTCCATAGGGGTATACCTCCCCTTATTTAGGCTATTATGTAATCTGATGCATATCACCTGGGAGTCCTCCCCTCTTAGGAACCTGGTGTGTTTCAGAGAAGATATTTTCCTGATCGTAATTTTGCTCGATATAGCCAGTGGCATCTGAAAGGTTACCCATCATGTGTGCATTGGAAACTGAGGAACATCTGATCTATGAGGCTTATGTGTAGGACTACCCATGGTAGGTAAACCGCCTAATTCAGTTAACCGCTTTTGGCTAACCGAGTCTTCGGTTTTCTAAAATTCAATTTCAGTTACCATTCCATTTAAATCGGTTGACCGGATTTAGTTAACCGTTTAATTCGGTTTCTAAAATCGAATTTCACTACCATTCCATTTAGATCGGTTAGCCTTTAGTTCAGGTTTATCGGCTAACATTGTAGCCGTATATTTTTTATTTTGATGAGACCCTTACATTAATATTATAGTACAACATTGATCATTCACAAATCATGAAGGACAAATTAAACACTTGTGTCAAAAAATAAAATAATATATATTCCCTATAGCTAATATTAATTATTATATAAGGTAAACATTAAATTTAACGTTTTTCATGTTATATAATCGGTTAACTGTTCTGGAAAATTCAATACTGTTACTGAAACCGAAACCGGCCAATTCACACGGTTCGGTTAAACCATACCGCAAGAACCGGTACGGTTAACCTGAAAACAGGTTCGGTTCACTTCGATTTTGGTCGGATACCACGGTTTCAGAATTTTTTCGGCAGCCCTAGTTATGTGTGCATCCTCCAAATGGGTCGTAACTACTAACGTTAAAGGAGGTGGTTCCCAATGAACTAGGCCACACAAACAGTGGTGGGGGTATTAGGGCATCCACAATGGTGTGGATTCCACCCATAATGTTAAAAAAGAAAAAGGAAAATAATTGAGGTGGAGGAGAGAAGATGTGTGAGAGGGGTTCTTACTAGGACACTTTTTTTAGAGAACCTAGGTAAACAAGAGAGAGATTGTGAGAGGAGATAATAAAAGAATATTTGTTGATGGGTGGAATCCACTTTTGTTATTGTGGATGTCATTAGTGACGGATAGCATTAATATCGTTGCATTGATTGGGTTTTCATAACATGCTCACGCCAAATTGCGGTTTTTTTTTTCTTCCAAAAAGTTCCATGTCAGCTATGACGTTCCAGTTTCCCACGTAGTCCTTTCTCCATTTCTCGGTACCCTCTAGATAACACTACCGTGATATGGTTGTCTTCTCATCATTTATCACCCACACCGCAAGATTCAACCGTAGTGGTGTACTAATGACATGTTCCATATAAATCTCAGGAAATTTCCGTAGGTAAATCAAAAGAAAAAATACGAAAGAACTTGGTCGTTGTTAGCGCGTTTTTTTCCTTACAATTACTGACGGAATATGTCTGTAGGTAATAATATAACAACCTTACCGACGGAACACCGACGACCAGTGGCGGACCGGAAGGGGGGTGCATGTGGGGTCACTGACATGAACTTTGAAAAGATAATTATAGTAGTTATAATATAGTTTTTTTTTATAAAATATAGATATTTTATGTGTTAGTGACCCCATAAATTTCATGAAAATTTTACTATAGAAAATTTATTTGTCAGTGACCCTGTGACTTTCAATCTTGGTCCGCCCCTGCGACGACCAGGAGGAGATAGAACGCTGTGTTGATCAACAATTATACCGATGTCTTCACTCTAAAATGCACTCGCCCGATTCTTTCATTCTCAATCCTCTTGTTTGTACCCGTTGGAGTTTTCGACCGCCGCAGAGTCTGGAGCGACATTGAAGCTCTGAAGATTTTGCACACCAGAGAGGGGATGGGCTGAATCTATTCTCCTCTCCTTTCTCTGACATTGAAGCCTTGAAGATTTTGCACACCAAGTCGAAGCTATCTCCTCCCCCGTCAATTTCAGTGGGTAGCTGTCGCCCAACTCAAGATAAAAGCCCCAATTTCTACTTCATTCCAAAATTCAGGTACTCGCTTACTCTCTGCGTTTTCTAAACTGTATTATCATCTTATGGAAATGTAAACTAATTTTTTAGGATTAAAATGTGTAATTGAGTAAAAAAAAGTGCTGAACTTCTTCACAGCGTCGTCCGAATACAAAAACCTAGAATTTGGGGGGCTTTAGTTAATTTAGTACTATAATATTTTCAAACAGTTTTTTTTCCAATATCTCTGTATTGCACAGTAATTTTGCAAACATAACAAGACGTGAAGTTCATGGCTATATTTGGCAATCAATTTTTTGGCACATGTGAGGTTGCATCATTTACCCAGTTAGCAATTCGTATTGACGTTTTGCTACCTAAAGCTAATTATATTGTTGGTATGAAAAGATCATCATCATATCGTCCCAGCACAGAGAGAAAAGACTAGTAACTCTTTGATAAACTGATCAAAAATGGGCCTTCTTTTGACAATTAAAAGTGATAATTACACTACTATAAAAAGGTATAGATAAGGACACTTTGATAACCACATTTTATAAAGTGTAGTTAGAATTTGAAATAGCTACACTATATAGTTACACTTTAATCTGTTGAAGCTTATCATTAAAGATGATGAAAATTAGTTATACTAATTTACTACACTTTAAAGTGTAGGAATAAAAGGTAAAAACAAACCCGGTTGATAGTAAGGTTCAGTTAAAAAAAACATAGTTCCATATATTGCCATAATGGCAAATAGTTTAGTTAAAAAACGTAAGCCCACTTCAATTGGGCTGCTCGCGTCTGAGATGCACCGAAAGAGAACAAAACAACCCTCTTTTCTTATCAAAAGAAAAAAAACTACCGCGGCTCTTTTCTCACTGGCTACTGAAAATCCAAAATCTCACCTCTCCACTTTCTCAGCCACGCTTCAATTCCTACCCTGTAACAAGGGTTTCCACAGATCTGGACACCGCACGTTAGATTTCGACAGCCACTGCACGAGATTTCACCGGCAAGTGTGCTCATCTTCTCATGTAAGTCATTCTATCTCTCTCCTCTGAACTTCTAAGCTGATAAAGTACTACTGCTGCTAGCTTCTGTTGTGGTTTCGCTGAGGTTTCTAGTATCGATAATTGGAAGTTGAGGTGGTGGTGCTTCTAGTTTGAAAGTGGTCCGCCCCATGGTAGTGATGGATGGTCTTCTACTCCAGCGAGTTGGTCTTCTACCCTAATGTTGTTGTTACTGACTAAAAAAGAAGAAATCTTCATTTATGATGACTTCTCCAATTCCGTTACTGACGATGATCTCTCTCTCTCTCAGTTTGTGCATTTTACCCGTCAGTCAAGCAGTAAATTAGTAATCCTCTAGGTTCTACTAGTGTGATATATAAATCGGTTGCAGAGAATTCATCGATTCATTTGAATAATTTTATACTACAATTAAAGGATTGCATTAGTTCGGTTGGATCCACCACTTATCGTGATCTCACTATGTGGGCGACATAAGTGAATGAATGATTAGCAATAAGTTTTGTTTCCCATTCCCATATTGCATAATTTTATATTAATTGCTCGTTTCACCTATACATCATGCTATTACTTTTGTCAGGTGGGCAACTGGCAAACATGTCATGCATTCATCACTAATTTATTACTATTTTATTAACCGGTTCTTGTATTAACAATCAAATACTAGACAACTGATTGTAGAAGATTTTTATCTTATTCTTTATATCATAAGATGATACCATGGTTTACATCATTTGCTTAACTGACTAAAATTTATTTTTTTGCTAAATTGAAGAATATGGTAAGTAGGTCTAATTATATGTGATTTCTTACTGGAACCATTGCATTTCTATAAGGGAATTTACAGCAGCATGATCACAGTACACATTTTGGCGTTTTTGAAAGATTATTAATTACATGTGCTTCTGAAGCTGGACTAAGGATCTTTTCATTTCCTTTGCTGTATGGTGCCTATCATGCAAACAACAGGCCAGTGTGATCGATAATTACGTGGACTGCATTCGTGGAGGTATGCTAATCCCTTTGATGTACCTTGAGCGATTAGGAGTTGTGTTGACCATGTAGGTTTGTTGTTGACTGCCCTGTTTTACCTGTCATTGATTACACTTTTTGTTTCACCGTTGATGAAAACTCATTTGTAACACACTTTACTCATCTCACAGAGACAAAGTAACCCTCTTTTATGAATATATTGCTATGAATGCTATGTGCATTCAGTATCATTATAGTTTCTCACCAGGAAAGACTTAAGATAGAGACCAACAAAGTTTTACTTTCATGCTGCATATACGTTGTTATCATAGTAATTGCTAACATTGTACTACGGTTCAACCACCGTTAGATGATCTACGTACTCTACTGTAAAGTTTATGTTTTCCCTTCAACGTTTATATTCATAAAATTCTTCAACGCAATAAACCCCCCCCCCCCCCAAAAAAAAAAAAATTATAGTTCTATATCACAAAATTGTGTGCATTTTGAAGTTAGTTGTTAGCTGTTGCTTGCTTTATCACATGTTTTTATTATGTACTTGTAATATTCCGTTCTCATACAAAACATTTAATTATAAATATCTATCTGTTTTTTTTTGTTTATATTCAGTGCTTATCAAAGATATATGAAATTTTTACTTGCACCTTCTCCTTAAGGATCGCTAGGACTTGTTTCTGCAATCAAATTGTGCTGCTCTTTTAAGAGTTATTTTCACCAAAGGTATGTATGCAATTTTTAACTTTATATTTCTCATGTCTTAAGTTGTCTTCTATTGTTGTCCTTGTTTACTTGTGTGCTTTCATTGTTAATTTCTTCTTGTGCACTCTTGTCTTCATGTATTCTTAAAATGCTTATTGCTTGTTAACTTTTTCTTCTTAGTTTAGAAAATAGAACTTATGGTTGAACAAAAAATAAAATTTAACGATCCAATATGCTATTGTGTATGTTGCTCATCCTAATTACATGGGCATTGATACATATAGATAGACAAAAAATGTATCGGAGATGAGCGAATACTGATTGTTTTTAGCATTGTTTGTTATGTGTAGTTTAGCTTTCGTTATTCCTTGATTAGATAATCAAGGGCAACATTACTTATAAGTTTTTTTTTAAAATTTTTTAAGCTTGTATTACTTATAAAAAATAAAATCTCTGTACTATTATTTATAGAGGTAAAAGCAAATTTGGATTATGGATAATAGTTGGATACAACAACTGGCGGGTTCCCCAACATACTTAGAAGGTGTTTAACAAGTTCATTGAATTTGCTAAAGCTGGAAGTAGGGATGGTCACATTTTGTGCCCTTGCTCAAAGTGCAAACTGGGGAGGAATAAATGGTTTCCTGTGGATGAAGTTCATCATCACCTACTGTTCAAAGGATTTTTCAAGAGTGATACGAAATGGATTTTTCATGGTCCAAGAGTCTACTCGAAAATATTTCTAGTGATAGAGTGGATACTGATGATGTAGTTAACGAGGGGGTGTTTGAGACAGTAGGCCAAGATGACATGGCAGGAATGTTGATAGATGCTTTTGGGGTAAAAAAAATCTTGCACATCCGAACCATTTACAAGTGAGCAGTTGGATTATTCTCCCGAAAGGTTAACAGATGATGAAACAAATGAGATTGCTGATATTCTAGGTGATCATTCTGACACTCCTAATTGCTTTGACAGTCCAGAGAATGAGGCTAAGTATACAAAGCTATTAGGAGCTGCTAATGAAGAGCTGCTAATGAAGAGCTTTATCCTGGTTGCACCAGTTTCTCCAAACTGTCTTTTCTATTAAGAATATTTCATTTAAAATGCATGTTCAAATGGCCTGCTAGATCTGTCACTCAATTATTTGAGCATGGACAAATATTTGGCCTGCTAATTAGGCATCTGGTGAGTCACATGGACAAACATTTGGTCTGATAAAAAGAATTTTGTTTGTTGCATGGATAAGAGATTTATTTGAAGGGATGAAAGTCTTCTATTTTTTAACCAATTATTATCACTTTTGTATGTAACCTTTGAGGTGGTTTTTTTTTTAAATGTTAAAAACATTAATGTGATCCACGATTAAATAGTAGTGATATTAATATTTCATAATTAATTTTCTCCCATGATATATAAAGAGATTTAAAAAATTAATGTTCTGTTTTTTTAGAAACTTCAAGATTTGGACAGCTAGGTTGTTTAAAAGCATTTAGATTTCATTTCACATGAAATCTAGCATTTCGTTGACGACAAATGCAAAAACAAAATCCATCATCCTTTTAAGTTTGTTTATCCTCTGTGTACGTTCTGTACCAATATTACTGATAAGAGAATTAAGGAAGTTATATGGTTCTTGATGTTTTGGTACTCTATGTAGTAGAATAGTACAGGTAGTTTAGAAGCCTTCTCTTATCCTTGCTATATTGAAGTCACTTCATTATTTTTTCTTTTCTTTTGGTTTCACGACTTTCTGATATTGTTCAAGGATTTCAGTCTCTAGACCTCTTAAATCTGGATAAAAAATTCTTTTCTTTTGGTGATTGAGATCTGATTTGCTGTAGCTTATAGTACCGGCACTGTGGGGTAAGAAATGTCTCGTTCTCCTTTGATTTATTCTGAAATGCAAAATGCTAGCTGTTTTCTTTTTTTGTGTAATAATTTGAGAACTTGTTAGTTCAGTGTAAATTAAAATCACTGTAAGAGGATGATTACGGAGGATGATTACGGTCATAGTCGGTCTTATGGTTGCTTTGGTATTTGTTCTGCTAGTTTTAGGACTCTGATGATGTACTTTTCACTGTGAAACCTCAAGGGTACAGACAGAAGAATGGTTGCTAATGTGACAACAAGTTCAAGAAATAGAGATTTCAATTGCTTGTAACATCTTGAAGAACCAACACGTTACTGTTGAGCATCATGGATTCTGGTGAATTAAAATCAGTGGTGGATCCTCAAAACAATATTTCAGGTAATATCAGTTGGTAAAAGTTGATAAAAAATAATGTACATGTATCCGAGTATTAAAGTACAGTTTTGTAATTGTGTCTGAACAGTTTTTGATGCATGGTTGTACTCTTATAACTTATTTTTTTATTTTTCTATGAAACAGATTCTTATCCTATAGTATCTTACCAACCAGACAAAGGAAAACAACCTGTTACAATAGAAGAAGAGAAAACAGAATACTCTGAAAGTTCTACATCAGAGTTACTGGGGGTAATTTGTAGAAGTGAGGAAGAAGCGTATGATCTATACAACAGTTATGCATTCCGAAAATGCTTTGGCACAAGAAAGGAGTCACAAAAAATATTACCCGGATGGTACTGTCCAGAAAAAGATCTTTTGTTGTTCTTGTGCTGGAAAGAAGGATTTAAAAAAGTTGGACTCAAGAACATATTCAAGACCAGATTTTAGGACTGGGTGTAAGGCCAAGATTTTGTTTAAGGTTGACAAACTTGGGAATTGGGAAGCTACAACTCATGATATGATTCACAATCATCCTTTTTGTGATGAAAGTCAAGTACATTTGCTTCGATCACACCGGAAGGTGAATGAAGATCAATTACAATTTTTGACTCAAATGAAAGAAAGTGGTGTATCTGTTGCACAAACAATCAGATTTCTGGCTGCTGAATCAGGTGGAACATCACAAGTGGGGTTTGTGAAAAAGGATGTATATAATGCATTATCTGTTGAAAGGAAAGAGTATTTTGATGGTACAGATTCACACAGTCTTGTACAGATTTTCAAGAGAAGAGAACAAAATGAGAGAGATTTCTACTATGACTTTAGTATTGATGTTGATGGCAGATTATGCAGATTCTTTTGGCGCGATGGAAGAATGAAGAATGACTATCTATTATTTGGTGATTTAGTGGTGCATAATACAACATACCGCACTAACAAGTACAATATGATATGTGCACCCTTCGTCGGAATGAACAACCATTGCCAAAACGTGATGTTTGGATGTGGATTTCTATTGAACGAGCAGCTTGAATCATTCAATTGGTTATTTGAAACTTTCTTGAAGTCAATGGATGGTGTTTTCCCACAGACTATAATGACAGACCAATGTGCTTCTATGGCTTCTGCGATTGATAAAGTTTTCCCAACATCTCAACATAGATTGTGCATATGGCATTTGATGGAGAATTCAAAAAAACACCTACCACATTTGTATCACAAGAAGAAAGGATTTTCTGAACAGTTTCAAAATATTCTTAAATATTGCGAAACTGAAGCTGAATTCAATCATCTATGGGGGAGGTGGGGGAGGTGAGAATATGCATACGTATATGACCTTTGTAACTTAAAAGCTAATATATTTCATTCTGTTTGTATATTTTTTAAATTCTGATAGCAGATGATAGTCTAGTTGTACATCTATACTATACGACATGTTCAGTAACGTTTCCTGACCTATACATATTTACATCAAAACATGTACCATTATTTTTTGATATCAGAAACTTAGAAAACAAACTTGTAATAAAATAAAGTGTTTTGTTCTTTATTGCAGGTTTGTCAAACAGTATGATTGTGAAGACAATGTATGGTTGAGAAAACTGCACGGAATCAGACAAAAATGGTGTAGAGCATATTCGAAGGATTATTTTTCAGGAGGTGCATTGTCTTCACAAATAAGTGAAAGTACAAACCATTCAATATCAAGAGATCTTCATAAAACTGCAGATTTGTGTCAATTCTACAATACATTCTGTAGAGTTGTTTTTGAATGGAGGGATTGTGAAAATGAAGAAGATTTGAAGAGCTCAACTGGGAAACCAGACATGATAGTTCCTGTTGTGAAGCTTCTTATTGATGCACAAGAAGTTTACACAATTCAAGCATATAAACTTTTTGAGAGAGAATACATGAAATCATTGGCTTTAAGCCAAGAAGTGTATAGCACACAAGAAGATGGTACTATTATCTACCATGTGTGGCAGCAAGATCTGGAGATAATAAAGCATGTTGTGAAATTCGAAAGACAAGACTCTGGTGTATGTTATGCACTTGCAAGCTATTGACAGAAGTTGGAATTCTTTGCTCCCATAGCATAAGAATACTAGACATCAATTGTGTGAATAGACTTGCTGATCGTTATGTTCTCAGAAGATGGCGAAAGGATTTGTCACTTCTGAAGAAGCAATATCATCAAAGTTCAAGCTTCATGAGGGACGGGCATGAATCATTGTCACAAACAGCATGGACAATGATGATGGGTAGGCGGTTTCAGAGTCTTGTAATAGCTAGTGCGTCAAATAAGGAAGCAAGGAACTTTTGTGAAAATGTTTGGAAGGACTTAAAACAAAAAATTGATTCAGAAGTTGGAGAGACACATCTGCTTGAGATCAGTGCAAATCATCAACAACAAACCAATATAGTACAAAACCCCCAAGGATCCAAACCAAAGGAGCAAAAGAGTCAAAGATTAAAAAGCACCATAGAAAGAAAAGAAAAGCAAAGAAAGGTAGAAGCCAGAATTCTATAAGAGAATTTCTTCAAAAGAAAGATTGCGTCCAAGCAATGATGAATGTCGATGAAGATGCGCAAGCTTCAGGTATATCATTTGTGCATCCTATCGATGATGGAGGGACACTTTCAAGAATTTTTCCAGATTTGGACCGCAACAATAATGTTGCATGATTTCTCCTTATTAAATTCAAATTAGTCATACTTAGAATAATGTGAACGTAGCTTATACTATTGTAAAGATTAGATATTTTAACTCAATACATGTAAATCTTCATTTAAGGTTAAAGGTAAATCAAAGATTGGAAAACAAACTTTATATTGTCCTACTGAAACACCAAAAATTGGGTGTAATAAATGCATCTTTGAAAAGATATAATGTAATGTTATTCACTGCAAAATAGTCTACTATAATATTTAAAAGACTACTTAATTTCATGAAAAGTGGTACACCGGAACGAAATCTCACTGTAACACCCTAATTCTAATCTCGTATTATCGTAAGTCGTAACATAATAAGGACGTAATTCACAGCGGAAATTCACAACTATATTGCATTGGTGTTACAAGTCGTCACTCACCCTTGTGAGTGACTAGGCAACCACATACCATCACACTAACCTAATATATATAGCCGTTGTGATGACCAGATACTAACCAACCACAATTTATAACACCATCCTAAAAACCGAACAAGTGACCTACTAACCATATACAACTGAATCTCCATAACATAATACATAACAAATCTAAAAGTACGGTATTCAAAATATGCAAACATCCCAGCGTCCCGCACTCTGGCTTCACGACCCGATCCACAACCTGAAATGTGTTGGCCCCAAAAGGGGCTCAACAAACTATATGTTGGTATGCTAAAGTGTAATCTTAGAATCAATCGGATACCTTAAGTCATTTAGCCATCTTAACATGCGGTTCATTTCATGCTTTTCCAATTTACAATAATAGTAATCAACTATAAATGCTTAAAGAAACACACAACAGTTCATCCAACAATATCACCACATAATCAGTAAAACAATACCAAACGAGATACGCGCTTTAACTCACCGTTTTCGTTACTCGGCCTTAAGGCCCCGTTATTCTTTTAACCAACCATTAATTCTCTTAATTAATTTCCACCTCGGGTGTGATGTTAGGACAACCCTTAATAACTTGATAGTGTTTGATAACACCGGACAGTAGTCCCTGGGTCCCAAATAATGGAACCATTTGCCAGCCAACCCTTTAGTCTTGGACTTCTCATTTGCCTTGAAGGCGTCCAATTCGGCCGAAGCCTGCACCAACAGTAGTGCCCCCTGCCATCATCGAGTGTGGATGTATGAATTTCCTTGAGCGACTCTTGATAGTAGTCCCTCGTAGTGATCACGCTGCACAACCAGATAGTCGAGACTAGCTGGGTTTCCTCCTCCAAACCATCATGTAACTAAATTCTTTAACCATTAACCTAAGATCAAATCTTTAAGTTCAAGTCTATATTACTTGACTGTCAATTAGGTTCTCGTGATACCTAAAGGTCGTCAAAGTCATATTCAAGTTTAGATGTATAAACTTCCAATCTAAAAGACTTTCGTGTAATAATAAAACGCAATGTTGTCGAGCAATACAATTTTTTACATGGTCGCATGCATATATCATTGATATCACTCTTACAGGTAAACACACAACTTCTGGACCCAAGGAAACCCTAAGGACATTCAGACCACACAATTAACATACCGTTCACCGTTGAACAATGCTAGCGTGACGTATCACGCTTATCCCATGTCACTTTCGAAGCTCGTATCTCAAACTCGTATCTCTGGAATATATAACTCTAATATCAATACTCATGCGTTGAGTCTACTTAATCACCCCAGGATAAGTGCTGACCCTTACTCAGTAATTAACCCCTTAACTGGTTATTTGTTTGGCTCGGGTTTTTCATTAGAACTCGGGGTTTGACTTAATTAGACTCTATAGTTATAAGAGTATAATATTTAGTAGCGTGATAATGTTTACCACTTAGGGATTTAATTCCTAATAACCAATGTTATTTATCAAGGCTATTTTGATTTGTGTATTATGTATACACATATACATGCTGTTATATGTATATATATATATATATATATAGTTCATCACTATATTTTATCTGACGGGGTTATATTTCAACCTTTGTATATTTATATACACACACGTACCGATATATATACTCATACGTATCAATATAATATAGTTTATTATTATATTTGTTCGACCAAGCTATATTCCAACCTTGTATTTTTATATACCCACCTACATCGTACGGGTATATGTATATGTTCATATTATATAGTCGATTGCTATACTTTATTTAACCAAGTTATATACTAACTTTTAATTACATCTTATTTCGTGTACTGGTCAACTCAACTACTTGGTCAATTTGGTTGGTTTGGTCGATTCGGTTTGACTAGGTCAATTTTCAAGTCAACGCCTCATTATGCTCCATATTTATTTATAAACTCATACCACTACATATTAAACACTTATAATTATTCTTCCAACCCATTCCATATATTTATATAATCCGAAGTGAATTATAATTCCAACTTATAACAATGATATACTATCATTTTATGTGAGATATATTATCCTTCAACGTTTTAGTGTTTATGTAATACTTACTAAGATTATAATCTTAGTTGTATGTATTGCTACACGTAATGTCATAAACACATTATATTATTTCTTTTACTCTATAAGGTTCCCAACCTTATATTATAATCTTTGTTTCCATACCATCTTACATTATAAAACTCATTTATATAATAACTTTTTTGTTATCTCACGTGTAGGAATTTATAATTCTATTTACGTTATTTATTCACAAATCCTTTATTAAGGATCTACCTTAATACTATACAATGTATTTTATACATTATAATGTTCCTCATATAATAAGGTTTCGAACCATATATAATACTTCCCAAATCTTTAATTTAATCTCATCATTTTATGTGATTGTTTATAAGGTATAATTAATACCATTTAACCCTCTTACAACATACTCTTTCATACCTTCATACATTGTCACACTAGTTCATTTCCAACTTGTATTATAAATCTATAATATTCTTTTCTAAATTGCACCAGCAACACTTATATTTTTGGTAATCCCATTCCTTCCCACAAACTTTTGATTAATTACAAAATCACCCCAAATATCATATTTGTTACACTTGTAACCTTATTTAATTTATAACCCAAGTTTTATCTAATTTTTTGTTTATTTCTAAACATCCCCCATACTGTTCGGTTTTCACTTCCTAAACCCATAACTTTTATTATTATATTGTAGCCCACTTTTATTTTATAACTTACAATTTAATTCAAGAAATAGAAATTTATTATACATGTTAATTTATTAATTCTAAAATCCATCCAACAATTTTCCTAAATTCATAACAGACCCTTAAGGTCCTTTTACTCTAGGTTTTGACCCCATAGTTTGGTTAATTACATATTAACCCCATAAGTTTTATAATTGTTACAATTTAACCTTAAAACTATATATTATATCCCTTAAACTTATTAAATCACCAAAATCATCCCAAAATTCATACAAATTCCAAACAGACCCCTACTGGTCGTATATATTACATTCAAGCACTCCATTTTTGGAAATTACACAAAACCCCCAACTAGTTTTATAAATTTCATTTTAACCTAATACTTTATTAAATCACCAAATTAATTCTCTTTTTATTTTATTTTGGTCAGACCTCAATATTGGTCAAGGTTGACCACTAGATTACTCCCTTGACCATAAATCCCATAAATTACTAATTTGCCCCATTTTAATCATAATTTACATTTAGGTACTTTAACTTTTAAAATTCATTTTTAATATTCCAATCTACCAAACAGCATCCATTTCAGCTTTTATACAGTTTCAACACCTCATATTTAACTTAATTACAGTTTGACCCCATTAATGAATCTTTTATTCATTTTAAGTACTTATAAGGTTTATAATTCCTTAAAAATTATGTTTACAATTTTATAAAATATTACTTAGCATCTATATTTATAATTATGTTCCTAGGTACTTATTTCTACCATATTTACGGTTTGTACCCAGATTTTTACATAATTTATTTTAACACCTCTAAAACTTTATATCTTGTCACTTAAATGCCTTAAAACTTAACCAAACATTATAAAACTTTAAACATAAGTTCCTATACATATTTAGGTCATTAAGGACCCCTAGTTACAGTGTATTTTTGGCTGTAACATGTTTATACCCCATATTTTATAAAAATTGCATTTTAGCCACATAACTTAAAAATTTTGATACTTAAGTGTTTAAACCTTGTTCCAACTTACCCAAAACTTATAATATAATTTCCTAAACATTATTAGGTCGTTATAAGCCCATTTATACAGAGATCTCTCGGCCATAAGCAAAATTAACCCATAGTTCACAAAAATTACATTTTAACCCCTTTTTACATATCCTTTGTACATATAAATATCCTATCTCATCTTAATGTTATAACCTGATCCTAAACACACTATATACTCAAAATAAAGCACAATAACAGTTAGGATCTCGTCCTTAATTATTACAACCCAACACTTACCAAAATGACATTAAATCTTAGTTTAAGGAGATTTACCTCTTAATATTTTTCAATAGGAGCTGTGTAGCTTGAACTTCTTGTATTTTCGACCCTAAATAACAACAAGGGGTTCACTTAATTTTCAGTACACATTTAAGGCTTAATGGAGCTTTAAACACAAAACTAGCTTAAAAGTTTACCTTCTCTAAGATGGATTTTCCACTTGTTTCCCCCTTGGTTGAGCACGGTTTCGGAAGGCTAAATGTCTCAATATTTCAGTCATGACACTAGGGAAAGAATTTCAAGGATTAAAACCTCTTTTAAGACCCTTAAACAAGGTAGAAAGCTTAAAGCACGAAAACATTACCTTAGGTAGATCTAGTAGTAGTTTCGACCTAAATGGGGTTTGGTACTGCCAAGGGATTCTCCATGGATGTAATGAACGAAATGAAGTCAATAGGAGGTGGTAGTTTCAACTACAACAAGTCTTATGAAAGAATGAAGGCTTAAACACATTTTACTTTTGATTTGTGTTCAACTTGTTTCCCCTTCTTCCCCGCCTTGGTTCCGGTTTTCTAAGGCTCTTTTTGGTGCTTGGTTTCAGCCTCAACAAGTGGGGATGGATGGAGCTTGACCATAGAAGAAGAATGGAGATATTTGGAGTCAAAATAAGTTAAAAACACTTAAGTGTTCTATGAAACTGAAAAGTAGAAGAAAGAGGGGGAAAGAGAGCTTACCCCCGGCCGGAACAAAGAGAGGAAGGGGCCAGACTTAGTTGATGTCGTGCAAAAGTGAAAGGAAGGAGAGAGAGAGAGAGAGTTTATGTAGGGTAAAGTTCTTTTATGGCTATTCTAGGTAAATTCAACCTTCTTCTTTTCTTTCTTCCTTACTTCTTTTTTTCCTTTCTTTCTTGTCTCCTACGGTTGTCTACAGAATAAGAAAGACTGGCTTGTGACTTTTTGGGGGATTGTGAGAGGAGAAGAAGATATTTGTGAGATAAAGGTGAAAGCTACATGTCTTTGTTCTCCTTATTTTTATTCATTCACATTTGACTTTTCTTCCCATTTTTGAATGTATGCAGCCGGCCACAATGGCTTTTGGAGGGAGATTGAAATTTTTGTAACATTAAAATGTTACACTTAATTGTTGTACATAAGGGTAGGTGCAAGTGTTATATTATGGCATATATTATTTCCTTGCTAAATAAGTGTATCAAAGTGATTAACACACTAGGAATTTAGTGTTGGTTATATAAAATGATTTATATAATATTTCCACATTGTTGTGGTATTTTTACATGTATTGTAACACCCCTACCGCCAATACTGTCATTACCGTCCAATCTCCTCGTACTTCCAGATTCACGCAGCGGATACATACTTACACAACAGGGGGGGGGGGTGATACATTGCCGTTAGCCACCCACGTGACCAACAAGGCTTACTACTACATACAACATCGGTGTGATGGACCAGAATATCCGAGTACTACACAATTACGTACAATACATACTTCAATTACCTACAAATACTACAATGCTCCATTTCATACAATGCTCCATAAGTTCAATACAATATACTACACCGAGTTTACTAAGATCCTTATACAAATACAATACCTCCTTCAATTTCATACATACTCATTAAAAGGCTACATCTACCCATTCCTCACAACTACTAACTTCCAATACTTATGGTGTACCCTTGGTACACCTCTACAACAAAGGCTATAAGCCTTACACAACTCACCACTATCTACATTTCATCCTAGCTGTCCAAATATAGCTGTCGATCTCTTACCGTGATCATATCCGCTTCGGGTGCCTGCACACTAAAAATGGTGCCCCAAGGGGCTCAGCTTACGCTGAATATGATAACCGCATACCCCGCGTACTAGCGAGGGTACGCCGACCACTTGGTCGAATACATGCAATTCATTTATTCATATATACATGCATACATGCTTTCATACATAATACTACGATACTTTACACAAAGAATACATACAAACACATCAATACATACAAGGTAAACCATACAAGCCAACCGATACTTACTTACCTTTCCCGAAGTACACAATACACAATACATATACAATACATACGTAATACATACACAATACACCATACTTGTTCTCCTTTTTGTCCACCTAGGTTAATCGGGTGGAGATTACTCTTTTACTCGTTACGCAATACTTACACATACATACTCATACTTTACTTACTTACTTACTCAAGTCAAGTCGTCGGGACCTCCGGCCCGGGGACTACTCTGTCCCACCACCGGGATTTACTTTGTTCACTAATCCAGGATGCTACCCATTTAAGGGTTTGGGCCGTGGACCAGCTTAAGAACCAGGAATCGGATCCAACCTCTTGTGTCTCCTCATCCTCACGCGTGGCCGAAGCTATATCAGACTTCTACTCATTCCAATTTACTCTATACTTACGTTAGGAGTTAGGTAGTTAGGAATTAGTAGAAGTCATTCACATTCAAGCCACATACATAAATACATTGCTCATATACACATCCATACGAAATACAATACAATACACAAGTACACTACAAGGTACAAATACACTTCATCTTCATCCATATATTTCATGAATTATACAAACTAGTGTTCAAGACAATAAATATCAAGAACAACATAAATCAAGCACAAGTAAGTGCAATATAGTTCGATTCATGCATTTATCTTATTTAGGTGATCAAATAAGCACACAAATCTGGGTAACCAGGTTAGGATACAGGGCATGAAGAAATCATACCTTTTTCTGAAATTTACTTTACCGGGTGTCTCCTTGTTCCTTAGTCCTTACTTGTTCCTCGTGTCCTAGTCTCGAACCAATGACTACAAGCCAAATGGTTCAATTAATACTAAGTATTACAATACATGCATAACTACTACTCCCGTACTTACCCCGTTATCCCGTTGTTTCGGTTTAACTTAATGTTCATATACTTACAACTTTCTTACCTACTTCTCCAACTTGTTTATACCTTTAATGACCCTTAAACATCATTAATTAGGTACTAATTATCTTATACTAATATTACCATTCATTACCTTTCCTTAAACTCCACTTAATACACTTAATTTTACAAATTTTGGTTGGTCCGAGACCTTGTCCGGGTCTTAAGTCCCGGACCAACATTGGTCTGTACTCTCGGGTCATTTTCTATTATGGTCCGGGACATTATCCATCTCTTAAGTCCCGGACCAAACGTTGTCCAAACTCTCGGCTTAATTTTCTCTATGGTCCGGGACCTTGTTCCCAGCTCAAGTCCCGGACCAGACACATTCTGCTACTCTCGGTGCATTTTCAGAGGGTGGTCCGGGTCTTGGTCCTGGACCTAAGTCCCGGACCATCACAGGTCTGTTACAGTTTTTTTTTTGCAATTTTCTTCCTCAGTTCAATTCCTTTCTTTGCCCAATCAATTCCCAAATGTTCCTACACTTAATCCTACATGTTTAAGCACCTAATTAAGCTCCTAACATCCTCAATTCCTTTACCAACTTCTTTCTTCTTTTCATACTCATTCACACACATAATCTCTACATTTGCATTCTAGCACTTACATTATTTCTCCTAGTTGTGTTTTGCTACAGATTTTGGTTCCTACCTCCTCCATACATAATGTCATCTCCTAATGCCACTCCCAAGGCCTACAATGCATTATCTCACCTCTTCAAGTTCAACACTCATTTTACTAGGTCTTGCACACTACTTTTTCCTAACTTCTCCAATGAAATTTAACACCTTTGCTAAAGATTTTTACCTTCTTATTTCCATACTACACTACCATTCCATAGTTACCAAACATCTCTACTAACTCCAATACACACCTTGGTTCTTCCATTCACCAAGTCATCCATAAATGTACATATTCCTACCAAATTTTGCCATAGTTCACCTACAATTCTAACTTCTCCACATACATACTTTTTCATCAAATTCATTCCTAATCTAGCCACACCCATACATGGGTCCTACCAGCACTCAAAACAAACCCAATACATCAATACTCCATCAATCAACAATCCCAATACTCATACACTCATTATTTGGCTCTAAGCCTACAATCCACGTAAGTTGCTCACAAATACTCGAACTTTTTAAACTTCAATACTAATACAATGTTTGGGTTCTTTAAATTGGTTTACCCATTCCCATTCCCATTACTCTAATGCATTAAATGTAGCATTCAAGAAAGAGCTCTTACCTTAAGCTCTTATTTCCTCTTTTCTTTTCCTCTTCTTCTCCTCTCTTTCTTGCACAAATTGGTCACATGGGGAATGGAGTTGCCAAACTCCATTCCATCACCCTAAGCACACAAAAAAAGTATAATTAACATACTAACCCTTAAATTAATGCTAGTTCATAGTAAGGTTTAGTACACTATTTTAGGGTTTACCTTTGGTGTTTTTAGGAGGGGTTTTAGCCCTTGGTTCAACAAGGAGATTCCACCACCATTGCAAGGTTGATTGAAGCTCAAAAGAGAGAGAGAAAACAAGCTACCCATTGATGCTATTTTCTCTCTGAATGGGGAAAACCCATGGAGATGAACTTTCTCATTTTTGGATTTTGAAAATTGAGAAGTGTAGAGGATGATGAGGGGATTACAAATATGTAATTATTTTTGCACTTGGAGTTCAAATGAAGGTGGAGCATGCAAGAGAAGGAGGGAAGCCATTGTTGGTTTCTTGGAGCTTCCAAAAATCGCCCAACCAGAGAGAGAGGAGGGGGAGATCGGCTGGGAAGAGAAATGGGGGAAAGAGAAAAGAGAAAGGTGAGGTGAGAGGAGTGTGGGGGTTTACTTTTTACTTTATTACTTTTTGCTTTTTGGTCTCTTATTTATTAGCTAGTGTGTGTGTGAGAGAGGGCTATGGACTGATTAAAAATCGGCCCACACAGTATTACTTGCTGGAGTGTTTTTCGTCTTTTACAGAAAACACTCGTTATTTTACCCGTTGTTTTTGGTACTATTCACTAACCGGGCCCGTTTTCCGGAATGTTCTTGTTTCTTTATTTTTATTGGTTATTAAGCTTCCATTAATGCTTAATAATAGTTATTTAATGACTTACAATTTTTACGGGTTCGGTTGACCACTTAAAGTCACGTTTTCGGGTTTTCTCGAAAAAAGTGCGCTAAAGCTCTATTAGCGTTTTAATTCATTATTTGAATCCGTTTCCTTTGGGAGTTGTTGCCATATATTATTTAGGCCTTATTAAGCCTTTAGAATCCGTATAATACGCTAACCGAGGTTTCATACCTCCTATGGTTATTTAACGCTTATTTAATGTTTTTTTTCGCTTTTAAGCGTTTCTTTATTTCTTTGGATTTATTTTTCCTCACCAATATTACTTAGGCGTTATTAGGCCCTTAAATACGCATTAGATTATTTTAATATCCCTATATTTATGTTCGGGGTATTTCAATCTACCCCCCTTAAGAACTTTGTCCTCAACGTTGCTCAAGGTTTTGTGATTACTACATGTACTCATTCATACACTTCTAATGCCAAAGTCATACGTTCTTCCTCCTTACAATTCCCAAATCCATTACTCTAGGTTTCTTCATTCTCTACCATACAAATGTACCATCATTATTCCCATCCGCATTACATCAAGCCATCCAGTTCCTTATTAAATATTAATACACACATATAGTGCAAAGCTATCCCCAAAGCAATGCAATACACATTACAATCCCGCAGGCACTCCGGTCATCTAGACACAGGACTCCTCTATGTCCCGCTGCCCTCGGAATATACCACTTGATATACTACCACCGTTCTCCTGTATTAGCTTCCACAAATACTCACTCTCCATCTAAGGGAAATTCTCTCACGACTACTACTTAGAAATCTTTCTAAAAACAACATCTCCAAATTCCAATTTATATTCATGACTTCTATCCTATGTGTGATTCTTATGACCACTTGAGGGGAGCTTCAAGAATCATTCGACCCTGATGTGATCAGCATCAGTGTTGAACTATCTTTCCACTCCAATTTGTGTACGGTTTCCCTTGATCTGATCAGGATCAAGTTCGACTTCCCACATCAGTTTCAAACAAACAGAAAATTCATTATTTGCATTTTATATCTTTTTACTCTTCCTAGTCATAATTACAAATTCATACAACTCCAAGGGATGGAATCTAGTCCATCAATCATCCTCACTCTATTTCTAAATACTTTACTTCAAGATTCAATTCCTAAGTGCTCATTTCATCACCTTTCACATTACTTTCACTACTCTTATTCTCTCCATCATCTCAAATGATCTAGTTAAGAAATGCAATACTTGTAGAATTTAGTCGTCCTCAATTACCTCCAATGACTTACCTACGAACCCACTACTCATGGGCTTCATTCATCTACTACTCTCACTCGTTTCGTACTACTTCTTTAAAGGTATCATACTTGTGGAACTCCGTCCACTACTCATTACTCTTCTTTACTAATACTCTTACACTGGGGTTACAAGATGAGTATATCCGCCCTGCGGTATTTGCATCTCTAGTGCCTAATTACCACAATTACAATATGAATGAATGCTTATGTTTATTTAACATAACACCAATCATCAATTCAATTCTCATTTGTGCTATGCACATTATAGTTTAAGTGTTTTATTCATGAAACTTACATTAAGCGGTTTTCACTCTACCCTCTAATTAAAAGGGATTACGCTCACGTAATCTCCCATATGTCATTATTATTGAACATTGGTTTACTCAATTCGGCAATCTGAAGCGTTTTAGCTTCTCTACGGTTTATAATATAACTCTGGGCAAAAGGGGTCTTAACCATACTAATGGTTTAGTCCTTGCACCAAGAACTCATATATGAGTTTATTTAACTCATAATTAATTCGGTTCTAGCCCATCAGGCTTCAAGGCATTGATAGCCATTCTCTCATACTTACTGGGTGTATTAAACCTCTTAGCTAAGGCCCACTACTTCTGCTGCGTGACCCTGATAACTTTAGTGCTCAATTCGCTCTTTTGTTATTCCAAATGTACTACACATCACCTTTGTCCCTCTATTGGGGAATAAGGTTTATTAACCAAGTGTGGTATTCTTTTACCGTGCTTGAACTCAATGAGTTTAGGTTTATAACCAGCTCTCTGGCAATCTATTATACATACTATTCATACTTCCACGATTATTCGCTAAGTTCCTCCGACTTATTATCGACGAGGTTAAGTCACTACTTAGTTGTAGTGCTTCCTCTGTTGTCAATAGCTTCCGATTATACCAGTTCTTCTGGTTCAGTACAAGTGTTCTTTACTTGTATGACCTTGCATTCTATCTATGCGTCGGTCCTAGTGACTTTCCTCTGTCTTCTTTCACCTTTTATTCCAATGGAATTCACATCTTGTGATTGTTAGTGTGTTTTACACTCTTCGTGCTTCTTTGGCCTTAGGCCGCACGGTTTACTGCTAAGCTTGCTTAACTGGCTTATGCCGTGTTTGTTGGTGAAAAGAAGGGTTTACTACTATTACTTTCTCCATCTCCATATTCCGCTATCCCATTAGATCCTTAGTTGCACAAGTGCAATACCAAAACACTCAGTCATACAGAGTGCAGAGGTGTAAACACTTTGGCAGTAAATCACTTTTGTGATAGGAAAGAATATTTCTGCCTGTCTTCTCATACTTATACTCCGTGTCATTATCTAACTACTTCCTCATAACGGTCGCTTGTTGCGCACCATATCCTTACTCATTATACAACATCATTTTACGGTCTCCGTTACTGTGGTAGCTTGTTTTTACTCATTGCCATTGTCGTTGGCACCATTTCCTTATGGCATGAACACTGAGGGTTTTCTCTGTTCGTGTGTGTGACGGTTGTCGTAGCATACTGCAACATTATTATCTTCCCCATATAGAGATGTTTTATTTCCATTTAGGTTTTATGTGTAGGTTAACTTACCTCACATTACCTCATAATTTATGATACAATTTACCAAGTGTCTTGGTTGACAATGGATGAAGGAATTTATCGGGTTACAAGCTCTCTTGAGCGTTGGTCATTCATGGTGTGCAATGTGCATTCACATTAATTGTTTTTGACAATTATTATCTCCTCAGTGTTGAGCCTTGGTTAGAGGCTCTAGCTGTGTAGTTTTACTTCTGTATATACATCACCAGAACATCCCAAGAAACTTCAAGGGTTTTCTGGTCCCGTTCTCCAATTGGAGGGTATTTTATCACTGGTAAGTGAAGGTTCTTGTTGACAAGGTTTACTCTGTTAGTATTCATACAATGGTTCGCCATATGCTTGGTTGCGTATGGAGTATACTTGCTCCTTCGAGTCTCTACACTCTTTAAGCGTTGTGCCTTTACAGTCCAAAGCCTCTCGTAGGCGTAGTAGTTTGGAAATATCATTTCCTTGTTCAATTGTCTCTTGGCAATAACTACATGCACAAGCTTATTGTTATAGTTGATGGAAGCCTTTTCTAAGGGTTCACATCATCACCGTATTGGTGATCTTCCGTTAACGAAAGATACCCTTTCCTAGAGTTTCCCGTAGTGTCCAAGTGTGGACTAGGCCATTGTTGGCATGATCACGATTCCTATGCCTCTGTGATACCATTTCTACAGAAGACATGAAGGCAATTAGAAGCTTCGTCACTGTATATAGACTGATACTCTAGTGACAATGACATTGAGAGTAGCATTACTCCAAGCCACTCAGGTTGAGCTCAAATTGGGTGGTTCGGTTGTCGATCTATCTGTCATATGAGGCAATATCCTTTGCAAGTATTGTTAGTATTTGTGTGGGTTTTGCAACCATTTAAGTTTACGTAATGTATTTTGGTTTATGGATTTTAAGCCTTATTGCTGCGAGCTATGCTCTTTGCAAGCTGCTTATACGTCTTTCCACCCCTTGTATACCCCATAGGTTGGAGGTATTACTGGGCTCCATGGTAAGTTGTGACATCACACTTCCGTTCATAGGAGGCCCTTTAGGCAATCTTGTGTAAATCAGTGCCTCTTGGTAATTTAGGGTATTTCCTGTTAAGTGAATCCCTTCGGTCCTAACCGAGTGTTCGTTCTAGTTCCCGTGCTTCTGCATGAGACGCTTTGTTCGACCATTGTTAACTCAGACACCCTTCAAGGATTGCTCCTGGGTGTTGTTGGTTACGCCGTTACATTCGGCTAATGTAACGCCCCTACTTATCATAAATGCAGCGGAAATAAAATACTAAGGCGTACAGATCATCGGGTTCCAACACCCGGCACCAAACCTCACCAATTACAACCTATGATATTACAAATGCTACGGTGTGAACTCGAGAAAACATGGTATAAAAGTAATGATAACAAAATACTGTAGCTCTCCAAAATCCTAATTCCCCATCCCATACACTCATACTCTTCGTGGCACCTGTATAACAATTCGTACCTGCAAGATGAAACCAAGCAGCCCACCCCAGGAGGGGTGAGTCAGTTCCCTGGAATGGAACTGGTGCAACTCTCCAAAACAACAGTATTAAAAGAAAAACATAACTCTTAAAATAACAATAACATGAAGTCAAATGCTCAAAACAAATCAGAAGAACAAGGCACACCAAAACACCAAGTCAAGGATAGAGATAAATAACGTGAAGGTAGAGTGAGCCAACATAAAAGAAAACCACGCCAGAAGTTAGTGAACATCCATTGCTTAAGTTAGATTCAGTTCCAATTAGGATTAGAAAGAACCCAAGTAGTCACAAGGACTGGGAATGAAAGAAGATATCCAAGAACCATAACTCAAGAGTGGAATATACCCAGTTGGAAGAGATGGCTCGCTGTTGACTACGTCCGATAGGACAGGGGATATACAGCCCCTCGCTGTTTACAACGTCCGTCTGGACAGGGGATATACAACCCCTCGCTGTTTTACCACGTCCGATTGGACAGGGGATATACAACCCCTCGCTGTTTACCGGTGAAGATGTGCGCCACATCACAACAAAGACTCAGCTCATGGTTGAAATGATATCCACAGTCGAAAGAAGAATTTACCAAAACCAACATTCCCATATTCCCACTAGATTAATAACTGCACGAGCGCAATACCAAAACACTCAGTCCTACTGAGTGCAGAAGCATAACCCTCAGCAGTTAATATCTAATGGGGTAACCAATAAGGAGAACCAATCATGATGTGAATTGTACATTCAAAGCCCAGTTAGTCACATCAAGCTGAGTTAGTCACACAACAATTCACTTTCGAGATTCATTCAAGCTCAGTTAGCGTTTCTCAAAACACATCCAAGAAGTTCGTCACCAAAGTAATCTGAGTACGAAGAAATCGTACAAAAACATTCCATAGAGTCCAAAACACAACAAGCTGAGTACGAGAAGTCGTACCTGGTAATCGCTGTAGCAGTCCTAGTCGACTTGTGCAAATAATCAACAATACTCTGAGGAATATTAAAGGTAGTCTAACCATCAATAACTTGTAACCTAAGTTAAACTTAAATAAATTCCTCACTCTTATTTCTAAGTCTCAATTGTCTTTTAAGCCCTCACTTAAAGGTTATGTATAACCTTGTGACTATATTAGAATGTTGTATAACCCAAGGTTGTAAGACTAGGGAATGTATGTTATTAACACTTGTTAATTGTTACAACTCTTCTCCACTTATTCATACTTAACCCTAATTCCCTAATTCAAGACTCTTGAGACCCTTATATCTATAAGTGCGTTTATTATTTATTCACTAATCTTAGAATCTCAATAATAATTTTAAGCTTAATACTTTTATTCCTAATTTGAATAAATATCGGGTTATGACCTATGACTAGATAGTTTATCTTAGAATATTATACTATTATTTCACAATGTAATGATTATGTATTTTATCATCAGTATTACCAAATAATCCATTATGATTAAGTTTTCCCCCAACTTAATTAAGATCTACATCCTGTATATTGGAAACATGGTGTTATAGATGCATTTTATGATAACCTAATTGAGTTACTACACTCATTTATCATATGTTTAGTTTAGGATGACTTTTATTACAAACCATCTAATAATCTTATCATAAGATGTTAAATTGCTTCTCATCTTGAATAACTATATTATAGTTACTTAGATTTATCGAACTCTTACATTTAGTATTTCCAAGGTATATTATTTACTTTATCATTAACTATATAATAAGACATTTTAAGATAACCTTTTATTTATCCTTGCTTACATTTAATTTCTCAAATGTTTATTTTTACACACATTCCCGCTATAGACTATGTATAATCCTTTATACTAAATTTTAATAAACTTACGTCTTAAAATACATTTTTCATATTGTTTACAAAACCTAAGGTTTCAAGGAATAACTTAATAAATTAATCTCCTTTATTATGTTTAGGATGAACATTATATCTTAACATAAGGTAGAATTTATCTAAGAATTAAACTCTCATTCACAAGTGAAATTGTCAATTACTTAATAAGATAATATGTTCTGAAAAATCCCCATACCTTATACTCAAATGACACATTAATATTTTTAGCGTCGTAAAGTAGATTATATATCTCTCTTATGTAACAGTTTTATCTAATAAAAGGTTCAAAGGTTTTAAGTATCAAATTCCTATTTATAAACCTTTCTATAAATTCTAACCACTAATACCTCCACTTAATTGTAGACTCACATCCTAAGTATTGGTAATTAATGTTATAAATGTATTTCATATGGCTTATCTAATGCCAAGACACTTAAGGATTATTATTTAGATAAATTTCCAAAATCATAGTTTAATGTAGTTTTATATCATAATCCTTTTAATGATTTTAACTTAAAACATTAAGTTATTTTCAATACCTTAGATGTTAAGAAATGATTAAATCTAGACTTACTAATCCACCTCACATTCATATGTAAAAGTATTTTATTTACTTTATTATTGTTTATATATTAAGAACATTTAGATGTAAAGTATTACATTTATTTATCATTAATTCTAGAATAAGATCTATTTGTGTAACATTTTATGTAATCTAATCACAATTTTTTCCTAAGTTTTAACTTATTAATTACTTAACCCAATTATAGACTTACATTATGGTCGTTGACTAATACTATACATGTATTTTAATACGGTTTATATAAATCTTAGAAATTCAAAGATAACTCCTTAAGATTAATAATCTTAATTTAATACCGCCTCATATATAGTATTCTTTTATTAGTATTATGTAGAGGTTTAGTTTATCTCACTAATTCCTTCATATTATATTTTCTATAAGGCATTTTATTTCTTTTATTTATGTAGTTTTTTATGTGTATATATATTAGGATTTATTCAAGACATTCCTTGTGTAGCTTTATTGCACTTAATTATTTATACTAACTTTTACACATAGCTACATCCAAATATATGGTTTATAAAATAAAGTATTTCCCTTAGTTTTCATTAAACATATTAGCTTCCATATTATATATAATAAATAAAATGTAGTTTAGTTAAATTCCTTGATTTAATATAAGTTTCTATTTATTTCTCTCATATAAATATATATATAAATATATGTAACAATTTTTACTTCACTTAAAGTTAGTACCAAAAATATTTATAAACATACTGTATTAAATGTTAATCAGTCTTATTATATTTTCCCCAACCTATAAAGTTCATTAATCAACTATACTTTAATTTTTGATTACATTAAAACCATATATTATAAGTTATTCTTATGAAAAACTCATAAACACAATTTTTAGACCCATTTACAATTGTCCAAAAATCCCCAAATTAAATATATAGTAACTATAACATTTTAGACATATTATAAAATTTTTATTTCATAAAATATTATTTTAAATTATCCAAATAATTCCATAATACTCGTAACTTGCAAAAATCATAACTTATGTTTAAAAACTCAAAACCCATATTAATTTACATCAAAATAAACTAGATTTTATAAGGAATCTATGGTTAAAATTTCAAGTCAAATACATTCGGGAAGGCCATTAAATAAATCTAGCAAGTTAGGACTTTATTCTGGAAAACATATTCACTTATACTTCTTAAATCCCCACGATCTAATCTCGGCCGTCCATGTTTTAACGCGATCGGACGGCCCAGAACTCTCGAGTTCATCAGCGAAGGTAATAGGGGATCGAGTACTAAATCTCGTTTTTCTCACAATCTACAGAATCAAATTCGATGATTCTTGTTCCTATCGATTCGTAATCAAAATCCGGTTCTAACGGTACCTATTTCCCCAATTATCATGCAGAATCGAGTAGTTTTGAATCTGGGTTCGAAGTTAGGGTTCACAGTTTTGTTCGAATTCAATTTTGACAAATTCTCCCATTGTAATGCATAATAGACTAAATTGGTATGTGGGTTTGATCGATGATGATATTTCGAATGGAAACCATGGAGAATTTGATCGGAAACTCACCGGAATTGCATTAACGGGGTGAATCAAATCGGAATTCTGGAAATCGGTATTTTGTGCGGTTCAGGTATGCCTCTTCTCGAATTAACTCACACCAACTGAGAGAGATTTGATTCATGGAACCTATCACAATCGAAACTAGACATGTAACTCTAGATGTTAGTGGAAGAATCATTGAATGTGATGAACTAGGGAGAAAGTTACAGATCTCACAAGATCCGTTTTACCTAGTTGGTTTCGGGATGAACTGGGCAGATTTCCGACCGTGATCGAGTAGGCTACTTTAGACAGATTTATCTCCCAAACCAGTGCGAATCAGCCTTGGCCATCAACATGAAAGTTGTAGAGGGATTAGAGATCTTCAAAACAAGCTAAAGAACACGAAATTTGGATGAGAAATGAAGAAGTTATGGCGTGACGAAGTTTACCCGATTTCAGGAAAAACTGCAGTTCTGGGTTACGAACTCGCGAGGAGGTAACTTTGGATCTACTTTCCGATCATTGTAGAAGGAGTTAGATGGTGTGTGAGTAATGGTTGGAAAGAGGAAAGATAGGAGAATCGAATGAAACAGTGGCATACCAAATGGTGGAGTAGGGAAAAAGATATAGGTGTCTAAAGATCGCCTGTTGACATGCCAAAACCGCTGGAACTCAACTGATTGAGTGACTCGGTGCTGACTGGCGCGACACGTGTCTTGGACACGTCAGCATCCTTTAAAATTTTGGCTCTAAACTTCAATTTATCATAACTTTGGCTAGGATGATCCGTTTTTAACGTTCTTTTTATCGATCTTCATGGTTTTTCATAACCTATTTATTGGTATAGGTTTCATGGCCTGGTTTGACCATTCTCAAAAAGTCAACTCTAGCAAGGCTTAATAAGCTTTAAGGTTTCTAGAATTTTATATTGACTTTTATGTTTCAAAAACAATGTTCCAACACTTCCTAAAATCTTTATAATATATTTGGAGTGTTAGAAATTTTCCCAAGATTTATTGACTTATAAATCTTATTATTAAATTCATAATACTATATAATAATGTATAATAATTAGGGTTAAATAGGAGAAAACCCCTAAATAAATTTCACAATTCCATATAATAATTTAATATTCATAATTCCATACCATAATTTAATATTAATAGTATTATTTATGGTTTAATAAAAGAAATCCCCTAAATTAATTTAAATTAATTTAGGGGTATTTCAGTATATCCCCCTTAACAGAAACTTCGCCTCGAAGTTTAAAAATCAACTAATAAGCACTCACACCACTTCGGGTGTGCTAAAACAATAATAATTCCAACGAAATTCCATACCAATCCAATCCTTTATTTCCATCCATTCCCATTCCACATTCCACTCGAGATTACTCAAACTCAAACTGAACCAAGATATACCGAGATATTTCATGATAAAAATAAAAGTCACATGCGGTGTCATAATGTAAAAACCAAGTACACACATACACCTCTTACTCTGCTAATCACGCAACAGGGCATATCTGGATGAGGTAGCGAAGAAAGATTATGCTTAGCTCTACCCCCCCTTAAAGAGAACTTCGTCCCGAAGTTTAAGATTTATCTACCAACTACTCACACCCGCTTCCGGTGTGTGGGTAAACTAAATATCAAGTTGTACTACAAGCTTTAAAATGTATACCAAACAATCAACCACTCAAGGGTATTCATCCAATAACAATTCCCAAACATTTGTTTCCGTTATCAAACACTACATTCAAAGAATTCAGCACCTTATTATCAAGCTTTGTTGTAAATTTTATGGCACTGTTGAATTTATCTATGATCGATATTTATTTGTACCCCCTGATTGTTATGTATTTGTATTTTCTTGATTATTAAAATTTTATTTTATGATCCTTACCTATTCATTTTATGACCAGTACGAATGATATGTCCATTATATGTTCATTTTATATTGTATGTTTATTTTATGAAGATGTCGTACCCCCCCTTAAATAGGGTACGACCCATATCCGTCTCGTAATAAAGAAGTGGAATTTAAACTCACTTTTAAGGAGCACTATATTTTACATCTCCTATGGAGATTCCTCCTTCAAGGATGCAGTTCATTTTTGATGCACAATATCACTCGTTGTTATTCTAGCTTGATTATAATTAAATCTTTTAGTGTCCCCAACATGCTTTCCTAACTCATTTCGCCTCTCTTACGGTCATTGGCAAGAACAACGTTTAGAATTCATCATTCATATAGTAGGTTAAATTTTGAGAACGGAACATAGGTTATACTTAGATATTACTATAATAACATTTTAGTTCACTCTTTCTTTATTTAAGTATTGGGTGTAGTAGGTATCAAAATCTTAATCATGTGATTTGGAAACTATTAATTCATAAAAGAAAAATCCCATTATAATGTAATGTAATTATTTAAATGCCATCCTTACTACAACATTTCTCTAGAAGCATTTTATAACCTAAAGTTTCTTAATTGTCATGGCTTAAAAATTCATGAACTTATTTAAAATAGTATCATACTATATATTAAAACTTCTTTTTTTTTTAATGCAATTAAATCTTTCATGAAACCTTGTACCGAATTTATAACCTAAAATATGTAAATGTGCCATTTATGTTATTTTCACATATCAATATATTAACAAGCTATAAATCAGGTGTAACATGTTTGAGTAGTTTAAATAATTTTAGATCATATAATAAGTCTAGATAGTCTTTCAAAATTATATTCAAAGCTTTATTAGCCAACCATACATTAAAATTTGTATTATATTCCTTTATAAAAATACACCTTCTGTGACTTCTAAAATTTTGCATATGTATAATGTTAAACTTCCAAATAAACATGAGAATTTCCAATAATTAAGTAACTCTCATTTTTTTTAGATGCTCATTACTCCAAGTATTAAGAATCAATGATATTTAGTTTAGTATTACTCTTCCCTTCACTCAATCTTTAAGTTACTTCCTTTAATATATATATTTTTTTTTATTTAATAAGGGGTAGATGTTGTACCTTGGAGTACCCAAATTTAAATCCCCTTCCTCCATGTATAGGTATTTTTCACCAAATATTTAACTCAAAAACCCTTTACATGTATGAATTTTAATACTGAATCTTAAGATACAAATTTTGAATTGTTCATTGTGGCTAGTAATGAAATATGCCTAGCTCAAGATTTCATGATGGTAACGTCTTACCACCAATCCTCCTCAAGTTCAACACAATCCATCACTTGCGTAGAAGATTATTTACGGTTAGATGACAAGGCTTGTCTAGCCCCTAGACTTCCAGAAGTGAGTGTGCACCCCCACTACTTTCAGCCTAGGAGTTCGTCGCACCAGGCACTTCCCGTAGGGTGTTAGGTTTATGTATTTTCTTTCTGAAGTTAACATAGAGTTTTAGTGTGGATTACAGGTTTGGATGTTGATCTTTTCTGATGAGTTACTAGTTCTTGTTAGTTTAATAATTTTCTAGACTTAATTTATCTTAAACATTATCTTTAGGTAATAATTTGTACCAAGTAGTTCTTGAGATTTATTTCAAGCTTTAAAGGAGTTGAAGTATATATCACTTAGTTATTCAAAGCTCCACTTGTATACTATTTTCAACCAAAAGTATTCTTTAAAATTCTGGAACATGTGTTCAAGCTTTTAAAGCATTGCTTTCTTAGCCATGTATTTTCCATACGTATGCTTTTGAAAGTAGTTCAATGTATGATTTATTCCAACCAAGATCTTATCATACCCAATTGATAATGTTCCAGACTTATTATTATTATTATTATTTCCTATAGTTTAATGGTCAAACGGTATGACAACACACTATTCCTAACAGACATTCATACAAAAAGTGTATAAAGAAATCATTCACTAATCCAAGAAGGGTTAGGAGTCGTGCCTTACTGGAATCCTCACTTCCCAATTCTACCCCAATTCCCAATTTTTAAGGGCACCTATATTCTAACTATTTCACTCGGCTTGTTTTCTCGGGTTCAGAGCGTAACTACGCTCTGATACCACTTTCTGTAACGCCCCTACTTATCATAAATGCAGCGGAAATAAAATACTAAGGCGATTACAGATCATCGGGTTCCAAACACCCGGCACCAAACCTCACCAATTACAACCTATGATATTACAAATGCTACGGTCTGAACTCGAGAAAACATGTATAAAAGTAATGATAACAAAATACAGTAGCTCTCCAAATCCTAATTCCCATCCCATACTCATACTCTTCTCTCGTGGCCACCTGTATAACAATTCGTACCTGCAAGATGAAACCAAGCAGCCCACCCCAGGAGGGGTGAGTCAGTTCCCTGGAATGGAACTGGTACAACTCTCCAAAACAACAGTATTAAAAGAAAAACATAACTCTTAAAATAACAATAACATGAAGTCAAATGCTCAAAACAAATCAGAAGAACAAGGCACACCAAAACACCAAGTCAAAGATAACAAGTCAAGGATAGAGATAAATAACGTGAAGGTAGAGTGAGCCAACATAAAAGAAACCACACCAGAAGTTAGTGAACATCCATTGCTTAAGTTAGATTCAGTTCCAATTAGGATTAGAAAGACCAAGTAGTCACAAGGACTGGGAATGAAAGAAGATATCAAGAACCATAACTCAAGAGTGGAATAAACCCAGTTGGAAGAGATGGCCCGCTTTGACTACGTCCGTTAGGACAGGGGATATACAGCCCTCGCTGTTTACAACGTCCGTATGGACAGGGGATATACAGCCCCTCGCTGTTTACCACGTCCGATTGGACAGGGGATATACAGCCCCTCGCTGTTTACCGGTGAAGATGTGCGCACATCACAACAAAGACTCAGCTCATGGTTGAAATGATATCCACAGTCCAAAGAAGAATTTACCAAGATTGACATTCCCATATTCCCACTAGATTATAACTGCACGAGTGCAATACCAAAACACTCAGTCCTACAGAGTGCAGAGGCGTAAACCCTCAGCAGTTAATATCTAATGAGGTAACCAGATAAGAGAACCAATGATCATGTGAATTGTACATTCAAGGCTCAGTTAGTCACATCAAGCTGAGTTAGTCACACAACGTTCCTTTCGAGATTCATTCAAGCTCAGTTAGCGTTTCTCAAAACATTCCAAGAAGTTCGTCACCAAAAGTATCTGAGTACGAGAAATCGTACAAAACATTCCATAGAGTCCAAAACACAACAAGCTGAGTACGAGAATCGTACCTGGTAATCGCTGTAGCAGTTCTAGTCGACTTGTGCAAATAATCAACAATACTCTGAGGAATATTAAAGGTAGTCTAACATCAATAACTTGTAACCTAAGTTAAACTTAAATAATTCCTCACTCTTATTTCTAAGTCTCAATTGTCTTTTAAGCCCTCACTTAAAGTTATGTATAACCTTTGACTTATATTAGAATGTTGTATAACCCAAGGTTGTAAGACTAGGGAATGTATGTTATTAACACTTGTTAATTGTTACACTCTTATCCACTTTATTCATACTTAACCCTAATTCTCAATTCAAGACTCTTGAGACCCTTATATCATAAGTGCATATTATATTATTCATCTAATCTTAGAATCTCAATAATAATTTTTAAGCTTAATACTTTTATTCCTAATTTAGAATAAATATCGGGTTATGACCTATGATAGGTTTATCTTAGAATATTATACTATTATTTCACAATGTAATGATTATGTATTTTATCAGTATTACCAAATAATCCATTTGATTAAGTTTTCCCCCTCAACTTAATTAAGATCTACATCCTGTATATTGGAAACATGGTGTTATAGATGCATTTTATGATAACCTAATTGAGTTACTACACTCATTTATCATATGTTTAGTTTAGGATGACTTTTATTACAACCATCTAATAATCTTATCATAAGATGTTAAATTGCTTCTCATCTTGAATAACTATATTATAGTTAACTTAGATTTATCGAACTCTTACATTTAGTATTTCCAAGGTATATTATTTACTTTATCATTAACTATATAATAAGACATTTTAAGATAACCTTTTATTTATCCTTGCTTACATTTAATTTCTCAAATGTTTTATTTTTACACACATTCACTATAGACTATGTATAATCCTTTTATACTAAATTTTAATAAACTTACGTCTTAAATACATTTTTCATATTGTTTACAAAACCTAAGGTTTCAAAGGAATAACTTAATAAATAATCTCCTTTATTATGTTTTAGGATGAACATTATATCTTAACATAAGGTAGAATTTATCTAAGAATTAAACTCTCATTCACAAGTGAAATTGTCAATTACTTAATAAGATAATATGTTCTGAAAATCCCCATACCTTATACTCAATGACACATTAATATTTTTATTAGCGTCGTAAGAGATTAATATAATCTCTTATGTAACTTAGTTTTATCTAATAAAAGGTTCAAAGGTTTTAAGTATCAAATTCCTATTTATAACCTTTCTATAAATTCTAACCACTAGATACCTCACTTAATTGTAGACTCACATCCTAAGTATTGGTAATTAATGTTATAATGTATTTCATATGGCTTATCTAATGCCAAGAAACTTAAGGATTATTATTTAGATAAATTTCCAAATCATAGTTTAATGTAGTTTTATATCATAATCCTTTTAATGATTTTAACTTAAAACATTAAGTTATATTTCATACCATTAGATGTTAGAAATGATTAAATCTAGACTTACTAATCCACCTCACATTCATATGTAAAGTATTTTATTTACTTTATTATTGTTTATATATTAAGAACATTTAGATGTAAAAGTATTACATTTATTTATCATTAATTCTAGAATAAGATCTATTTGTGTAACATTTTATGTAATCTAATCACAATTTTTCCTAAGTTTTAACTTATTAATTACTTAACCCAATTATAGACTTACATTATGGTCGTTGACTAATACTATACATGTATTTTAATACGGTTTATATAAATCTTAGAAATTCAAAGATAACTCCTTAAGATTAATAATCTTATTTAATACCGCCTCATATAGTATTCTTTTATTAGTATTATGTAGAGGTTTAGTTTATCTCATTAATTCCTTCATATTATATTTTTCTATAAGGCATTTTATTTCTTTTATTTATGTAGTTTTTATGTGTATATAATTAGGATTTATTCAAGACATTCCTTGTGTAGCTTTATTGCACTTAATTATTTATACTAACTTTTACATAGCTACATCCAATATATGGTTTATAAAATAAAGTATTTCCCCTTAGTTTTCGTTAAACATATTAGCTTCCATATTATATATAATAAATAAAATGTAGTTTAGTTAAATTCCTTGATTTAATATAAGTTTCTATTTATTTCTCTCATATAAATATATATATAAATATATGTAACAATTTTTACCTTCACTTAAAGTTAGTACCCAAAATATTTATAAACATACTGTATTAAATGTTAATTAGTCTTTATTATATTTTCCCCAACCTATAAAGTTCATTAATCAACTATACTTTAATTTTTGATTACATTAAAAACCATATATTATAAGTTATTCTTATGAAAACTCATAAACACATTTTTAAACCCATTTACATTTGTCCAAAAATCCCAAATTAATATATAGTAACTATAACATTTTAGACATATTATAAAATTTTTATTTCATAAAAATATTTTTTAAATTATCCAAATAATTCCATAATACTCGTAACTTGCAAAAATCATAACTTATGTTTAAAAACTCAAAACCCATATTATTTACATCAAAATAAACTAGATTTATAAGGAATCTATGGTTAAAATTTCAAGTCAAAATACATTCGGGAAGGCCATTAAATAATCTAGCAAGTTAGGACTTTATTCTGGAAAAATATTCACTTACATATTCTTAATCCCCCGATCTCTAATCTCGGCCGTCCATGTTTATTAACCTAACCGCGATCGGACGGCCAGAATCCTCGAGTTCATCAAAGCGAATTAATACACGAGTACTAATCTCATTTTTCTCACAATCACAGAAACAAATTCGATGATTCTTTTCCTATCGTTCGTAATCAAAATCCGGTTCTAATGGTACCTATTTCCCCAATTATCATGCAGATCGATAGTTTCGAATCTGGGTTCGAAGTTAGGGTTCACGTTTTGTTCGATTCAATTTGAAAATCTCCCATTGTAATGCATAATAGACTAAATGGTATGTGGGTTTGATCGATGATGAATCATTTCAAATGGAAACCATGGAGAAATTTGGTCGGAAACTCACCGGAATTGCATTAACGGGGTGAATCAAAATCGGGAATTCTGGAAATCGGTATTTTATGTGCGGTTCAGAGTATGCCTCTTCTCGAATCAACTCGCACCAACTGAGAGAGATTTGATTCATGAAACTATCACAATCCAAACTAGACATGTAACTCTAGATGTTAGTGGAAGAATCATTGAATTTGATGAACTAGGGAGAAAGTTACAGATCTCACAAGATCCGTGTTTACCTAGTTGGTTTCGGGATGAACTGGGCAGATTTCCGCCGTGATCGAGTAGGCACTTTAGACAGATTTATCTCCCAAACCAGTGCGAATCAGCCTTGGCCATCAACATGAAAGTTGTTTAGAGGGATTAGAGATCTTCAAACAAGCTAAAGAACACGAAATTTGGATGAGAAATGAAGAAGTTATGGCGTGACGAAGTTTACCCGAATTTCAGGAAAAACTGCAGTTCTGGGTTACGAACTCGCGAGGAGGTAACTTTGGATCAACTTTCCGATCATTGTAGAAGGAGTTAGATGGTGTGTGAGTAATGGTTGGAAAGAGGAAAGATAGGAGAATCGAATGAAACAAGCGGCATACCAAATGGTGGAGTAGGGAAAAAGATATAGGTGTCTAAAGATCGCCTGTTGACATGCCAAAACCGCTGGAAACTCAACTGATTGAGTGACTCGGTGCTGACTGTGCGCGACACGTGTCCTGGACACGTCAGCATCCTTTAAAATTTTGGCTCTAAACTACAATTTATCATAACTTTGGCTAGGATGATCCGTTTTTAACGTTCTTTTTATCGATCTTCATGGTTTTTCATAACCTATTTATTGGTATAGGTTTCATTGCCTGGTTTGACCATTCTCAAAAAGTCAACTCTAGCAAGGCTTAATAAGCTTTAAGGTTTCTAGAATTTTATATTGACTTTTATGTTTCAAAACAATGTTCCAACACTTCCTAAAATCTTTATAATATATTTGGAGGTGTTTAGAAATTTTCCCAAGATTTATTGACTTATAAATCTTATTATTAAATTCATAATACTATATAATAATGTATAATAATTAGGGTTAAATAGGAGAAAACCCCTAAATAAATTTCACAATTCCATATAATAATTTAATATTCATAATTCCATACCATAATTTAATATAATAGTATTATTTATGGTTTAATAAAAGAAATCCCCTAAATTAATTTAAATTAATTTAGGGGTATTTCAGCTAATGTTTATGTTATGTGTTGTGTCTACCATACCGCCTTGTGGTATTGTATTTGAGCTATCCCCTTTTGGGTTATAACGTCTCCCGTTCTGGGGTAGACTGTTTATACTTTCTCCTAGTGTTCTTGACTAGGTTTAAGATCCTCTCCAATGATGGATTATACCTCATGGTAATCTTGTGATTGCCGTTGGGAGCTCTGTCCCGTTTGTTGTGCATCGTTGTGCTCACATTAGGCATTTGCCTTACTGTGTTCAGGCTGGGTATACTTTCCAGCTGTCATGTATTTGCTTGATGTCTTTGAGACATATCCAATGTCTATACTTACTAGTATGTGCTCTTTGCACTTCCTAATCCTCATTCCTTATCTCAGATGGGTTCTCTGAGTTCTTTATACTTACTTCTTAGTTGAGTTCCTTCTCCTTTATCGTCTGTGGTGTCCAACTGTACTGCTTGTATTTACTCATGGTCCGTAGAACGGAGTTGACTACTTCCTGTGTTTTGTGCACTACATGTATACATACGTGGGGTACCTTATTGATACGTTACCACTTACCCGACTATCTGTCAGGCCCACAAGCTCCTTCGGAGTGCGGTCATCCCACATCCCGTATTTGGGTACACTCGTAGTGTTTGTCACACGCCTAGGTGAAGTATTCTATTGTCAACTCCTATTGTATCATTCTATGATACTCACCGTAATTCTGTTGGTTTGGTTTTAAAATCCAAGGTTTAAAGAAAGGTTGTGGTTTTGAAAGAAAAGTTGCGTTTAAAAATCATGGTACGGTGTTTAAAGAAGTTCTTCTTGGCATAACCATGTTCGAGATCTTGACCAAGTCCAGCTCCCCGCTGACTGGTATATCCATTGTACAATGGTTGGGCCGTCAGGCCCTTCCAAGTTTTCATTCTTTCAGTTTTAGGATGTGTGATCCTGTAGTTGTTCCATTACGGCCACAGTACATTACTATGCACTTGTGGTGTGTGTTAGGGTTCCTTTACATGTTTCTGTTCTTACTGCACTTGCCGTGGCAAGTGCGTGGTACTGGTGGTTTTTGGGTCAAACCTCTACCGGTCACGGTATGGTTTCCACTCGTAGTTGGTAGTCTTGTTGACTCCTCCTTCGATCTTATTGATCATTTACATAGGTTAATTAATCCTCTGAGTAACTTCTCAGTAAGTTTGACGTGGCTGTCATTGATCGGGGGTGCTTCTTCAATCCTTGGAGATCCCTAATTATTTGTTCTGTGTTTTCCCTTGTTGCTCGTTCCCACACATTTGTCATGGTTACTGAGCCTTCAGCTTGTTTAGGCACTACTTCTGTAGTCCTGTCGGATTATCCCGTGAATGTTCTCATAGCTGTGTAAGCATAACTGGCCAGGTATTGTAACCTCCTTGGCGTGTAGTTTTGGAGTTAGCCACTCCCGACTATGTCCTTAGTCAGCTAGCATACCGTTAGTGGTGGGTTTAGCGATTACTGTCCCGTAGACTTGTGTCTCGGGTTTTGTTACTGTTCCCTTTTTCCGCTCCGTTGCACGCTTAGTGCTTCTTTTCCTGCTGTTGGTTGACTAGCCAGGTCCTTGCGACTGCTAAGCAGGTCGCCCCGCTGTGGTAAGTTGTAGTCTCCTTATGGTTGGAGTACTCATTCCACCGCTATTATTAAGTGCGGGTATTATTGTTCAACCGGGATCCATCTCCGGGACTTCCAATTATTGGAATCTGCTATGTGTCAAGTTCTTTCCTCTTATAAAAATATCTCACTACTGCCAGATCGGGTTTTCCCGAGTATGAGAGGACTTTCCTTCTCTCTGGCATTCTTTCCCAAGTTATACAGTGGGGAAGCGGTGGGCGGGACTGGTATTGTAGGTATCCGGTACACACCGGGAGTTCCTAACTAGCATCTCTCTAATGCTAACACTCAGCCCTTAGCCCTAAGCTTCTAATTCCTAACTCGGTATTTCCTAAACTCGGTATTTCCAGTCATCAGAGCATATACTTCACTCTGATACCACTTTTTGTAACACCCCTACTGCTACTACTATCATTCCGTCCAATCTCCTCGTACTTCCAGATTCACGCAGCGGATACATACTTACACAACGGGGGGTGATACATTGCCGTGAGCCGCCCACGTGACCAACAAGGCTTACTACTACATACAGCATCGGTCTGATGGACCGAAATATCCGAGTAGTATACACAATTACAATACATACTTCAATTACCTACAAATACTACAATGCTCCATTTCATACAATGCTCATAAGTTCAATACAATATACTACACTGAGTTTACTAAGATCCTTATACAAATACAATACCTCCTTCAATTTCATACATACTCATTAAGAGGCTACATCTACCCATTCCTCACAACTACTAACTTCCAATACTTATGGTGTACCCTTGGTACACCTCTACAACAAAGGCTACAAGCCTTACACAACTCACTACTATCTACATTTCATCCTAGCTGTCCAAATATAGCTGCCGATCTCTTACCGTGATCATATCCGCTTCGGGTGCCTGCACACTAAAAATGGTGCCCCAAGGGGCTCAGCTTACGCTGAATATGATAACCGCATACCCCGCGTACTAGCGAGGGGTACGCCAACAACTTGGTCGAATACATGCAATTCATTTTATTCATACATACATGTATACATGCTTTCAACATAATACTACGATACTTTACACAAAGAATACTTACATACGCATCAATACATACAAGGTAAACCATACAAGCCAACCGATACTTACTTACCTTTCCCGAAGTACACAATACACAATACATATACAATACATACGCAATACATACACAATACACCATACTTGTTAGATCCTTTTTGTCACCCAGGTTAATCGGGTGGAGATTACTCTTTTACTCGTTACACAATACTTACACACTACATACTCAGACTTTACTTACTACTTACTCAAGTCAAGTCTCGGGACCTCCGGCCCGGGGACTACTCTGTCCCACCACCGGGATTTACTTGGTTCACTAATCCAGGATGCTACCCCATTTAAGGGTTTTAGGCCGTGGACAGCTTAAGAACCAGGAATCAGATCCAACCTCTTGTCTCCTCATCATCCACACGCGTGGCCGAAGCTATATCGGACTTCTACTCATTCCAATTTACTCTATACTTACGTTAGGAGTTAGGTAGTTAGGAATTAGTAGAAGTCATTCACATTCAAGCCACATACACAAATACATTGCTCATATACACATCCATATGAAATACAATACAATACACAAGTACACTACAAGGTACAAATACACTTCATCTTCATCCATATATTTCATGAATTATACAAACTAGTGTTCAAGACAATAAATATCAAGAACAACATAAATCAAGCACAAGTAAGTGCAATATAGTCCGATTCATGCATTTATCTTATTTAGGTGATCAAATAAGCACACAAATCGGGGGTAACCAGGTTAGGATACAGGGCATGAAGAAATCATACCTTTTTCTGAAATTATTTTACCGGGTGTCTCCTTGTTCCTTAGTCCTTATTGTCCTCGTGTCCTAGTCTCGAACCAATGACTACACGCCAAATGGTTCAATTAAATACTAAGTATTACAATACATACATAACTACTACTCCCGTACTTACCCCGTTATCCCGTTGTTTCGGTTTAACTTAATGTTCATATACTTACAACTTTCTTACCTACTTCTACAACTTGTTTATACCTTTAATGACCCTTAAACATCATTAAATAGGTACTAATTATCTTATACTAATTTTACCATTCATTACCTTCCTTAAACTCCACTTAATACACTTAATTTTACAAATTTTGGTTGGTCGGGGACCTTGTCCGGGTCTTAAAGTCCCGGACCAACACTGGTCGGTACTCTCGGGCATTTTCTATTATGGTCTGGGACATTATCCATCTCTTAAGTCCCGGACCAAACGTTGTCCAAACTCTCGGCTTAATTTCTCTATGGTCCGGGACCTTGTTCCCAGCTCAAGTCCCGGACCAGACACATTCTGCTACTCTCGGGGTTTTCAGAGGGTGGTCCGGGTCTTGGTCCTGGACCTAAGTCCCGGACCATCACAGGGTCTGTTACAGTTTTTTTTTGCAATTTTCTTCCTCAGTTCAATTCCTTTCTTTGCCCAATCAATTCCCAAATGTTCCTACACTTAATCCTACATGTTTAAGCACCTAATTAAGCTCCTAAACATCCTCAATCCCTTTACCAACTTCTTCTTTTTCATACTCATTCACACACATAATCTCTACATTTGCATTCTAGCACTTACATTATTTCTCCTAGTTGTGTTTTGTTACAGATTTTGGTTCCTACCTCCTCCATACATAATGTCATCTCCTAATGCCACTCCCAAGGCCTACAACATTATCTCACCCTTCAAGTTCAACACTCATTTTACTAGGTCTTGCACACTACTTTTTCCTAACTTCTCCAATGAAATTAAAACACCCTTTGCTACATTTTTTTACCTTCTTATTTCCCATACTACAATTACCATTCATAGTTACCAAACATCTCTACTAACTCCAATACACACCTGGGTTCTTCCATTCACCAAGTCATCCATAAATGTACATATTCCTACCAAAATTTTGCCTAGTTCACCTACAATTCTAACTTCTCCACATACATACTTTTTCATCAAAATTAGGTCCCTAATCTAGCCACACCCATACAAGGGTCCTCCAGCACTCAAAAACAAACTCAAACACATACTCCATCCATCAACAATCCCAATACTCATACACACCATTATTTGGCTCTAAGGCCTACAATCCACAAACTTGCTTACAATACTCAAACTATAAAACTCAATACTATACAATGTTTGGGTTCTTTAAATTGGTTTACCCATTCCCATTACTCTAATGCATTAAATTAGCATTCAAGAAAGAGCTCTTACCCTAAGCTCTTATTTCCTCTTTTCTTTTCCACTTCTTCTCCTCTCTTTCTTGCACAAATCGGTCACATGGGGAATGGAGTTGCCCAAACTCCATTTCCCATCACCCAAAGCACACAAAACAAGTATAATAACATACTAACCCTTAAATTAATGCTAGTTATTAGTAAGGTTTAGAACACTAATTTTAGGGTTACCTTTGGAGTGTTTTAGGAGGGGGTTTAGCCCTTGGTTCAACAAGGTGATTCCACCACCATTGCAAGGTTGAATTGAAGCTCAAAGAGAGAGAGAGAAAACAAGGAATTATATGGGGGTAAAATCGGTTTGAGAGAGAGAGAGATGGAGAAACATGAGTTTTTCATGTAGATTTTTACTTAATGGAGAGAGGAGACTCCAAGCTACCCATTGATGCTATTTTCTCTTTGAATGGGGAAAACCCATGGAGATTAACTTTCTAATGTTTGGATTTTGAAAAGAGAGAAGTGTAGAGGATGATGAGGGGATTACAAATATGTAATTATTTTTGCATTTGGAGTTCAATGAAGGTGGAGCATGCAAGAGAAGGAGGGAAGCCATGTTGGTTTCTTGGAGCTTTCAAAACTGACCCAACCAGAGAGAGAGGAGGGGGAGATCGGCTGGGAAGGAGAAATGGGGGAAATAAAAAAGAGAAAGGTGAGGTGTGAGAGAGTGTGGGGGTTTGCTTTTTTACTTTATTACTTTTGCTTTTTGGTCTCTTATTTAATTAGCTAGTGTGTTGTGTGTGAGAGGGCTATTGACTGATTAAAAATCGGCACACAGTATTACTATAGCTGGAGCGTTTTCGTCTTTTACAGAAAACACTCGTTATTTTACCCGGTTTTGATACTATTCACTAACCGGGCCCGTTTTCCGGAATTTTCTCTTTTCTTATTTTTTTTATTGGTTATTAAGCTCCATTAATGCTTAATAATTATATTTAATGACTTATAATTTTTACGGGTTCGGTTGACCACTTAAAGTCACGTTTTCGGGTTTTCTCGAAAAACGTGCACTAAAGCTCTATTAGCATTTTAATTCATTATTTGTATCCGTTTCCTTCGGGAGTTGTCCCATATATTATTTAGGCCTTATTAATCCTTTAGAATCTGTATAATACGCTAACCGAGGTCTCATACCTCCTATGGTTATTTAACACTTATTTAATTTTTTTCACTTTTTAAGCGTTTCTTTATTTCTTTTGGATTTATTTTTCCTCACCAATATTACTTAGGCGTTATTAGGCCCTTAATACGCATTAGATTAATTTTAGCCATATATTTAAGTTCGGGGTATTTCATGTATTAATGTGTTACATGTTCTAATTGGTTTTAGGAGTTGATTTCTACTTAGTAATGTCTTCTCCTGTTGTTTAGAGAATTTTTGTATAGTTAGTGTCCATCTTGGACTATACCATTTTATAATAATATTCCTTCATGAATATTGATCATTAGATGGCTAATTAATGATTATTTCCTTATTTAAATTAACTCCTTATTAATTAAGGTGATTAATGTTTGGGGTATTTCAATCTACCCCCTTAAAAAGACTTCGTCCCGAAGTCATCTTTCTCCAAATAGGTGTTATAAACTACCCATAATGTATATCTATCTGCTGTAACGTTTACATTATACCGTATTGTGCTATACAGCACAGGGCCAACATTCGTGGCGTGATTAGTCATATATGGAGGTAGCGATCCATCAGCACCATTAATTCCTATCAGTTCTAAAACCCTGACAACCTCCCCGAGGTGTCCGTATCAATCCATCATTCAACAACTACACAATGCCATATTGGTATTTCTACGTTCAATCAGTCATCCGAGCGTACACTAACTCATGTACACACATAACCATCGCTCATGACCATCAACGTAATCATGATTCTTCCCAAGTCATATATATGTAACATAAGTATTTTGATAGATACTGCAGACAAATATGCACCAATAACCATCCAACTATCACATAGGGTATATAAACATACAACCAAGTGCACACATGCACAAACAAACAAGATACCAAACTAGTATGCCCCACATACATTACAACAAGAACAACACAAACATTACCAAATCCTAGGGTACACCAATGTACGCCAAGAGCCTCTACCCCCCCTTAAAAAGGGTTACGTCCCGTGAGCCCCAAAGTATCTAACAACCGCTATGAGAAGAGCGCTGGATACTTGGCACATATAGAGTCCTCCAACTCCCATGTAGCCTCTTCGGTCTCATGGTTTGACCAAAGGACTTTGACCTTTTTACTGGTCTTGGTCTTGGTCTTGGTCTCCCTCATTTTCTTATCGGGGATGAGGAGTGGAGTCTTCTCTTATATGAGAGACGGTCTAACTTTAGCCTTTTAGGCTTTAAATATGTGAAGGGTGAGGCACATACTTCTTCGACTTTAAAGCGTGGAATACTTTGTGCGCTCTCCCAAACATTTTAATGGGCCCACTCGCTCCGTAATGAGGAGTAGACCCACGAACGTAGGGCTCAGTGTGCCCTTTTCATTCTTATCGATATATTGTAGAGTGTTTATTAGCAGCAAGTTATTGCTGACCCGTCCCAATGTTACGGTGATATACACGGTCTTTCATACTTGGAGACAAATGTATCTTAGTTGGCGCGGTATCTTTAATTATACGCGTGCCCGATTAGATCTAAGTTATATATCCATTGTTTTGGATCACTAGCGCACATGCGCGCAACGTATTTTCAGGGGTTCTCTGTCTTCACTAGCTGATCTTCAGTTGAGGTGAAATATGACATTGGCTATAGTTAGTACTTAGTGCTCTTTGCACTTGTCTCAGCAATCTTGAGACACACTAGCCTATATATCCACAAAGATAATCCTTGTCATCCCGTGTCTCCTAGTTGTTTCGTTCCGGAGTAATACGTTTGTTGTAGTATTTGCTACATGCTCCTTGTTGATGTATATTACCTTTTCCCGTTTGCGGGTTGGTACAATGTTCGTATGGTTCACCCTGCTTTCTGCTAGGGGAATCCATTTGTTATTCTTATATTAGTGTTCTACAACTCTCGGCATCCCATATGGGTATGCTCTTTGGCAATTGAGGCATTTGCCCCCTGGTATATTATATATTTTTCTCATGTTGACTCATCAGGAGTGTATTGTACATTTATGTGCCTCCACATGGTATATAGCACTGAACGCTGTATTGATTTGGAGTGTCTCTTGTATGGTCTAGACTATTGTATAGTCTACCCTAAGTTTTGTTTCTCATCACTGAGTTCTATGCGAGTTTCACTCATTTGTTTCCTGCCAGCGTATTTGTTTTTTTTGTGGTTGCTCATGATGGCCGCTTCTGCGCGCACCATATCCTAGTCGATCTGGCGGTTATTAGTTGTCATGATGTTTTCTTTCTAGCTTAGGACATCCGCTAGTATACTAACTGTGCCTTTCTTTTATAGCATAGTCGTGTGTTTATGTTCAGCCCTATGTAGGTGAAACATACCAATGTTATTATGATTTGAGTATACAGTCATTGTTACATCGTACGGTATTGTGTTATGTTTGTAGCACGGAGAATAGTTCTCTTTCTGCCCCTTTCTTGGGTAGTATAATACCTTCAGTAGGTTCCTTCTGGACAACAAGCATTATGCTAACGTAAGCAAATCTTTGATCCTTATGAGGGTTAACATATTTACTCGTCCATCTAATGGGTTTTCATGCCTTGTCATTAAGTTGATCATCGACTCTCACACCTTCGGGAGGTTTCCCTTAACGTTTACTGTGTATTAATCACTCCCTTGTGGAGTTACGACTTTGGTCGTATTATATTCAAGGTTCTTGGTTCCTTTAGTCTCATTGGTTTAACTGAGATTCTTCTCGTCAATTTATTCGAGGCAGTTATTTGCACTGGTCTGGATATGTATCCCTGACCTTGGCATGGAGTTGACTACTTCTCGTGTTCCTTACACTACTCGTTTACATGTATGGGGTACCCTACTGATACATTACTACTTACTTGACAAACTTATGAATATGTATGTCAAGCCCACAAGCTCCTATGGAGTGAGGTTGTCCCACATCAAGTTTTGTATACTCATAGTGTTTTTCACATGTCCTAATTGTGAAGTATTCCTTTGTCAATCTCCTTTTCAAACAACTTTTGGGGTGGCCTAAGGAAAAATTTCAGGTTCCCTGAGTCCTTTTCCCAATGGGCATGCCTTAGTATCCCCCTTTCGATAGTTATTCACGATATTGTGTCCTAATGGTGGGGTTCACGTTGTGTAATGGTGTGAGGGTGGTTTTCCCCTCTCCATTGGTGTTGTTATTGACATAAATTCGCTAGTGTTTAAACGGAATTGCGACCACTTGTATTGACAAGTTATTGTTGGTTTATGGCTCAATAAGCTCTTTATTGGAATTGCTTGTACATTGGCTCCACACGAACGTTATGTAGTTTTATAACTTTACCCTATTTCCTGGGTTACATCATTTGTTGTAATTCCGGACTCCGTGACAAAGGTTTGTTTCCCCCTTTTATGGAAGCCCTTGCTGTAGTTTGGTTTTAATCAGTTTTCGTCATTAGTCACATCGTCTTAGGTGTTGTTGCCCTAGTGGCATACATTGGAGAAAGTGGTTGGAGGCGATGCTTCTCCCTCCTGGACTTGTGTCCTACTAGTGGTATGTTGAATACCTTCACTTAGGCTCGTGTCTTACAGTATTAGACTTAGTGTCTTGTATTCCTGATACATGCTTCCATCTCAGCATTGTGTTCGTTATTTTTTGGGTATGGTACTCCTTTCCAAAGTAGTACCTTCGTGTTAATTGGGTTGAGTACACCACGTCATTTCACGTTTGTGGATGTAGTCGGTTTAGGTAATACCCGTGTTGTGGTACGACATGTTCCATCTTTTTCTTGTCGTGGTCATCGTGTTTCCCAAAATTTTGTGGTTATCGCTCGGCTTCTTGCCTTTGCTCTTCTTAATGGAGTTAGTGATATTGGTGGTTCTCCATCCCCATTCTATTGAGGATCAACAGGTTTTTCCTCTTTCCAAGTATTTATTGGATATTGGTGTGTGCCGTTATGGGCATAGCATTGACCCTGATTGTTACATGGTCATATCTCCTCTACCATTTTCCTACGAAGTTTGGGAGTGAGCTGTTATGTCGGATACTCGTGTTTGGTACCCCATCCCTTAAATTGGATGGGTTCTAGCTGTTTAACGACTGGGGTATCTCGATTCTTGATTTCCTACCATCATTAGGATGATGGTGCACGTAAAAAGTGTTAAGAGATTTCATATGGGGTCGTGTCTGTCCTAAGGACTAGACATTCATCATCTGTAGTGATTAGCATTCAATGCCAGTATGTATTTATGGTGTTTGGCTCTTAAGCCAATGTTGATGGTTCATTAATGTTTAACTGGTGTAGTTTGTTACGGGCTGGTGTATGCCCTTTAGTTGTAGTGGTTGAACTCATCGGGTCCTTCCGAGGTTTGTAGGCCTCATGCCTTAAGGGTTTTGTGACCCTACTTCGTGACACATTGTATTTACGGAGAGTTTGTACGAAAGTTGTATGAATATTTGATGATTACCGGTGGCCATGGTATCACACCCTCTAGTCCGCACAGTCTTGTCGGATTTGATTGTAGGTGCAACACTTGCGGTGGCAAGTGCGCAAGGTAGGCGGAATTATTAATGTATTGATAGTCATTGCGCTTGCTGTAGCGAGCGCACCATGCAGGTTTAGTTATCGATATCGCATTTATTGGTTTCGTTGACGCTTTGGTTATTTGAGTATGGTTTTTATGATTTTCTTGAAAGGGTAGTCTTTATTAAGGTCCGTTAGGTATGATAAGTCCTCTTGGGTAGTTCTATTTCTAGGTTCTCTAAGTTAGGCTCTTCCTAAGTTTGTTTTAAACTTCATCATGGTAGAAGGAAGTTCTTGGCGTATCTGCTCATGCAGTCAATTATTTAGGTTAAGGGTATACGGTTGTCTAGATCGCGCTGCGTACTAGTACCAGCGCCTAAGGCTCCCGCAATGTTCAGGGTACTCTGTCCCTGGGTAACTCCTTTCTCTTCTAATTGCTCTTACCAACTGGGGTCTGCCCGCGTACCTACCACGTGGTGCTTCGGGTCCAGTAGATGGAGCACTCTATTGTCTTTGGTACGACACCCCCTTTCTTGAGTGTTGCGTTGTAGCCATTTAGGAAGGGTTTCGGTTCGTAAGCTCACACGATTATCACTATTGCAGGTCAAGTTTTATAGAACCTTCTAGGTTATATCGGGTTGAGGTTATTTCTTTCTGGGAGAGGCTTCTGAGCGGTCATTGGCTCCGCATGTTATGCACTTTTTATAGTCGTCCAAGACTCATTTTTCTATCCTTCACTCTTCAGGTGTCCTCATCAGGGCTTTCCTATGGTTAACCGGACAGGGTTTCGGTGTCTAATTACGAGCCGACCCAATTTTCCTATGGATTCCTATCCCTCTTCAAGATAATGTTTACATGTATTGATGTGTTACATGTTCTAGTTGGTTTTAGGAGTTGATTTCTCCTTAGTAATGTCTTCTCCTTGTTTAGAGAATTTTTGTATAGTTTAGTGTCCATCTTGGACTATACCTTTTTATAATAATATTCCATCATGAATATTGATCATTAGATGTCTAATTGATGATTATTTCCTTTTATTTAAATTAACTCCTTATTAATTAAGGTGATTAATGTTTGGGGTATTTCACTCACACTAAACTATACAATAGTTCGTAAAACTGAATGACACTATTTATAAGTATTCCACTCTGGTAATGAATGTTTTTTTAGTTAAATTAATCATATTAAGGGTTGCCCAAAAATTAATTTTCTACAACGTAAATGGTTGTAGCGCTAAAACAAACACTTGTACAATAATTTGCACAAACATGTACATACCAACATACACACATGTACAATACACTAATAACAGATGTACATCTAAACCATTTACCTCAAACCTTAAAAAACTGTCGAGTCGGTGATGACAATATAAAGTACAGGACAAATTCCAAATAGATTACCCTACCCCCCAAAATACCCCAAACCCCACCCTAGGAAATCTAAAACATTGAAGACATTTTTAGGGTTTGCAGTGGAAGGGTTTAGGGTCTAACGACCCTAAACCTGCTAGCACAAACCCTAAAAAACTGTTGAGTCGGTGACGACAATATAAAGTACATAACAAATTCCAAATAGATTACCCTACCCCCCAAAACACCCCAAACCCCACCCTAGGAAAGCTAAAACGTTGAAGGCATTTTAGGGTTTGCAGTGGGCGGGTTTAGGGTCTAACGACCCTAAACCCGCTACCACAAACCCTAAAAAATTGTCAAGTCGGTGACGACAATATAAAGTACATAACAAATTCCAAATAGATTTCCCTACCCCTAAAACACCCCAAACCCCACCCTAGGAAAGCTAAAACATCGAAGGTATTTTTATGGTTCACAGTGGGCGGGCTTAAGGTTAAAAACCGTCGAATCAGTGACGAAAATATAAAGTACAGAACAAATTCCAGATAGATTACCTTACCCCCCAAAACACCCCAAACCCCTCCCTCGGAAAGTTAAAACGTCGAAGGCATTTTTAGAGTTTGTGGTAGCGGGTTTAGGGTCACTGTCGAGTCGGTGACGACAATATAAAGTACAAAATAAATTCCAAATAGATTACCTTACACCCCAAAACACCCAAAAATCCACCCTAGGAAAGATAAAATTGTCAAAGGGTGTACATAGCATAAATAGTTGTGGTGCAGACATGTGCGAATAATCATTAAAATATGTACACCTTTACATTAAAACATGTACATATAAGAGAGAAAATTTGTATAATAACTTATAAATAAAAAAACACCCTAAACCTTATAGATCGCATAGAAAAGATTAAGCGTTGAGGATTATTTAGGTTTTTGCGATTTAGAGTAGAAGCAGCTAAGGGTTGTAGTGCGCTTAACATAGAAGTAAACTTGTACAAATGGTCATACAAACAGGTACAAATTTTCATTGAAACATGTACATCTTTACATTCAAACATGTACACCCTCACATTTGAACACGTACATATTTATTTAGGAGTTTGCGGTTTAGAGTAGACGCAACTACACATAACATAAGAGTAAAATTGTACAAATGGGCATACAAACATGTACGAATTTGCAGTGATACATGTACACCCTTACATTCAAACATGTACTCCCTCACATTGGAACATGTACATCCGCTCATTGGAACATGTACATCCGCTCATTGGAACATGTACATCCTCACATTTTGACATGTACATTTACACATTTCAACATGTACATCTTTACATTTGAACATGTGCGCAGAAAACTACCTATGCCACTAAAGCTGCTATGTCCAACACTAACCAATGTTGTACAAGGCGGTGCCCAAAATTTGCTAATGCTACAGAAACTACTATGCCCAACACTAACGCTGAATATGATATTTTAGCAACTGATAATATAATACATAACAGATTTGGGGCAACATCAAATCAAAATGTAGAATCCTTGTTCATCAAGGTGTCATACAAACGACACTTGTTTTACACCCTTCATATGTTTAACATCCACATCATGTTATTTACATAGATACACCCCCTATTCACTAAATTAAAAAGCATCTGTTTTGTCATTGCTCCACTCAAAATACATCAGAAACAACTACACAAAAAACTACCAATCCACTCTCAAAATGGAGCCATCAGCCACTCATTTGCTAAACGAGAGTTTATGTTTAACAGCAGCACACAAGTCATCCCTATGCTTGTTGAGATCATTCAGGACAAGCATAAACAGGTACTACTTTTGTAGTTTGTTCAAGGTGTTTTTCTGCATCAAAAAAGAAAATCAAAAAATGAACAAAGAAAGAACAAATAATGACCAACTAAGTAAATGAATCTCAACTGAAAAAAATACATACCTGATAAGCCGTAGACTTATCATGTTTTATGTAGTATATTTAGGAGTATTAATCTAAATAAGGTTAAATGGATAGTATTTATGTTATATTATGTGTTAAAGTAAGTTATTCATACAGACTTATGTTTTGTGAGCTTTTTATGCAAGGAACGAATTCCTAGGCAAATATTCAAGTGATACCGGACATGAAGACGACGGATGTCCTGCACGACACGGGCATGGAATAGAAAAGGAGCTATGCCGGGTGTGCTGCTGGGTACATCCTATCTGACATATGTGAAAAGTCGCCATGGTTGACCAAGCAATGACAGTTATTTACGGTTGACTGTTTGTGTAACACCCCTACATATTACTTCACAACTAACTGAAATCGCAGCGGAAATAAACGACTAAACAATAACTAAACGCTTCGGTGCTACAACGCCGTCAACCACCCACGTGGTGGTTACAAGGCAGAATAAATACAAGTGTACCGGTCTGATGATCAGACTCCTGAGCATAGAACTAAAACCATTAATACATCATATACAATACCGAGTATTAAAAATACATTCCTTCACTGTAAACTGTCAATATACCGCCATAGTAGTTTCAACGGATCAAAATATAATACCACGGGAGCACAGGCGCATCCCGGGCTCAACATCCAAACAACCAAAAGTACATCTGCAGCCTAGGACCTACAGCCACTCTGCTTCCTCGATCCTCATCCTGAGTGTAAAAATATGGAGCCCCCGAGGGGGTCAGCAACCTTGGCTGGTATGGTCAACGCGCAGCCCATCGGCTACCGGGATACGCGCAACTAATTGTCTTGATAACATGGCATTCATTTTAAACATAACATAACATAACATAATATGTGGCATAGCATCAATAGTGCATAGCACAACATCACATACACAGTGGATACTCTTTCCACAATAACAAACCAAGAAGGTTAAACAACATAAGAGCCTAGAGAATGGTTCACCCTCATGTTAAGCTCGTTACACACTTATTACCGTTCTGTTATTCGAACGAGTAACTTAAGTCACAGATGGTTCGGATATAGTGACCCGAACACACCACACAAACACATGTTCCCACTAAACCGATCATAAGTCAGAATAGGTAAGCTTTGGAGGAAGCTAGCGGGAGATCGAACGCCAAATTAAGGAGAACAATCTTAACAACATAAGAGTCGAATCTGATCCAGATATCTACTCTTAACTTACATGCATGACCGGACAACCGGATTCCTCACTTCCCAGTTAGCACTTGTTAGAAGTTCACGGTGGAACTTAGCAAACATTACACAACAGGTGGTAAGTCATGTTAGACACACACAAGGGAAATGAGTCACACCATAACACCACAATAATATGAACAACAGTAATCTCATTACATGATTAAGTCTTATAACGTCATAAACACACAGAAAAACAAACAACACACAAGCCGGTGTAAACCGGTAGGCAACAGACTGCAAGAAAACCGTTCCTTGGTCCTTCCTTCGATTGATTTCCACCGTAGGTCACTCCTATACATGATTAATAATGTCGGTTAATTATTTATTTAACTTCAAACTTACTAAATGTTTAACATGATTATATGACATATTTCTAATGCCCAAATATTCCTTCATTACCTACATTATACCCTAGGGGGTTAACTACATTTGCCACATTCTTTACTGTTTTTTTTTTTATAAATTTTGGTCTGTCTGACCCACCGTCCGACCACAACTGGGTCGGACCCTTCCAGTGATTTTCGGATTGGAAAACTTAACTTGTCCGACCCATGTCCGACCCAACCATCTAGGTCGGACCATTCCAGAGATTTCATCGCCCTTTGAACATACACGTCCGACCCACGTCCGACTCACTAGACTGGGTCGAACCATTACAGAACTTTTACCGCCTTACCAAACAACCATGTATGACCCATGTCCGACTCACTCGACTGGGTCGGACCATTCCAGAACATTTACCGTCCACTAAAACATGACCGTCCAACCCATGTCCGACCCAAGTCTCTGGGTCGGACCGTTCCAGAACCATTTACTGACGTCTAACAGAGGCTGTCCGACCCAAACTTGGGTCGGACCCCTGGGTCGGACGCCATCAAAACTTGCCCAAACTTTGTCAAATCTTCACCAAACTTCTCCTAAAGCCTCTTAATGTTTCCTAACATCATTTGGTACCCTCAAACACTCATACAATATCCATAAAATCCATTATCTATCTCCTTAACACTTACTCATTCCATACCGAAATTCCTAACACTTATGTTATTTTCCTTGGTTCACTAAGTGTGTTTCATACCTATGATAACCACTATGCCAATAATGTTTCCTCACCACTACTACATCATCTCCCAAACATCTTTTCTTCCTAAACAATTTCTTAAACATCTTTACAAGTTTTTAGCTTCTCATATAACAATCCATCATCCCTTTTTCACCAACAATACACAAGTCCTAAATACAATCTCATCAAGAATCTTGAAATGTCCCAAAGCATTCTTTTGCATTCTAAATCCTCTAGAACATCACCAAAGCCCTTTTTACATCTTTAAACACCTTAATGCATATTTCTTCACTAGGAAAGCACTTAGCCATTCTAAATATTTTCTTAACTTATCAAACTCATTTTAAACCCTTAGAACTTCTTGCTTATTACCTAAATTTTGACATAGGTTCTCTTAGAACATTACTAAACCAAAACACATTGTTTTCACCATCAAACAACCAAGAACACTAGAAATCCATCAAACACTTTCTTATACACAAACTTCACACATATAACACTACATCACAATATAGTGCATAATTTAAATTGCATGGCACTTAGGCCCTTAAATAACATGGCTCTTAGGCCCTTAAGATGCATAAATCATAAACACTGAATTTCCATAATATATTTGCCTTTGACATGCAAATACACTCAACAACACATATGCCTTTTACTAAGCCCTTAAGATCATTCTTCTAAGTCACTTCCCATTGGCTCCTTAGATCATTTCTTAAGCAATACAAGCTCATTTCTCCTAAGACTTAAACCACATTAGGTTAGCATATTTACCTCTTTTTCCTCACAAACTTCTTTCTTGTTTCCTTGTTTAAAATCGGCAAGGCTTTAGATTGTTTGTCAACTTCTAAACATTATACAAAACAACATAATGAGTATTCAAGCTTAAGCTTCATCTCATTGTAAACCCTAGATTGTACATTGTTTCAAAAGCATTAAGATAATTGTTTTACCTTAGAACTTGAAGAGAGTTTGAATATATACCAAGAGAGGACTCCACCTAGTCCATGAAAGGTTGGAATGAAGCTATAACAAAGCAACATAAGGACTCCATTAAGAGTGATTTTCGGTCAAGATAAAAACATGGAGGAAACATCATTTTTCTTTGAGATTCCTTACCTAGAAGCAAAGGAGATCAATAATATGTAGAAACATAAGCTCAAGCTCCATCAATGGTGGAACTCCATGGCACCGAAATGGTGGTCTTGAAGTTTTGAGAAGATAGGAATGAAGAGCTTGGTGAGACTAAGAGAATGGTGGTATTTGTTTTTGATTTGGTTAAGTGAGCTAGAAATAACAAGAGGTCAAAGATGGAGTTTGGTGTGGTACTATTGCAAACCGTAGAAGAGAATGAAGAAGAGAGGTTGAAGAGAGCTTGGAACCGTGGGAATGCAAGGAAGAAGGAGAGAGAGAATGAGGTAAACTTGCTTTTTGAAGATATTTGTAGTTATAAAGTAAATAGTACTTTAGTTAGTCATCTTTATTTACTTAACATGTTAACAAGAGAGTGGTGAGCACCACACTTAAGAAAACCGGCCCCCAATAGTACTTAGGGGTATTATAGTCTTTATTTGTCAATTTAATTACTTATACAAACATATGTTACAAACTAGCTTATTAAAATCACTATTCATAAAACAAGGCACATAGAAGTGAAATTTTTGATTTCCCATTGATATAGACTTCCAAATGTGATACTATATAGTGCACATGTTAATTAAAGAGTAATGATGGACATTTAGCCATTCAAAAACTCATTTACAAGACAATTTTTCAAAAATGTGCTTTAAGACTCCTTAAAGCACATTTTGTTTTTAACTTGTTTTCAAGCTTGGTTTTCTTTGGTAATTGGTTTAATATGTACATTAGTATATAAATAAGGTCTTGGCAAGTTCACCAGGTCTTACCCAAGCTTATCCCAAGCTTAGAGCACATTTTGGCCTTTATTGACCTTTTAAAGCACATTTGTGTTTTCTTTTGTTTAAATTTGTTTACTAATGTTTCTAAGACTCTTTTTTAGTCTTAAGATAAATGTTTAAATTATGTTTAAACAACATACTAAGGTTTGGGGTATTTCAGTTTGACCATTGCCGGGTATGGTGCCGGACGTATCCTGTCTGGCACAAGCAACGTTTTGCCTGACAGTTTTGACCGTTGACGGTTACGCATAAATAAACATGTGGTGCCGGATGACTTTCACCCGGCATGCCACCCGGAACAAGGAGAAATTGTTGCCTATAAATAGGCCGAAGGGCTGCATAAAATGTTACACTTCAACACCCTATACACTCCATTCACAATTCCATTTCCGCCTCCACTCCAATGTTGGTGTCCAAGGAAGTTCTGCAGATCCATCCACGTGAAGAAGAAGAAGATCTGTCGGGTTAAGGCTATGATCATTTCCTTCTCCCCTTTGTATTCTCTTCTTGTAGTTGTGTGGATGGTGATGTAGAATTCTTTGTTAGTCCTTTGGTTAGGGATGATCTTCCTTGTAATTACTCTTAGGTTATTAATAAAAGTACAAGTTTCATCAACTAAGGTTTTGGTCTTCATACAAGTAGAATGAGATCGCTACTTGCTCTTCTTTCTTCTAAATTCTACTGAGGTTCATAAGACAAATTAGAATAGGTTGAGGGTCTTAGTGGTCTACGGGTTGTTCTGAAATGTGGGCAACATGACTTAAGATTGGAATTGGTCTGCTTTCCTCCATTATCTTGTTCGTTTCCGCGGCATGAGATATGCACGGGCGAATGTGGATAATGAGTTCCTGTTGTTTGACCCAGAAATCGGAAATGGTATTTACGAAATGAAGATGCCGGATGTAGTGCCAGATGGAAGATGTCCGGCACATTCAAAGTCCTGAATGTGCCAGGAATCCGAGGTCCGGCAAGAAACCCTGCATATTTATTTACGAGATTGATTTCGAAGCTTTGTGGTTTGGCTTATAACTATACTTGTTTTTACATTGAGTATCATCCCGAGTCAAAGTTAATTTATTTAGTTAGTAATTTTAGTTAAATTGTTATTTCAATCCCCCTGTTTTAGAATAGGCTTTTACCAGGATTAAGACTGATTTTCTATTAAGTCCCTTGGGTTCGATACTCTTGGTCGTAATCTACTCACACTATATTCCGACCGGGAATTGTTTGCTAAACGTATAGAGTTGTAGGTTTATTTTATATATTTTATATTTATTTATTTTTATTCTTTTATACATCCTCTTTTACCCTACAAAAATATTATTAGCAATACCCCATCTTTTCCAGACTCAAAACCAGCATTCCAGTTCACACCATTCCCACCATAAGTCTCCATGTGCCTCAAAACATACACACCACTGTCAACACGGTTTTTATTACTCCTCCATAAAACTGGCAACACGTCAAGATTGAGGTCAAATGAACTTTTCTTGTGTATTTGATATGAATCCAACATCTTAAAAAAAATTCAACCATCACAATTTTTAAAAACACACTAAATCAGTAAGATACACAAAGAAGATACATAAATCAAAACAGAAAGGGAAAATTCATAATATATCCCTTTTTTCTTTCGTAATTCACAATATACCCCTGTTAGTTTTTGTAATTCAACTTCAAACATGCTTAAATGTTGTCCAAAATTGATGAAACTTTACATGGACGATGCTCAAGTGTTATATTTTGATCCAATATCAAATTTAAAGTTTTTAAGCTCATATGTGACATGTGGGACCCAATGAACATGTCACAATTTTCATTGGGTCCCACAGGTCACATGTGAGCTTAAAAACATCAAATTCGATATTGGACCAAAATATAACACTTTAGCATCGTCCATGTAAAGTTTCATCAATTTTGGACAACATTGAAGCATGTTTAAAGTTGAATTACAAAAAACTATTAGGGGTATATTGTGAATTACAAAAGAAAAAAGGAGTATATTGTGAATTTTCCCAAAGAGAATAAATGAAAAGGAAATAAATGAGCAAAGCAGTATAGTAACTTACCAGAAGCTTAACATCTTTAACATAGTCAAATGGTACATCAGCCTTCAAATATCTGTTGTCTAGTACTTCAATTTTTGATTTTTGAAGTTGACAACTACTAAGAACAGATGTTCTTCATAACAGAAAGGAAACAAAAACATCTCAATCTCTTTCAGCGGCAGGCGATGCTTTTTGTTTTCATATCTCGAAATTTCTTTGCCCATTCACGACACCACATTAAAAACTCTTTATGTTCATCAGCAACACTTTGATCAGAACATATTCTCTGGATGAAAGAAAAACAAGCAAAATATATAAAACTTCATACAAAACTTTAATTTTTTCTTTGAAGATAACATCAGATATACAGTTATAAAGAAAAACTTGTACACTCAGATGTCTAAAAATGTATAGTATAAGTAATGTAATGTACAAATTAAAATGCTGCAAACAATAAAACTGAAAATTTAAAAGGAAATAAAATGAGACTTACAAACACGTTAGAAGAGAAGCTAAATCTATCAAGTCCACCAATTCTTGATTTACCATCGGAATTGAGAATGTGTGCAACCATCAGTCACAAAGATGGGCACAAAAAAAAGGTAGTAATTTCCTAAAATCTTGACGTTTTATGGAAATGAACCCATCAGCATAAAAACATTTCCTATAAAAACCATATTAAGTTAGACAAACAAATGATGAAAAATATATAAAAAAGTTAAAGAAACTAGATGATAAAGGAGAAAAGACCGTACGATAGATCTCCGTCCTCATCAAGTACAAAGTCGATGACAACATTCTCAAAGGCTGTAAATTCATTTTCAAATCCACGGACATCGTATGGTAAGGCGACTTCAAAAGTGCAGAGGGTTTCCTTGTCATAGTGGATACTCTAGAATGTTTTGTGGGTGTAACAGCCTTTCCTTTTGCTTTTTTTTGTGTGCAACAGAAGTAGAAATAGGTTGTTTCTTTAATTTTTTAGAGACTCTAGTATAAGGAACATCTTTTGGGGGATCCTCAACTACTGTAGTCCTCCTCCTAATAAAACCAGCCTTATTTTTACTTCTGATTTCAACCGCATGATCAAGCTCAACAACTTTTCTTTTGATCCTATCCGCTACCCCAATTTGCTCATTCTGCTCTACTTCAATTGTCCTTCTGTGTCATCATTCGACACTAATTCAAATTCAGCCTCTGTTTCCTCATTCTGCTCTACATCAGTTTCACCCTCTGTTTCAACATCTGCTCAACAAAAATTTAGCCTCTGTTTCAACAGTCTGCTCTACTGCAAGTCCAACCTCTGTTTCGTCATCATTGACATCCAGTCTAGTATGTACATCATCATCAATGTCATCCTCTTCATTCTCCTCCCCATTCAAAGTGACATTATCATCCATCATACTATCCTTAGGATCTAAAGATCTAACCAACAGATCAAGATTAATGTCACCCTCTTGATCATCATCTACACTCTCTTCTTGATTTTCCTCCTCTATCAAAGTTTGATTCACACCCATCCTAGTATCCTCATGCTCCAAGGTACTCAACAATAGATCATTTTCAAAAGAAGGAATGTTGTTTTCAGAGTGACTATCACCAAATGAATCATAGGTGCCATCTATCTTTTTGAAAGATTGGACAATTAATGAATTATGTAAGAGAGAATGACCCAAAATCTAAGACATACGAAGTTTGTAAAGTGGAGCTAGTAGATTGCAAAATAGCAAACAACTCAAAAGCCTTGGAGATAACAGATTTTACCACATCTAGGTGACTAGCAGATGTGTGCAGTGAAAAAAGACGATTGAATAGTTCACAAGTTTGGTTGGATATATGATGAATCTCATCAGCAACATCCTTGCATAACAATACAAAGAAATACATATAAGTTATAAAGAAGAATAATAAAAACAAAGAATGAAAATATATGGTACACAATAGATAAAAAAATGTACCATTTTCTTGCTACTTCCAATGTTAGCTCCTTGTTCAGATTTGTAACATCCTCCTCTGGGACATTACTATGGAAAAGTGGGATTGAACTAAACTCGAGAGAAGGGGCAGAAAATTTAGGTTGCGTGGCACCACAACCTTCCATCTCTAATGCTATTCTACGTTTGTAAGATTCTTGATCCCAACCCATGATAATAGGGAAAGACCTTTCAACAGTACTCATCCCAACACAAAACATATCTAGGTAGAGAAGATTTAGTAGCAACAAAGGACCGTTAAACCTCTTACTACCAGACTTAGACTGTTTCCACATCTTGACTGAATCACACAACTTCAGCAAGGTATATTGACACCAATCATAATTTTTGATGTCATGAAATTTCATAAGAGAATGTAGGACTTCCAGTTGCACTGTCCAAGATGTCCACAAGATGTCACAGTCGAAATAAAAAAACAGATAAAATTCTTTTGAACTCATCACCACTAAGATCCCTTAATTTAGCAGCCATCAACTTCAGCCTAGGCGCTGCTACCTCATCCTTAAGAGAGAAAGACCGCCTCTATTTACACACAAAAGATTTAAACTTAGGAGAACAGTCTACAAAACCCTGCTCTAACACTGTTTTCGACCACATGGGAGCCCAAGAGAACAATACACTTCAAGTGCTGTGATTTTAAAGTTTTTTTATCACCCACTTTTAACTCAAGCCCAGGCCAATAAAAATGATCAACCAGCCAATAGCCTAAACTCATATTCAGCGATAGATTTTCAGATGCAAAATAGAACCAAAACCAACTTCGTGAACAACTTTAACTTGTTAAGGGGACAACACCTCTATGAGATTCGAAAAATTAAGCATGGCATATGAGTCTCAAGCTGCTTATTTTTGTAGAAGCTAGATCATCAACACCACTTGTAACACCCCAACTCATAAATACATAGTCATCTCATAAACCTCCATTTACTTGACCCAACATTACAGCGGAATTCTTACAATAGTTTGTTACCGCCGTTAGTCACCCACGTGATTAACTAGGCATACTAAATACTCCAGATCTAGCTACGGTCTGATGGACCCGAATATACCAAACATCAATGTACTCTTAACCTTAACCAATACATATCCTTAGTACAAATATTTCATATCCTTTTACATCTTACTAACATCTCATACCATTTACTAAACGAGTGTACATGCACAACTCGTATAACTATAAGAAAACAACCCGAAGTAATTCTACCCGATCCTACTCTCAGACGGTCGTCTTCTGTCGTTCACCTGCAAAATTTAAACAGTTGCCCCCGAGGGGGTCAGCACCTTGCTGTAACGATTCTCTTATCGCCTCCAAGCTAACGGGGCTACAAAGACAATTTTCGATAGCATGGAGTTGATTAGATACACAACATAAGTAAGAAGTGCAATAAACAACAAGCCACATATGAACAAACATGGTTCACACACAATGAACGACTTAAAAGCGTTCCCTTGATTAGTGAGTTAATCTTTTAACTCTTTAAGTTATTATTCCTCTAAATCTCAGTCCATTCTTATCTACCTCAGTCTTAATCTTTATCTCAGTCTCAACATACCAACCGTTCTTTAATTAGAATTGGTTGTATCTTATCTCAAATCTTATCTCAAACAAGACAACGTTCTTTATTTAGAATGGTTGTTCCTTAAATTCATTATTATCTTGTCAGGTTAAAAGTAACCCTAACCAATGAGTTATCAGCTCCATTGGTTTACATAAACAATATTTGTTAGAATTAGTTGGGGTTTAGGTAGATCCCACCACACCATCTCAGTAATGCCTCCCACCTCAAACAGAAATTGAGGTGACCGAGTCTGTATGTCGACTCTAGGCGACAACTCCGAAGACAAGTCATATTTATAGGTGTGTGATGCTAAATGTAGAGTGAACAACGCTCAAGGAGCATAAGACTCGAAGAATAGTGTATTCAGTAGTCGTCTAAATAAATGACGAACCATAATATGGATGGTGAAAGTACACGAGCGGAAGCAAATATGAGAGTGGATACCATGTACGTTAGTGTGTACAATGAGTAAGAACATGGTGTGCAGTAAACGATCGTTGTACGAATATTAAACAATGATATGGACTCAGTGGAGATACAACGGTAAGTGATAGCAAATAAACTAGGCAGTAATGCCAGTAGCTGGTATTATGAGATAAGAATCTCATTGAAACACGGTGTGAATTCCTATAGCAGTTGCATAAGGAATGGAAGTGTAATCCTAGTAAATTTACACGATAAATGAAGTGATAAGCCCGGGAAAAGAATACCCGAATGCTAAGCAACCAAACCGTACTGGACATAGAAGTCGTGCAAACACACTAGTAAGTACCAACTGTCATAGTGGTTGAACCTCACCGTACTGGTTGGTATTAGACTTATTACTCTTCCGGTCTCCACAACTGGTACAAACACTTCTTTTCGTATTATTCTTATTCAAATCATTCTTGGGTAATAACAATATGGTCAATCCTAAACATATTTCTTGAACTTGGTTCACATAATTACCGCTCCCGCGGTCTCACAGTATCGAGAGGTATCCCCACTCTTAAAGCAGTGGTTCATTCTCCGCTCTATTCACTTGTACAACATAAACTTTCGTAATCAATTAAATTCACGCAACACATTTGGTTTGTGGCCTATATGCCTTATTGCCTCGAGCTTTGCTCATTATAGGCTGTTCACGAAACTTTTACTCTCCGTACGCCCTCGCATGCATTGGAGGTTGTACTGGGCTCCATGACAAGGTCGACGCATCACGCTTCCTTTCATGGGATGCCCTTAAGAAAGTCAGTTTGCCTCCTGACGACTTATGTTTAAACTGAGTATTAGCTTCAACTCTTGTGTTTCTACCACAACATTTCATTCAACAATTGTTGACCCAAACACCCCTCAGGATTTCTCCTGGGTGTTGCTAATTTATGCCATTCCATTTGGCTTGTACTATGGGTATGTTTAGTTAACTACACAACTTTGCATTTTTGGCTGGGTTTAATATCCTCTTTAGTGAAGACCGATATCCCTCGATATCCTGGGTGATTATTCAGGGAATTTCATCCCGTTCATTACGCATTAACATGTCCATACTTGGCATCTGCCTTACCATGTATAGGCTGGGAATTCATTCCCGCTATCATGTTTACCCCTTGTGGCTCTTGAGACATATGCTATGCCTTTACTTATTAGTCAGTGCCGTCGCACTCCCTGCCTCTTAAACATTTCCTTGAAATGATTTCCCTCAAACTTTAGTCTCGTTAAGTTAACTGAGTCCTTTCACTTCGATCGTTCAATGGTTTGAATCTTTACTGTTGACCGTAGTACAGAGTCGACTACTTCCGTGTCCCGACTCTACTCGTATACATATGTGGGGTACCCTACAAATACATTGCTACTTACCCGACTAACCTATAAGTAGGTTTGCCAGGCCACAAGCTCCTATCGGAGTGCGGTCATCCCATATTTCATTTTTGTACACTCGTAGTGTCCGTCACACACCTAGGTGAAGTATTCTGTTGTCAACTCCCTTATATTATCCTCTGATCACATGCATTTAGTGTTTCTCGAACTTAATCAAGGGAATTCCAACTACCGTGCTCTTAGGCATGTCCTACTTTCTTATTGCATTTAACATAAGTTCGGTTTCCTCCTTCGGGTTAATACCCTCGAGTTATCCGATTTTCATCCAGTTATTCAAAAGTGAACGGGGTGCAACTTACCTACTGTGTGGCACTGAGGCCGGTGTAGGTTCTCTGGTTTGGTTTAAATAAATTCTAAATAATTAGAAATAAATATGGGTTTGATGAGAAAATTGGTTTTGAAAGAGAGTTTGAAATAAATCTGTGTTTGAAAGAAAAATTCTCATGGTATTACAATGTCTTCCTATCATAACTGAGTCTAGCTTCTTGCTGACTGGTGTATTCCCAATTTCAAAGGTTAGGCTGTTAAGCCCTTCCACGGTTATGATTATCCCATTCAACTTCATGGTACTTTAATAAGTGTTTCCTTGTCATTAAAACCCTCCAAATAGCCCCGTTATAACGGCACTTGCCATGGCAAGTGCGCCATGCAGGCTGGCTATCGGTTCGACACATACCGGTTACGGTATTGTTCTTACCCGCACCGCATTCAGTGCCTCGTTGGCCCTTACTTTTATGCTCAAATTTGGTAATTAATCTTCTGCACAACTGCTCATTGGTCTTCACATGGTAATCATTAACTAGGGTGTTTCCCATACTTGGAGACCCCTATTTACTTAGCACTGTATTTTCTTCATAGCCCATTCCCACGCACTTGTCGTGGTACTGAGACTTGTCTCTTGTCTGGGTACTACATTGTAGTCCTATTGAGGTATGTTTCATGTACTACTACTAATGTGTCTGAACTATGACAATCGGGTATTACAGCCTCTTTGGCGTTGTAGGCCTGATGTTACCCACTCCTGACTAGTTCCTTAGTCAGTTGGTATACCGTTGGGTATATTTAACAATTGTGGTCCCGTAGACACGCGTCTCGGGTTTGTTACTTCACCTTCCTGCTTTATTGCACGGTTGGTGCGTTGCAAGCTGGTTGCTCTCGATTGCAAGGCACGTCGACCCAGGTTTCCGGAAATTCCATTCTCCTATGCATAGGATTCTCCATTCTTTGCTATTAAATGCGGTTAACATCGTTTGCATGAGAACCGTCTCCGGGATTCCTAATTTGGGAATCTACCGTATGCCAGGTTCTTCGTACTTACAGAGATACTTAATAACTGCCAGATCGGGTTTTCCCGAGTAAGAGAAGGACTTTCATCTCTCTGGCGTTCTTTCCCGAGTTATAAAACAGGGGTTGTGGAGGGGCGGGAAGGATATTGTAGGTATCCAGTACCCACGGGTAATTCCTAACTAGCGTATCTCTCACGCTATCACTCAACCCTTAACCCAAAGTATTAAACTCCTAACTCGGTATCCTAAGCTCGGTAATTCCAGTCATCAGAGCGATACTTCTCTCTGATACCACTTTTTGTAACACCCCAACAACAGACACAACACTTAATAAATGAATGCAGCGGAAACAAAACTCAACATTTACTTATCTCATTGGTGTTACACGCCGTTAACCACCCACGTGGCTAACAAGGCTAATACTTATACATTGTATCGGTCTGATGGACTAGATTCCCGAGCACCTACATAATACAATCCCGTTCCATTTCCAAAATCAATATACATTTACATTCCAACTGTACTGAGTATTTATAAACTAATGCCGATAACAGTTTCGGTCTTACTACACCTACAATACATGCGCAATTAAATAACTACCCATGTACAATCTACCACCCGGTCCTACTCTCAAACGGCTCCCAGCTCCGTGTACCTGAAAAGGTAAAGGGAGGCCCCCAAGGGGCTCAACACCTTTACTGGTATGGTAATCGTGCAGCCCGCATACTACCGGGCCATGCACAACTAATTGTCGTCTAAACATGCGGTTGATTATAATTAAATGATGCATGTAGAACCATAAACACATAACACATTCACAAATACAATACTCATAAGCATAGCAATACTAATTGTATAGCATCAACAACATACATAACATAATAGGAACGAATCCCTTGAGGGAAACGAACCAAACACCAGTTAGTCCAACTTGGTAAGCCTGGAGAGTGACTTCAGTCTCATGTTAAGCTCGTTACACATTAACTTATTGGGTGTGTCGGTCTTAATATAGAACCGACCACACCGTCACACCATAATTTTATTTATATGTGTCGGATATAGTGACCCAATCACACCTTATACATAATCCCCATAGCCCGAACAGTAGTCAGGTAGGAAAGCCATTTATCTTAGGCTTGTGGGTGATTGTAATCTAAGGAGGAAAAACAATCAATAACAGAGTGGGAGTCGAAGCGAATAGACATCAACTTCCAAACAAACCTTACCATAATCCCCCTAGCCCGGACAATAGTCAGGTAGGAAAGCCTTTTATTAGGCTTGTGGGAGATTGAATTCCAAGAAGGAAAACAACCATACATGGGAGAGAGTTGAACCATTATGGATATTAACTCCCGTACATACGCGCGCGACCGAGACTCCCGGATCCTCCTCCCTATTAATATATATAGTTAAGAGTTCCATTATGGAACCTATCACATCCATACACCATTTGGTGTACAACTTGGTTAAACACACAAGGGAGCTAAACACATTTGCACACAACAACAACACACACCTAACACACAGATATCCATAGTTAGAACGTTCCTTAGGTTGAAACGTTAAAAAACCAGGTACCGCTCTCTTACGTATCCTAGTTTGGTTAACTAACGGGTTAGCACGTATTCGAGGTTACCGGTACCGGTACACACACGCACACATAATAACAATGACTATAAACTCATTTCATGATTTAAGTCTTACAAAGTCATAAACATCCAGAAAAACAAACAACACACAAGCCGGTGTAATCCGGTAGGACACAAGTTGCAAGAAAATCATACCTATCACCTTGAGGATGGCTAGCCTTACATGGCGACCTCTTAGTCCCGGATGCCATCTCGACTAGTTCTCGTTCCTATAATTCATTCAATAGTACGGTTATTTACCGTTCTTACTTTCTGGTTAACTAATTACCACACATTACATTTGGTGTACTTCCACACTTAAACTTGCACTTGTTCACCCTCTTAATGGTCATTATAATTCACCAAACATCTCTTAAACATCGTTATAACATCAATACCTAAACAATCCCTTCATTACATGTCATTTTATAACCTTAAAATTTAAATCATCTTACTTAACTTATCCTCTTAAGTCCTTATATACTTATCTTTCTAATCATCAATACCCTCTTAATGGCATACCACTTACCACTTAACATTCTTAAAATTTATTTTTTATTTTTATTATTTTTTTTAAGGTCCAAAGGTCGGTAGGTCGCAAGGTAGGTCGAAGTCAGAAAGTTTCCTGGATGGTATTCTGGGCCCGACCTACCTTGCCAAGGTCGGTCCTAAGGTAGGTCGAAACCAGAAACTTGTTTTTAAGTGCTTATTTCACTCTAAACCATGCCATAAGTGTCCTAATATGTTTAACATCATTTTGGAACTTTAAGACACTCTTAAAACACCTTTAATCATCCACCAAACTCATTGATTAACTCACTTCATATTCCTTAAACATTTACAACTTGTAATTTTGCCTATGATTTCAACTAACCAAAATGTTTCTTCACAACCATGACAACCACTCCTAAGCATTATTATGCATCATCATCATCTCCTTTACACACACTCCTTAAGGTCTTTTCACATGTTCACATTCAATCCTTCACAAGGCATTATACTTCTTTTGTTTACCAAATTTTGCACAAGTCTTAACAACACACTCATCATGACTTCGGTGTATTTGAAATCATCCATTTGCTCACTAAACCTCCAAGACAATGCCCAAGACATTTTAACACTTAGGAACACCTTAACTCATTTCTTTCACCAATTTAAACCTTAACCATTCCTAGTACAACCTAGGTCACCAAATTTCTTTTAAACACTTAGAACTCCTTGTTTATCAACTAAACTTTGCCATAGCTTCTCTAGTATAACCTTACACACAAACACATTGTTTTTCAACCTTAAACAATACAAGACATTCATCTTCACAAGGAATGTTTTTCACACACAACTACACCTTAAACTACACCACATCACAATATAGTGCATAAACTTAAATTTCTTGGCACTTAGGCCCTTAAATAACATGGCTCTTAGGCCCTAAATTGCATTAATCTTAAACACTGAATTTCTACATATTAATTGCCTTTAACCTGCAAATACACACAACATCACATATGCCCTTAATAACCTCCTTGTGGGTATTACTAACTCATTTCCCATCGGCTATATAGGTAGTTTATTAAGCAAATATAGCTCAATTTCCTAAGGTACATAAACTACATTAAGTTAGGTTATATTCCTCTTTCTTCAAGATTTCTTTCTTGTTTTCTTGGATTGAAAATCAGCAAGAAACTTGATCAACTTTCAATCTTCTAACCATACACATATAAGGGTAACGAGCTTAAGCTTCATACTTAAACTCACATATAAACCCTAAATTTACATAAGTGTTTAAACACTAAAATGGAAGTTTACCTTGGAATTTGAAAGGGAGCTTGATTAAGAAGTAAGATTGGACTCCACCTACTCCTTTGAATATTGAATCAAGCTTCTAAAAGAGTAAAACAAAGCATCATCAAAAGATGATTTCGGCCACACATAAAAATGAGAGGAATGTAATTTTTCTTTGGTTTTCCTTACCTTGAAGCAAAGGAGAATAACAAGGTATAACAAGATGAGTTTCCCTCCTTCAATGGAGATTCTCCATGGCACGAATTGAAGTTCTTGGAGATTTGAAAAGATAGGAATGTAGAGCTTACTCTAACTAAGACAAAGGTAGTCTTAGAATTGAATTTGGAGCATGGAGTTGGAAGTTACAAGGAAAATAAGATCAAGGATGGAGAGGTGCTGTAGAAAAACGTTTTTGCTTGGGAGATGAAGGTAGGTGACGGTGGGAACAAGGAAAGATGAAGGAAATGAGGAGAGAGGTAGTCTTTGAAGATATTTTGACTATAAAGGCATTATCCTCTTTTACTTACTTTTCCTTCCTTTCTTTAATTAACTAATAAATGGTGGTGACTCACCATGTTGAAAACCGGCCCCCTTAGTTAATAGGGTATTAGGAGCTAGTTTGACCATTCAATTAAGTAAAGTTGACTTAATGCTAAAAAGGCACTATTTGAGCACTATTCACAATTGGTGCACATATTGTGAAATTTTTGATTTCCCATTGATTTAAGCTTCCTAATGTGACTTAGTAGTACACATAATGATTAAGGAGTAATGATGGGCATTTAGCCACTCAAAAACCCATTTCCAAGACAATTTTTCAAAAATGTGATTTAAGACTCCTTAAGCACATTTTGTGTTTTAACTTGTTTTAAGCTTCGTTTTCTCTAGGAATTGATTTAACATGTTCTTTAGCATGTTAATAAGGTCTAGGAATGACCTTTGGGTCTTATACAAGGTTACACCAAGTCTAGAGCAAGTATTTGCTTAAATTGACTTCATGGTGATTTCTGGTGTTTTCTTTATTTAAATTGTCTACTAAGGTTTCTTAAGGACTTATTAGCCCTATAAAATCATATTGCATGTAATAAAGTATTGGTAGGCTCTTGGTTCCTAACCAAGTCCATTCCAAGCTTAGACCATGTTTTTGGCTCATATTATCTTAATGGTACTCTATTGTGTTTACTATGGTTTAAATTGTTCACTAATGTTTCTAAGGAACTTTTTAGCATTAATACACCATATTTTAATATTTACACAAACATATCAAGTTTGGGGTATTTCAGGCTGCTTCACCTCTCGGAGGACCAGCTCTCCCGGAACAACACTTCTTTCTTTTCCTCTTTTGTAAAGTTTCTTTCGACTTTTGCCTTATCTTTTTCCATCCTGATTTGTGCCATGACCCTGACTTCTTCAAGTTAGTCAAGGCGATCTTTTATCCCTTCATTGTTATTCTCTTCATAATAGGATTCCCATCTAATCGATGGGACTACAACCTCGGCCGGAACAATCGCTTCAAGGCCGTAAGTCAGCCTGTAGGGAGTTTCTCCAGTAGGCCCTTTTCAGTCATTCTGTAGGACCAGAGAACCTGGGGCAGCAACTCTACCCATCTTCCCTTTTATCGTCTAACTTCTTTTTACTGCCTTGACGATCTGTCCATTCACGTTCTTTACCTGACCATTTGCCTGTGGGTGAGCAACCGATGCGAACCTTAGATCGATTTTCCATTCCTCAAGAATGTCCGGAAACTATTGCAGTTGAATTGGGCTCCATTTTCTATTATTTTACCTTTGGGATGCCGAATCTGCAAACCACATACTTCCAAATGAAGTCTTGCGATTTTCTTGCTGTAATAGATACTGTTGGCATCGCTTCAACCCATGCTTGAAGTAATCAACGGCCACATAAATGAATCTGTACCTTCCCGGCGACGCCTCCGGGAAAGGCCCAACAATATCCAACCCCCACATGGCAAAAGGAATTGGGGACCGTATGGCTTTCTATGTGGCTGGAGGGTTATGTATTTTGTGTCCATGCTCTTGACACTTGACACATTTTTGTATGTATTCCTTAGAATGCTCCCTCATTTTTGGACAATAGTACCCTAGTCTTAGGATTTTGTTGGTTATTGCCCTTTCCCTGATGGTTTCCACAAGTTCCTTCATGTAATTCTTCCATGAGCATTGCCCTCTTCTATAGTGGACACATTTAAGTGCTGGTCACGCAATACCTTTTGTAAAGCTGCCCTTCATCTGAGAAAAAGACGCGGCCCCGTTTTGTTTTGGTCGCTTCTTTTTCATTTTGAGGTAACCTTCCGGTTCGTATATACTCAATAATCGGTATCATCCAAGATACGGTCACCGCGTCCGGTTCAATAGTGCACACCCGGATTTTTCCAGACTGAGTTAGTCTTCATCTCCCTCCATACTTTATTAGGCATTCTTTCAGCTATATGGCAATTTGGCCAGTGCATCCGCTTCAATGTTTTCCACTCATGAAGATGTCTTAACTCACACCTCTGAAAGTTTTCCTAATTTCTTGAACTTTGGTCAGTATTTTCTAGAGTTTTTCCTCTTTGTTGACCTCATAGATATTATCATTCTGCCGTGCTACCAACATTGAGTTTGAGTATATCTCCAACTCTGCATAAGTGTGCAAAGTGATGAGCTTTTTCTTTCCTTTTTTTGGGAGATATGTAAAAAGCTTATAATAATTTCATAGTGGTTAGTATTATTATTATAAAAACAAACCTGTTGCCCCTAAGGCAGTGGCGACCTCCAAACCCTAAATGAGAGCCTCATATTCTGCCTCATTATTTGTTACCTCAAACTCTAACCGAAACGCAAAATTGAGAGTTCGTCCATCCGGCATTTGGACCACTATTCCGGCCCCAGCCCCGGTTTTACATCGGGCCCCATCAACAAGGATAACGTGCGGGGTTGTGGGCTTTCTTTGTTCTTGGGCAAAGGTTGTTTCAGTTATGAAGTCTGCCAAGGCCTGTCCCTTTATAGCTATTCGAGGAAGGAAGTGGATCTAATACTGCGTGAGTTCGACAGTCCAACTCACCATTCGCCCAGATGCATTTGGATTACTTGCTATTTGTTTTAGCGCCCAATTCGTTTTGACAAAGATTCGGTGTGACTGAAAATAAGGCCGAAGTTTTCGGGACGCAATAACCAGTGCGAACAGGATCTTTTCAATGTTGGTATACCGGCTTTCTGCTGGGGTAAGAATTTTGCCGGTGTAGTATACTGGTATTTCTTTTTTCTTTTCTTCCATTATCAGCATGGCCGCCACCGCCCAATCTGTGGCAGATAGATAGAGATATAGATCCTGACCAGGGGCAGGGACGCCCAATTTTGGTAATTCCTTGAGCATTCCCTTGAACTTCTCAAAGGCCTCCATACACTCTTGGTTCCACTGAAATTTCCTGTTTTTCCTTAGAACGTTGAAGAACAGAATTGATTATTCTTGGAGTTTTGAGCAGAATCTTCCCAAGGTTGTGAGTCTTCCATTCAAAGCTTGCACATCCTTAATGTTTTTCGGTGGTAAAAGATCGAGGATGGCTTGGGTTCCGGATCTACTTCGACTCTTCTTTGTCCGACAATGAACCCCAAGAACTTTCCTTTTGTTACCCCGAAACACACACTTTTCCGGATTCAGCTTGATTTGGTATTGTCTAGGGTGTCAAAAGTTTCTTCCAGGTCTTTCATGTGTTGCCCCCGTGAATTGCTTCTATCAAGAATATCATCAACGTAGGCTTCCACATTGCGGGCTAGCTACTGTTTAAAAACTTTATCTATCATTCTTTGGAAGGTTGCTCCCACATTTTTTTAGGCCGAAAGGCATTACCTTGTAACAAAAGGTTCTGGCCGAAGTAATGAAAGATGTTTTTTCCGAATCTTCTTCATTCATCTTTATCTGATTGTATCCTGAAAATGCGTCAAAAAACTTAAGACAAAACTTTGAGTAGTTGAAACGACCAATCTGTCTATTGACGGTAGAGGATAAAAGTCTTGGGACATGTTTTGTTTATATCTGTGAAATCTACACACATCCTCCATTTGTCGTTTGACTTTTTGACCATTACAACGTTGACCAACCACCTGGGGTAAGATACTTCTCTGATGAACCCGACTTTGAGCAGTTTCTGAACTTCAGTGTGTGCCGCAAGGTCCTTTTCCTCTCCTATTATTCTTCTTCTTTGCCGGATAGCCGGGTGCTTTGGATCTACCCGTAGATCATGCCGGATAACACTTGGGTCTATCCCAGGCATCTCGTATGTACTCCAGGCGAAGGCTGTCCTTTTTTTTCCACGAATATCATTAAGCGAGTCTGTTCTCCGTTATCAAATGCATTCCCTATTTTAAAAAATTTAGAAGGGTCAGATTTTAAGTGTACCTCTCTCGAGGAGTCCTTATATGCCTTATGATCGTTTGTGTCTTGATCCGGTTCCGGCGGAAGGGGCAACTTTCCTCTAAACTCCTTATCCGATCCTACCGTTTTGATAACTTCCCCTTCTGGCAGACTTTCCATGATGCGGACTTCGCAGACATGAGCCATTTTTTGGCTTCCCCTTATAGTCACCAGCTTACCAGCTTTGGTTAAATACTTGATTTTCAGATGGTGAGTGCTGCATATGGCCGTGAAAGCATTAATCCCTGGTTGACCAAGGTACATGTTGTATCCGGAAAGGTCTGGTACGATGAAAGTTGTAAGTCTTTCGGTCCTTCGCTCGTCTCCCTGCCCCAATGTTATAATGAAGTCTATACTCCCTAAAGATTTAGTAGAAATGCCCCCCACAAAGCCTCCCAGGACAACTGAGTATGGCTTGATTTTTTCTTCCGGTATCTCCAATTTTTTTATTGCTTCAGCTGACACTAGTAGAAAAACAGTCTATTTCGGCGGTTCCAAATAGCCTATTTGGGCGGTTGTGAACCGCCGAAATGGAGTGCGCCGAGATAGGTGTTCAATCCTACCTCGGCGGTTGTACAACCGCCGAAATAGATTACCTATTTCGGCGATTGTTAGCTAAAACCGCCGAGATAGGCGCATTTAAAAAAAAAAAACAGACCTATTTCGGCGGTTCCTAGCTAACAACCGCCGAAATAGGTCCTTTTTAAAAAAAAATGATTTCTGTGTCTTCAACCTCTCGATAGCAGTTTCAGTGATTTTCTAGAGGCCCAGCCACGAAAATAAATGCGCGAAGATGTATGCAGTTCCAGTGATTTTAAAGAGGCACAAACACGAGAATGAAGGCGTAGAGATGTACGCAGTTCCAGTGATTTTTGACACAGAGACGCAGACACGAGAATAAGATAAGTTCGAGTATATTACCGGTTCACCAGAGAGAATAAGATAAGTTCGAGTATATTACCATAAGAGAAGATAATGAACACATGCGCAGGGCATGTATGTTTGCCTGCAAAATTACCATGAAAAAAGAGGATGAAGAGAGGTGCGCTGAGCATGTTTGTTTGCCAGTTAGGGTAGCGAATTTACCGTGAGATAAGGGGGATGAAGAGAGAGCCACCGCGGTTTGGGTTGCGAAATCACCGTGAAAGAAAGTGAAGAAGAGAGGCGCAGACCATGTTCGCCAGTTAGGGATGCAAAATTACGGTAGTAACAGAGAAGAGAAGATGAAGAGATAAGGCCGGCGAGCAAATATGTAATGAAATAAAGTCTATTTCGGTGATTGTTAGTAACAACCGCTAAAATAGACTGAAATTTAAGCGGCATTTTAAAATTTTCAGAAAAAAAAAAAACGGGAAACGCCCCTATTTCGGCTGTTGTAAAAACAACCGCCGAAATAGGCTCTGAGAAACACTATTTCGGCAGTTCCAAGCTAGGAACCGCCGATATAGGTGTCGTTTTTCAGACTACAGAAATCTCAGAGCCCTATTTCGGCGGTTTTATCTACAACCGCCGAAATAGGGGCGCCGAAATAGGCATTTTTTGTACTAGTGTGATGTGACGTTCGCCCCAGCTCCACTATCTATTAAGATTCCCTACATCATTCTGTCATTCACTTGTGCCCGAATGACATGCAGATCATTGTGAGGGTATAATACCCCATCTTCATCTTCATCCGTAAAGAAAATTGGGGGAAAATTCTCTCGCTTGGCGGCCTTTCTTTCCGGAGCTCTTGATGCGCTGCATGAATATGCCTCTTTCTTTCATTTGGAGTTAATGGTCCAACTTCTGAAAATAGACCTGTGAATTTCTTAGAAGGAAATGTTATTAGGCCTTTTATTCTTTCCGGCAGTAGGAAATCAATGGGAGATTCTTTTACAGTATATATCTTTTTCGTAAAAGTAAGAGACGCCAATTACACAATCCCTACTTTATTTTTGGCATGACAAAGCCTATCTTATTATACCTATTAGCAAAAGACAAGCTCTTTCACCCGTTTCACAGACCTGTGATCATACTGAACGACTTGCTATGATCCAGCTCAGGGTGGATTTCTTCTTCTTGTCGGTTGCGAGAGGAAAACTGATTTTTGTGTTGAGAAAGGTTTTGTTTTTGTACTGCCTCTGCTGTCCAGCTGGCTGCTTTCCTTGTTTCTCTTGTCTTCTTCAATAATCCTTAGTTTCCTGGCCAAGGTAGCGCAATTCACGGTTCTGTGGCTCTTGTGGCCGTGGTACTCACAGAAGGCCACCAAAACTTCTCCTTGATGAGGTTTCTTTGGTGGAGGCAAGTACCCTTCTTTAACCGCCGCCGCATACCTCCCTGGATCGATATGGACAAAAACCCTGACATTTTGATACTGGGGCCCCTAAGATGAAGATGGGATGGTAGGGGCCTTGTATTTTTTTGATAATTGGCTGGAGAACCAGCTAATAAGGCAATATTGTGGTTCATACGAACCTTTCTCGCCAAAAGTGGTAGGGGCCTTGTAATACGGCTTGTACCTTGAACTTCCTCCGGATGAACCTCCAGACAAGTTGCCGGATGACCGCCGCCTCCATTTTGACCTCCTTTTTTATCACCAACAGACTTGAAGCCGATTGCCAAGTCTCTAGCCTTGTTCTCCACTACTTCTGACTTCAGAAAGTCATGGATCATCTCGGCTAGTTACCCATGAGTTTTTGGTGCCTTTGTTGCGATTTTTCCGGCAAGCCTAGGTTGCGCCAACCCGTTTCCAAAGCCTTGATCAGGATTCGCTCGTCCACATCTTCAATTTCCGCCACCTGCTTGTGGAAGCGCTCACTAAATTCTTTTACCATCTCTCCTTTTCGCTGTTTGAGATCCATCAGCTAAATTGTCTTTTTTTGATTTTTTTGCTTGCGGCAAAGTATTGCTGAAACTCTTCAGGCAGTTGTTTGAAGCTTGAAATCGACTGCAGAGGTCTAGTTAAGATCCAACTGAGCGCTCTTTTGGACAAGCTTCCTGGAAACAAGTTACAGAGAGCGAGAGAGCTTATTCCTTGAGTGTTCATTGCGAACATGAATCTCTTGACATGGAGAGCTGGATCCCCCGTCCCATCGTGTTTTTTGACTGCGGGCGCAACAAAGTGAGGAGGAAGCTTTGCTCTCCTAATTTTTTCCGAAAAGGGATAAAGAGTCATGTCGATTGAGTCATCCTCCTCGGCTTCTTCGCTGATGATCAAGGTTTCCCCTGGCTGCTCCTTCTTTCGCCCATTGCTCGTCTCCGAATTACGGTTCTTGAGTGATTCAAAGGCTTCAGTCATATCCTCCCATTTTTTGGTATTCCTCATCTCGTTGCATCAGCTCCTGTTGTAAGACCTCGTTCCCTTCGACTATTCTTTTGTCAATGGTTCTGACCAGAACTTTCAGCATTTTTCTAAATCTTGCTTAGAGATGGCATCTGCGCGACTCTCGTATTGATGTTTCCGGCCGCTCCCGGGTCGTCGGCCTCGTTACTAGATCATGTCGTTTTTCTTGTTGTTGGAGCCATTCCGCACTCGTATCCCCTTCGCCTGAACCTGCAAAAGACATAATCCTAAAATTTCAGAGTTTTGATGTTTCTCATTCATGATCGAACTACTACCGGTGGACTCGTGGTTTCTTAAAAGATCTTGAGTTGTTCGTTTCCCACAGACGGCACCAAATGAAGAGGTATGAATGTTTCTTTCCTTTGATTCCTCTAACTATCCTAGTGGTTTTACCTTGTCACAAATACTGAGTAAACTCGAGAAAGAGAAGACTTTGCAGAAAGAGCACTCGAATTGTATTGATATCAGAGCGTTGTGCGCTCCATGGGGGTGTACCCCTATTTATAGAGTTTTTGATACTAGATCAGAGATTGCCAGCCTGTCATCCTTTTTCTGTTGCCAGGCTGTGTATCGTACGTAAATGAAATGTTTAGCTACTTATCGACCGGAACAGACGTTCCTCTAATATTCCCTTATTTTAGTCTACTTCATCCAGTCACAGGCGACCAGATGCTTTATTTAATCTTTCCTTTACATTTCTTCCCTCTTCATGTACAACTCCAATTAAGTATTATAGGCTCATCATAAGTCCTATAGCTAGATATCAAGAGGTCTAGTTGAGGCTCGTCATAAGTCCTCATTCTTTCAATTGCATTATAGGATCGTCATAAGTCCTATAGCTAGACGTCAAGAGGTTTAGTTGAGGCTCGTCATAAGTCCTCGTGCACCCAAACCAATCTAATTGTTAGTATTATAGGCTCGTCATAAGTCCTATAGCTAGATATCAAGAGGTCTAGTTGATGCTCTGATAAGTGTCTAAATGAGCATGTTATTTAGGTGTATTTCATGTATAATATTAGCACTTTTCTTGCTCATTTCTCCACTTCGGTTAGTTTTCCTCTAGTTTATGTTTTATTGTTTATCTTACAAAATTATTGGTTTAACATGAGGAAAACCAAGCCGGGAGTGAAGTAGACAAAGAGACGAACGCGTAGACGCAAACGGCTCAGAAAACGGAGTCCAAACGAAGAATCTAGAGCCGGTCAAAGTTTGAAGGAAATAGGCCACGGTCAATGGTTGCAAACCGCCCAAGAAGTGGCGGTCCTCTCTGGTGCAACCACCAGGCGGACACCACCCACTACCGCCACATATCAGGCGGACACCACCATGCTCACCGTGAGGCGGACACCACCACCTCTACCGCCACTTATCAGGCGGTCTTCCACAGGCGGACAAGATAAAATCGCGCCCGAACATAGTTTTCTTCCTCGCGCGACTCTGCAACTCGCCTTATCTATCTACCCCGCCGTCGCCTACCTTATTTCGCTCACGCGTATCCAGCTCCTGTCCCCTGCATTAAATGAAGCAATCAATGCTTCAATCAGTGAAGAAATCAACAGAGGCAATCAACTGCAAGTCTTCTACGTAGTCTTCATTTCTTCTATAAATACCCATTCCCTACAGCCTTGTACGAGTGCACGGAGAAAACCTGAAAATCACTCACACTCACCTCATCTCATTCTCTTCCAGTAAATCGCTCCCGTATACCATTTCATTCCATTAATTCTCTAATTCACCCACTTCACTTATAATAGCCTACGTACATGTTTCACTCCTCGACCTCTCCATTTCTCCATTCACTAATCACGACTCCGTGCTGTTATTACGTCCAACCTCTGTCAGATTTATTACCAGTTAATATGTCTGGCTAAGGAGGATTTGCTCCGGGCAAGGTTTTAATTATGGTTTGTTTAATTATGTAATCAATATTTCTACCGGTTTTAATAAATACAGTTTGTTACGCTTAAAGGATTTCTCTCACCATTTTAATAAATTACATGAATTTATTAAAATGCTTTCCTAAGTCTATTTTGATCAGACCAGGTGATAAATAGACAGGTTATTTAAGCCGTAAATCTGGAGAAAACTTATTATGATTTAATAAGTTAGTATTTACAGATGCAATTATAATTCCTTGAATTTAACGTCCGTTTACATAGTTTTGCTCGAACCTTGATTAGACCGAGCATTTTCTGGTAAACGAGTTCTTAAGGGTCTATGACTTAGTCCTTAGGATAATAACAGGAATTTTGCCAAACTAATATATTAAACCGGTAGAGATAGCATAATTAATCAGATTATATAAAACCTGAACCCGGAGTTCCATTTAATTCATCTGCACTCAGTAATTTAATCCTCTTTTAATTCTCTAAAAACAAGTCAATTAACTTCCCCCCTTTTGTGACAAGCTTAGGAACTACTTTAGCTCGCTATAAGTCCCACGGTTTGACCCCGGCCGCTTCTGTCTTCTACACTACTACGACCGGGTTTTAATTTGCAGCCCGACGGATATTTTGAGTATTAATTTCTTTCTTTTAATAACTACACCTCTTCTAAATCACTCACGATAAATCCATTCTGCAAAATGGCGCCGTTGCCGGGGACTTGATTTAATCTAGTCCCTAAGCCCCGGTTAATTCACCTGTTTAATTGCAATAATCTGTTAATTTAAAAAAACTGTTAATCCAATTTTGGACATATAACCTCGGACATCTGACTTGGACAGTGGACATCTAACTTCTGATCTGACTTGGACATCTGACTACTAATTTGTTAATATTATTGTTATTATTTCTGTCATTTCGTTCCATTGTCATTTCGTTCCATTGTCTCTAACTACTAACTTAAAATTTCCAGTCATTTCGTTCCATTGTTATTCGTTCCATTGTCATTTCTTTCCATTGTATACTAACTACTAACTTTAAATTTCTGTCTACTAATTCCTAACATTTTTATTATTCTAACGTATAACCAGTTCTTTTCTCTGTTTTGAGTGGTGTATGCCTTTCACCAGGTCACAGAGCCTCCCAGAGAATATTAATCACACAGTTGGTTACATCCCAGAAATCGAGAGAACCTTTCTGCGCAATCTCAGGCAGAGACGAACTCAACAGAATATTACCAACACAGTGATAGATTCTGACCCGGAAGCTAACATGGCAGCTACACCAGCAACGGTTCGGAATATCAACAGGCCGTCTAACCAAGGACAACAGCCTGCTATCGTCCTTCCTCAACTTAGCCCATCCGAATACGATGAGTGGCAGAAGCTGAAGCCATATCATCAGATTCGATGTGTGAAGGAGTTGGGCATGTTTGATGGCACCAGTCCAGACGAAGCCCTGTTGCATGTTACAAAATTCTTACAACATGCCAATAGCCTTACTGCAACCGACGCAGTACTTCAATATGCAAGATTGTCTTTATTCCCGCACAGCCTGACGGGAAACGCAAGCAAGTGGTATCATAGCTTAACACCAAGTACCATTGGTACCTGGGACGACATGGCCACCAAATTCTATGACAAATTCCTACCTCCGAGCCGAACTTTGGAGATGATTGCTGAAATTTTAATTTCAAGCAACCAGGGTCGGAGAATATTTGTGAAACTTGGGACCGTTTCAAAGGTCTACTACTCACTTGTCCTTACCACGGTCTGACGAAGGAACAAGTATCACAATTGTTTTACAAGGCTTGATCGGTCCGTGCAGAACAATGGTGTTATCTTCGTTAGGGGCTGACGTTCTGAAAAAGCGGGAGCACAATTTCTGAACAGCATGGAGTCTCTCTGTGAGGAAATTAGAGACTGGGCCTCCGGGGGATCAAGGAGCGGTACTCCAGGATTATATCATGTTGGGGAAAGTGATAACAAGTTCGATCAATTAATGAAAAGCCACGAGAACTCATGGAAAGCAATGCTCAGCAAGCAACAAAAGTGAGCACTCTACAGAAATGGTCGAACAGATGGCTATGAATTCCTACCCTCAGCAAGTTAAGTCAATGATTTCCCGACCACCTACTACCCCTCCAGGCTATGCTCCTCAATCTCAAACGTTACCAACAATTTCTTGTACGCAATGTTGCGGGCCTCATGATTACGATCAATGCCCCCAACTACAAGAAATGAAAGCAGCGGAGGAAGCAAACTACATCACCAACAACTCAGGATACAGACAACCATGGCAACGTAACATGCAATCCAACCTTAGCTACTCAAACACCGGAAATATCCAAAACCCACATACCCTACAAACATCCCAAAACTACAGACCTCAGTCCAATTTCCAAGGAGGCCCAAGGCAATATCAACAACAGCTTATGGCAATGAAGCTTCATCGAGCCGACCAGCTCCACCTCCTTCGAATCCTGAGTCTGATATGTCTCAGATGCAGGAAATGTTAAGGCGATGATGGGTAAATCACGAGATACACAAGAAGAGGTCGCAGCTCTGCGCAAAGACCAAAAGCCTTGCAATCTCAAATCCAGCAGCTACTCACTCAACAAAGACCACCGGTCAATCCCTTCACAGACTAATCCCAATCCGAAGGAACAAGCAAATTCAGTCCTTATAGACGATGGCACATTACAATCAACAAACTTGTGTGCAGTCTCTTTAAGGAGTGGAAGGGAACTTGCCACCAGCAAGGAAAAGAAAAAGAAAATCTTGAAGATTCCTACATCAATGTTGATGAAACCACCAAACCAACTTCACCTCCCTCAGAAATCCCAATTCCTACTCCTGTTACTCCACCTCCATCTCGAATTACCATCGACATCCCAACCTCCACTCATAAAAACAATGAACTCCCATTTCCAAACAGAATGAAAAAGAAACATCTCGACGAAAGTTCTCTAAGTTCTTGAGTATTTTCAAGGAAACTGACCCTCGACATACCTCTGATCGATGCTTTGCAAGAGATGCCTAACTACGCAAAATTCCTTAAGGATCTCTTGACAAAGAAGAAAAAGAAACCTGGAAAGGAGACCGTGCACCTGACAGAGGAATGTTCTGCAGCCCTTCTTCGAGCACTCCCTCCTAAACAAACAGATCCGGGAAATCCCGTGATCCCGTGCTTTATAGGTGGGGTGGATTGTGGAAGTGGTCTATGCGACCTAGGAGCCAGCATTAATATCATGCCATACGCCACCTTCTTGAAGGTTAAAGGAGGAGAAATGCAACCGGTTCCTTTTAAACTCCAACTAGCAGACAGATCAGAGATCAAGCCCATGGGCATAGTCCGAGATTTGGTAGTTGGAGTGTCTCGCTTCATCTTTCCAGCTGATTTCGTCATTCTAGAAATGGATGACGATGTCGAGGTTCCCCTGATTCTAGGTCGACCGTTTCTAAGTACCGCCAAAGCTATCATTGACGTCCACGACGGGAAAATCACTCTTCGATACGAAGATGAGACGATTGAATTCAACATGCAGAAAATGATGAAGAAAAGCTCAAACTTTTATCCTCATGCTAAGACGGTGGGATTCACAGATGACGAGGAGGAGGAAGGCGATTTTGCTACAGAGGAGGACACTATTTTCCATCTTCCATCCAGGAAGCTGAAACTGAACCCCTAGAGCAAGTATTACTTACTTCTCTAGAAGAAAAGATGGAGGATCCAGAAGTTAACACCATTTTCGCGTACGTAGAAAAAGGAAGGGCTGGTGTGAGCCTCGATTTTAAACCCTATCCTATGTTGAATAAAGTTGATTAGGATCTAACGGGTTTTAGGTCCACTTATAACCTAAGATTAATAACTATGTCACATAACAATAATTATTAAAACCTAAGCTAGCTCACTGGAACCTATTATGAGTCGCCACCTAATTTTGACCTAGATTAAATTAGGAAAGGAGAGTTCGGGTTCGGGGGCTTGATATTCGACTTATTTAGGGTTCAATTACTTTCATTACCCCTCCTAGGTCGTTTTTCCTCTACTTAGTTTATTTACGGCTTATTACGAGTTGTTTTAACCTAAGTGCGCGAGCTTCTGTTTTTTTTTTGTTTTTAACATTTTTTTGACAGAGAATTAAAGTGAAATTGAAAGCTACCTAAACTAGGGTTTCGGAGGCAGAATTAGGTCAAATTTTGTTTCCATCCGTAGCCATGGACCAAACGTCCGAGACCACGGACCCCAGTTAACCTAATATACAGAAAAGTCGAAATTAAAGGAAAACAAAAATTTGCAAGGTCCGGGCCCACGGACAGGATGTCCGTGGGCCCGGACATTATTAGAAAAACCTAAATTTTGAATTTTTTAAAATCCCGCCGCCGTCCGTGGGTGTCCGTGGTCTCGGACAACGCGTCCGAGGTCCCGGACCATAGGTCCGAGGTCACGGACCACCCACGGACAGGGGTTTTCAGAAGGTTCCCGAGGGTGTTTTGAGCTCAAATTTTATGGGTGTGTAGCCTGAAAGATGTACAAGACGTTAGTGATTGAAAGTTTTTAATTTGAATTCGAATTAAGCACGAAACTTAGCAAACAAGTTATCTGACAGAGGCTTAAATAAACAGCAATACAGAAGCCTACGAAGGTTAGTTTGAGCCCAAATTTTGAGGCAAGACAGATAATACCGTGGTGAATCAGGGAAGTGGAGTTTCTACCTGTTTTACCTTCGGATTCACAACGTTTCTTTACACCGGGGACTCGTCGAGTGCTCCGTTGATGGCAGACCCGAGAGGATTTCGACCCAAGCTTCTGGTTGTTGGTTGTTCTTGCTGTTCTTCACGTTTTAGAGGTGTTTTTTTGAGGTTTTGATGATTATTGGTGCTTTGGGATTGGAAAACGTGTTTAGATGGTGATTTCGGGGGATTTTCAGTATGATTTGGGTGGCCGGGTGTTGGAAAACGTGAGAGAGAGTGAGGGGGCTGTGTTTTCTGATTCTCTAGGGTTCTTGAGCATATGAGATTCTGATTTATCATCCAAACCTATCCCCTTATATAGACTTTCTTAAAGATAAAGAAAATCTAGTAAAAGTAAGATTCTTCGATATTTTAGTTAAGTGACTTCCCAAAGGAATTTTGCTATGAAATTTTAACCACTTGTCAAGAATGGATATTATGAATTTTCTGAGGTGGAAACGAATTTTTTAAATGCTGGAGCATTTTTAAATTGAATTTCTCGTCAGATTCAGTCAGAAATTGCTAGAAAATTATTGGAAATTCGAAAAATCAAAATTCCAACGCCATTATGCTTAAAATGTCATCCTCTATCATGGTTTAAAATATCAAAGCATTCCGAGCTGATTTGGGCACCCTTTGGAGGAGAGAGAAAGCCTATAGGAGAACTCAGAAGCCTTAAAAATTACGAAAACGCCCCTGACAATGACGAAACTGCTCCTCAGGCCCTGGAACACGCCGATCGGGCCGGAGTCTCTTACTGTTTGATGGAGATGGCTCTCACAACCTCGTAGACCTTAGCCAGGGGTCAAAATTTTGGGTATAACAGATTGCCCCCCGTCAACTGGACTTTGTAACGAATGTGAAAAGTCTGGTTGATGCTTGAGTGGTGCCCCAAAATTTTGGACTCCACAGAATCCTCCACGTTGTGTGAAACCGGGTTAACGATGCCCAGCAATTCGGAGGCGCTGACTACCTAAGCTACAAAGCATTGTCGAGCTTTTCTAAGGCGCTGACTACCTAAAGGTAATAATGAGGTAATGTTAGACTATTCTAAGGTGCCGACTACCTATAAGGATGATACGATGTCAAGCTATTCTAAGGCGTTGACTACCTAAAATGATGATATGCTGTCGAGCTATTCTAAGGCGCTGACTACCTAAAGTGATGAAAATGATGTCAGCTATTCTAAGGCGTTGACTACCTAAAGTGATGAAAATGATGTCAAGCTATTCTAAGGCGTTGACTGCCTAGGATGATGATATGCTGTCGAGCTATTCTAAGGCGCTGACTACCTAAAGTGGTGAAAATGATGTCAAGCTATTCTAAGGCGTTGACTGCCTAGGATGATGATATGCTGTCGAGCTATTCTAAGGCGCTGACTACCTAAAGTGGTGAAAATGATGTCAAGCTATTCTAAGGCGTTGACTGCCTAGGATGATGATATGCTGTCGAGCTATTCTAAGGCGCTGACTACCTAAAGTGGTGAAAATGATGTCAAGATATTCTAAGGTGTTGACTGCCTAGGATGATGATATGCTGTCGAGCTATTCTAAGGCGCTGACTACCTAAAGTGGTGAAAATGATGTCAAGCTATTCTAAGGCGTTGACTGCTAGGATGTGAAAACTGGATGCAAATGCAAGAATGCTGAAATGCTAATGATGCAAATGATGCTGATGCTGATGATAATGCCGATGATGTTGATGATGCTGATGATGCTGATGATGCTCGGATGCTTCTGGGGGACCGAAACCCGTGCCGATGCTCCTGGCTGGACCCAATGTGGACTTATTGCCATCGCCCCCCAAGCCGGTGTGCAGGGATAACTCCTGGTAAAAACCCTGGGGACTTATTGCCTTTGCCCACCATTCGTTGATCCCAAAAATAAGTTGACATCGCAAAAGGAGGATTTATTGCCATCACCTCGCCAACTTTCTGTCGCCAGGTCTTGTGACGCGCCTGGGTAATGCAGCTAGGTCTTATGACGAGCCCATATGAATGAGATGAATGCAATGTATTTGATGAGAGTGGGTAATCTAAAAGGTAATGCTAGGTCTTACTACGAGCCTAGGGAATGCAACTAGGTCTTATGACGAGCCTAAAGGGAGGTTCTAGGTCTTATGACGAGCCTAAAGGTTGGATCTAGGTCTTATGACGAGCCTAAAGGTTGGATCTAGGTCTTATGACGAGCCTAAAGGTAGTTCTATCTTATGACGAGCCTAAGGGAATGCAACTAGGTCTTATGACGAGCCTAAAGGGAGGTTCTAGGTCTTATGACGAGCCTAAAGGTTGGATCTAGGTCTTATGACGAGCCTAAAGGATGGTTCTAGGTCTTATGACGAGCCTAAAGGGTAGTTCTAGGTCTTATGACGAGCCTAAGGAATGCAACTAGGTCTTATGACGAGCCTAAAGGGAGGTTCTAGGTCTTATGACGAGCCTAAAGGTTGGATCTAGGTCTTATGACGAGCCTAAAGGATGGTTCTAGGTCTTATGACGAGCCTAAGGGAATGCAACTAGGTCTTATGACGAGCCTAAAGGATGGTTCTAGGTCTCTTATGACGAGCCTAAGGGTCGGAACTAGGTCTTATGACGGGCCTAAAGGTGGAATCTAGGTCTTATGACGAGCCTAAAGGTGGAGTCTAGGTCTTATGACGGCCTAAGGGTTGGAGCTAGGTCTTATGACGAGCCTAAAGGTGGAATCTAGGTCTTATGACGGGCCTAAGGGTTGGAGCTAGGTCTTATGACGAGCCTAAAGGTGGAATCTAGGTCTTATGACGGGCCTATAGGGTAGCTCTAAGTGAAAGTGAGTAAATGTACGATGGGTCTAAATGGATGTAGGAGGATTAGGGCTTATGTCAAACCTGGAGACGGTGAGGCTCAAGACGGGCTTGCGGGTGCTTGAATGCGAAGGTAGGGCTTAGACGGGCCTGGGGGGATTTGTTGTGGAGGAAGGGCTTAGGACGGGCCTAAGGATGTTTGAATGTGGAGGAAGGTCTTAGGTCGGGCCTGAGGATGTTTGAATGTGGAGGTAAGGCCTAGGACGGGCCTGCGGATTTTGAGTGGAGGTAGGGCTTAGGACGGGCCTGCGGATGTTTGAGTGGAGGTAGGGCTTAGGACGGGCCTGTGTGATATGAAGAGGGTTTGACCCTTTGGTTTTTGATTTTTGGGACTCAATCGGTGTCTTTGTTGCAATTGTTGGGACCAACAATTGCCCCCAGTATTTTTCCTTAAGGCAATCTGAGTTCTTTAGGACTTTTGGCAATCGATCGGAACGATCGATTGCCCCCAGTATTTTCTTTGATTAATTGCGCAAAACAAGTCTCATTCTCACAAGGTCAAGGTTCATCTTGATATGGTGCTTTCTATCCTACACTCAAAGCGTTTAATGCTCGCACTCATGCTCTCCTTTTGGACAAGACATCTCGACCATTGAATTTGACATTTGTTAGATTTACGCGTGTCAACCTGTTACTTTACACGATTAGATACACAACTACTATTCGAAGTCTTTTAAGCTTATACGTGGCTATGGGGTGTGATGAAGGACAATGGAGGAATGTTTAGGATATGAGGAGCTATAAGGGTGACCAAAGCTGCAACTTGCACTGTCTTCCGGACTTGTCTTCTTTGCCTTGAAGTCGTTTGGCTACTTCGTGATGATTTCGCTTGTGAACTTGGAACTTGGAACTTTTGGATTGTTCCTTGCACCTTCTCTCTTTTTTCCGATTTTGGATTTCTTCGAGGCTTTTCAGGTTTGCCTTTCTTTGAATCTCCTTTCCTTCGGGGTTCTTGTGTTTCCCGGCTTTGAACTCTGAGAGCTGTTTTTGATGTTAGCTCATTTGGATCCTGTGTCACTTTGGGACCATTTGCGGATCGTTTCGTCACACTGGTAGCAGTTTTGCTTCTTTGGACTTGTGAAGTTGTTGTTCGGAAATCGGGCTCCTTGCTTCCTTTGGTCACCGGGTCGGTAATTCATCATTGGCTGACTTGTTTGTGGAGCTTGTAGTGTTGTAAAAGAGTCATATATGAAAAGCTCAGCGGGGGTGCCTAGGGTGTAATGTCAGGGTTCACAAGCTTTTGGCTGTGTGGTGCTGTACCTAGGTGCTTCGTCATCCTAATAGTTGTGTATCCTTTCTTTGTTACTTTTCATAGGTTTAAGCGTAAATTTACAAATTATCTCCTTCGGATGTCATGCCGTTTACCTTACCTTTGAATGTAATCTCTCTGGAGCCATGTAAAAATGACATGCTCTTTCACTCTTGGTTTTACCGCTCAAGGCACTCTCGCGAAACGTTCACTCAGAGACTTGTTTGCACATTTAAACAAAAGAAATAGACATTATCATTCCTTAACTCAGATTGCCCCCAGTATTGTTGTGGGGTTTTTTGACAAGCCTTTTGAATACCCAAGTTATCCGTTGGAGGTGGCTGTATGTGTGGTGGTACGTGGTGATGAAGTCTTGCTGTTTTGGTGGAGTGATGTAGTGATGAAAGTAAAACATGGTAGTGGGATTCTTTCAGTGTACGGTGAAACTTTCTATTGAGAGGTGACAAGTGGTGGAAGCCGACAAGGTGGTGAGATATTCCCTGCGCAAGAATGAGTTTCATGTGGAGAGGGGAGTGTGGCGAGACACATGGGATGTATGTGATCAAGGTAGTGGATGTGGATAGGCACTCAGGCCTGGATGAATTGAAAGTGAGGCACACATGCCAGAATGATTCATAAGCGGGTTGGCACTCGGGACGGAATGAGGATGCGGCACTGGGGCCAGAACATGTTGTGAGACTGTGGCACTAGGGCCGGAATGTTTAGAATATGTGGCACTTGGGCCAGAAAGTGTTTGAGGATGTGGCGCTTGGGCCTGAATGTGTTTAGGAAAATGGCACTTGAGCCGGAATGATTTGGGATTGTGGCACTTGGGCCAGAACGATTTCAGATTGAAGTAAGAAATATGGGCCAGAGGGACTTCTAGACTGGAACGGATGTGCGGGCCTGAATACCCTTAATCTGGAAGTGGAGTAAACGGGCCGAAGGAAGCCACATGGACCGTGAATGTGCCACTGGGCCGAGAGAGAAACCTTGAAGCCTAAGATTCGTTTGATGATCTTGTTGGGCCTTGAGGCCAGAAACTAGAATGAATGGGTTGCACAAACTATCTGGGATTCAAATGTTTTATGCTATGGGCCAAAATTTTGGTTTCAGAGCAAAGTTCGTGGGCCACAACTATGAATTGGTCTATGGGCCCAGATTAAGTGAGTTATGAGTGTGGCACTTGGAATATTCTAAGAATTTGGCACCTGGGCCAAAATGTGTTTGGGCTAGAAAGAGGGCGCATGGGCCGAAATGATTTCTAAACCATGTCCCAGATGTGAATTGGAATTTGGGGCCGAGTACTTCTGATTGGGCCTAAAAGATGGTACTTATACCTAGGATTTTGGGCCAAAGCCCGAGTGGGAAGTCTTTCTAGACTAGAATAAACCCTGAAACGGAAAGGCCTGATGGATTTTCATGAACTGCTTTCGGTGGATTTGTTTTCATGGGCCTAGAACTAAATTGATAATTCAAATTGGGCCGAAAGAGAGAAATCACCTAGGTCTAAACTTTTGGGCCGGAGCCCAAACAAACAATTCATTTATTCAAACCAAACAGGGCCTTAGGGCCGCAAACAATGAAGTCGTGAATTCCAGGTTGGGCTGAGTTGACATAGGAAGAGTTCCTATCAATTTCTAGGCTGGCAGTGGGCCGATCATACAAGCAAACAAGGCCCACACAGTTCAACATGTCCTTACTAGACGCTTCAACCCAATTGGGTATGGATCGACCCGGAGAGGTGCTTGGGGCATGGGCCCAGGTCACCACAAAGGAATAGGGCTTGCACGCTATTCTCTTTGGGCTTCCCCACTTTTTTTCACATCACCTGAAGGTGTGCGTCTACGGTCGGGTCTTTGACTGACCAAACAATGGGCTAGGTAAGGGCACCGCCAGGAAAACGCTTGGGGCTAAGGCCCAGGTATTAAGGGGGTGTGGTTAGACGACACCCTCCTCTTTTCCCCCGCTTATTCACATCACCTAAAAGGTGTGAGTCCCTGACAGGGGACCCTCAAACGGGTCCGGGTGAAATCGGTTTGCGTGGACCCTCGCTCTCATATGATGCAAAGGTGCAGGAATTAAAGTGCGCACAAAGATAAACAAACAATGTAATAAAAGCCATAAATAAACATTTTCAAGTTAAGCCTCTTTCTTAAAATTAAACAAGCTAATATTAAGAATCTTGTCCCCAGCAGAGTCGCCAGTCTGTGAGCCTCGATTTTAAACCCTATCCTATGTTGAATAAAGTTGATTAGGATCTAAACGGGTTTTAGGTCCACTTATAACCTAAGATTAATAACTATGTCACATAACAATAATTATTAAAACCTAAGCTAGCTCACTGGAACCTATTATGAGTCGCCACCTAATTTTGACCTAGATTAAATTAGGAAAGGAGAGTTCGGGTTCGGGGGCTTGATATTCGACTTATTTAGGGTTCAATTACTTTCATTACCCCTCCTAGGTCGTTTTTTCCTCTACTTAGTTTATTTACGGCTTATTACGAGTTGTTTTAACCTAAGTGCGCGAGCTTCTGTTTTTTTTTGTTTTTAACATTTTTTTGACAGAGAATTAAAGTGAAATTGAAAGCTACCTAAACTAGGGTTTCGGAGGCAGAATTAGGTCAAATTTGTTTCCGTCCGTAGCCACGGACCAAACGTCCGAGACCACGGACCCCAGTTAACCTAAATATACAGAAAAGTCGAAATTAAAGGAAAACAAAAATTTGCAAGGTCCGGGGCCACGGACAGGATGTCCGTGGGCCCGGACATTATTAGAAAAACCTAAATTTTGAATTTTTTAAAATCCCGCCGCCGTCCGTGGGTGTCCGTGGTCTCGGACAACGCGTCCGAGGTCCCGGACCATAGGTCCGGGGTCACGGACCACCCACGGACAGGGGTTTTCAGAAGGTTCCCGAGGGTGTTTTGAGCTCAAATTTTATGGGTGTGTAGCCTGAAAGATGTACAAGACGTTAGTGATTGAAAGTTTTTAATTTGAATTCGAATTAAGCACGAAACTTAGCAAACAAGTTATCTGACAGAGGCTTAAATAAACAGCAATACAGAAGCCTACGAAGGTTAGTTTGAGCCCAAATTTTGAGGCAAGACAGATAATACCGTGGTGAATCAGGGAAGTGGAGTTTCTACCTTGTTTTACCTTCGGATTCACAACGTTTCTTTACACCGGGACTCGTCGAGTGCTCCGTTGATGGCAGACCCGAGAGGATTTCGACCCAAGCTTCTGGTTGTTGGTTGTTCTTGCTGTTCTTCACGTTTTAGAGGTGTTTTTGTGAGGTTTTGATGATTATTGGTGCTTTGGGGATTGGAAAACGTGTTTAGATGGTGATTTCGGGGGATTTTCAGTATGATTTGGGTGGCCGGGTGTTGGAAAACGTGAGAGAGAGTGAGGGGGCTGTGTTTTCTGATTCTCTAGGGTTCTTGAGCATATGAGGTTCTGATTTTATCCAAAAACCTATCCCCTTATATAGACTTTCTTAAAGATAAAGAAATCTAGTAAAAGTAAGATTCTTCGATATTTTAGTTAGTGACTTCCCAAAGGAATTTTGCTATGAAATTTTAACCACTTGTCAAGAATGGATATTATGAATTTTCTGAGGTGCAAACGAATTTTTTAAATGCTGGAGCATTTTTAAATTGAATTTCTCGTCAGATTCAGTCAGAAATTGCTAGAAAATTATTGGAAATTCGAAAAATCAAAATTCCAACGCCATTATGCTTAAAATGTCATCCTCTATCATGGGTTAAAATATCAAAGCATTCCGGGCTGATTTGGGCACTCTTTGGAGGAGAGAGAAAGCCTATAGGAGAACTCAGAAGCCTTAAAAATTACGAAAACGCCCCTGACAATGACGAACTGCTCCTCAGGCCCTGGAACACGCCGATCGGCCGGAGTCTCTTACTGTTTGATGGAGATGGCTCTCACAACCTCGTAGACCTTAGCCAGGGGGTCAAAATTTTGGGTATAACAGCTGGTTATCAATCGTTCCGGTCACCAATCGAAGAACTCGACAGAAAACCTCAAAAATCAATTCCATCAGTAGAACAACCACCTGACTCGAGCTTAAAGAAATACCCTCTAACCTCAAGTATGCCTTCCTAGCTGAAAATGACCATTTGCCTGTCATTATTTCCTCTTCTCTGAATTCCGGGGAGGAAATGAGGTTACTTGAGGTGTTAAAGAAGCATAAGACAGCAATCGGGTGGACTATCGCTGATATCAAAGGAATTGATCCCTCCTATTGCACGCACCATATTTACATGGGAAAACTTCAAGCCTATCCGACAACCTCAACGCCGGCTAAACCCTAACCTCAAGGAGGTAGTTCGAAAGGAGGTTCTGAAACTCCTTGACGTAACATCATCTATCCAATTTCTGACAGTCCATGGGTCAGTCCTGTTCAAGTTGTCCCTAAGAAGGGGGGCATCGAAGCTGTTATTAATGAAAAGGGAGAGACTATCCCTCAAAGAAAGATCACAGGATGGCGCATGTGTATTGATTATCGGCGTTTGAATTTGGCCACCAGGAAGGATCATTTCCCTCTCCCCTTCATCGACCAGATGTTGGAACGACTTGCAGGGCAAGAGTACTACTGTTTTCTAGATGGGTTCTCGGGTTATTTTCAAATACCTATCGCACCTGAGGACCAGGACAAGACAACCTTCACTTGTCCTTACGGTACCTTTGCATACCGACGAATGCCTTTCGGTCTATGCAACGCCCCTGCTACCTTCCAGAGATGTATGCAAGCAATATTTGCTGACTTCATCGAACAGAGCATAGAAGTCTTCATGGACGATTTCTCAGTCTATGGCTCTAGTTTCGACAAATGCTTGGCACAACTAGATTTGATCCTGAGACGGTGTAAGGATACGAATCTCGTCTTAAACTGGGAAAAGTGTCATTTTATGGTCAAGGACGGGATCGTCCTTGGACATAAAATATCAGCAAAGGGATAGAGGTGGATAAAGCCAAGGTAGAGGTTATCGAGAAGTTACCAGCACCAACTACAGTTCGAGATATACGAGCGTTTCTAGGGCACGCAGGATTCTATCGGCGGTTTATACAGGACTTCTCCAAAATCAGTAAGCCTTGACCGACCTGCTACAGAAAGATGCCCCGTTTCATTTTGATGAAAAATGTTCAGCTGCCTTCCAAACCATAACACAAAAATTGGTGACAGCACCTGTGGTCATACCACCTGATTGGTCTCTTCCTTTTGAGATCATGTGACGCAAGTGACTATGCCGTGGGGGCAGCTCTATGCCAAAAGAAAGAGAAAATCTTGAGAGTGATCGCCTATGCTAGCAGAACACTGAACGACGCGCAGAAAAACTATACGACCACCGAAAAAGAACTTTTGGCTATAGTTTTCTCCCTCGATAAGTTCAGATCTTACTTATGGGGAAGCAAAGTCATCGTGCATACAGACCACTCCGCTCTCAAATACTTATTCACGAAACAAGAAGCCAAGCCTCGCCTATTGCGCTGGATTCTTCTACTTCAAGAGTTTGACATCGAAGTCAAAGATAAGAGCGGGAAACTGAATGTCGTCGCCGACCATCTCTCTAGGTTGGTGACTCCTACGGATAGTGTGCCCATCAACGAATTCTTCCCCGACGAGACTGTCTTCTCCATCACAAAGTACAGGAGCCATGGTACGCAGACCTGGCCAATTATTTAGTCTCAGGAACAGTACCCTATGATTTTTCCTACTCCTAGAAGAAGAAATTTCTTTCTGACTCGAGGCATTATTTCTGGGAGGACCCGTACTTGTTCCGAGTTAGTGCTGATGGGTTGATTCGACGATGTCTCCCGGAAGAAGAGGTTTCGAGCGTCATTCACTTTTGTCATTCTCGGGAAGCTGGAGGTCACCATGGACCCACGAGGACCGCTGCTAAGATCCTGGCCTCAGGTTTTTTTGGCCAACCCTTCATAAAGATGTGTACCAATTCTGCAGACAATGTGATAATTGTCAGAAAATGGGTAACACATCCAGGAGACATGAGATGCCGCAACAAGAGATACTAGAAGTAGAGCTCTTTGATTGTTGGGGCATTGATTTCATGGGACCGTTCCTTCCTCGCAGGGCCACAAATATGTTCTAGTGGCAGTTGATTATGTGTCAAAGTGGGTGGAGGCTATACCCTGTCATCATGCCGATGCAAAGACAGTACAAAGATTCCTCAAAAAGCACATTTTTACCCGTTTCGGCGTGCCCAGGATTATTATTAGTGATGGAGGAACACACTTCTGCAACCGTTTATTCGAAGCACTTATGGTCAAATACGGGGTACGTCACAAGGTAGCTTTACCTTATCACCCCCAGACAAACGGTCAAGCAGAAGTTTCCAACCGAGAGTTAAAATGGATCCTTCAGAAGACGGTTAACTCATCGAGAAAGGATTGGGCACTTAAACTGGATGATGCGCTTTGGGCTTACCGCACTGCATTCAAGACTCCCATCGGGATGTCTCCTTTTAAGCTGGTCTATGGAAAAGCATGCCACCTTCCTGTAGAAATGGAGCATAAAGCATATTGGGCAATCAAGGCCCTAAACTTTGACATGACTTCTGCAGGAGAGAAGAGGAAATTCCAACTTACCGAATTAGAAGAGCTATGAGATCAGGCTTACCAGAATGCTAAGATCTATAAAGAGCGCACCAAAAAGTTCCACGACAGGATGATCCTCAAGAAGGAATTCGAAATTGGTGATTGGGTTCTCTTATATAACTCGAGATTAAGGATTTTCCCTGGGAAGCTCAAGTCACATTGGGCCGGCCCTTTTCAAATTGTTAGTGTGACCCCGTACGGTGCCTTTGAACTCCAGAACAAACAAGGCGAAACTTTCAAGGTCAACAGGGCACGTCTTAAAAGGTATAATTCTCATTCCAATATTTCAACTGACCTATCTGCTACTTATTTTTGTCCAAGAACATCGGGATAATTTGCCCTCGAACTCTTCTCCAAACTAAAACTTGGTCAAATACGTCTAGCTAGAGACGTTAAACCCGGGCAGCTCGGTGGGAGGCAACCCACTATCTATCTTTTATTTTTCCTTTAATTTAATATGTTTTTCCTTTTTTGTACTATATTTCCCTTTGTATTTGCTAATAAAATGCAGGCTTCACTTGAGTTCTTCTCGCTGTGTAGAATATTCTTTACAGGTTAACATTCATGACATTCCACAGCAACACTCAAGTGTGGGGGAGCTCTACACACTCTACGAAATCTGGGGAGTACACTCTTTCCTTTACTAATTGCATGCCCTATTAATTTTATTTCCTCTACGCAATGAGGGCATTGCTTAAGCTTAAGTGTGGGGGAAGAGCCTTGTCAGGACATTTTATGCTTAATTGTCAATCTCTCTGCTTATCTTCTGCTTACCTCGCATTTGTTCAAAATTGAATTATGTACCTTGCTAATGTAGGTTGTTCTCTTTAAAAACAAATACTATTATGAATTGTGAGATAAAGGGTACTTTTTTAAAAAATTTTACATTTGATTACTTTGAGGAGCATTTTATATGCAGTGTGACCAAATAATCTGCAAATTGGTTGGATTTTATTGCTCAGGGTTTCTTTCTGTCTTCTCTCTTAGGGATTGCTAAGGGGTATTTCTCTGTAAAAAAAAAGAAGAAGAATACAAAAAATAAGGGACTTTCGAGACACCTTTGGTAACCAACAAAAGAGAGTTGAGTGTTCTTGAATTCAAAGGCATTATGCCTACATTTTCTCATCCCTCATGCAAAAGTGAAGCAAATGCATAAATCTTTTCTTCCTTTTATTTTCTCCTCAATGCCCATTCTTGAGAGAAGTTGGCCATGGTAAAAGCTCTCGGAGTCGCCTAAATAAAAGAACATTGAAGTACCTTAGATCATACCCCGAAACTCTATATTTTGTTTTACCTGAGCACACCTATGCCACCAGCAGATAATTTTTCACACTCCTCAATAAGTTTTAGAGATCATAAACTATTGACTTTTTTTTATCCTACCCTTCATAATAATATTTGTTAGTATTGAGCATTTCCTACTTGCTTAGGTACATGGTTTTACTTGAGGACAAGCAAAAAGATAAGTGTGGGGGTGTGATAAGTGTCTAAATGAGCATGTTATTTAGGTGTATTTCATGTATAATATTAGCACTTTTCTTGCTCATTTCTCCACTTCGGTTAGTTTTCCTCTAGTTTATGTTTTATTGTTTATCTCACAAAATTATTGGTTTAACATGAGGAAAACCAAGCCGGGAGTGAAGTAGACGAACGCGTAGACGCAAACGGCTCAGAAAACGGAGTCCAAACGAAGAATCTAGAGCCGGTCAAAGTTTGAAGGAAAATAGGCCACGGTCAATGGTTGCAACCGCCCAAGAAGTGGCGGTCCTCTCTGGTGCAACCGCCAGGCGGACACCACCCACTACCGCCACTTATCAGGCGGACACCACCATGCTCACCGCGAGGCGGACACCACCACCTCTACCACCGCCACTTATCAAGCGGTCTTCCACAGGCGGACAAGATTAAAATCGCGCCCGAACATAGTTTTCTTCCTCGCGCGACTCTGCAACTCGCCTTATCTATCTACCCCCCGTCGCCTACCTTATTTCGCTCACGCGTATCCAGCTCCTGTCCCCTGCATTAAATGAAGCAATCAATGCTTCAATCAGTGAAGAAATCAACAGAGGCAATCAACTGCAAGTCTTCTACATAGTCTTCATTTCTTCTATAAATACCCATTCCCTACAGCCTTGTACGAGTGCACGGAGAAAACCTGAAAATCACTCACACTCACCTCATCTCATTCTCTTCCAGTAAATCGCTCCAGTATACCATTTCATTCCATTAATTCTCTAATTCACCCACTTCACTTATAATAGCCTACGTACATGTTTCACTCCTCGACCTCTCCATTTCTCCATTCACTAATCACGACTCCGTGCTGTTATTACGTCCAACCTCTGTCAGATTTATTACCAGTTAATATGTCTGGCTAAGGAGGATTTGCTCCGGGCAAGGTTTTTAATTATGGTTTGTTTAATTATGTAATCAATATTTCTACCGGTTTTAATAAATACAGTTTGTTACGCTTAAAGGATTTCTCTCACCATTTTAATAAATTACATGAATTTATTAAAATTCTTTCCTAAGTCTATTTTGATCAGACCAGGTGATAATAGACAGGTTATTTAAGCCTTAAATCTGGAGAAAACTTATTATGACTTAATAAGTTAGTATTTACAGATGCAATTATAATTCCTTGAATTTAACGTCCGTTTACATAGTTTTGCTCGAACCTTGATTAGACCGAGCATTTTCTGGTAAACGAGTTCTTAAGGGTCTATGACTTAGTCCTTAGGATAATAACAGGAATTTTGCCAAACTAATATATTAAACCGGTAGAGATAGCATAATTAATCAGATTATATAAAACCTGAACCCGAGTTCCATTTATTCATCTGCACTCAGTAATTTAATCTGCTCTTTTAATTTTCTAAAAACAAGTCAATTAACTTCCCCCCTTTTGTGACAAGCTTAGGAACTACTTTAGCTCGCTATAAGTCCCACGGTTTGACCCCGGCCGCTTCTGTCTCCTACACTACTACGACCGGGTTTTAATTTGCAGCCCGACGGATATTTTGAGTATTAATTTCTTTCTTTTAATAACTACACCTCTCCTAAATCACTCACGATAAATCCATTCTGCATGCTTGATAAGTGTCTAATGAGCATGATTTATGGGTGTATTTCATATATTATATCAGCACTTTTCCGCTCATTTCTCACTTATCGTATGTTTTTCCTCTAGTTTATGTTTTATTGATTATCTCTCACAAATTTATGGGTTAAACATGAGGAAAAACCAAGCCGGGAGTGAAGTAGACAAAGAGACGAACGCATAACGCAAACGGCTCAGAAAACGGAGTCCAAACGAAGAACTAGAGCCAGTCAAAGTTGGAAGGAAATTAGGTCAACACATATTGCAACCGCATGGTATGGAGGCGGTTTTGGAGGCGGTTTTGGAGGCGGACGTGAGTAAGAACTCGCGCGCGCAAGAAATAATTACAACCGCCTTGTTTTGAGGCGGTACCGCAGGCGGACAAGACACGCCTCGCACAATGCAACCGCCTACAAACGAGGCGGACAAGCAGGAGGACACCACGCGGACGCGTGTAAAATTCCAGATCTGAGACGCGAACATAGTTTTCTTCTTCGCGCGCCGTCTGCAACTTGCCTTCGCCGACTTCTGCAACTCGTCCACTCTGCAACTTATCCATCTACTCTGCACACGCTCTGTCCCCTGCAATCAATGAAGGAAGCAATAAATGAAGCAATCAATGCTCTTCTTCATCTGCAATCAAATTCGTACGGATCCAAACCTCTATATAAACCCACCACCTTAACTGCATAAACACACACCACGCACGACGGGAGTCTGAAGATTCGCTCACCACACTCATCCATTCCCTTCCATTTAATTTCCTCCCGTAACACCACAACATTCCACACTCACGCAGTACAAAAGAAATAGAAGAGCAGCAGTGAGAGCGAGAACAGACCAGTTCTTCCTCTGAATTAATGTCAAAATCTATCTGTGTAATCTTCTTATCTCCGTTAATGTCTGAGTAATTTCCATTTGTATCCTAGGATGGGGGTTTTTTTCTAATATTACGTAATTAATATTTATCACCTGTCTCTCTTAATTTAACTTGTTTTAATTCCTTTCAACTAATATTACTAAATGCTTTGCGCGACAAACGACTGCATTTATTGGGTAACTATCAACATATGATTTTGAGATAGTCTAGGTACCACAAAGGAATTAATCTTAGTATTTACACTCCGGACTGAGCAGGAAAATATTAAGGCTTTTATTAAGAGTTCGTAACTGACAATTATTAACTCTAATAGGCAATAAATAATTGAGACAAGGTTATAAATATGTTTAAGTAATTTAGGAAAATCCCCCGCTATCCTAGGATACATTTTTCCATCCACATCAATTAATTCACCTTTTTACTGTTTTTATTATATTTGCACTGATCAAACAACAAATCAAGCTTGCCTCCGGCTAAACCCCTTTTTACAGTTTTTAAGTAACTACCAAGACTAGGATAAATTGAACAATCTCCCTGTGGATACGACACTCGTTTACTACTACGACCGGGAATTGTTTGCAGCCCAACGTTTATAATTTGAGTTTTTAATTTCCTTTCTTTTAATTTTACACCAGTTTAACCACTCAGAAAATAACCTCTGCAATGCTCATCATAAGTACTCATACTTTCAATTGCATTATAGGCTCGTCATAAGTCCTATAGCTAGACGTCAAGAGGTTTAGTTGAGGCTCGTCATAAGTCCTAGTGCACTTTAAACCAATCAGGATTGTTGGTATCATAGGCTCATCATAAGTCCTATGGCTAGATATCAAGAGGTCTGGCTGAGGCACTTCTAAGTCCTCGTACTCTCAATTTCATCCTAGGCTCAACATAAGTCCTAGGGCTAGATGTCGAGGTCTAGTAGAGGCCCGTTGTAAATCCTCATGCACCCGGTTATCATGTTACTTTCCCGTAGTACGTTCACATGCTATTTTGTCCATGACCGCATCTCGATGTACCCCATAAAAACACTTGGTGACAATTTTTGGCACCCCGTCAACCTTGATCCAATTCTGTAAGCCTTCAATTGCAGAATTGAATCAATGGAGCCATCTATAGACACCAAAAATTCTCACTCGATTTATATTGAAACGAAAATACAAAAAATAAGCTTGTTTTTTTTAAAAGGCGGTCATCCCTGTTTTCAATCAAAGGGAGTTTCTTTTACCGATCTTTAAATCGCACATCATCCCTCATGAAAAGGAGCACGACCTTTTATTGTAATCTACTTTATTTTATATACTTATTTTGTCGCCTTTGTTATATATATTTCATTGTTTCGTTATAACCTTGCATATTTTATGTACTCGATTGATTCCTACTACTTTTATTATTTCCTTTAGATTTTCTCATTGTTTTATCATCACTATTTATATCATTTTATGTGTCTTTTTTAACTACTATTATTTTTCATTCATTTTATAGGTTTATCCCCATTACACGGGCATTATTTTTCATTATTTCATGTACATGTGCCATTCTTTTTATTTATATCTCATTACATTTTGAATCTTATTTTAGTTATATTCCATAATTTCATGACAGTAGATTAGTCTTCTCACTTTATGGTATGCTTTCTTTTATAATCGTAGCATTTTTAGAAGGGTCATCCAGTCAAAATTAGGGCTCTTGTATCATTTCTCTCATGTGTATACTGAAATTCGACCCATCATAACTGGTTAAAGCACTTACTGTACAACCCATTGGTCTCGGGTTTGATTCTTGGCATGAGCGGAAAGCATTACCTTTATTTTGCTTCAGCTCGCAGCATGGTTCTTAGTTTATTTTTTTTCGCTTTACTTACTGAATTGTGTTATAGCTCAAGCTCATCGTCAAGCATACAATGGGGAGACCAGTAGTACCGAGTTTGAGGCTTGGTGAGAGCAACTCTCGTTTTTTATTTGCTTCTATGTTGGGCGGACCAAACAGCCATCCTCAGTTGGGCCTATTTTTCTACTCTAAAACCCCAATAAGCCTATTCTGTAATTAGCCCATAGACCCATCAGACGTTCCCCATAGAAACCCTACCTTCCCATTATAAAATCCTTGAAAACCTACAGTAAAACCACATTTTTTTTCCCTACCAGCCGACACTAATCCCCAAGATCCTCATTCTATTTTGTCTGGTTTTCGACATTCCTTGCTCTGCCCGATTTTGAAAAACAAAAGACGAACAACAAGAACTCATCACTGCCTATCTTCCTTTCTCCTTCTCGAACTCGAACTTGTAAGCTGGAATACCCAGAAATTTCTTCATCTCCTTCGAAGTCTTCATCTGCTTTCGAATCACCACCTACAACTCCTCCATTCTACCTTGTTGGTCTTTGATTCTTGAAGCATAAGTAATGCTCCCAAATTCACCTCTCCCTCACCTCGGCAGTCCCTCTTCTATTTTTTTATGTATATGATTTTGCCAAATGAACGATCAATAGCGGCTCGAATAAGCATGAGGAACATCGGTTTTTCCGGAAATAAGTTCCGATGTTAACACCAACTCCCACGCTCTCGAACTCGCCCAGCTTTTGTCTTGTTCAGATCATTATTTATGTTCTAAAAGTCTTGGATACGGATTTTAAAAGAACTGAAACACCTCATGGATTTTCTGGGTCGTAAGATGCGAACTAATTTTGTTTCCTTCGGTTGTGTGTACTTTCATTGCCCGAATGCACGCAACATAGTGAATACCAGACCCCTGAAATGGGTCCACGGGTTTGAAGATGTGAGAAATGGCACTGCAAACCTTATTTTGCCTCTTAAACGAGAAGTGTTCGACCCTCTCTGTGAGAACTGTCCTCGAAACTCCAAATACTGTATTACATGTGCCTGTTTCTTGTTAGCACCAGTCGATTTCCGAGTAGGTTTAAGTTTAATCCCAGACTCCGGTCAATCTTGACATCATTCGGGGTTCATCTACGAGTATGTTTTAAATACTAAGACCTCGTTGTCGAGCCTGATATTCACTATGGAATTGGTTAACCATGTCTTAATTTCACTTTGATGTTTCGCTTTCTGGTCATTATTATACTTGTGCATCGTCGTTGATTTTAGACTGGACTCACTGCTGTTCTGTCACCTTCCAATTACCCTCTCTTGTTGAAAGATTTGTAATTTTCATAATAGTGGTGATACTCTGGTTGTTTGGATCGGGTACTGGCTTAATTTGGTGTTTCATCCGGTCATGAGAATGAAATGCGTGAAAGCCAACGGGCATCCCATGTCTGGCTCCGTCCTTCCCTTTGTACATTGGTAATATTTGCTTGATAAATGCCTTTCTAACCTCCTGTGTCCAAGTGATTCGTAGAAACATACACATTACAAGATACTGTGGCTGGTTCATATAATCCCCCTAGGTCTCCTTGTTAACACCGTTTGGGGTTTAGTCTACATCGATTCTTTTGTCTTCATCATTCCTATTCGGTTAATGGTGCTTTCAATGTAATCTGATGAGGTTATGTTTCTGTTGTATGTGTTGTGAGGTTTCCTCTTTTTACAGATTATATTCATGGTCCTCATTCTTGTATTTGATCTATGCCTAATTTATCTCAGTTTGCTTGGTGAAATAGTTTGAAAACGTTGTGTTAAATCTGCCTGACACAGTAAATGGCATGCATTTGTTTAATCTCTGAATCGTAGGCTGTCTTGTGATGTTATTGATTACTGATCATTGGCAATTACCTCACTGGCTTGCCTGAAAAATTCGCCTCATGGGTAAAAAAGAAGAAAAGTTTTATGTTCAAATGGTTGCCAGATTTGATGGTGAAATAGTGGCAATAGTTTGTTGTAGATAGGATGTTGTCTTAATCATTTGCATGAATAAATTGATAGACCTCCCTGATTGGAAAAGGATAGCAGATTGTTGAGTCTGGTTTTTCTGCTTAGAATAGGTTTACATTAGCAAAACAGAAACGAAAGTTTTAAAGTGCAAGCTTAATCTGTTACACTACTTGTTTTCTCCTGAGCTCAAGTGCTTTTTTAGTGGGTATTTGATTACTAGACAGTAGGCAGAAGGATGTTTAAATGTGTTTGGCCACTTAAGAGTAAAATCCACCTCGTCTCTTCCTTTAATGTTAGATTCATAGTGAAGCAACAAAAATGTGACTAGTCATCTTTGTTTGGTTGGAGTAACAGCTTAGGATAATTCATTACTTTGGGACTCAGACCTTTGGGAGAGAGTGTTTAGGAGGAGTCTTGTGAATAAACAGAATTAAAATCAATTGTCTGACTGTTAATTTGGATTTGAATTCGTTTTTTTTTTTTTTAAACCTAGGACTCTTTATTTTCTGTTTGAAATCTCCACTTCCTCAATGTTATTTGAACATATGTGTTTCCTTGATTAATTGTTGTTATCATTACTGATTGTTTCCTTGACTAGCTGCTAGCATCATCCCGATTGATTGATCACCATGAAGATCAGCCTCTTTTATTTATTTCTACACCATGCATATACATATTTTATATATGATTTTATTGCAGAATTTCAATTCATTTCTTTGTATCCCTAAACATGCTAAGCCTTAGTTACTAGTCCTTTAGGTCCAAGCCGCTAGGATAGAGGGATCCCCCTGGCCGGATAGACCATTGGCCTATCTCGTGGTGGGTGATCATATAAACCCTAAACACTCATCTATCTACGAATAAATAACGACTCCCTTAGGATAGAGGGGTCCCCTGGCCTGATAGACCATTGGCCTATCTCATTGTGGTGACACCCTAAGCCCTAAAATGCACCTAAAATATGTATATATGTAAAATATTAATCTCATTTGATTTGGAGCTATTCTTAACACACTAGTAGAAAAAAGATTTTAATGACGGTGTTTAAACCACGGTTAAATGAAAAACCGTGTTTAAAGTTTATAAACCACGGTTTTCAGGGCAACCGTCATTTAGGTACACGCCAGAGTGAATATACCACGGTTTTTGGAGAACCGTCGTATATAGGTAACTTATATACCACGGTTTTCAGGGCAACCGTCATTTAAGGTACACGCCAGAGTGAATATACCACTGTTTTGGAGAACCGTCGTATATAGGTTACTTATATACCACGGTTCCTGGCAACCGTCATTTATATTGCACATCTTACTATATTAAACCACGGTTTTTTGCTAACCGTGGTATATAGTCTAAGCGGGAATTTTAATTTTCGGCCTAAATTAACGCGACTCTTTCTCTCTATTCTCTTATATAATTCTCTCACGGTAATTTTGGAACCCAAACCGACGAACATGCTTTGCAACTCTTCTTCATTCTCTTCAACCTTACGGTAATTTTGCAACCAATATTGGCAACCAAGGAACATGCTCCGACTTCTCTCATTCTCTTGTTTTCACGGTAATTCTCTTGTTTTCACTGTAATTTTTTGCAACCCACACTGCGCCTCTTCTCCACTCACTGTAATTTTTGCAACCCTAACCGGTGAACAAGGAACATGCTCCGGCCCTCTCATTCTCTTGTTTTCACGGTAATTTTTGCAGCTTACACTTGCGAACAAGGAACACATGCTCTGCACCTCTTCCTCATCTCCACTCACTGTAATTTTTGCAACCCTAACCGGCGAACAAGGACATGGTCTGCCTCATCCATTCTCTTTCACGGTAATTTTGCAACCCACTGTGAACAAGGAACATACTACGCCTCCATTCTTCACTCATTATTTTGCAACCCTAAATCGCAAACAAGGAACATACATGTTCTGGCCTCTGTCTGTGCTCTGTTGAGATCTGTGAAGGCAGCGCTTCTAAATCCCGGCGATTTGAAAAAAAGTTCATAGACTATAAGCCACGGTTATATGTATAATCGTGGTTTATTCGTTGATTTTATATATTATATACCACGGTTTAAGAATAATCGTCATTTAAAAGGAACTTTATACAGCGGTTTAGGCTTTAACCGTCGTATGAAAGGCACTTTATACACGGTTCTGACCTTAACCGTCGTTTAAAATCGGTGAGACCGCGTCCAAAAACGGACTTAAACGACGGTCATAGCAAACCGTGGTATATAGTCTCACTTTTAAACGACGTTTTAAACCGTGGTTTATAGTTATTTTCTATATGAGAAGCGAGTATATACCACAGTTTCTAACCGTGGTATATAGGCAAAATAACCGTGGTTAAAAACATTTTCTGCACTAGTGACATTCTATCACCCCATTCTCCATCCTTAATTTTGAAAATGTCTCTCATTTTTCATAATCACTTTGTAAATAAAACCCAATCTTTTCCATTTCTAAGTCTTTTGTCCAAAACAAATCCTTCAAAAACAAGAATCTATCTCACCTGATTTCCTTTTATAATTTCAAGTTTTGTTCGCAAGCCCAAAACAAGTTCGTCCAAGCTCAAAGCCCAAGTAAAAAAAAAGAGAAAACCCCAACTTGCCCTAAGGTCTGACCAAACCCCAAACTTTGACTAAACCCAGCCCCATTCAAATAAACCCGACCCATGTCCACAAAAAGCCCAACTCCACAAAATTAAATCAAGTCCAAAGCTCACCCAAGGCCCAAGCCTGTTAAGACAAGGTCCTTTAGTTTTGATGATAGCAAATGTGTATTGTCTATCTAATGCGTCTGTCAAGATTCATGATTCAGATAGACAGGTGAATAAGTGGCTTAGCACGCAAGGTTGCAAGCACACTAAGTCATGAGTGGCTTAGCACGCAAGGTTGCAAACACGCTCAATCCACGACATGTGCCCTACCAGTCGGGCACCTTTCTGCGAGAGCTTTGGAGGACTTCTAGTACACACAAGTAGTCAAGAACCACACTATCATGTATCTCTTACATCAGACATCGTACAAGGACAAAAATGTGTTAGTAACATCGATAAACTCACTCAGATTTATCACACTCATTCCAGCAACTAGCTCACTACAAAATATGAAGCTCATTAATGTGCAAGATAACAAGATAAGCAAAGGCTATTATTGAACATCATTACATAGCTATAATAAATTCAGAAGAGAGCATCTATGAGCAGTAATGGACCGGACAAGGTCAGACATTTTGAGGATGCTAGCGGTGAACGACCACTTAGAAGACACGCCGTTGACTTGCCCATTCACAAGGCAACACGTGTGCTGCTGGCTCAGATCAAGTTGGAGGAAATCTGCAGTAGGTGCGGCTATATATTTGTGAAGAAGAAGAGTACTATACTTTAGAGTCTACACCATAGGCTGTTAGTTTACATCTTAACTAACTTGTTTATAGACGTGCATTAATGTCCTTTGTAAGACAAGCCTGTACGAGAGAAAAGATAGAGATAATCTGGGCAAGTGTGGATCAAACTTAGGAGTGTGTGTAAGTGCTTGAGAGGACTGGGTAAGAGTATCAATACATTGGGTATTTGATAGGATGACTGGTCGGGGAACGGTCGGTGAACCGTAGGCCGATAGTCAGGAGAGGGTTGACGACTTTAGGGGTAAAGTCGAAACTGTCCCGGGAGTCCGTTGTTGGGATAAAACTACACTATAATTAATATAGAATTATAACAAACTATTAGGCAAGTGTACCTATTCGTAGTAGTAAAACAAGTGTCGTATCCACAAGGAGATTGTTCAATTATCCTAGTTTAGGTAGTTAAAAGAAAACTGTAAAAGGGGTTTAGCCGGAGGCAAGCTTGATTTGTTGTTGGATTATTAAAGAAATAATAAAAACAGTTGTGAATTAAGTGGGTGGTAAATGTGCTAAGGAAGGTGACATCGCCCAATTATACTCAGATAATAATTATAATCCTAGTTGCTCTTATTTGTCAGTTAAGAATTTTATCTTGTGGCCTTTCTAAATCATAGATAAGGACAGCTCTTAATTAATTCATTAAACTTCTTACAATCAGAAAAGTCTAAAATCATTAATTAGCTTTAAGTGAGAATTCTTTTATAACAGCGATGGATTTTATCTGCTAATCAAGGAGATAATATCTAACGTTTGTCTCTCTTTGTGGTCTATTCTCTAATTTTACAAAATCATTGAAATTAGAGAAACCGTAAATGAGTAAAAATGATCAGTTCTTAAACATTTAATAATAGAGAGAGACAAAACAAATATTTATAAGCAAACTCGGTATTATAAATACGCTGAGTTATTCTGGGTTAAACACCCATCCTAAGCACAATTATGAGATTACTCAGACATTGACAGAAATAAAAACAGTAGAGACTGAAATATTCATTATTCAGGAACTGCCTGCGAATAACGGGTCTGCACACGCCTGCCTCTTTTCTCTCTTTGTAATTTACTGCTTCTGTTTGAGTACATACGTGAATGAGGTGAAATGGTAAAATAAATAAAAGATGGATAAGTGTGGTGATACGGGAGGAATTAAATGGAAGAGAATGGAGTGTGGAGTTGTTTGTGATTTCTTCAGCCTCTGGTCGTATGTAGTGTGTTTATGCAGTTAAGGTGGTGGGTTTATATAGAGGTTTGGATCCGTACGAATTTGATTGCAGATGAGAAGAGCATTGATTGCTTCATTGATTGCGCAGGGGACAGACTGAATACGCATGCGGAGTAGATGGATAAGTTGCGGGCGAGTCGGGCGAGTTGCAGACGACGACGGCGCGAAGAAGATACTGGTCGCGACTGATAATTAGTCACGGTTATTGGTGTCCGCCTGCTGGTACCGCCCAATAAGCGGCAGTAACTCCTGTGTTGTCCGCGAGATTAAGAGGCGGTAGCCTCTATGTGACCGCGAGGCGGTTGCCTGTGTGGTGACCGCGAGTTAAGAGGCGGTAGCCTCTGTGTCGACCGCGAGTTAAGAGGCGGTAGCCTATGCCTCGTCCGCTAGCGGTAGCCTGTGTCACGTCCGCCTCCTTAACCGCCCGTTAAGAGGCGGTTGCCTCAGCCTGTCCGCCTGGCGGTTGTCCGTGTGACGTCCGCCACTTAGGGGGCGGTTTGCAGCAGTCCACCGCGTGACTCTCGCGTGACTCTGTTTGACCGGCTCTACATTCTTCGTTATAAGTCCGTTTTCTGAGCCGTTTGCGTCTATGCGTTTGTCTTTTTATCTACTTTACTCCCAGCTTGGTTTTCCTCATGTTAAACCAATAAATTTGTGAGATAAACAATAAAACTAAACTAGAGGAAAACTAACCGAAGTGGAGAAATGAGCAAGAAAAGTGCTAATATTATATATGAAATACACCTATAAATCATGCTCATTTGGACACTTATCACACCCCCACACTTATCTTTTTGCTTGTCCTCAAGCAAAACTACGTACCTAAGTAGGGAATGCTCAATATTAACAAATATTATTATGAAGGGTAGGATAAAGAACTCAATAGTACATGATCTTAAACTTTTAGAGGATGTTATCCATCACCTACTGGTGGCATAGGTGTACTCAGGGCAAAAATAAAAATAAGAGTTCGGGGTATGATCCGGAGTACTTCAATGCTTCTTGATTTAAGGTGACTTTGAGAACTTTTACCATGGCCAACTTCTCTCAAGAATGGGCATTGAGGAGAAAACAAAAGGAAAAATAGATTTATGCATTTGTTTCACTTTGCATAAGAGATGAGAAGATAATATGTAGGCATCAAGCCTTCGTTTTTAAGAACACTCAACTCTTGTTGGTTACCAATGGTGTCTCACAAGTCCCTTATTTATTTTTTTTTTCCTTTTGACAGAGAAGCACCCCTTAGCAATCCCTAAGAAAGAAGACAGAAAGAACCCCTGAGTAATAAAAATCCAACCATTTCAGATCATTTGGTCACACCGCATAAAAAGCTCCTCAAAAGTAATCAAAATTTTAAAATTTTTGTACATTTTATACCATTTATCCCACAATTCATAACAAATTTATTCCTAAAGAGAACAACCCACATAAAAAGGGTCCGCGATATTGAATTTGAACAAACGCAAGATAAGCAGAGAGATTAAGCATTTAAGAAAATGTCACCGAAAAGGGCACTGGCACACTCCCCCACACTTAAATTGAACAATGTCTTCATTGTTGACTAGAAAAAACAAGGGAAAGATTCAGAAGGCTTTTCGGTAAGTAGATAAAATAGAGAGAACACGAAGCTCACGAATATTCATTTAAGCATATAAATTCTCCTCTGCATATTTTATTTAAATAAAAGCAAGTTTAAAGAAACTGGTACTCCCCTGATTTATTTTTGCTAGCGTGTTTGGACTTCCCCCACACTTGAGCTTCAGCCTCAAGTAGCGTAGCTTGGTTGCGGTGTAGACATGAAATTGCACCTGCATAAGACACTAGAAGCAACCATACTATAAACGGGGTTAAAAGTTATCAAAAATAAACTTTAAAGGGAACCTGATTATTAAAATAGCATAAAAGCATATAAAAGATAAGTTCGTCCGGGTTGCCTCCCGGAAAGCTTCCCTTCTTTAACGTCTTTAGCTAGACGCTTTTTCGTTAGATCGATCATGGGGGGTGGTTATGAGGAGGAGATCCAAAGCATGACTCGATGGTTTTTTTGAGAGTCCACCTGGATGCATGTTTTCTTTTCTTATCCCGCTCTTCGTCCGGGATTGGTGGTGGTATCTCTGTAATAGACATGCCGTCTGGAAGGGTGATAAACAGAAGTGGGGATGATGGTGATTGAGTATCCCTCACAAATTTGAGATCCTTGGATTTGCTATCTGGGGATCTTCCTGATGCAAACTCCAGCTTTTCATTATAAGCCTGAAGGGTGATTTTCCACTGGGCTACCCAAATGTGCACATCGGCTGTGGCAAGGAATGGTCGTCCAAGGATGAGAGGTGTAGTGGAGTTCTCTTCGATGTCTAGAATGACAAAATCGCATGGGAAGTATAAGTGCTCCACTTTAATGATAACATCCTCCACCACTCCGCTTGGGTATGTTACCGAACCATCTGCCAGTTGCAGGGTCATCTTGGTCTTTTTCATCTCTCCAATTCCCAGCTTTTTGAAAGTGGAGAGGGGCATCAAATTAATGGAGGCACCCAGATCGCATAGGGAGTATGGAAATGAGGTGCTACCAATTGTGACTGGAATGGTGAAGCTGCCCGGATCATTGCATTTTGACGGTAGTGGTTTTTGTAGAGTAGCTGAGCAAGCTACATTGAGTGGTACCGTACCGACTTCGGCCAATTTAGTTTTGTTGGATATGAGGTGTTTGAGGAATTTGGCATAATTTGGCATTTTGGCAATGAGGTCTACAAACTATATGTTGACGTTTAGCTGCTTCAGCATTGCTAGAAACTTACCATATTCATTATCCAATTTCTGCTTCTAGAGTCGGTGGGGAAATGGTATAGGCGGTTCTTGTGAAGGAGGTTCTGAAGCTGGTGGAATAGTGAGGACGCTTGGAGATGTCTTTTCTGCTGGGAACTCAGCTTTTTCTTCACTATCCTCTTTGGATTCTTCTGATTGTTGCGGGATGTGAATCTCGTCGGTTTTCTTACCGCTTCTCAAGGTTATCGCCTTAACCTCCTCTTCTTCTTCTTCGAAGTCGAGCTTTTCGTTTTCATAACCAGCCACCAAGTGCTCAAGGTAGGTATTCTCAGATTGAATACGATTATTATAGACTTTGGCGGTGCTTTCAAGTTCAGCTACATTCCTTTTGGAAGTCTCAATTGCTACAACCCACTCTTGGAGGGAAGGGTGTAGTTCTGGAACTTTAGCTATTTTAGCCACCTCCGTCTTTTCTTCATCGTGCTCCTTCACATAGATGCATTTGGCTTGCTCTCTTGGATTTGGTTCATTTTGGCTGGGGAGAGCCCCTGGCGGTCTTCGAGCAAGATGTTCTGCAAGTTGATTGAATTTTCCTTCGATTTTCTGGTTGAAGGCTTCTTGTGCAGAGAGCTGGTTCTGAGTTATGGACATGAATCCCTTCCATCTCTTTGAGTTCTGCGTTTGGATCAGAAGAGGATGATGATGGTTGTTGTTGTTGTTGTTGGAAACCTGGAGGGGCACCTAGTGCTCTGTAACCCATATTAGAGTTTGGTTGGGGTCGGTTCCCCTGATAGGCATTTGAATTATTGTTCTGCCCTCCTTGGTTTTGATCATTATTTTTCCATGAGAAATTCGGGTGATTTCTCCATGGATAGTTGTTGTTGAAGTTGTTGTTGTAGGAATTACCGGGGCGGTTTCCTATGAATTGTACTTCCTCGTATTGGCCTTTGCCTTCGCACTGATGGGTTTCATGAGGACCGGCGCATATGGCACATCCTTCTGTAGGTGGAACTGACGATGAACTTGTAGGTGGGGAAGCTATTGTTTTTACGATTTCGTTCTGTGATGTTGTTAGCTTTTCCACCATCTTTGCAAGGGACGAGATCTGGGCTGATAAATGATCTGTAGGCTCAACGTGGAGTAGGCCTGCTGCTCGTGATGTTCTTCCTTTGGATCTCGTCCACTGTCTTGTATTGCTCGTCATGGTTTCAAGAAGATCCATTCCTTCTTTAGGAGATTTCATCATGAAACTTCCTCCTGCAGAGGAATTGACGAGTAGTCGGTTCCCATCATCCAGACCGTTGAAGAATGACAGGCAGAGGGATTGATCGTCAAGACCATGGTGGGAACATTTCATTAGCATATCTTTGAATCTGTCCCACGCGTCGTACAACGTTTCTCCCGGCTCTTGACAGAAAGTGTTGATTTCACCGATCAATTGCCTTGTTCTACTGGTTGGGTAGTATTTGGCAAGGAATTTTTGGGCCATTTGAAGCCATGTGGTGATTGATCGGGAGGGAAGGCTTCGGTACCACCGGTTTGCTGAATCCGATAATGAGTGAGGAAATAGTTGGAGTCGAATTCGTTCCTTGACGTTGCCGGTCTGACCAAAGGAATTGCAAAAGTCTAGGAAGAGACTCAGATGATTTGGAGCTTCATCTGGGTTCGCTCCACTAAACTTGCCTAGATCCCGGACGGCGGTGATGTAGTGGGTTTTGAAAACCCATCGTCCGGCTTCTTCTGGTGTTAGTTCAGGGAGAACTATGGCTGATGCTCTTCCTTCGGTGTTAGGTTGGTGGTAGTCAGATAGGGCACGGTGTTCTGGTTGAATTGCATGGTCCATTTCATTTATAACTTCGTTATTGGCCATGGCTTGGTTTCTCAGGTTTCTCTGTGCTTGTAATAAAGTACGCTCGGGTTCGGGGCTCGGACTGATTGGTGGAGAGCCTCGGGTTCGAGTATTTGGCATGCACAGAAGATAACTTGTGGTTTGTCAGAAGCTGCAAAATTAGTTAGTAAATAAAATAAGAAAGGCAGAGATATTGGTTAGGCTGATAAACGTTAGTTAAACAACACTGATATTTTTTTGTTGTTTTTTTCTTTTTTTTTAACAAGAGTAAAATGACAGAAAATTGAAATGACAAGGGAAAGAAATGACAGAAAATTAAAGTTAGGAGTTAGTATACAGAAATTATAAGTTAGTAGTTAGTATACAATGGAAAGAAATGTTAAGGACAATGGAAATGAAATGTTAAGGACAATGGAAAGAAATGACAGGAAATTTTAAGTTAGTAGTTAGGGACAATGGAAAGAAAGGACAATGGAACGAAATGACAATGGAACGAAATGACAATAATATTAAGATGTTAGGAGTTAGTTGTCCAAAGTCCGAAGTCAAATGTCCAAGTCAGGTCAGAAGTCCGATGTCCAAGTCATATTATAAGTCCGATGTCCAAGGTTAGATTATTAACAAGATAATATTGACAGTTTATTATAATAAAACAGGTGAACTACCGGAAACTAGGGAAATTGATGGAATCAATCTCCCTGGCAACGGCGCCAAAAACTTGTTGGGATAAAACTACACTATAATTAATATAGAATTATAACAAACTATTAGGCAAGTGTACCTATTCGTAGTAGTATAACGAGTGTCGTATCCACAAGGAGATTGTTCAATTTACCCTAGTCTTGGTAGTTACTTAAAAACTGTAAAAAGGGGTTTAGCCGGAGGCAAGCTTGATTTGTTGTTGGATTATTAAAGAAATAATAAAAACAGTAAAAACAGTTGTGAATTAAGTGGGTGGTAAATGTGCTAAGGAAGGTGACATCGCCCAATTATAACTCAGATAATAATTATAATCCTAGTTTGCTCTTATTTGTCTGTTAAGAATTTTATCTTGTGGCCTTTCTAAATCATAGATAAGGACAGCTCTTAATTAATTCATTAAACTTCTTACAATCAGAAAAAGTCTAAAATCATTAATTAGCTTTAAGTGAGAATTCTTTTATAACAGCGATGGATTTTATCTGCTAATCAAGGAGATAATATCTAACGTTTGTCTCTCTTGTGGTCTATTCTCTAATTTTACAAAATCATTGAAATTAGAGAAACCGTAAATGAGTAAAATGATCAGTTCTTAAACATTTAATAATAGAGAGAGACAAAACAAATATTTATAAGCAAACTCGGTATTATAAATACGCTGAGTTATTCTGGGTTAAACACCCATCCTAAGCACAATTATGAGATTACTCAGACATTGACAGAAATAAAAACAGAGTAGAGACTGAAATATTCATTATTCAGGAACTGCCTGCGAATAACGGGTCTGCACACGCCTGCCTCTTTTCTCTCTTTGTAATTTACTGCTTCTGTTTGAGTACGTACGTGAATGAGGTGAAATGGTAAAAATAAATAAAAGATGGATAAGTGTGGTGATACGGGAGGAATTAAATGGAAGAGAATGGAGTGTGGAGTTGTTTGTGATTTCTTCAGCCTCTGGTCGTATGTAGTGTGTTTATGCAGTTAAGGTGGTGGGTTTATATAGAGGTTTGGATCCGTACGAATTTGATTGCAGATGAAGAAGAGCATTGATTGCTTCATTGATTGCGCAGGGGACAGACTGAATACGCGTGCGGAGTAGATGGATAAGTTGCGGGCGAGTCGGGCGAGTTGCAGACGACGACGGCGCGAAGAAGATACTGGTCGCGACTGATAATTAGTCACGGTTATGGTGTCCGCCTGCTGGTACCGCCCAATAAGTGGCGGTAACTCCTGTGTTGTCCGCGAGATTAAGAGGCGGTAGCCTCTATGTTGACCGCGAGGCGGTTGCCTGTGTGGTGACCGCGAGGCGGTTGCCTGTGTGGTGACCGCGAGTTAAGAGGCGGTAGCCTCTGTGTCGACCGCGAGTTAAGAGGCGGTAGCCTATGCCTCGTCCGCTAGGCGGTAGCCTGTGTCACGTCCGCCTCCTTAACCGCCCGTTAAGAGGCGGTTGCCTCAGCCCTGTCCGCCTGGCGGTTGTCCGTGTGACGTCCGCCACTTAGGGGGCGGTTGCAGCAGTCCACCGCGTGACTCTCGCGTGACTCTGTTTGACCGGCTCTACATTCTTCGTTATAAGTCCGTTTTCAGAGCCGTTTGCGTCTATGCGTTTGTCTCTTTATCTACTTTACTCCCAGCTTGGTTTTCCTCATGTTAAACCAATAAATTTGTGAGATAAACAATAAAACATAAACTAGAGGAAAACTAACCGAAGTGGAGAAATGAGCAAGAAAAGTGCTAATATTATATATGAAATACACCTATAAATCATGCTCATTTGGACACTTATCATCCGTGTGTGGGGCAAGGGAGATTGAGTGAATTTTGTGTGTGTAAATTCCCTTCGAAATGTATTTTCCAGTTTAAGTTTATCTCTCATCCCTTCCCAAACTATCAAGTTTTAGTAGAGTCCACAATACGTCCACGACACGTCGGGGACGCATCAGGAGCGCTTGCTCGTTTCAATTGGTATCAGAGCGGGTCTCTTCTACGACACAGGAACTCAGAAAGCTCATCAAGAGATAAAGGAAAGGCATAGCCCTTCAAGTATCTGAAAATGAAAGGTCCGAGTCAGGAGACAACAATGATGAAATGGTTCTCTATGCTAAGAGGTACGTTCGAAAGTTTATAAGAAATAAAATGAGGAAAGGCAAGGAGTCCAAGGAGTCGTATGATCAGAGGAAGAGCAATGACAAGTGTTTTGGGTGTTCAAAACACGGACATTATATCAAAGACTGCCCTCAGTGATCACGAGAGGACAATGACAGGGTCAAGAAGCCTGTCCGACGATCATTCAACAAAGGACCAAAGAAGGAAGCCTTCGTTGCCGTATGGGGAGATTCTGAACGGAGTGATGAAAATTAAACCTCAGACAGTGACATCTCAGAAGATGAGAAGGCTCACCTATGCCTTGAAGAAATGTGCTTGATGGCACAAGGCAATGATGTCTCAGAATCAGAAGAAGAAGAACAACATAAGGTAAACTATTCTAAACTTAGAAGGAGAATTCAAAATGCTTAACTTCTAGGACGTAGAAAGTTTTCTCTTACATTAGTTGATTACCTAGAGGCATTAGAAACTGAAAACGATGAACTTTTGGAAGAAAATGAAAAATTGAGAAAAACCTCGGATAAAAGCAAGGTAGATAATCTCATGAGGGCACTCATGAAATTACAAAGAGTTTATAGTGAAATTATCTCCATTCATGAAAGATTGAAGCATGAAAAACAACCTGAAATAGATGAATTGATTGTTGCTCTTAACACAAAAGAAAAGGAACTATCTACCATCAAAGAAAAATACTCTAAGATTGATGCTGTTTCTAAGACACCTATGAGGAAAAGCAAACGACAGGTTGGATACCGGTCAGAGACCATTCGTAGAGATGTTTGTAGCTTATGAAGACAACCTGGTTATCATGAATCCAATTGCTATAAAACGAGTTTTATGAGGCATTGGCAACTCAAGAAACTAGGACTAAAATGGGTAGTCAAAATTTATCTTAGAACATTAAATGGTGGAAATGGGTCCAACCTTTCTATGGACCCTAACCCCACATCACTAACAGGTTAAGTGCAGAATCGAGTGAGGATGGACCCCTGTTGGTACATCGACAGTGGGTGCTCTAAACACATGACAGGAGACAAAAAGAAGTTCTTCTCACTCGAACCAGGAAGCCAAGGAACAGTTTCCTGTGGCCACAACAAGAAAGGAAAAATCATCGGTGTAGGTAAGGTTGGTATTACATCTGATTATGTCATAGATAGTGTAAATCTAGTTCATGGTTTAAAATTCAACTTGCTTAGTGTTTCTCTAATTTGTGACAAAGGCAATTCAGTTCACTTCTATCATACACATTGTAGCATAGTAAGTCAGAACAATGGCAAAGAGTTGTTAAAGGGAAAAGGTGGAAAAATGTTTATGTAACAAGCTTAGAGGATATTGACAGTCCAAATCTTCTATGCTTGACTGCTTCAATAGATGACTCTACACTATGACACAGAAGACTAGGGCATGTTAGTACTTCTTTACTAAGAAAACTCGTCAAGAAAAAGTTGATAAGAGGTTTTCTTGAGATTAAAGAATCTGAGACCAATCTTTGTGATGCTTGTGTTAGAAGCAGACATATTAAGACTTCTTTTAAATCAAAGAACTTAGTTAGTACATCCAAGCCACTAGAATTACTTCACATGGACTTATGTGGACCTATGAGAGTCAAAAGTTTTGGAGGAAATTGGTGTGTGTTTGTGATTGTTGATGATTACTCAAAGTATATTTGGACACTCTTTATTGCTTCCAAAGGCGAAGTCTTTGAGAAATTTCAAGCCTTTGCAGGAAAAGTCCAAGTACAACTCAATCTCAAGATCTAAACTCTTCGGTCTGATCATGGGTCAGAGTGTAAGAATCAACAATTCATGGATATGCGTAAACAACATGGGTTAAGTCACACATATTCAGCACCAAGGACACCCCAACAAAATGGGGTAGTTAAGCGAAAGAACAGAACAGTACAACAGGTAGCCAGGACCATGCTATTGGGGAGTAGTCTTCCTCAGGTCTTCTGGGCAGAAGTAGTGGCAACTGCATGCTACATCACAAGTAGAACGCTCATATGACCTATCCTCAACAAAACTCCCTATGAGTTAATCAAGGGAAGAAAACCAAACATAAGTCACTTCAGGACCTTCGGTTGCAAATGTTATGTCCACAACAATGAAAAGAGTCCCCTTGGAAAGTTTGATGCCAGAAGTGGTGTGGCCATCTTCCTTGGATACTCTGAAAGAAGCCGGATGAAGTGGGGTTCCACCACACGTAGTAACCAAGTGGCTAGCAAAGGACACATGCCGCCTGCGGAGACAACAGAAGAGCCTCCTACCGGTCCTAAGATCGAACCCTCGCGTTCGGAGAGCCATTCTTTGAATAAACTGCGGAAGAACGGTAAGCCATATGGTTTTCCCCACCAGCGAAGTGAAGTAAGGCCCTCTCTGGTAGACTTAAAGTAACTATTCGGTAAAGGAAATAAATTATAGGAAAACCTTGTATATTGGAGAATATTCTAGAATAGTGTAGGCCCACAGAGACGGTTATACTCTATAGGGGGGCCTATAAATAAGAGTCATAAGCTATGTAAGAGGACACACTCTAATCAATACATCGTTAGGCATTCTCTTTGTCCGAGTCCAAGTTCTACACAATCTCATTTGGCGCCGTCTGTGGGAAGCGAACGTCGAAAGACAACCGCGATCTAATCCACAGAGTCACGTTTCTTGTCTCTCGTTCGACCATGGCACCACGATCAAGCAAAGGGAAGGGGAAGATGGCTGCAATCGGAGAAAACTCATTCTCAAAGGAAGACCTCACCGATATGGTGAGGAGTTTTGCGCAGGATGTTAATGAGAAGATCGCTGAAAGCAACGAGCGATTCCAACAAGAGCTGACAAATAGAGATCTAGAGCATCAGAAGAAAATCAATGAAATGGCGAGCGTAATTGAGAGTCTGAAGGCGAAGAACGGATCAAAGAGTGAAGAAAGCCGGAAAGAGAAGTCACCGCCAAAAGATGCAGAGAAGGACCTCATCGACATGTCATTGTATCCCTTCACCTAAAATATTCGGAAGGCGAAGCTCCCGCCATTCTTCGTCGCCCCGACAATAGGGAAGTACGATGGAACTGGGGACCCCACTCAACATATCAAGAAATTCATCTTCGCGATGAATACTCAAGGGATCAGCTCCCAGGCACTCTGCAATTTTTTTCCCGGGAACACTTGCTAAAAGAGCTCTAAATTGGATTTCCTCTCGGATACCACAATCCATCTCAAGCTTCAAACAGCTTACAGAGGAATTTCAACTTTACTTTGCTACAAGTAAAAAGATCCAAAAAGATACGATTGAATTAATGGACATCAAGTAGAGGAGGGGAGAAACGGTGAAAGAGTACAATGAACGTTTCCATAAACAAGTAGCTGAGGTAGACGATGTGGATGAGAAAATACTGGTAAAAACTTTTGGAAATGGATTGGCGAATCCACGATTGGTAGGGAAAATTGCTACCAAAGCACCGCAAACTCACGGGGAGCTAGCAGAAATGCTGCACGATTTCTTGAAATCAGAAATTGCAGAAAATAAGGCAAAGGAATTGGCCAATAGTTTCAAACAGGCAAACGAGAAGAAGCAAGGAGGAGCGCTGTCTGTTGGCGCGAGTTATGGGGAGACGTCTGCTTCGAAACCTTGGGGAGCAAGATACAAGCCGTATGGGAAGGATCCGATCGCAACTTCCTATACTGGAGGCAAGCCAATATATGGGGCAAAAGCTATTACTATCGCTCCAGGGAGGTATACAGCCGCGGTAAGGGAAGGCTATCTTCCGCCCCCTAAGAAACCTGCGTCAGGAGAAAACATATTGGCGTATTGTGAATTCCACAGGAACTACAACCACAGGATGACCAATTGTGTGACATTGTCAAGGGAACTGAACAAGATTGATGAGCAAAAAAAGAAACAAGAAAAGTAGAGACAGGATGCTTCCAAACAACAAAAGAATAATAGCGACCACCAGAACCGATCTCGTTACGGGCATAACAGAGGAGGCATGAAGGACGAGGATCACCCCGAATTAGACCATAGCAAATCTTTTGATTTTGGGGTTATAACTGGTTTGTTCTCAGAAAAAGGGCCATTCACGGCAAAAGAAAAGAAAAGGCACGTACACGAAGTCCATGAGAAGCTACCGGAGAAGAAGATTCAGAAGAGGGAACCCTTACCACCTATCTACTTCACGGAGGAGGACGAGGTGGGAGTTTACTACCCCCATAACGATCCTCTTGTCATTCGGGCTCAAATCAATGATAGGATGGTAGGAAACATCCTTGTCGACAGCGGAGCAGGAGCAAATGTGATCTCCCTAGCAGCGTTCCGGAAACTGGAAATCCCGGACGAAAAGATCAAACCATTCACTACCACTTTTGGAGGGTTCATCGGAAGAATCACGGCTCAGGCCAACGGAAGTATCGATGTCACAATGACGTTAGGCCAAAAGGACGACCGGAGAACGGAAAAAATAACTTTGTACATCATGCGAGACCTGTCCGGGTACAACATCTACTTGGGACGACCCGGAATCAACGCTTTCGGAGCTGTTTGTAGCATCTATTATCTCAAGCTCAAATACTTAACAAGGACTGGAAGGTTGGTGTCCATCCCCGGGAGCCAGAAAACAGCAAGAGTATGCGAAGTGCGGATCACCGAGGACTTTCCGGGAGAGGACGTAGTCAAAGAGGTTGGCTCCAGTCGAGAATACGAAGAGGGAGAGGCTTGAGCCCGGATGCCCGGAGAAACCTCAGGGAAGGTAGTGGTACCGGCGGAACAACCGAAAGAGGTACCCCTAAATACCAATCCTTCTAAATTTTTCAAAATTGGGAAATCTTTTCACTATGATGAGCAGATTCGCTTAATGAGATTTTTGGAAAAAAGAAGAGAGACGTTCACTTGGAGCCCAAAGGACATGCCCGGAGTGGACGCCAGCGTTATCCAGCATAGCCTGAATGTCGATCCAAAGTTTCCTGCCATCCGACAGAGGAAGAGGATTATAGGAAGAGAAAGGGACGAAGCTGCCCGGGCGGAGGTCGAAAGGTTGTTGGAAGCCGGTTTTATTGGAAAAGTTTTTTATCCAAAATGGCTACCAAATGTAGTTTTGGTTAAAAAGGCATACAGAAAATGGAGCATGTGTGTGGATTTCACATATTTGAATAAAGCCTGTCCGAAAGATTTCTATCCTTTACCATCCATAGATAAACTCGTAGCGGCAACAGTGCAGAGTACTGTGATGAGCTTTTTAGATGCGTTCTCCGGGTATAACCAAATAATGATGAATAAAAATGACCAGGAGAAAACATCCTTTGTCACCTCGACCGGTATTTTTTGCTACAAAGTCATGCCATTTGGATTAAAAAATGCAGGGGAAACTTTTCAACGAATGATTGACGAAGTATTCCGGGAACAGTTATCCCGAAATGTGGATGCATATGTGGATGATATAGTAGTAAGGAGTAATTCTATAGCCCAGCACATGGAAGACCTTGAGGAAACCTTCAACACCCTGGATAAATACAAGATCAAGTTAAATCCTGAAAAATGCGTCTTCGGAGCCACTAAGGGAAATTTTTTGGGATTTATAGTTGGGCAGAGAGGAATCGAGATTGATCCGGAAAAAACTCAAGCGATTCTCAACCTTCCGCAGCCAAGAAACATCAAAGATGTGCAAGCCCTGAATGGAAGGCTCACTGCTCTAAGTAGATTTTGCTCTAAGCTTCAAGAAAAATCTATCCCATTTTTTAACGTCCTCCGGAAAAATAAAAAGTTCCAGTGGGATGCAGAGTGTATATACGCTTTCGAACGAATCAAGAAAATGCTTCAGGAGCTTCCAAAGCTTGGCGTTCCGTCACCAGGCCAGGACTTATTCTTATATTTGTCAGTTTCAGAATGGGCGGTGGCAGCGGTCCTAGTCATGGAGGAGGAAAAGAAGGAAATCCCTGTCTATTTTACCAGACAGATCTTAACCGCCACGGAGACGAGGTACTCTAATATCGAGAAAGTTTTGTTTGCTCTTGTGATCGCATCCAGGAAACTAAAACCATACTTTCAGTCGCACCGAATCACCGTCCGAACCAATTGGCCCTTAAAGCAAATTACCAATAACCCAAGCGCCTCCGGAAGGATGATTACTTGGACGGTAGAGCTTACTCAGTTTGAAATCCATTACGTACCACGGACAGCAATAAAAGCCCAGGCCCTGGTTGATTTCATCACCGAGGCAAGTTTCTTTCATCAAGAGGAGCGGGAAGTCCCGTACAAAATGTGGGTGGATGGAGCTAGGTGTAAAACCGGTGCGGGGGTTGGGGTCGTAATCCAGACTCCCGATGGAAGAAAAAAAAATCATGCGGTAAGGTTGGAATTTGAAGTAACAAACAACGAAGCAGAATAAGAGGCGTTAATACAGGGGCTGGAAATAGCCTGCGCCCTGGGGGTGACAGAGCTGGAGATACAATCTGATTCCTTGCTTGTGGCAAGGCAAAGTGAGAACATCTTCGAAACAAAGGAGGAAAAACTGAAACTCTACTTAATGAAGGTACAAGATCTAAGGGCAAGATTTTCAAAATGTAATCTCCGACATATACCCAGAGACCAAAATTTGGAGGCTGATGTACTGGCTAAATTAGCAAGTATAGCGGAAGGAATACCGGCGGAAGTCCAGCTACAATTAATGAAATTCCCGAGCATAGAAAAGATGGAGACAATGTCAGTTGAAATAACCAATTTGGGTGAATCATGGATGACCCCGATTGTCTGGTACATCCAAGAAGGGTCACTACCGGAGGAAGAAAAAGAAGCCAAAACAATAAAAAGAAGGGCAGCATCATTCTTTTTTGAAAACGACCAACTGTACAAGTGATCTTTTGGCAGACCATCACTGAAGTGTGTGACAGAGGGTCAAGGACTAGAGCTTGTCAGCGAAGTCCACAATGGGGTGTGTGGTAATCATCCAGGAGGAAGAGCAGTAATGCATAAAATTTTAAGGATGGGCTACTTTTGGCCGTCAATCCAAAAGATGTGCGGAGACTATGCCAAAAAATGTGTGCAATGTCAGTTGCACGGTCCAAGGATTAAAAACCCACCTGCGGAGATGAAGTCTATCGCCTCCCCGATCCCTTTTGCGAAATGGGGATTGGACATCGTCGGACCGTTTCCAGAGGCTTCTCCTGGAAGGTATAAATACTTGTATGTTGCGGTGGATTACTTCACCGAATGGGTAGAAGCCCTTCCGGTAGTAAATATAACTGCACGGAGAACAGAGGAATTTGTTTGGAAGAACGTCGTATGTCGGTTTGGTATACCGAAGGTAATCATAACGGACAACGGCTCGCAATTCAATTGCAAAAGCTTCTAGGAGTTTTGCGAAGAATGGAAGATTGACTTGAGATTCGCATCTGTCGCTCATCCACAAGCAAATGGCCAGGTCGAAAATACTAATTGAAAAATTATGAAGGCTCTGAAAAGAAAGTTGGAAGGAAAAAGAGGAAAGTGGGCGGAGGTGCCACCGCAAGTCTTATGGGCTAACAGAACAACTGTCAAGGGGCCAACCGGTGAAACTCCTTATAGGTTGACGTACGGTCTGGAGGCGGTGGTACCAGCAGAAATTATGATACCATCAAAAAGGATTGAAGGGTACGAATAAGAAGAGAACGACGAAAACATCCGAGATGAGTTGGACGTCTTGGATGAAAGGCGAATGATCGCTGATTTAAAAAATCAAAATGACAAGTTAAGAATTGAACGTCATTTCAATAAAAGGGTAAGGGAACGGTCTTTTTCTGTGGGTGACTTGGTGCTTCGGGAAGTAAAGCAACCAGCGAAATTGCAACCTCAGTGGGAAGGCCCATATATCGTTCAAGCTAAGACAGACCGAGCATCTTATAGGCTCCGAAATATGGACGAGAGTAATCTGCCACATTCTTGGCACGCTGAATGCCTCAAGAAGTTCTATGTGTAATCTCTTTCTGGCTACAAATTAATAGACTGTTTTGTTGATGTCGCAGGAATTATCTCATACGGATGTCCAACGATCTTACCATCAGTAATGATGAAGTGTTTTACCTGACAACCTCAGTTGTCCCGTTTTGGATATTTACTTAATTTTTTAGGGGGTTAACCACCCTCTAGTATTGATATATAAAGTTTTCAAATAAAAACAAAAGTATTGCAAAAACAATTTCTCTCTTACTCAAAGACGAGGAGCAAAGAGTTTTAAGAAATAAAAAGAAAGACAAAGAATATGATCGACGATCTCACCATCAGCGATGGTAGAGTGTTTTGTATCCGACGATCTAACCATCAACGATGGTAATGTATTTCATCCGACGATCTCATGTGTAACACCCCTACCGTTAATACTATCTTTACCGTCCTAACTCGTCGTACATCCAGACTCATGCAGCGGATACATACTTACATATAGTGGGTGATACAATGCCGTTAGCCACCCACGAGACTAACAAGGCTACTACTACATACAGCATCGGTCTGATGGACCGGAATTTCCGAGTACTACACACTTATCATACATACTCCAATCACCAAATCAAATACTAAAACTTCCGTTCATTACAATACTCCAAGTTCAATACAACATAATCCACATACCGAGTTTACTAGGTTCCAAGTCAATACAATACTTCTCCCAAGTTTCTACATACTCACTAAGAGTCTATCTACTACCCATTCCTCATAAACTACCTACTTCCTAAATACAAAGGCGTGCCACCGGTCTCTTACCTTGACCGTATCCGCTTCGGGTACCTGCACACTAAAAACGTTCCCCCTAGGGGGTCAGCTTTCGCTGCATATGATAACCGCATAGCCCGCGTACTAGTGAGGGTACGCCGACCACTTGGTCGAATACATGCAGTCCATTTTCATTCAAACATACATGCATACATGCTCTTAAATACAATACTATAATACTTACACGAGGAATACACGTATACGCTCCAACACATACCAAGAAGTTATACAAGTCCAACAATACTTACTTACCTTCTTCCGAAATACACATTCACGATACATGCACAATACATACTCATCACATACCCAATCCATACACAATACATATACAATGTCCAATACTTTGTTAGCTTCATTTTGTCCACCAGGGTTAATCGGGTGGAGATTACTCTTTTACTCGTTCCACAGTACTTACGCATACATACTCATACTCATACATACTTACGGATCCATACTTACTTACTTACTTACTCTTACTCATGTTAAGTCGTCGGGACCTCCGGCCCGGGGACTACTCCGTCCCACCACCGGGATTTACTTGACTCACCAATTCGGCATGCTACCCATTTAAGGGGTTTGGGCCGCGGACCAGTTTAAGAGTCAGGAATCGGATCCAACCTCTTGTGTCTCCTCATCCTCACGCGTGGCCGAAGCTATATCGGACTTCTACTCATTCCAATTTACTCACTTAAGTTAGGAGTTAGGTAGTTAGGAATTAGTAGAAGTCATTCATTCAACCACATATACAAATACATTATTCACATACCCATCCATACAAAATACAATACAATATACAAGTACACTACGAGATACAATTACACTTCATCATCATTCATATATTTCATGAATTATACAAACTATTGTTCAAGACAAATATCAAGAACAATATAAGCAAGCACAAGTAAGTGCAATATAGTCCGATTCATGCATTTATCTTATTAGGTGATCAAATAAGCACACAAATCGGGGTAACCAGATTAGGATACAGGGCATTAAGAAATCATACTGTCCACCGTTGTGCTTGTATCCCAACGTTCCTCCGGTGTTCACAAATCAAATCCTATTATATACATACAATTGAATGATTAATCTAACTATCATTAACTTAACTTGATTACTCTTATGTTTACTAATCCATACTTACTAAGTCTTTACATTCCTATACTTACATTTTGTTTACTTACTTTTAATTACTTAACAATGGTATACCTACATATATGTACATATGCATATGTGGGTATACATATATATATATATGTATTATTATTTAATTTAATTTTAAATTTTTTTTTTGACTGGACCGACCCTACATGTCCGGTCGCAGGTCCAGTCTATTCCAGTAGTCTTCGTTACGGAATTTTTCTGGCCCGACCGAACTTGCAAGTTCGGTCGCATGTTCGGTCCATTCCAGTAGGTTACAGACGGGAAAATTTTCTGGTCCGACTGAACTGGCAAGTCCGGTCGCAAGTCCGTCCATTCCAGAAGGTTTCCGTCTTTGTAATTCTGGGCTCGACCGAACTTGCAAGTCCGGTCGCAAATCCGGTCCGGCCCAGTACTTCAGTTTTAAAATCTGTTTTCAGTTCTATACTTTGCCCATTGTTTCTCCAATCTTCCTACATGTAATCCCACATGTTTCAACACTATTTAGGCCCTCCAAATTGCCTTGTTCATCCCCCAAATTCCTTACTCATTTCTAAATCCACTTACACAATTTCTCCTCACTTTCTTTCAACACTTACAATAGTTTTCATTTTAACCTTTACCACTCAATACTCCCTCTACCAATGCTACTCCTAGCATCTTAAATTCATTACTTTACATCCTAGACATATGTACTACCTATACCCAAGTCAACTCTCCATTTCACCAAATCTTGTACACTCATTCCTCCTAGTTTCCACAATGCATTTAAATACTTTCTGCTACAGATTTTGCACTCTCATCTCCTCATACTACAATTACCATTCCATGGTTACTAAACCTCTCTACTAACTCCAATACACGTCTTGGTCTATCCATTCACCAAGCCATCCAATAATGCATAACTCCTACCAAAATTTGGCCATAGTTCACCTACAATTCCACTAATCCACATACATACTTTTTCATCAAATCCATTCCTAATCTAGCCACACCCATCAAGGGCCCTACCAGCAATCAATTCAATACCAATACATCAATATTTCCATCAACAACAATACTAATACTCATACACCATCACTTGGCTCGAAGGCCTACAATCCACATACTAATCACAAATACTCAAACTTCCACAATGACATTACTAATACATTATTTTGGGTTCCTTAATTAGTTCACCCATTCCCATTACTCTAATGCATTAAAATTTAGCATTGAGAGAGATCTCTTACCTTAAGCTCTTATCTCCATATTTCTTTTCCATTTCTTCTCTTCTCTCTTTCTTGCCCAAATCGGCCATATGGGGAATGGAGTTGCCAAACTCCATTCCCATCATCCAAGCAAACAAAGCAATAGCAATTAATATACTAACCCTTATATTAATGCTAGTTCATTGAAATGTTTAAAGCAAGATTTCTAGGGTTTACATTTGGAGTGTCTTAGGAGGGTTTTTAGCCCTTGGTTCAAGAAGGTGAATCCACCACCATTGCAAGGTTGATATTATGCTCAAAAGAGAAAGAGAAAATGGAGTGTTACAAAGAGGCAAAAATCGGTTATGAGCAAGGATGGAGAAATATGAGTTCTTTCATGGAGATTTTTACCTTAATGGAGAGAGGAGACTCCAAGCTACTCATTGGTGCTATTTTCTCTTTAAATGGGGTATACCCACGAAAATGAACTTCCTCATTTTTGGATTTTGAAAAGAGAGAAGTGTAGAGGATGATGAGGGGATTACAAATATGTAATTATTTTTGTGATTGGAGCTCACATGGAGGTAGAGCATGAAGAAGAAGAGGGAGTTGCCATTGTTGTTGTGGGAGCTCTCCAAAATCGCCAGTCCCTTAGAGAAGGAGAGAGAAATCAGTGGAAGGGGAGGGAGAAGGAAGAGAGAGATGAGGGAAATGAGAGAGTGAGGTGAGAGAAGAGGGTAAAGTAGCTTTTTACTTTACTCTTTTGCTTTTGGCTCTCTTGTTTAATTAGCTAGTTACATGTGTGTGTGAGGGGGTTATTTGACTATTAAAAATCGGTCCCCTACAGTTATACTAGTTGGATTGTTTTTCGTCTTTTACAGAAAACACTCGTTATTTTACCCGGTTTTGATACTATTCACTAACCGGGCCCGTTTTCCGGAATTTTCTCGTTTCTTTATTTTTATTGGTTTTTAAGCTTCCATATATGCTTAATAATTGTTATTTAATGATTTATAATTTTTACGGGTCTGTTTGACCACTTAAAGTCACGTTTTCGGGTTTTCACGAAAAACGTGCTCTAAAGCCCTATTAGCGTTTTAATTCATTATTTGGATCTGTTTTCTTCGGGAGTTGTTTCCCATATATTATTTAGGTCTTATTAAACCTTTAGAATCCATATAACACGCTAACCGAGGTCTCATACCTCCTATGGTTATTTAACGCTTATTTAGCGTTTTCCGCTTTTAAGCGTTTCTTTATTTCTTTTGGATTTATTTTTCCTTCCCAATATTACTTAAGCATTATTAGGCTCTTAAATACGGATTAGGATAATTTTAAATCACTATATTTAAGGTCGGGGTATTTCATCATGTCTTGAAGACAAAAGAGTGTTAAACCGATAATCTCACCGTCTCGAAGTCGGTAGAGTGTTAAATCGACGATCTCACCATGTGTACAGTGGTAGAGTGTGTAAGTGTAACTAAAAGGTTACCGAACGAAATCTTGGCAAAATAAAAAGTAGTTCAAAAAATTCTTCGTTAAATAAAAGTCTCCGACTTTCGGGGGACCGGTCGCTCCGGTCATGCCCGAAAGGTCTGGCCGTTCCATTAAAAAAGAGGGATATGATTTACAAAGCAAAAGTACACCGGAACAAAAAATATGGTAACTGTAACAAAAAAAATATAATAAAAGAGTTTATGATGCAGGCCCTGTAGGATCCTCCGCAAGCTTCTCGGATTCTTGCGTCCGCTTCTTTGGAGTTGAGGTGCTTCCTTCGGAGTCTTCCCTGTTCTCGCCTACCGGAGCATGAGCAGCATCGCTACGGGCTCGCACAATGGCTGATCCCATAAAAGATGGGGCAAAGCATGTGTTCCCCACGGGCCGTGAGAACCTCATCAGCTCTTCGTAATACCCAGTGGAACGAGCAAGAGCTTCGAATTCTAGGCTATCGTAAAGAGCTTCGTCCATGGATTGTTGCTTCTCAGAGAAGAACTCGGATACAAGCGTTGGCTCTCCCGCGAATTTACGGCACTGAGAAGAGAGTGTCTCTTTGAGACCTGAAACAGTACGGTCCTTCGTTTGAAGTTCCGACTGCGTCTCTTTGAGAGCCCCCTTTAACTTCGCAACCTGGCTCTCGTAGGATAAGGCAAGACCCCGGTATCGTTCCCTCCGACTCCGAAGTGATTAATGAAGCTTTAAGACCAGACACCTTTTGAAGCCAAAAGTCAGAACTTATGGTAGTCTTCGACGAAGGACTTGGATTTTCTGCATAAATTACAAAGGATTAACAGAATAATATGAAAGAAAAGGAAAAATGGAAGCTTTCGGTGATACAAAGATTACCGGAAGCCTTTTTCTTCTGTGCTTCCAGCTCTTCCTCAAGCTCTTTAATTCGAAAAGTTGCCTGCGCAAGCTTTTCCCTCTCCATTTCAAGGCTGGCTTGGAGATCATTCTGTTTGACCTCAGCTGCTTGCAAGAGTTGGTTCTTTTTTTCCAATTCTGATTCAAAGGAAGACCGAAGATCCACAGTAGATCTCTGGACCTCTTCAGTAACCTTCCGGACGTCTTCATCTTCCTCTTCCAATATCCGCTTCTGATCGTCAAAAGCAGCCTGCAAGCTGTTGATAGCATCCTCTTGGTCGATGGATGCAGCTTCTTGGAGTTCCTCCCGCAGGGCAACCTTTTCATCCTCAAATTGAACCTGCGCCCGTTTAAGGATTTCTCGAGCCTTGGCCTTCTCCTCATCGATGACATTCTTATATTTCTCCGCTCGGGCCTCGTAGGAGCGAAGGGCTTGGGAAGAATATTGAGACTGGGTCTCAACGCATTGGGCCATCGCCATGGCCTAAAAAGCGAAGGTGTTAGAATCAAAAGCAAAAGGTAATACAAAGTAAATGTATATGAAGAAGTCAAACCTGGATTAAGGCACTCTAGAGGCGGTCAAAAGCCTCTCCCTTCGGAATAGAGTGACGGACGATGGCGTCAGAACTACCCTCCCCAATCCGGAGTTTTTGTTTTAGGGGAGTTGGATGAGAAGCAGGGGCAAAGATGCCATTGTCATTTTTTGCCACCTCCGCAGCAGTAGACCAGAGGGTCTTGTACCCCATTCCGCGAACGTACGGAAGACGAGGAACCGGGTTTCCCCGGTGATAGCCCCAGTCCAGTTTTGAAGAAGGACCGAAGACCGAAGGATCAGCTCGCGGTGGAGGAGAGGATCTGTCGCCCGCATGCTTGCTCCTGGCTCCGGACTGAGGAGCCTCCTGGGAAGGGGCGTCGGACGACTCCGAAGAAGAGCTACCCTCCGCATTGTCCTCGGCAATACCTTTGCCTTTACTAGGCGGGATTTCGCGAGCCTTTTTCCCTCTAGAGCACCACCTTCCTTTATTACAACTCCGTGCATGGGTCGTCGCGCCCGTTCAGGCTCAAGGTCTACGGAGGAGGAGCAGCAGCTACGAGAAACAAAGTCATAAGTAATCAAACAAATACAAAGTTAAAGCAAAAGGAAAAAAGGCTGTGGAAAGGTATACCGGTGGAAAAAATGGAATCGGTATTTTGAGTTAAAGCTTCATCTATGCAAAAAAAGCCATGCAGATCAGGGAAGAAGGATGATATGGGAGTTAAATCCATATCTCTTTTAACTCCACCCGGACTGCAGGCGGGAGTGGACACGGGAGTACCTGTTTCCGAAGGGACAGCAGCAAGGGGACCAGTGGAACCAGTTTCGGTAACATGCTTTTCCCTTCGTACTAATATTATTTTTATTGTTCAACTTTCTTGGGCCTCTCGGGGGCTTTCCTCTTAGCACCAGTAGTTTTGCTACCGGAAGGAGCAGGAAGGGCTCCCTTTTTCTCTTCAGTGGCCCGGTAATCAACAAGCTCCCAGCTGTACCGGAGGGTTAATTTCCGCCCGTTTGGACAAAAGCTGCGGAACAAAAGGGAAGAAAAAACGTCCGAAAGTTAATAAAAAAGGGCACTCAGAAAAATACGTACGGTCAATTCCTCTCGGGTCTTGTCCAGTTTCTCTTCGGAGAGGAAGAAGGTGATGGGATGAAGCGCCGACGAACTTAGCCTCTTGAGTATGTCTCCGATTGGAGAAGAACTGCCTGAAGAGGGTAACGGAGCGGCAAGCTGCCCCTTAGCTATATCTCCGATGTGGGAGACTCTGATAAAGGTCCCCCTCGGTGGGTAAAAGATGAACCAGTTGGAGGACCAGCCGCTCTCCAGACTCACACACTTGAAGAAGGAATACCCGGGTGTGGCCAGAATGGATATGTCCTCCTCCATGGTAGTTTTGTTCACCCTGATTGTGAAAAAATTCACAAACTCCTGTGCATCGGGAGTAATGTCGTTCTCCGCGCAGATGGTAAGAAAGGCGTGCAGACAGCCTAGGGCGTTGGGATTCAGATGAGCTAGAGTGCATCACCTACGTGAAAGAAACCGAGAACAAAGGGGTAGAGGAAAACGTAAGCCACGGTGAAGATGTTCCCGATACACCACGAAGCCATCTCCAAAGCAGTTAAAGGGGTGCGCCATTGGCTCCGGCACGCAAATCTTCGACCCTAGTAGGACTTGCACGCCTTTCATGAGTTTCCTCAAGTCTTTCACGGAAAACTGGAACCGATGCCTAGGCGAGGGTAGTCCCCGTCGATGTCTTCGGTTGGGATAGCAGAGTCTTCCAGGACGCAGTTCCCCCCGTCAACAAAGAGTGTCGATCCCGCCGCCGCCGGAATGGAAGAGCTTGGGTTTGACAGGTCCATTACAAACAGAGAAAGGCGAAGACTCAGGCGAGCAAAGGGCAGGGAAAGGCACGAAAGAGAAAAGACGCGAGAACAGAAAACGAGGAATTGGGAAGCAGGAGAGAGAAGAGGAAGGAAGCTGACCACTATATATAAGCAAGAAAAATGAAAGGCCAAGGTCAGGAAGCAAGGAAGAAAATGGAGGACAAGTGCGTGAAAACTCAGAGAAGTTCGAAAGTTTGAAAAAGCGGAGGGAAGAGAAGAAGGGGGAGAATGGCCTTAAATAGGCGGAAACTGGGCACGCTCTACCAGAGAGTAATCATAGCCTACTACTGCAAGTGTGTCAGGAAAAATAGCATCAGAAGGCGAGGCGGCGATAAGTTAAAGCAAGGCGCGTCGCTGGGCCACCGATAGATCTCCAGCGGTAGGAAATAAAAAAAAAGACAATTCTAAGACCTCTTTCCTTTTCTGTTTTTTTTTAAAAAAGAAAAGGTCTTGTGGGACTAGGAGGAGTGGAGCAGAACACCAAAATTTTAAACGACAAGAAGATCTTTCCTTGGAGAGCAAGAAAATATCTTGTGGGACTAATGAAGTGGGGTTCCACCACACGTAGTAACCAAGTGGCTAGCAAAGGACACATGCCGCCTGCGGAGACAACAGAATAGCCTCCTACCGGTCCCAAGATTGGACACTGGCGCCCGGAAAGCCATTCTTTGAATAGACTGTGGAAGAACGGTAAGCCATATGGTTTTCCCCACCAGCGAAGCGAAGCAAGGCCCTCTCCGGTAGGCTGAAAGTAACTATACGGTAAAGGGAATAAATTATAGGAAAACCTTGTATATTGGAGAATATTCAAGAATAGTGTAGGCCCACAGAGACGGTTATACTCTATAGGGGGGCCTATAAATAAGAGTCATAAGCTATGTAAGAGGACACGCTCTAATCAATACATCGTTAGGCATTCTCTTTGTCCGAGTCCAAGTTCTACACAATCTCACCGGACATACAAAGTATACAACAAAAGGAAACTGAAGGTGGAGGAAAGTGTGCACGTAGTCTTTGATGAGACTGACGTACACAAGTTCAAGGAATCCGATGAAGATAAAGAACTTGGATTCAATCTAGCTGATCAGGATCACATAGATAATACCAAAGATGAATCATCGACTTAAAAAAACTTGCCCGACAGGTCAGCGACAGGTCAACAACAGGTCGACAAAGGAAACAATAATGTCGAGGATCCTCTCTCTCCATCAACCATTCATCAATCTCGTGCTTTGTACAAAAATCATCCATTGGAGAATATCATATCAGACTTATCCAAAGGAACTCAGATCACAACACAAACTCGAGATCTTCTAGCCTTCTCAACGACAGTCTCACCCATCGAGCCCAAGAATGTCAAGGAAGTTCTTTGAGACTCAGACTGGATCAATGCAATGCAAGAAGAACTAAACCAGTTTGAATGATGCAAAGTCTGGCATCTCGTGCCTCGTCCTACTCATCAAGGAGTACTTGGCACAAAATGGGTCTTTGGAAACAAGCTAAATGAAATGGGAGAAGTTGTCAGGAACAAAGCTCGTATGGTAGCTCAAGGATATCGTCAACAAAAAGGAATAGACTTCCAAGAAACCTTCGCTCCCATAGCAAGGATGGAATCTATCTGATTACTAATTGCATTTGCTGCACACAAAGGAATCAAACTCTTCCAACTTGACATCAAAAGTGCCTTCCTAAATGGGTACGTCAAAGAGGAAGTGTATGTTGAGCAACCTCCAGGTTTTGAGACACAAGAAGGAAAAGACATGGTACTTAAACTTGACAAAGCTCTTTACGGGCTCAAACAAGCACCAAGATCATGGTATGATTGCCTGTCCTCCTATCTATTGGAAAACCACTTTAACAGAGGTAAAGTAGACAAAACTCTTTTTGTTTACAACAACAAAAGAGATTTCCTAATTGTGCAAGTATATGTTGATGATATAATTTTCGGAGCCTCTAATGAGAAATATTGCAAAAAGTTTGAAGCATTGATGAAAAATGAAATTTGAGATGAGTGATCTGGGAGAATTGAAGTTCTTCCTAGGACTTCAAGTCAAGCAAAATGATTACGGGACCATCATATCCCAAGAGAAGTACGTAAGAGATTTGCTGAAGAGAGTTGGAATGGAGGAATGTAAGACGTTTGACACACCAATAGCAATTGGCACTAAGATGGGCATCATCAGACTGGTGACCGCCCGGTCGACTAGCGATCTTACAAAGAGATGATTGGTTCCTACGTTACTTAAAAGGAACCATGAATCTTGGTCTCATTTATACTAAGTTCAATAACTGTAACGTTGTAGGATTTTCAGATGCAGACTATGGAGGATCTATCACCGATAGAAGGAGCACTTCAGGGACAACATTCTTTGTTGGGTCTAGTCTGATTGCATGGGGATCAAAGAAACAACAAAGTGTTGCAATCTCAGCAGCTGAATCTGAATACATAGCTGCGGTAAGCTGCTGTGCTTAACTCCTATGGCTTAAACAACAAATTGGTGACTATGGCGTCAAAACAGGTACTTTACCAATTACTTGTGATAATACAAGAGCCATCTCCATTTCCAAAAATCCTGTGCATCATTCTCGTAGCAAACATATTGACATTAGACATCACTTTCTTAGAGATTGTTGTGAAAAGGAATTAGTTGGTTTAAAGTATATTTCTACTGAAAACCAACTATCTGACATCTTTACTAAGCAATTGAGTAGGGAAAGGTTTACTAAGATTGTTCATGATCTTGGAATGTTATTCATTAATCACGTTAAACGGCTTTTTGTTTCCCACGATCGGTCACCGACATGTGAGCAACACCTGTTATATTGTTGTTCAGTAGTCAACGATCAGTTTAATGCATAGAAATTATGTCAAATGACTACTTGAAGCAGATATGTCATTTTCCACAAAGTGAGATTAGGTTAGAGATAGTCCAACGGATAGAAACAGGAAACTTCTTAACGGATCGCTGACAACCGTCACGACCGCTGCCCGTTATGAATAGTACCGTTAGGACATGTCAACGAGCGGATGAGGAGCGGTCACCGACCGTTACTCGATATCTATAAAAGCGATGAGAGTTTTACTCTTGTCACACTATTGCCCTCTCTCTCTCTCTAATCTCTCTAAGCACTCAGAGCATTTCTCTTCTCTCTCACAAAACTTCCTGCGAGATTTAGAGCAAAATCCCTTGCCTCGCAGCTGTTAAAGAACACCCGAGCAAAAAGTTCTAAATTCCAGTACAAAATCCTCTACAATGAAAATGGCACCCAAGACTGCTCTACGTACAAAAGCTAAAGATGTCCCCTTGGAAGGTTCCACGCAACAAGTGGCCGACATCCAGCAGACAGAATCCCCATGCCTCCTGACAAGGGAAGAGGAAAATAAGCTTACGGTTAAAGTAGTACAGGAAGGGAACCTTCTTGCCAGTGAGGTAAAGTATATAAAATCCCGCATTCTCAAAACCTACTACCTCATCGAATCCGGCACTTTCAAACCCACTATCATTTCTGACCTACTTCCACACAAGAACCAAAAATGTCTTCTCCTCCCGCCCCCTCTCACCTAAAACCTCCAAAAACACCACAAAGCAATCCACAGCGAACACAAAATCCAAGAGCCATTCAATTGCCACAACTTCATGTAACTCGCGCTCTAGGCGCGCCTGAAAACAAACAGCTCCACAACAATCCCATTCAACACCAGAGAGGATAACACGCCGGTTACACTTCACCGAGAAGAAGCATCTCCTTCAGCCATCGTCAAGGAAGTGGTTCAGTCACTAGAGGAAGTGGAGGTTCAAAGTGACGAACCGTCACAAAAGGAAGCCTCAGTAGAAGAGAAAGGCCAAGAGGAAGGTGTAATTGCACCTGACTCCGAAGAAGAAGCAAACCTTATAGCCGTTTTTGGAGAACCAGTCATCGACAGGTCTCCGACACCTCAACGACAACCTAAAAACGGTGAAAACGACACAAAATCACCATCACCTATTATTCACATGCTCGAGGAGCGTGCTCACTTGGAAAAGGCAAAGAGAAAAGGAAATATGGGCTTTTCTTCTAGCACCAAGGAGGTCGAGGAGCTTGCTCACGCCGAAAAATCAGTTGCCAAGTCCCAACCTCCGCAGTCCTTGAAGCGGTTGAAAAGGCTCAAAGAACTAGAGCCTCCATTGACCAAGGCCGAGAACGTCAACGACCACTCCTGTCCCGTCTTACCAAAGATGTTGGATATGGAGTGGATGAAGAAGATGGGTCTAGGAGAGATCATCAAGCTGTTGGAGTTCCAAAGATCGGTAGACTTCTTCCTGGAGCCTATCCCTGTCTACACCGAGCTACTCAAGGAGCATATGAGATATCTTAGACCACTCCAGAGTGATGAAGATGACAACTACCTCCTCTCAACGGTCCAAAAGGCTCAAGTTACTATCTTCAAGTCTTGGATTTGCAAGGCTTTCGACCTAGAGCCAGAAGGTCTGGTCATCCCAAAGGAAACAACTTGGAATGACCTAGGACACCAAGGAGGACAGATAGTCCACCTGCTCAACAAAGGAGCAACGATGAAAAACTTCAATGCCGTGGACATGTTCATCACAAACAGAGTCCTCTTCAACTTAGTCACCCACAACATCACCCCAAGAAACCAGCGCACGCACATTATCAATGCCCGGGATGTGAGGCTGCGGTTCGCACTCAAGACCAAGGAGAAAATCGGTCTGCCAACCATGATTCTCCTCACTCTAGATGAGAGTCGTCAAGTGAACCAAGGTCTGGTGCACGGGGAAGTGGTCACCGTGGCACTCCTAGAGAGTGGAGTGGAAACCGACAGGTTCCACGAGTGCGCGCGCACCGCTCAGGACTGCATCTGCTCCGAGATGCTATCCAAAATGGGGATAAAGACTAAGGGAGATAAGCTCGTTGCCATCCAGAAGCCCACAAAGAGAGAGGAAGCACTATCAGAACCGCAACCAACAACAAGAGATTCAGGACTCAAGAGGAAGAGAAGTCTCTCACCGGTCCACGACAGGTTGGGGACCAGTCTGGATACTTCAACTCGGGACGTTCTTCAGCGAGTAAGAGTCACTCTTACTGCTGCGCAGGCTGTCTCCACTGAACCAAGTGTTCATCACATGGTTCAAGGAGCAATAGATTTTATAGACTCCCACATAGCCTGAGCGTTCTTTGTCTCCTAGAGACTCGAGTGAAACAGTGAGAGTTAGATTTAGGATTAGATTTTTCTTTTCCATCAAATGCTTTACTTGCCTTTGACTATCTGTTTCAAAGTACCTTTTGATATCAATGAAAATGCAACTGGTTTTTTGTATACTTGAATGCTTATGATGCGTACGAAATAATTTATTGTATTGGCTGCTTCTTCCTTGATTAAAAACTGCAAAAATGATCTGAGATATTTAGTCCAATCCATTCCACTAATCCAATCTCGGACCTTGACACCTAAAAAGCCTACAAACATAGCCCACAAGACGTAGCACCTCATTTAATACCTCTCATCGATCAGTCATTGAGCATATCCAAATTGTCTACAAATACTTGCTTACTCCTTTTACCACTCACAATCATCTCACAAAATGGCTCAATACCCACAAAGCTCATCCAGCTTGAATGAGCAAACCATTTACTCCACCATTCGCATGTTTATGACCACCAAGCACCCAAAGAAATACGTCGCCCAAAGCTATGTTCAACCAGTCTCCGACTCACTCACAGCTTGGTCTATCACATCAAGTGTCACTCTATCACATACACGTTCTCCACACTGCATGGAGTTCACAATAGATTCTGATGAGTCCGACCTTTCCACCATAGCTGAATCACCTTTGATCGATCTTACCACAACCAAACCCTCTTGGATCAATGATTCTTTTTTAGAAGACGAACCTTATGGATTAGATGTCATAGAATGGGACCATCAAACACGTCACTCCATCTAGACTATCTTGATCATTTTGTAGTTTGTACTCTATGGAATGTCATGGCCTTTACAACATCTTACGTCGTGTAGTTGCTCCCTATTTTGCTGTATGGCAAAGGGGGAAAGAAAAAGTATATGTACTTGTGAGACTATGTCTATCTTCCTTGTATTATGTATCATCTAAATGAAAACTTTATCTGCTTTGGTTATAGTATAACATAAAAGCTGTCACTTATTGCTATCATTCGTTAAAATTTTTCATTCTTAAAACACTTAACAAACTCAGGGGGAATCCTTCTTAGGAGGAATCTCTCAATTTTTGAATTGCCAACTACATATAAGTGTATAGGTTGCCATCATCAAAAAGGGGGAAATTGTTAAGACAAGATCCTTTAGTTTTGATGATAGCAAACCTTGTATTGTCTATCTAAAAAGTTTGTCAAGATTCATGATTCAGAAAGACAGGTGAATAAGTGGCTTAGCACGCAAGGTTGCAAGCGCACTTAAGTCATGAGTGGCTTAGCACGCAAGGTTGCAAGCGCGCTCAATCCACGACATGTGCCCTACTAGTCGGGCACCTGTCTGCTAGAGCTCCGGAGGACTTCTAGTAGACACAAGCAGTCAAGAACTACACTATCATGTATCTCTTACATCAGACATCGTACAAGGATAAAAATGTGTTAGCAACGTCGACAAACTCACTCAGATTTATCACACTCATTCCAGCAACTAGCTCACGACAAAAGATGAAGCTCATTAATGTGCAAGATAACAAGATAAGTAAAGACTATTAATGAACATCATTACATAGCTATAATAAATTCGGAAGAGAGCATTAATAGACCAGACAAGGTCAGACAAGTTGAGGATGCTAGTGGTGAACGACCACTTGGAAGACACGCCACCGACTTGCTCATTCACAAGGCAACATGTGTACTGCTGGCTTCAGATCAAGTTGGAAGGAAATCTGCAGTAGGGTGCGGCTATTATATTCATAGAAGAAGAAGTACTCTACTCTTAGAGTCTACACTCATAGGCTGTTAGTTTACATCTTAACTAACTTGTATATATACGTGCATTAATGTCCTTTGTAAGACAAGCCTGTACAAGAGAAAAGATAGAGATAATCTGGGCAAGTGTGGATCAGACTTAGGAGTGTGTGTAAGTGCTAGAGAGTTGATGAGCTAGAGAGGACTGGGTAAGAGTATCAATACATTGGGTATTTGATAGGACGACAGGTCGGGGAACGGTCGGTGAACTGTAGGCCGATCGTCAGGAGAGGGTTGACGACTTTAGGGGTAAAGTCAAAACTGTCCCGGGAGTCCGTGTGTGGGGCAAGGGAGGTTGAGTGAATTTCGTGTGTATAAATTCTCAATCGAAATTTGTTTTCCAGTTTAAGTTTATCTCTCGTCCCTTCCCAAACTATCAAGTTTTAGTAGAGTCCACAATACGTCCACGACACGTCGGGAACGCATCAGGAGCGCTTGCTGGTTTCAATTGGTATCAGAGCGGGTCTCTTCTAGAAAGCTAACTTCTTTGGAAGACGATCAATATGTCTCATGCAAGCATTCTAGCAGCAGAAGAAGGTTCTACACCAAATCGACCCCCACTCTTCAATGGAGACAACTACACTCATTGGAAGAACAAGATGGGACTTCATATCAAGTCTGACGATCTAAGAATGTGGAGGGTGATAACACATGGAGAGTACACCTTCCGGAATCCTCAAGGACAAGACATATCTATCGATAGCATGACGGATGATCAAATCAAGAAGCTGGTATTCAACGCTCGAGTTGTAAGAATACTTCACTGTGCACTACTACATGAGCAATACTCCAAGATTTCTTCAGCTAAAAAAGCCCAAGAGATTTGGAAAACTCTTGAGGTCAAATATGAAGGGAATTATGAGATCAAAAAGACATGCATTGAGTTGCTACTCACTCAGTGGGAGCTATTCAAGAAGGAAGAAAAGGAGAGCATTTCTGAAATGTATACAAGGTTCACTAAGCTGATCAACGAAGTGTTGGTGCTTGGAAGAAGTATCTCTAATGAGGATCAAATTCGAAAGTTCCTTAGATCTCTTCCTGCCTCCTTTGACAGCAAAGTCAATGCCATGCAAGAAGTGCATGATCTCTCCAAGATGTCTCTGGAAGACATGCTAGGATCTCTAACGGCTTTCGAGTTAAAATTACAACACAGGAACTAAGAAAGCTCATCAAGAGATAAAGGGAAAGGCATAGCCCTTCAAGTAGCTGAAAATGAAAGGTCCGAGTTAGGAGACGACAATGATGAAATGGTTCTTTATGCTAAGAGGTACGTTCGAAAGTTCATAAGAAATAAAATGAGGAAAGGCAAGGAGTCCAAGGAGTCGGATGATCAGAGGAAGAGCAATGACAAGTGTTTTGGGTGTTCAGAACGCGGACATCATATCAAAGACTGCCCTCAGCGATCACAAGAGGACAACGATAGGGTCAAGAAGCCTGTCCGACGATCATTCAACAAAGGACTAAAGAAGTAAGCCTTCGTTACCGCATTGGGAGATTCTGATTGGAGTGATGACAATCAAACCTCAGAAAACGACATCTCAGAAGATGAGAAGGCTCACCTATGTCTTGAAGAAATGTGCTTGATGGCACAAGGCAATGATGTCTCAGAATCAGAAGAAGAACAACCACAACATAAGGTAAACGATTCTAAACTTAGAAGGAGAATTCAAAAGGCTGAACTTCTAGGACTTTGAAAGTTTTCTCTTACATTTGTTGATCACCTAGAGGCATTAGAAACTGAAAACGATGAACTTTTGGAAGAAAATGAAAATTGAAAAGAAAAACCTCGGATAAAAGCAAGGTAGATAATCTCATGAGGGCACTCATGAAATTACAAAGAGATTATAGTGAAATTCTCTCCGTTCATGAAAGATTGAAGCATGAAAAACAACCTGAAATCGATGAATTGATTGTTGCTCTTAACACTAAAGAAAACGAACTAGCTACCATCAAACAAAAATATTTTATGATAGATGCTGTTTCTAGACACCTATGAGGAAAAGCAAACGACCGGTCGGATACCGGTCAGAGACAAGTCATAGAGATGTCTGCAGCTTATGCAGAAAACCTGGTAATCATGAATCCAATTGCTATAAAACTAGTTTTATGAGGCATTGGCAACTCAAGAAACTAGGACTAAAATGGGTAGTAAAAAATGATCTTAGAACATTAAATGGTGGAAATGGGTCCAACCTTTATATGGACCCTAACCCCACACCACTAACGGGTTAAGTGCAAAATCGATTGAGAGTGGACCCCTGCTGGTACATCGACAGTGGGTGCTCTAAACACATGACATGAGACAAAAAGAAGTTCTTCTCACTCGAACTAGGAAGCCAATGAACCGTTTCCTTTGGCGACAACAAGAAAGGAAAAATCATCAGTGTAGGTAAGGTTGGTATTACATATGATTATGTCATAGATAGTGTAAATCTAGTTCATGGTTTAAAATTCAACTTGCTTAGTGTTTCTCAAATTTGTGACAAAAGCAATTGAGTTCACTTATATCATACGCATTGTAGCATAGTAAGTCAGAACAATGGCAAAGAGTTGTTAGAGGGAAAAAGGTGGAGTTTGGTGTGGTACTATTGCAAACCGTAGAAGAGAATGAAGAAGAGAGGTTGAAGAGAGCATGGAACCGTGTGAATGCAAGGAAGAAAGGAGTAATGAAAGTGAACTTACTTTTTGAAGATATTTGTAGTTATAAAGTAATAAGTACTTTAATTAGTTATCTTTATTTACTTAATATGTTAACAAGTGAGTGGTGAGTCATCACACTTAAGAAAACCGGCCCCCATTAGTACTTAGGGGTATTATAGTCTTTATTTGTCAATTTAATTACTTATACAAACATATGTTACAAAATGGCTTATTAAAATCACTATTCATAAAAACAAGGCACATAGAAGTGAAATGTTTGATTTCCCATTGATATAGACTTCCAAATGTGATACTATATAGTACACATGTTAATTAAAGAGTAATGATGGACATTTAGCCATTCAAAACTCATTTACAAGACAATTTTTCAAAAATGTGCTTTAAGACTCCTTAAAGCACATTTTGTGTTTTAACTTGTTTTCAAGCTTGGTTTTCTTTGCTAATTGGTTTAATATATTCATTAGTATATAAATAAGGTCTTGGTAAGTTCATTAGGTCTTAACCAGCTTATCCCAAGCTTAGAGCACATTTTGGCCTCTATTGACCTTAAAGCACATTTGACTCTTTTTAGTCTTAATATACCATATTTTGGTGTTTAAACAATATACTAAGGTTTGGGGTATTTCAAGAGTGAAATATTAAATAAGGGTCATATTGACCTAAAAATGGAAAAAAATGACTAAGATAAATTAAGCTAGTCATTTAAGAGATTTAATTAACATAATGGTCAAATTATGACATTATGTGGAAAAATAATCAAATACAAGTGAGGCCGTGAGTATGTATTATATTTTGAGACATTTATTGTGTAATTTATTTTGCAAGTTCAAGGTTGTAATAAGGCCATGTCATTAGGCCATTTTAATTTAAGTTTATAAGCTTATTTAGTTTATTTATGCTTATAATTAAATTTGGGGTCAAACGGTAATTACTAGCAAAGTATTATGCCGAGAGCTTAATTTAGAGGAATTTAGGGTTTTTAAAATGAATTTAATAAAAATTATAACATTTTATAAAGTTTTGGGTCAAAATTGTAAAAATAGAAAAGTATGGGTAAAGCTTGGTAATTACCGGAAGAGTTGGTTCCAATTTGGTATTAGAAGTCAAAGTTGACTATATAGGAGACTTTGACCAAGTTGGAGAATTTTAGAAATTAAAATACAACCTTAAATTAAGATAAGTGTTAATTTGTAAAAGATTTATAAGAGATGGGGCTAGATTATGATTTCCGAAAACTTGGGGTACTAAATGGAGTTTAGTACGAACCTTAGGTTATTAGGAATTTTTAGAAGTTGATTTGGTTAAATTTGGAGTTTAAATGAATTATATAAGTATAATATAAGATATTTTATGATATTGTTACAAATGGGTAACATATGTGGTAAAACCGAGATTTGGAGAAAATATAAGGCTAGGAATAATGTTTATAACCTTTTGGTATAGTTTGGTGATTTTTGGAATTATATATAAGGTTTTATAAAGACATATGTATAATATATAGTTTTGATGATATTAGAAAACTATATGTTATAAAGAGGAGAATTTGGTGAATATAGAAAGTTAAGTGGTGGAAAGATAATTAGAATGCTGTTCGGTTATTTAAAAAAAAATAAAACTATAGGTTATAATTATTTTAAGGCTTAAAGGGTATAATGTAAGGTATATGATATAAGTGTGACAATGAAATATAATTTAGGATTGATTTGTGATTTATAGAAGTTTAGTGGTTGTTTTTGAAAACCGAAAAAAATAAGAGGTTGTTTGGTATTTTACAACAATTTACAACTATATGTTATAATTGTTTTAATGACTTAAATGTCATAATATGTGTTATATAACTATAATGTAACATTACATTAATTATGTAGTGATTTTAAATATTTAAGAACATAAGTGCTGCTCGAAAATGTTGACATTTTAAAATGGAATTTATAATATGGTTTTTATGTTATAAGAGTTATAACATTTACAATATAAGAGGTATTCATTAAAAAGAATGAATATATATTATAAGACTTACCATATAAGAAATAGTTCCATAATACATGATTATAAGTAAGTACATGTTATGGTGGAAAATATAACATGGTTTAATGACCATGCATTTTCATAATTAAAATGACATATGATAAAAGAAAAAAAAGAATTACAAACATTGGATATGAAATTCTAATGTTAAGAGAGTACATGTGATAATAAGGATTCGAGTAATTAAAAGTATTGTTTACAAATGAATTATACCACATTGAATTTTTTAAAAAAAGAGAGACAACCTTAGAAAAATAAATACTAAGGTGAGATGCATAGTGCATGACAAAGGATCACACATGCAATAATGAAACAAACTATACGGCATACAAGGGTATGTTAAGTCACATGCGATAACAAGTTCAACAATAACTATATTAATATACAAGACAAGACTACGCATGTAATATAACACTTTTCCAATCTCGAGTTAAACCGAAAGCCCGACAAACATCGACAGTTAATAACGGGGGGTTAACCGGGAATTAATAGTGACGGTACGGGGTACCGTAGGATTGTGTTGTTATACAGTATGCTAATCAGTAGCATTATGTATTGTTTAGACTGTTAGAGACGACACAAGGAGCATAGGATCTTGCTGATTCATACTCCACCGTAATACATTAGGGTGAACGGTATGTTGTTATGTGTCTCTGATTGTCTCTGAGGGCTTCCTCAGTTCAGACTTCTGTGTGATCTGTGATAAGATTGTTTGTCTGAATGTGCTAATTAATATGCATGAATTGTATATTTATAGCTGCTTATTATTTACTGTTGTTGAGTTAACAATATTGGTTCGTATATATAAACCTATATATAAAACGAACTAGCGGCTGTGGTGCTATCTTATATGAAATATAAGGAACGTAAGTAAAACGTTGTAGCACTAGGATAATAACTTATACATATTATCCAAGACTTGTATACGGAGCATTGGCCTTTCTATATGCCGCTCTCGTATCTAACACTGGATCCCGAGTTTACAGACTCCGGATTGGACTAATGACCTTAGTCTGCTGTGTTAGAAAAAAAATGGTAATGCGATGCGATGGTATAATTAATTAATGGAAAGTTAGTAAAGCCAAGAGGATGTGGCTCTTGGTGCGCGCTGTGATCACAAAAACGATACCAGGATGTCCGCGTACGGGTCCGCAAGTATCAAGAAAATTTCCCATGAGCTAGAATGACTCGTTGGTCGGAGACTCTACCGTTGGAGTGGCTACTGCCGTGGGTGACCCGCCATAATATATGGGTAACTAGAGACATGTCGTTTTAACGAGACATTGTCACTAGGTATAACTGCAGAACTAAAACAATTGAGACTTATACAGTGGCGGACAATATTGGTTTCTATACCATGGACGAGACTTAATACTTGTTTATTATTCTCGTTGTTTCGCTTTGTTGTTCATTGGTTATACTTGTGGTTATTTTTTTGTGTGTTGATGGTTGTGTTATTGTATGGATATTAATGTTATTTGATTTACAGTTTTAAATATTAAAACGGTATTGCATGTAACGAACCTCATGCTCTCGACCAAATAATTGAGGGGTCTTTGGGGGCATGACGGGGCATGTGATGACATACTCAGCAGGGGCTGATTCCATACCACAAACCATTTTTATTGCAGGAGAGTTGCTGGTGGGTCGACGCGAGGCGCGACTGTTTGTGATATTGTTGTTGTTGGTTAAGACTTGGTACGGTTTAATACTGATGACGTTTTGGACTCGGGTTGTGTAAACCGAGGTGGATTTGTTTTAGATGCTCACGAGTACGGTGTGTAATAATTGGTTATTGTTGGTTTATTTTTAAATTGTTAAGTTCTACTATCTATCTCTTGTGGTCACTGCGGGAATACGTTTCGCATGTTGATTATCAGGTAACTCGTTATCACCCGTATGGGCGAGTGATAACAGTGACACCATAGGAGCGACAGTCTGTTATTTACCGCTGCGATATAGTTATTAAGTGCGACATTTATAGGATTATTAGGTGCCGAATTATAGGGGTGTTACAGTCCAAGCCTTGAACGGGAGACTCACAGCATTAAGCAGGTTTTGTTCCAAGCTTTAGGAAAAATCAATCCCGTTCTTCAATATCCTAAGGAAGAACAGCAAGTTCCAATAGGGACAAGAGTGTATAGACGCATTTGAGAAGATCAAAGAAATGCTTCGGGATTTGCCTAAATTGGGCGTACCTGCCCCAGACCAGGATCTCTACCTTTACTTATCCACGACAGATTGGGCAGTTGCAGCTGTCTTGATTATGGAAGAAAAAAGGGAGATACCAGTCTACTATACTGGCAAAATTTTGAGCACAACAGAAGGACGGTATACAAACATAGAGAAAATCCTGTTTACATTAGTGGTGGCGTCAAGGAAATTACGGCCCTACTTTTAGTCGCATCGAATCTTTGTTAGGACCAACTGGCCACTCAAGCAAATAGCTAACAATCCAAATGCTTCCGGCCGGATGGTGAGCTGGACAGTAGAGCTAACACAATATGAAATCCACTTCTTACCCAGAACAGTGATTAAAGCACAGGCCTTGGCAGACTTCATAACAGAAACAAACTTTGCAAAAGAAGAGAAACAGCTCCAAAACCCATACGTCATCTCGGTTGATGTAGCCCGATGCAAAAGTGGGGCAGGAGCTGGAATAGTAGTACAAGCTCCGGATGGACAAAGCTTGAATTACGCCTTCCGACTAGATTTCGATGTTACCAACAACGAAGCGGAATACGAAGCCCTTATCCAGGGTTTGGAAGTGGCTGCCGCCCTAGGGGCAACAGGTTCCATAGGAAGATACCCTCTCTATTTTTTCCTTCCTATAAAATCCTGTTGAAAATAAAGCTCATAAAATTTAAACCTTTCGCAAAATTAGATGTATACTCAGATTCCATGTTGGTAGCAAGACAAAACGACAACATCTATGAAGTCAAAGAGGAAAAGCTGTGGAGGTACTTGCTCAAAGTCCAGGAGCTAAAAGCAAATTTCCAAAGATGTGAGCTAAAGCATCTCCCTCGTGAGGAGAATGTCGAAGCTGATGCCTTGGCAAAATTGGCAAGTATGGCCGAAAAAGTACCCAATGAGGTATGGTTAGAAGTCAAGACTACATCAAGCATAGACAAGGCTCAAGTGTTTACAATGGAACCAAATGATAAGGCAGAGTCTTGGATGACTCCAATCATAGATTACATACGCCAAGGAAGGTTGCCAGAAGAAGAAAAGGAGGCCAGGACAATAAAAAGGCGGGCCACATCATTTTTCATTGAGAATAACCAGCTATATAAGCGATCTTTTGCAAGACCAGCACTGAAGTGTGTTACCATAGCCGAAGGGACAGAACTAATAAAAGAGGTGCATGATGGGCTCTATGGAAACCACCAAGGAGAAAGAACCACAACGCACAAAATCTTAAGGCTTGGATACTTTTGGCCAAAGATGACGGAACATTGCAAAGAATACATACAAAAGTGTCTCAAGTGTCAAGAACACGGGAACAAAATACACAATCCTCCGGCGGAACAAAAATCTATCCTCTGCCCAATCCCTTTTGCTATGTGGGGATTAGATATTGTGGGACCATTCCCAGAAGCTTCACCAGGGAGGTTCAAATTCATATACGTCGCCATCGACTATTTCACAAAATGGGTCGAAGCAATGCCCACTTTCTCCATAACGGCTAGAAAATCACAGGAATTCATCTGGAAATATGTGGTATGCAGGTTCGGCATACCAAAGACAATAATAACTGATAACGGAACTCAATTCAATTGCGAGAGCTTCTGGGAATTCTGTGAAGAATGGAAGATCGACTTAAGGTTCGCATCAGTAGCGCACCCTTAGGCAAATGGGCAAGTCGAGAATGTAAATGGTCAGATAGTAAAGGCAATAAAGAAAAAACTTGATGAAAAAAAAGGAAAGTGGGCGGAACTGTTACCCCAGGTCCTCTGGTCATACAGAACAACAGAAAGGGGGCCGACGGGAGAAACACCCTACAGATTAACATATGGTTTAGAGGCTGTCATTCCGGCGGAAGTTGTGGTACCATCAATAAGGTGGGAATCATATGACGAATAAATCAACAATCAGGGAATACAGGACCATCTAGACCTCCTCGAGGAGACTAGGGTGGCCGCCGCAATAAGGATGGCAAAAGATAAATCAAAAGTAGAACGATATTTCAACCAAAGGATAAAAGAGCGAAGTTTTGCCCCGGGAGAGTTGGTTCTCCGAGAAGTTAAGCAGCCTAAGAAGCTAGAGCCCCAATGGGAAGGACCGTACATCATACACCAAAGGACGGGACGAGCCTCATACCGCCTGAAAAATGGTGAAGGGTACGAATTACCGCATTCTTGGCATGGAGAATGTCTGAAAAAAATCTCTATGTAAAATTTAAGATTCTTTAATAAAGAGGCGTAATTTTTTGAAAAAGAGTAAAAGTAAGCACCGGCCAACGAGCCGCAGGCTATCATGCCTTGAAAGTAAGCACCGACCAACGAGCCGCAGGCTATCATGCCTTGAAAGTAAGCACCGGCCAACGAGCCGCAGGCTATCATGCCTTTAAAGTAAGCACCGGCCAAAGAGCCACAGGCTATCATGCCTTGAAAGTAAGCACCGGCCAACGAGCCGCAGGCTATCATGCCTTTAAAGAAAAATCCTGCTAGATGACCATACTAAAAAAAAGAAGAGAGATTCGGCTACTAAAAAACGAAAGTTCAGTCAATAGGCCGCAAGCTTCTTGTGTCGTAAGGATGAACACTCAACTAACATAACTTGTATAGGGTGACCATATGTACACCATTCAAAAAGGGGAGACAATGCCATAGTAATAAACAAATTGGCTAAAAAAAAAGAAGAACTCCGGCGCACAAATGAATAAAGATGGTGAAATATATAACTTATATTCCTTCCAAGAGTGGGGTAAAAACAATTACAAAAAGTGTAATCATTACAAAAATTTGACAAAGTCGGCAAACACAAAGGATACATGCCAAATAAAACCTCTAAAAACAAAGAAACTTCTATTCTATTTTATCTGCAGCTAATCTATCACCGCTACCGGCCACGCTTTCAGAAGACTTGGATCTCTTGGAAAGACGCTGCACCCCTCCGGCTGATGGCTGGACATTACTTCCAGCCGGAAGAAAGGAAGCTTGGCCAGCACCAAAGCATGTCTCTCCAAGACTGCGGCCAAATCTCTCGAGCTCCGAGAAAAAGTTAGACTTCTGGGCGACGGCTTTAAAATCCAGCCTGTTGTACAGATCGTCGTCCAGTAACTCTCCATTCTCAAGAAAGTACTCTGAGATAATCTGCTAACAAATGTCGACTATCCTGCGGCACTAAGAAGCAAAGGACTCCTTAAGATGAGCATTAATTGTGCCTTGCTTCTGTATCTCCTCCTGAGATTGCCGTGAAAACGACATGAGCTTGTCCACTTGGGACTCAAGAGTCAGGACGTGGGCTCGATATTTGTCACGCTGAGCGTTGGCTAGAGATAGCTCCTCTTTGGCATTGATTACTCGACCATTCAGCTGCTTGACATGCTTCAGAAGATTGGTAGAGCTCAAGCCTGGCCGGAACACAAGAAAAGTAAGAAACAAGGGGAGTAAAAAGAAGAAGCGAAAAAATCAAGATCTAAAAGTTTACCTTCGTTCGACGGCTCGACACTCTCAACCTGACGATGAGACATGGCTTCCTCCAAGCCTTTATCAAGGGAAGGGGGTGCCCGCAGTGATAAAACCATCCTTCCTTCTGAGAGGGTCCGGTAAAGGACTCCTGAGCAGGAGGAGGAGGCGAGGAAGAAGAAAAGGCCATGATGTCCTCTCTTTGTTTACTCCGAAGCTCGGGATTTTCAGGCACCTGCCGATACTCTGCCAGTCTTTCCCGCGCTGCATCCTTGGCCGCAGCAACATCAATGGAGAATGAGGTTGAGGCCTCAGGGTCGTCAGAGGTTTGTCCCTCTCCTGATGTCCCTGGCTGTGTAGCCTTCGGCTTTGATGTGGTTTTCTTTTTTAGCCTTTGCTTCACAGGAACAGGGGCTGCCGCAATAATAAAAACAGACATCATGTCAATACCACAAAGTTCAAGTTCATACAAAGCCGGAAGCAGAAGGTTACTGTAAAAAGTGAAAGAGTGAGAAAAACGAGGGATCAATCAAAACCTTGTTCGGCTGGAAGACCGGTGCGGAGTCCTGTGGCCTCCAAAGTATTTTCTTGAACCGGATCTGAAGAAAAGTAACCCGATAAGTCAGGAAACTGCTCACAAATCGGAGTCGGATGACCAGACTCCCGCCCCAGGCGAGAACCAAGGTCTAGACCCGAACCAGGGGTGAGGGGAAGAAAGTCGCGATGCCCGGACTCGGGGATCACGTGCCAAGTACCTGACAATCCGGCGGTGGCATGTTCAGGGGATTCCAGCCTTTTCTTTTTCTTCGAATGACCAGCATGGTCATCTCTGGCTTCTTGCCTGGAGCGCTTTGTAGAAGGGGGAGCATTTTCCAAAATCTGCTCAGCCGCATTGGTAGCCGCATCCAGAGTATCGTAGTAATTAATCTTCTTGTCCCCATTCTTGAAGGTGACGAAGTTCCAGCTATGGAAAGGACCGATCTTGTCCCCCTTCTGGTAGAAATCTGCATACAACACACCAAAACGATAAGAGAAACAATGGAGACAACAAAATTTCTGCTAAAAATTAAAAGCACTTACTGTGATAGGTCTTCAGAGAAGATAGGCGTGCTTTTGTAAAAAACGCCTCGACAGTCGGCGGTTTTTTGTTTTGTGCCCTCAGAATCTTTAAAATGGACAGCTCGGACGCAGAGGTTGGGGGATAGATCAATTGGCCTTTGCCGACTTCAGCACAGTTTGGGACGCCCAAGACTCGGTCGGATGGAGGGACAATGACGAACCACCGTGAGCTCCACTCATGAACTTTCTTGTAGTATAAAAGGGAGTATCCGGCTTTCGCGATTAGTGTTAAGCTATCAGGGTCAACCCTAACCGTGAAGAATCGGGCGAAGTCAGTACCTTCCGGCCGAATCTTGCTTTCCTCACAGAGAGAAACAAAGGCATGGAGATGCGAAATGGCATTTGGGTGAAGGTGAGCAAGAGAACAGTAACGACGGAGAAGAAAGCCCAAAATGAAAGGGTGTGGGGGAATGGCCAGGCCGGAACGGAAGAAATCAGCATAAACCACGTACCCACGGCCAAAGTCGTCATTGGGGTGAAAATCAAGGGACGACAGGTAAATCTGAGTACCAAGAGGAGCTTCGACATCCCTAAGGCAGTCGCAAAGGGCGGAGAAGTCGAGAGAGGAAGGAGAGGGCTCTCGACCAGACAAAAAGGGCTTCTGGAACTTCAAGAGTGTGGGGGCGAAAGCCATTGGGGGAGCGAGAGCCATGAATCGCTTCAATGGCAGGTAGAAAATTCGCAGCAAGCTTACTCTTTTTTGCAGCAGAGGTAGACATTGTTGAGCTTGGCACAAAATCGAAGGTAACGACAGTGAAATGAAGCGCAGAAGCACGATAACAGAAGTGGCGAGAGAAGAAGATAGTCGAAGCGAGTGGGCAGAGGAGGAAAGAGAAAAAAGCTCAAAAACTCAAACTTTAAGGAAAGTTTTACCTCGCTCAAACAAATAATATATATATATGTATGTACAAACAAAAAACACCTTTTTGCAGAGGAACAGAAAGGGCCACACGCTTCCTAAAGATGCTTCCGATGTTTAGTCGAAAGAAGGACCCTACGTATTTTATACCAAAAACAGGCGGAAAAAATAAAAAAAGCGGTACAGAACAGGTTCAAGCCACGAGGTTCGCACGTGGCCAATAAGAAGTTCCTTTTCTCCAAGTATGAAGAAAAAGAACTTATGGGACTGGGATAAGGAAAAGACGAAGCACAGACAGACCAAAGAGCCTCAGAGTTGGCCGCAGTCGCAAAATTTTTCGCCGAAACACAAGACACAGAAGTTCTATTTTCTTCACCTAAATTCAGAAAGATAGAACTTGTGTGACTGATGAGAAGGGAAGAAATGGTACCAAGCCAAAACAAGACACGTACAGCATCCGGCCGCTCTAGCCGGATGAGAATATAGACACATAGAGCATCCGGCCGCTTTAGCCGGATGGAAGTAGAAACGCATAGGGCATCCGGCCGTCTCCAGCCGGATGAAAATAGGACTTAGGCAAGGAAAAATATAGCACGACCGACCGTCTGTGGTCGGCCAAAGATACTAGGAGAGGGTAAAACTGTACTTATACATGTAAAATACAGGCTGGCACCATGAAACCAGGCCCAAAATACTATAAATAGGGGTGTACCCCCATGAAATAAGACACGCAACATTTGACAATCAAACTTACACTCGATTCCAACTAAAGGCTCTCTCTCTCCAGCCCTACGAGATTCTGTGGTCGAGACCAGGTAACATAGGATAGTAAATCAGATCGGATTGTATTAGGATGCAATACTCCGTTTCACACAATGAGTATGTCTTCACCTTTGGTCAGAGTGAAAAGAATTTTGTCAATTTTACCTCGAATGAATCCATGGGACAATAAGTAAGATGAAAGACGCTCATACCATGCCCGTGCTGCCTGCTTCAGGCCATATAACGCTTTATCTAACTTGTAGACATACTCCGGGTGATGTGGATCTTCAAAACCCGGTGGTTGAGCAACATAAACATCTCTTTCGATGTATCCATGTAGAAATGCAGTTTTTACATCCATTTGGTAGAGGTTCATACCTCGATGAGCTGCGTAGGCCACGAGTATTCGAATTGCTTCAATTCGAGCTACTGGAGCATAAGTTTCATCGTAATCAATTCCTTCAGCTTGAGCTTATCCCTGAACTACCAGCCTATCTTTGTTGAGAGAGATATTCCCTTGATCATCTAACTTGTTGCGAAACACCCATTTGGTACCAATTGGTTTATGGTTGGTTGGACAGGGAACAAGTCGCCAGGCAGAGTTCTTTGCAGAGAATGTAGTTCTTCTTGCATGGCGAGTATCCAGTCATGATCCTGTAGAGCTTGTTGGACATTCTTTGGTTCGATTGTGGATAGAAAGGCATTGAAGGCACAGAGATTCTGATGGGTCTCACTGCGTGTTTGAACACCTTTGGATGGATCACTTAGGATTTGAGTAATTGGGTGAGCGGAGGCTTGTTGAAATTTTCTTGTGGAGGTTGATGGAAGACTAGTGGAGGGATCTGGTGTTTGGTGATTGTTAGGTGTGGTTGTGGTTGTGGTTTGTGGAGGAGGTAGTGGTTCGTGTGTGGGAGTAGGTGAGGCATCCTTGAATGAGTCATCAGGATCATCGTCGTTGTCGGAGGATAAGTCTGTTGCAAGAGGTGTTTGTGGTGCAGGAATGGTAGCTACTGGTATTTCAATGAATGTAGTATCTGAGGCATCTTCATGTGGTTCATTTGGGTTGTGTTCGCAGTCGCTAGAGTTAGAGAGTTCTTCAAAACGAATATGAGGACTTTCTTCAAGACATGATGTGCGTTTATTGAGTACTCTATAAGCTTGACTATGTGATGAGTATCCAAGGAAGATTCCTTCATCACTTTTAGAAGCAAACTTGCCGAGATTATCTTTTCCATTGTTGTGTATGAAACACTTACATCCAAAGCGCCGTAGATGAGTTACTGAAGGAGGGCGACCTTTGATAATTTCATATGGGGTTTTGCCGATGAAGGGATGAATTGATGCTCGATTTAAGATGTATGCTGCAGTGTTGATAGCTTCTGCCCAGTATGAGGCTAGGAGGTTACTGTCAATGAGCATTGTTCTTGCCATTTCTACCAAAGTGCGATACTTTCGTTCTACAACTCCATTTTGTTGTGGAGTACGAGCAGCTGATGTTTGATGCATGATTCCCTTTGTCCTGCAAAATTCTGAAAACTGGAAATTACAAAATTCTATACCGTTGTCAGAACGAATTATCTTGACAGTGGTGGACAGTTTGTTAGTGATCATTTTGAACAAAGTTTTGAATTCAGAAAATGTTTCCAACTTGTTCTTAAGAAAGAGTACCCATGTCCAGCGCGAATAGTCATCAACGATGACTAGAGCGTACTTCTTACCACTCTTGCTTTGAACACGCATTGGTCCACATAGATCCATGTGTAGCATGTCCAACGGAGATGATGTAGACATTTCTGTTTTACCTGGAAAACTTGCTCTCGAATGTTTCCCTTGTACGCACGCAGGACAAAGGGTTTCGGTCTGGAAGAAGTTTGTCTGAGGAAGTCCTACTACAAGATTTCTGTTTTTGATTTTGTTTAGGAGTTTGCCGTGTGCATGACCTAAACGAAAGTGCCATAAGGAGATATTCTTGTCCTGTACACTAAGACAGAGAGTGCCATCTAGGTTAGGGTATTCAAGAGATAACTTGTAAAGATTGTTCACCCTTATACCAGTGGCTTTTAGAAGACCTGTTTGCTCATCAAAGATTTTGCAGTCAGAGGCCGAAAAAAGAACAACATTAGAGAGATCACATATTTGAGAGATACTTAGAAGGTTGTGTCCAAGTCCATCTACTAAATTAACATTTTCTATCTTAAAGAGAGAGGGATTATCGACGGTTCCAATACCAATGATTTCACCATGAGCATTGTCTCCGAAAGTGACCTTTCCCCCATGGTGTTGAGAGAGAGTCGTGAACTTGTCTGGGTCTCCTATCATATGTCGTGAGCATCCACTATCTAGAAACCAAGAGTCATTGTCCACGGCCTCTCCTTACAAGACAATCAGAGGTCAGATTTGGGAAACCAGGCGAACTTGGGTTCCCTCTTTGAAACAAAAGATCTGTGAAGATGTCGTGCTTTAGACAGAGTATGTAAACGTTGCATATTGAAGGATAAATCTTTGCCAAGCTTATGGCATGATGAGTGAATGTGCCCGTCGTAGCCACAGTAGCCACAAATTAATAAAGAAGGTAGATGAACATACTTCTTTTTCCAACGAAATTTGTTTTCAAAGTTTTCTTTTTGGAACTTTCTTCTTTGAAGATCGTTGGGTTTTGAGGCCATTTTCGGCAGATTGACTTTGCCTTTGTTTTTCAGCCAGTGAGGAGGACTTGATGATGAGAGTGAATCCATCTGAGACTTTTTAAGAGCGATATTCAGGGAATCAACCTCTTTCTTGAGTTGAACTTGTCTTTCTTTTGACTCACGGAGTTTGTTTTCAAAGAATTTTGGTTTTTGCATGGCAGCAACCTCACGAACAAAGGTAATTGGTTTGAAGAATTTTTGTTGAATTTTGGAACAATTTTTCTGTAGGGAAGAAACTTGGGTTTTTAAGGAGTTGATGACACCGTGAGCATCTCTTAATTCACTTTCAAGTTTTTCTGCCTTTTCTTCAGACTTTTGCAATTTAAGACGATCGTTGTTGACATGACCCTTTAGCACAGGAATTTCTTCGTAAAGAGAGGCTATTCTTTCTTGTTCTTCAGTTACCTCAAATTCAGGATGATTGGGGTCTATGTAGTAAGTAGATAAATCTAAAGAGGGAATAGCACATGAGTCTGAGAAATATGTAGTTACCTCTGAAGAGGGACTCTTGCATACCTGACTTTTGTGAGCCATAAGGCAGATTAAGCTTGACGTTCCCATCTCAGGTTCTTCTGAGTCAGAGTCTCCCCATGCTGAATTTGCTATCAGTGATGATTGCTCACGATCATCTTTTTTCTTGAGTGGACAGTTGTTGGCGTAGTGCCCCGGCTTCAGGCATTTGAAGCATACTCGGTCTCTAGTTCCAGTATTGCCTTGCTGATTACGGTTGTAGGATTGATATTGTCGGTTTTGATTTTGGCTGAACCTGTTTGGACTGTTCCTTTCTGATCGATCTCGCATGAATCTCTTAAAGTTCTTGACCAACATGGCCATATCTTCAAAGGTGTTCGCTGATCCTTCCTCTATTATACCGTCAATCAGAGTGTCCCAAAGCTACTGGATTAAATCCTGATTTGGAGAGGTAGTCTCATAATGGAATGACTCGTTCTGGTGAGCTGATGTCTGGCTGGGTGTAGTCTATACCTGCAAAGCTTGATTCACGTTGGAATAAGAGACGGTATGGTTTGAGTGAGAAGCATTACCTCTATTTTTGATATTCATCTTGTATATGTTGATGGACTGAAGATAGGATCCCAAGTCAGTCAAAGTCCATTTTTCTAGACTTTTGGACGCCTTCGTAGAGATAACACTCTCGGTCCATTCCTCGCCCAGACTATCCAGAAATTTGTTGTTGATATTTTCATTTGACTCTCCAATCTGCAGCTCTTTCATAGTAGCAGTGAGTTCAGTGAATCGTGCAAGCATGTCACTGAGGGATTCTCCAGGCTTTCCCATGAAGTTTTCGTAGTCCATCCTCAGTTCTTGTATTTTTGACTTTCGAAGCTCAGTATTTCCTTCGTGAACAGCTCGAAGGTGATCCCAGATGTCTTTCGCTACCTTGATGTGATATACTCTTCTTCTTTCGGGTGGAGAGAGGCTAGTGTAGATGACTCATACGGCTTGAGAAATTAGCTCAACACATCTGCGCTCCTCAGCAGTATAGGAGCTTGGATCTTTCCCTTCAGGTACTGGGAAATTACCTTTCGTCACTACCGTCCAGAGTTGTTGATTTAGTGACTGGAGGTGTGACTCCATCTCGTTTTTCCACATGTTGTAGTTTGTGGAAGTTAGCTTGGGGTTCTCCACTTGTATTCTGTTGTTGTTGTTGGTATTTGAGATTTCCTCCATTTTGAGGGATTTGTCAGCCAACGCAGGCTCTGATACCACTTGATGGGATCGGGGTGCTGACCGAGTAGGTCTGAGGTGTTAGTCTCAGACCAACTCTGCTTGAAGAATATTTGTATGTAGAAAATAATAACGCGGAAGCTTTTGTTTTAAATTGACAAGATAGGACTTTGCTTGTATTGAAATTCAATGTGAATTACAACCTATCTTCCTATCTTGGGATTCGACAGAGGTACTCTGTCTCGTCCAACACTCGCTCTACTCTTGGCTTTGATCAATGCGTCACAAGGAGTAAAGGGGAGTGTTCTATGTGTGCTCTCTAGGTAATAAATACCTAGGCTGATTGACACTATCTCACTAAGATCTCTCAAGAATACTTTCTCTCTCAAAGCGGTGTTTCTCTCTCTGAATAATCTAGAATGCACACCTAAACTAATTACAATCATATGCTTATATACTTGTTTAAATATATCCTAAATCTTCGGTAAAGTCTTCATGTAACGGCTCCTTGATTTGTTTCCGCAAGTATCAGAGTCGTGGAGCTGCTTGTGCTTCACGTTCTCACATTTGCGCGTGCTCCCCCGTATCTGGGTTTTTCGCAGCCACTCAGTAGTGTCGCGCTTCTTGGCAGATAAGAACAAGTGAACAGATGCTTCTGCAGAGGTACTCGAGCTGGTAAGTTGTGACAACGCCAAGTCTTTCTGCATCGCTACTTTGACTGAGGAGGCAATCATCTGCAAAACTTAAGTCTTCAACAAACCAGTCTCCGACTAACTCACAGCTTGGTCTATCACATCATGTGTCACTCTATCACATACACGTTCTCCACAGTGCATGGAGTTCACAATAGATTCTGATGAGTCCGACCTTTCCATCACAACTGAATCACCTTTGATCGATCTTACCACTACCAAACCCTCTTGGATCAAAGATTCCTTTTCGGAAGACGAACCTTATGAATTAGATGTCATAGAATGGGACCATCAAACACGTCACTCCATCTAGACTATCTTGATCATGTTTTGTAGTTTGTACTCTATGGAATGTCATGGCCTTTATAACATCTAACGTCGTGTAGTTGCTCCCTATTTTGTTGTATGGAAAAAGGAGAAAGAAAAAGTATATGTACTTGTGAGACTATGTCTATCACCCTTGTATTATGTATCATCTGAATGAAAACTTTATCTACTTTGGTTATAGTATAACATAAAAGCTGTCACTTATTGTGCATAAAAGCTATCACTTATTGCTATCAGTCGTTAAAATTTGTCATTCTTAAGATCCTTAACAAACTCACGGGAAATCCTTCTTAGGGGCAATCTCTCAATTTTTGAATTACCAAGTACATATAAGTGTATAGGTTGCCATCATCAAAAAGGGGGAAATTGCTAAGACAAGATCCTTTAGTTTTGATGATAGCAAACCTTGTATTGTCTATCTAATGCGTTTGTCAAGATTCATGATTCAGATAGACATGTGAATAAGTGGCTTAGCACGCAAGGTTGAAAGCACACTTAAGTCATGAGTGGCTTAGCACGCAAGGTTGCAAGCGCGCTAAATCCACGACATGTGCCCTACCAGTCGGGCACTTGTCTGCGAGAGCTCTGGAGGACTTCTAGTACACACAAGCAGTCCAGAACCACACTATCATGTATCTCTTACATCAGACATCGTACAAGGAAAAAATGTGTTAGCAACGTCGACAAACTCACTCAGATTTATCACACTCATTCCAGCAACTAGCTCAAGACAAAAGTTGAAGCTCATTAATGTGCAAGATAACAAGATAAGCAAAGGCTATTCATGAACATCATTACATAGCTTAATAAATTCAGAAGAGAGCATTTGTGAGCATTAATGGACTAGACAAGGTCGGACAAGTTGAGGACGTTAGTGGTGAACGACCACTTGGAAGACACGCCGCCGACTTGCCCATTCACAAGGCAACACGTGTGCTGCTGGCTTAAGATCAAGTTGGAAGGAAATCTGCAGTAGGGTGCGGCTATTATATTCGTAGAAGAAGAAGTACTCTACTCTTAGAGTCTACACTCATAGGCTGTTAGTTTACATCTTAACTAACTTGTATTATACGTGCATTAATGTCCTTTGTAAGACAAGCCTGTACGAGAGAAAAGATAGAGATAATCTGGGCAAGTGTGGATTAGACTTAGGAGTGTGTGTAAGTGCTAAAGAGTTAGTGAGCTAGAGAGGACTGGGTAAGAGTATCGATACATTGGGTATTTGATAGGACGACATGTCGGGAAGCGGTCGGTGAACCGTAGGCCGATAGTCAGGAGAGGGTTGACGACTTTAGGGGTCAAGTCGAAACTGTCCTGAGAGTCCGTGTGTGGGGCAAGGGAGGTTGAGTGAATTTCGTGTGTTAATTCTCATTCGAAATGTGTTTTCCAGTTTAAGTTTATCTCTCGTCCCTTCCCAAACTATCAAGTTTTAGTAGGGTCCACAATACGTCCATGACACGTCGAGGACGCATCAGGAGCGCTTGCTAGTTTCAATTGGTATCAGAGCGGGTCTATTCTAGAAAGCTAACTACTTTGGAAGATGAACAAGATGTCTCATGCAAGCATTCTAGCAACAGAAGAAGGTTCTGCACCAAATCGACCACCAATCTTCAATGGAGATAACTACACTCACTGGAAGAACAAGATGGAGTTTCATATCAAGTCTGACGATCCAAGAATGTGGAAGGTGATAACACATGGAGAGTACACCTTCCGGAATCCTCAAGGACAAGACATATCTATCGACAGCATGACGGATGATCAAATCAAGAAGCTGGTATTCAACGCTCGAGTTGTAAGAATACTTCACTGTGCACTACTACCTGAGCAATACTCCAAGATTGCTTCAGCTAAAATAGCCCAAGAGATTTGGAAAACTCTTGAGGTCACCTATGAAGGGAATGATGAGATCAAAAAGACTCGCATTGAGTTACTACTCACTCACTGGGAGCTATTTAAGAAGGAAGAAAAGGAGAGCATTTCTGAAATTCATACAAGGTTCATTAAGCTGATCAACATAATGTTGGTGCTTGGAAGTACTATCTCTAACGAGGATCAAATTCGAAAGTTCCTCATATCTCTTCCTGCCTCCTTTGACAACAAAGTTAATGTCATACAAGATGTGCATGATCTCTCCAAGATGTCTCTGGCAGACATGCTAGGATCTCTAATGGCTTTCGAATTAAAACTACAACACAGGAACTCAGAAAGCTCATCAAGAGATAAAGGGAAAGGCATAGCCCTTCAAGTAGCAGAAATGAAATTTCCGAGTCAGGAGACGACAATGATGAAATGGTTCTCTATGCTAAGAGGTACCTTCGAAAGTTCATAAGAAATAAAATGAAGAAAGGCAAGGAGTCCAAGGAGTCGGATGATCAGAGGAAGAGCAATGACAAGTGTTTTGGGTGTTCACAACGCGAACATCATATCAAAGACTGCCCTCAGCAATCACGAGAGGACAACGACAGGGTCAAGAAGCCTATCCAACGATCATTCAACAAAGGACCAAAGAAGGAAGCCTACATTTGCCGCTTGGGGAGATTCTGAATGGATTGATGACAATCAAACCTCAGACAGCGACATCTCAGAAGATGAGAAGGCTCACCTATGCCTTGAAGAAATGTGCTTGATGGCACAAGGCAATGATGTCTCACAATCAGAAGAAGAAGAACAACAACATAAGGTAAACTATTCTAAACTTAGAAGGAGAATTCAAAAGGCTGAACTTCTAGGACTTAGAAAGTTTTCTCTTACATTAGTTGATCACCTAGAGGCATTAGAAACTGAAAACGATGAACTTTTGGAAGAAAATGAAAAATTGAGGAAAACCTCGGATAAAAGCATGGTAGATAATCTCATGAGGGAACTCATGAAATTACAAAGAGATTATAGTGAAATTCTTTCTGTTCATGAAAGATTGAAGCATGAAAAACAACCTGAAATCGATGAATTGATTGTTGCTCTTAACAGTAAAGAAAAGGAACTAGCAACCATCAAAGAAAAATATTCTAAGATAGATGCTATTTCTAAGACACCTATGAGGAAAAGCAAACGACAGGTCGGATACCGGTCAGATACCAGTCGTAGAGATGTCTGAAGCTTTTGCAGACAACCTGGTCATAATGAATCTAATTGCTATAAAACGAGTTTTATGAGGCATTGGCAACTCAAGAAACTAGGACTAAAATGGGTAGCCAAAATGATCTTAGAACATTAAATGGTGGAATTGGGTCCAACCTTTCTATGGACCCTAACCCCACACCACTAACGGGTTAAGTGCCGAATCGAGTGAGAATGGACCCCTGCTGGTACATCGACAGTGGGTGCTCTAAACACATGACATGAGACAAAAAGAAGTTCTTCTCACTCGAACCAGGAAGCCAAGGAACTGTTTCCTTTGGTGACAACAAGAAATGAAAAATCATCGGTGTAGGTAAGGTTGGTATTACATCTGATTATATCATAGATAGTGTAAATCTAGTTCATGGTTTAAAATTCAACTTGCTTAGTGTTTCTCAAATTTGTGACAAAGGCAATTCAGTTCACTTCTATCCTACACATTGTAGCATAGTAAGTCAGAATAATGGCAAAGAGTTATTAAAGGGAAAAAGGTGGAAAAATATTTACGTAACAAGCTTAGAGGATATTGACAGTCCAAATCTTCCATGCTTGACTGCTTCAATAGATGACACTACACTATGACACAGAAGAGTAGGGCATGTTAGTACTTCTTTACTAAGAAAACTTGTCAAGCAACAGTTGGTAAGAGGTCTTCCTGAGATTAAAGAATCTGCGACCAATCTTCGTGATGCTTGTGTTAGAAGCAGACAGACTAAGACTTCTTTTAAATCAAAGAACATAGTTAGTACATCCAAGCCACTAGAATTACTTCATATGGACTTATGTGGACCTATGAGAGTCAAAAATTTTGGAGTAAATTGGTATGTGTTTGTGATTGTTGATGATTACTCACGGTATATTTGGACACTCTTTATTGCATCCAAAGACGAAGTCTTTGAGAAATTTCAAGCCTTTGCAGGAAAAGTCCAAGTACAACTCAATCTCAAGATCAAAACTCTTCGATCTGATCATGGGTCAGAGTGTGAGAATCAACAATTCATGGATATGTGTAAACAACATTAGATTATTCACATATATTCAGCACCAAGGACACCCCAACAAAATGGGGTAGTTGAGCAAAAGAACAAAACACTACAAGAGGTAGCCAGAACCATACTATTGGGGAGCAGTCTTCCTCAGGTCTTCTGGGCAGAAGCAGTGGCAACTGCAGGCTACATCACAAATAGAACGCTCATACGACCTATCCTCAACAAAACTCCCTTTGAGTTAATTAAGGGAAGAAAACCAAACATAAGTCACTTCATGACCTTCAGTTGCAAATGTTATGTCCACAACAATGAAAAGTGTCCCCTTGGAAAGTTTGATGCCAGAAGTGATGTGGCCATCTTCCTTGGATACTCTGAAAGAAGTCAGGCATACAAAGTATACAACAAAAGGACACCGCAGGTGGAGGAAAGTGTGCACGTAGTCTTTGATGAGACTGACGTACACAAGTTCAAGGAATCTGATGAAGATAAAGAACTTGGATTCAATCTAGCTGTTCAGGATCACACAGATAATCCCAAAGATGAATCACCGACGGAAGAAAACTTGCCTGACAGGTCAGCGACAGGCCAACAACAGGTCGACAAAGGAAACAATGATGTCGAGGATCCTCTCTCTCCATCAACCATTCATGAATCTCGTACTTTGTAAAAAAAGCATCCATTAGAGAATATCATATCAGACATATCCAAAGGAACTCAGACAAGAGCACAAACTCGAGATCTTCTAGCCTTCTCAACGACAGTTTCACCCATCGAGCCCAAGAATGTCAAGGAAGCTCTTTGAGACTCAGACTAGATCAATGCAATTCAAGAAGAACTAAACCAGTTTGAATGATGCAAAGTCTGGCATCTAGTGCCTTGTCCTACTCATCAAGGAGTACTTGGCACAAAATGGGTCTTTAGAAACAAGCTGAATGAAATGGGAGAAGTTGTCAGGAACAAAACTCGTCTGGTAGCTCAAGGATATCAAAAACAAGAAGGAATAGACTTCCAAGAAACCTTCGCTCCCGTAGCAAGGATGGAATCTATCAGATTACTAATTGCATTTGCTGCACACAAAGGAATCAAACTCTTCCAACTTGACATCAAAAGTGTCTTCCTAAATGGGTACGTCAAAGAGGAAGTGTATGTTGAGCAACCTCTAGGTTTTGAGACACAAGAAGGAAAAGACATGGTACTTAAACTTGACAAAGCTCTTTACTGGCTCAAACAAGCAACAAGATCATGGTATGATTGCTTGTCCTCCTATCTATTGGAAAACCACTTTAAAAGAGGTAAAGTAGACAAAACTTTATTTGTTTACAACAACAAAAGAGATTTCCTAATTGTGCAAGTATATGTTGATGATATAATTTTCGGAGCCTCTGATGAGAAATATTGCAAAAGGTTTGAAGCATTGATGAAAAAGGAATTTGAGATGAGTGATCTGGGAGAATTGAAGTTCTTCCTAGGACTTCAAGTCAATCAAAATGATGAAGGGACCATCATATCCCAAGAGAAGTATGTAAGAGATTTGCTGAAGACATTTGGAATGGAGGAATGTAAGATGTTTGACACACCAATAGCAGTTGGCTCTATGATGGACATCATGATTGGTGACCGACCAGTCGACCAGCGATCTTACAGAGAGATGATTGGTTCTCTACTATATTTAACTGCTAGTAGACCTCACATCATGTATAGTGTTTGCTTATGTGCCAGGTTTCAGGCAAGTCCAAAAGAAAGTCACCTCGCAGCAGTAAAAAGAATCCTACGTTACTTAAAAGGAACCATGAATCTTGGTCTCTTTTATCCTAAGTTCAATAACTATAACATTGTAGGATTTTTAGATGCTCACTATGGAGGATCTATCACCGATAGAATGAGCAGTTCAGGGACAACATTCTTTGTTGGGTCTTGTCTGATTGCATGGGGATCAAAGAAACAACAAAGTATTGCAATCTCAACAGCTGAATCTGAATACATTGCTGCAGCAAGCTGTTGTGCTCAACTCCTATGGCTTAAACAACAAATTGTGACTATGGCGTCAAAACAGGTACTTTCCAATTATTTGTGATAATACAAGTGTCATCTCTATTTCCAAAAATCATGTGCATCATTCTCGTACCAAACATATTGATATTAGACATCACTTTCTTCGAGATTGTTGTGAAAAGGAATTAGTTCGTTTAAAGTATATTTCTACTGAAAACCAACTAGCTGACATCTTTACTAAGCCATTGAGTAGGGAAAGGTTTACTAAGATTGTTCATGATCTTGGAATGATTTTCATTAATCACGGTTAAACTGCTTTTTATTTCCACGATCGGTCACCGACATGTGAGCAACACCTGTTATATTGTCGTTCAGTAGTCAACGATCATTTTAATGCATAGAAATTATGTCAAACGACTAGTTGAAGCAGATATGTCATTTTCCACCAAGTGAGATTATATTAGAGATAGTCCAACAGATAGAAACGGGAAAACTTCTCAACGGATCGCTGACAACCGTCACGACCGCTGCCTGTTATGAATATTACTGTTAAGACATGTCAGCGAGCGGACGAGGAGCGGTCGCCGACCGTTACTCGATATTCATAAAAGGGTGATGAGAGTTTTACTCTTGTCACACTATTGCCATCTCTCTCTCTAATCTCTCTAAGCACTCAAAGCATTTTCTCTTCTCTCTCACAAAACATCCTATGAGATTTAGAGCAAAAATCCCTTGCCTCACAACCATTAAAGAACACCCAAGCAAAAAGTTCTAAATTCCAATACAAAATCCTCTACATTGAAAATGGCACCCAAGACTGCTCTACGAACAAAAGCTAAAGACGTCCCCATGGAAGGTTCCACACAACAACTGGCCGACATCCAGCAGACAGAATCCCCAACTCTACTGACAAGGGAGTAGGAAAATAAGCTTACGGTTAAAGTAGTACAGGAAGGGAACCTTCTCGCCAGTGAGGTAGAGTATATAAAATCCCACATTCCCAAAACCTACTACCTCGTCGAATCCGGCACTTTCAAACCCACTATCATTTCTGATCCTACTTCCACAGAAGAACCAAAAATGTCTTCTCCTGCCCCCTCACCTAAAACCTCCAAAAAACCACAAAGCAATCCAAAGCCAAACAACCAAAATCCAAGAGCCATTCAATTGCCACAACTAGTCGTGTAACTCGCGCATCTAGGCGCGCCCGAAAACAAACAGCTCCACAACAAATCCATTCAACACCAGAGAGGATAACACGCCGGTTACACTTCACCGAGGAAAAAGAAGCCTCTCCTTCAGCCATCGTCAAGGAAGTGGTTCAGTCACTAGAGGAAAAGGAGGTTCAAAGTGACGAACCGTCACAAAAGGAAGCCTCAGAGGAAGAGAAAGGCCAGGAGGAAGGTGTAACTGCACCTGACTCCTAAGAAGAAGCAAACCTCATAGCCGTTTTCGGAGAACAAGTCATCGACAGGTCTCCGACACCTCAGCGTGTAACACCCTCACATTAAACGCGTAATAATCACTCTTGTAGCATAATTAAAGACGTCTCATAGCGGAAGTTAAACACTAATAATTCTCACTCGGGTGTCACATGCCATTACTCGCCCATGCGTGTAAAGAAGCAGAAAAGGAATATAATAACACATCGACAATAATTAACCGCAGTGATGAACGAGATATATACCACATCATCCTAAGTTTAAACTAATACATAAGGTAAGTGAGCATCTAAGGTAATCCCAATATTTACATCGTACTGAATATAAATTAATTATGAAAGTGTGATAAATAAATGACATCGTTGACTACCCCAAAATCCCGCACTCCGGCTTAATAGCTCGATCAAGTCCTGTAATGTGGTGCCATAAAGGCTCAGCCAACTGCTGGTATGCTAAATGTGATCCTAGACCCTTTAGGCCACTTAGGTCGTTTTAGCCATCTTGATTAACATGGGGTTAGTTTCATGCTGTACCGTTTACATGCTTATAACATAACTGTAAATATGGAATTAAAGCACACAACAGGTATTCAAACATTCACACATCAAGACATGCTATTACGACATTGATAATTGAATAATGAGCACAAGCCAATAGTTAGTTGAGGTCCAGTTAGTCTCACTTGTTTATTTCCATCGCATGAAGCCCCGCTTCCTCAATCTCACATAAACATATGGGTGTCATGTTAAAGACAAATTCCCGTTTAACCTCACACATTTATAACTTTGGACAGTAGTCCGGTGCCATCTACAGTGAGTAGGCGGGCTTACTGATCTACAGTGGTAGATGTCCATATGGCCGAAGCCATGGTATGGTGCCAACGGTACCATATTCCGACTAACGATCGTATCCGGCTCGTTAGGTAAACAAGAGTAGACCCTAAACGTGTGTTAAACGCTAGTGATCACTATGCGCAACCTGCTGGAACGTATGCAGACCAGGGTTTATTAAACAATGTATCATTAATTATCACACTCTCATAAGTTAGCGTATTTTAATTAGTCTCCTGGAGATTCAATCTCGTTATTGGAGAAAACACATTTTATTGGATGCCCAATGGGTCTTACACATGCCTAGAAGTCTGCTAGGTGATGTTCAAAAGTCGAGTCATCGCTCTAGAGACGGTTAATACCGGGTCTCTAAACTAAGTTCCTCACTTAGTACTGTTAGGAGTATTTCACTATCACAAGATGATAATTGGAGTCTCTCTTCTAATAATTCATAACAGTTAGGTGATAATTGATATCACAAGTCTGAACGACGTACGCGCACAGTTAATAAACGCATTGACGATTGGAAAACATAAGCACATACAAACACATGCATAACATTATCTATCTGACATGCAAGCACATAATTACGTCCGGAACCCAAGGAAACCCTCGGAGTTTTCAAACCACACAGTTCACATACTGTTCACCGTTGAACAATGCTAGCATGATGATTCACTCCTATCCTCTAGCAATCCCGTAGCTCGCATCTAATAGTTCGTACCTCTGGAATACATCACTCTAATATCAGTGTTTATATTAGGAGTCTACTTAACCATCATAGACAGGTTCTAATCTTTGCCCGTAGTTATACTCTTAACCGGTTATTATTTGGCTCGGGTTAGTATTAAGTCTCGTGATTTAATTTAACCCTACTCTATAGTTGTAAGAGTATAATACTTCGTAGCTCAATAATATTCATTACTTAAGGATTAAATTCCTAGTAACCCATGCTACTTATCAAGGTTATTTGACCCTTATATATTTGCGTACACACACATACATATTGGTCTCTACATATATATATATATATATACATAGTTCTTTGTTATACTTGTTCGACTAAATTATATTCCACTTATATATTTATATACCCATACACGTATGTATTGATACATATATATTTATATCCATACCGTATAGTCCATTGTTATACTTTACTGGACTAAGTTATATTCTAACTTTTAATTACATATTATTTTATGTATCGGTCAACTTAACCACTTGGTCAATTTGTGATGATTTGGTCAATCTAGTTTGACTTGGTCAATGTTACAAGTCAATGTTTCATTATGTCTAATATTTATGTACCAACTCATACTATATCATAATATAATACTTATACTTATATTTCCAATCCATAATTCTATCCACATCAACCTTATATGATTTATCAATCGTATTACAATTTTCACCTTATATTATAAATTCATATCGTGTGAATTATAAGGTTTTCCATGACGAATTAATTCATTATTTCATGTGGGGTATACACTTATTTATTTGTGTCCTTTATTCACAAATCTTTTTCTCAAGAATTCATCTTAATATTATACAAGGTATTTTACACATTATCACCTTCCTTATATTATAAGGTTTCTTATCATACATTATACTCCCCAAATTTCCAACTTAACCCATCATTCTATATGATTATTTATAAGGTATATTTACACCCCATTAATCTCTTTATAATATACTCTCTTATACTTTAGTGTAGTGACATATCATATCATTTTAAACTTTAAAATATAATCAGCCTATAGTTTTATAAATTCCATACTTACCCATAACCTTCTCGGTATTTATAATCTTTCTCCCTTAACTTTTGATTATTTACAAAATCAACCCGAACATTATATTTGTTACATTACTAACCTTAGTTGATTTATAACCCAAGGTTTTCAACCATATAATATACATATATATAGGTATATATATTCGAACAGCACCCTACTGTTTTTCATATTATTCTTTTCACCCACAACTTCTTTTAATTACATATCACCCCTCTTTATTTTTAAACTTACAATTTAATACCAAAACTTTATATTATACATATTAACTTATTTAATTCCAAAAACTCCCAAAATAATTTTCTAATTTCACGAACAGCCCCTAGGTTGTCCCAATATTATTTTCCATCCCAAACTTTCGGTTACTTACATAATAACCCCATAAGTTTTATAAATGTTACATTTTAATACTTAAACTATATATTATAATCCTTAGTTTATTAATTTACTAAAATCAACCCAAAATTCACAAAATTTATGTACAGACCCCTACTGGTCATATTAACCTCATTCCAGCCCATAACTTTCGAAAATTACATAAACACCCCAAATAGTTTTATAATTTTCATTTTTAGCTTAATACTTTATTTAAGTTACCAAATCAATTACTTATTTTTTTCCAACTTGGTCAAACATCATATATTGTCAAGGTTAACCACCCAAACACTCCTTTGACCTGCATTTATCAGTAATTAAGAAAATACCCCTCTTATCTCTCTAGTTTTACATTTAAGTGTTTAAACTTTATGAAATTTACATTTTATGTTTTTTAAAATTCCTAAACAGCCCCCATTCGGTTTTATTTATTATTTAGCACCCCAAACTTTATTTATTTATGGTTTGACCCCCATGGTAAGCCTTTGTTCATTTTACACTTATAAAAAGCTTATAAATCTCATTATAACTTTATCTTTAATTTATGTAACACCTAAATTCATCAAGATTCATCTAAAATGTTCCTAGATGAGTATGTTCACTAAAATTACACTTTAGCACTAGAAACATGTTTAATTCATTTAACCACCCAAAAACTTATTAATTTAATATTTAAAGCTTTAAATAACTATAATAAAATGGCCTAAACACATGGCCTTCAACATAACATAAACTTAACCATAAAATGACATTAAAATATCCATAAACTACAGGTTATACATGGCTTGCTACAGATTTTTCATTTAACTTATAAAAATCATTTTTCTTACATTTTTAACTTATAAACTTGACTTTAATAAGTCATTAGCACCTAGGTTCACCAACTAAACATGTAACCATAATTTTCTACACACTTTTATGGTTCAAACAGTACACATACACTTGTACATTTTCGGCCCTATTTATTTTATAACATTAATAACCTTGATGTATATAAATAAAGGTTTTAAGCATCATTACCTTGTTAAAGTCACAAGGCAGTTCACACAGCCACTGTCCCCTTCACGGCACTAATTAACAACGCCCTAAGTTAGGTTTTGATTCATAAAATTAAGTGTAACACTATTATGAACTTTAAGGCTTTAAATGAGTATTTTACCTTCTTAAAGATGGTTTTCTCTTTGGGATGACGTCCCTACTGCCTCCAAACTCCATGGGTGGTTCCAAGACCCACTCAGTCAGTATATTAACAAGGAATAAGAGTTTAGTTAGTGGTTTCACTAATAAGTAATTTAAGGAGCTTAAACATGGATTTTTGAACACTTAAAAGAGTGCCATTACCTTGAGATTTTTGAAGGGTTCCTTGGTCATAATTTCGGCCACCTAACAGAGGGCATAATGAACTTTAGTTCATGGAAAAATCAGAATGAAAGGATAGGTTTAAGGGACCTCATATGTTCTTGATTTACCTTGCCTTTGGAGCTCTTTAGGAGGTCTTTTGGAGCAGCTATTTGACCCACGAAATGGAGTAGTTATCACATTCATTTGGAGAATGGAATGGTGTAAAAATGGAGTATAACAAGTGTCATGTTCGGACATAACAAGAGAAAGAGTAAAAATGTGTTTTAGGGTATTTTTGTGTTCTTACCTTGTGTTACATAGCCAACCTCCATTTCTCCTGGCCCATACTCTTTGATTGTACTTCAAAATGAGAGAGAGGAGAGATTAGGGGTGGTTTGGTGCAAGAAGATGGAGATTTGAGGAAGAAAAAGGCTTAAAAACACCTTTTTGAAGCTTTAAAGCTTGAAGGGAATAAAAATGGTGAAGAGAGCGGAAGAGAGCTTCCAATTGCCAGATGGGAGAGAAGGTTGGCAATAGAATTCGAGAGTATGGGCAGTGAGGCATAGGTGAGTGTGTGAGTAAAAGTAAAAGAAGAATTGTCTTAGGTGGTAGGCATGTAAGGCTATGTGTACTTGTTTTGTTTTATTCATAACTAACCTTGCTTTTCTTTGTGTCTTCTGTCCAGGTATATTGCCAAGAGTGTGTGTGAGAGTTGGGAGAGTTTCACATTTTGTGTGTGAAGATATGAGAGAAAAGATGGTGGAAAGTAATATTGCTTTATTCCTTAATTGTCTTCTTGTCTCCTTTTGGTGTCTAGCTTGCTTTTCTCTTGTCTCATCCTTTTAATACAACCGTGGACATGAGTGAGGATGGGTTACTTTTCCATTGTGTGTGTGTAAGAGAAGATGAGGTGGATTTCTCTTATGTAAGGTGAGTTGTTCTTTAATGTTTCTTTTGGCTTCATTTAATGTCTTAATGCTTGTTTTTGTCTCCTTTAGCCTTTGTACAGCCGAGAGTTAGTGTAGGAATGGTCACAAGTCAGCTTGTGTGAGAGGAGGGATGAGAGGAAGACTAGGGGAAAGTAGTTTTGCTTTTTTCCTTATTTGTACATTCTTGTCATCTTTCATATTTCACCTTTTTTTTCACTTTCCTCTCTTTTCTCCATGCATGGACGGCTGCACATGTGTGAGGGGACCATTTTGAGTTCCAAGTCTTAATATTAAGACATTAAGTTTGTATATTTGTGATTTATTTATGTGTTAGGTGGTAACATGTGTTATTTTTGTTTTAGTGTGTATAAAAGTGGTTGTTGTGTTTAATAATTTGTTTGACTATATAAAATGTTTTATGTAGTCTAATGAATAATATTTATGATATTTAATACATGTACTAATGTGTTGTTATATGTGGTATTGATTCTAGGAGTTGATTTCTCCTTAATAATCTTCTCTCTTTGATTAGAGATTTAATGTATAGTTTGGTGTCCATTTTGGACTATATGTTTATACACTAATGTTTATAATGAGTATTACTCATTAGATGAATATTTGGTACTTATAATCTTCATTTGATTTAATGCCTTATTAATTAAGGTAATTAATGTTTGGGGTATTTCACAACGACAACCTAAAAACGGTGATAGCGACACAGAATCACCATCACCTGTTATTCACACGCTCGAGGAGCGTGCTCACTTGGAAAAGGCAAAGAGAAAAGGAAAGATGGGCGTTTCTTCTAGCACCAAGGAGGTCGAGGAGCTTGCTCACGCCGAAAAATCAGTTGCGAAGACCCAACCTCCGCAGTCCTTGAAGTGATTGAAAAGTCTCAATGAACTAGAGCCTCCACTGATCAAGGCCGAGAATGTCAACGACCGCTCCTGTCCCGTCTTACCAAAGACGTTGGATATGGAGTGGATGAAGAAGATGGGTCTAGGAGAGATCATCGAGTTGGTGGAGTTCCAAGGATGGGTAGACTTCTTCCAGGAGCCTATCCCTTTCTACACAGAGCTACTCAAGGATCATATGAGATATCTTAGACCACTCTAGAGTGATAAAGATGATAACTACCTCCTCTCAACGGTCCAAAAGGCTCAAATTACTATCTCCAAGTCTTGGATTTGTAAGACTTTCAACCTAGAGCCAGATGGTCTGGTCATCCCCAAGGAAACAACTTGGAATGACCTAGGACACCAAGGAGGACAGATGGTCAACCTGCTCAACAAAGGAGCAATGATGAAAAACTTCAATGTCGTGGACATGTTCATCACAGACAAAGTCCTCTTCAACTTAGTCACCCACAACATCACCCCATGAAACCAGCGCACCCACATTATCAGTGCCCAGGATGTGAGGCTGTTGTTCGTACTCAAGACCAAGGAGAAATCGATCTGCCAGCCATGATTCTCCTCACTCTAGATGAGAGTCGTCAAGTGAACCAAGGTCTGGTGCACGGGGGAGTGGTCACCGCGTGTAATACCCCGAATTTTTGTAACCCTAATGGAAACCATAGTTCCATAGGAATTATTAGAGAACACGAGGAAACCCTAGTGGTCGGGAATCAACAAAGAAACCCTGGAGAAACCCTAATTCAGAAAGTTCCGAAAAACACTGAAATTTTGGGGAGTTACTTGGAGTTCAAGAAGCCTCGGTCAACTGTGGTCAAACTCTAGTCGACCTTGGTCTAACCTCGGGCAAACATTGGACAATGGTCAATCCTTGGTCAATGGTCAACTTTGACCATGATGATGTAGTGATGATGCAGTGATGATGTAGTGATGATGCAGTGATGATACAGTAATGATGCAGCGATGATGTCGGCATGACATAATGATGATGTAAGCGTCGAGGTGTCAAGAGATGATTAGTTACACATGGTCCAATCAAGAGAAGCCTTGTGTCACCTTCATTAATGAGGGATGGTCACACATGGATGGTGGAGATTTATCCTAGCAAAATATCTACGATCCGACGACTATAAGTGAAGACATCTTCCTATTCTGTCTTACTCTCATTATTACCCATGCCACTTGTCTCCTTCATTTAATATGGCCAGTTACACATGGATGGATGGGATTAGAGCTTGGCTAGGTGTCTCTCATCTAAGGGCTCTAAAGAGATAAGGCTTATCATGATCATTATTACACTTAATTAATGAGAGAATTTAATCTCTTAAGATAGCTAGCTCACGCCTTCTATAAGAGAAGGGTGGGCTCTGAGTTTTTGCAACTTTCTACACACACACACACGCCACCAGGATTCCATAGAAGCTCATAGAAGACAACACCCACCATTAGAGAAGGAGATTTAAGCTAGAAATCAAGGAAAAACAAGATTTCAAGGAGGGAGAAGCAGATGGTGACCTTGGGTGAACTGGTTGGTGGAATAAATTGATTCAATTATCTAAGGAACTTGTAAGCTCGTGGCTAAAATGGAAAGGAGAGTCCAGGTACCAACTATGCAGACCAATTCTTTCTTTAAACCCTGTTTTTGGCTTTAACTTCTTGTTACTGTTTCATTACGAACCCTAGCTTCTTTTGAGCTGAAATTTTGACCGTGCCCTTATATTGATAATACAAGGTTATTTTAAAATATTAGGCGAACATACTCTTGGGAAGTAGGATAAATTCTAGGAGACTTTAAGAGAGGAAAAATGTGTTTTGAGACCCCTAGAGTGATTTGGATGGGATTTCCTTGGGTTTGGTGCGTTATTCTAACTATATGAACTTATAATAAATGATTATAGGTGGTAGGTGTAACACCCCTACCACTAATACCGTCATTACTGTACAAATACTTACCTTCGCAGCGGATACTACATACATAACGGCGGGTGTACAATGCCGTTAGTCACCCACGTGACTAACAAGGCGAGTTACAATACTACATACTATCGGTCCGATGGATATGAACATACCGGGTACTCTACACAATACAATACTTCCCATTGCATACTCATCCATAATCCAATTATAACTCCAATACATTACTATACCGAGTATACTACAATCCTTAAGTTACCGATACAGTTTAAACTTCCAAATTCGTATTACAATACAAGTACCAATTCCTACTATACAACTACCCATGCTTACGTAGCAGCCCCCGTCCTACTCTCTCGAACGGTGATCAGCTTCGGGTACCTGCACACTAAAAATGGTCCCCCGAGGGGGTCAGCTTACGCTGCATATGAAATCCGCATATACCGCGTGCTAACCGCGGTACGCCGACTACTTTGGGTCGGATATACATGGAGTTCATTTTACATGCATACATACATACTCATACTACACAATACAATCTAAGATACCTACGTAAATACACAAGTACAATACTTACTAAGGAAGGCAATTCAATAGTCAACCATTCGTATTTGTTATACATTCATTACTCTTCGTACTGTGTTCAATATTCGTTACTCTACTCATGCTTACTCCTTACTCTTGCATACTCATCACTCCATGTTCATTACCTTACTCGTACACGATCCTTACTCTGTGCTCGTTACTATACTAGTGCATACTCACTACTCAATTCTCCCTACTTACTCTAACATACTCAATACTCGATACTTACTCATACGTACTCAACACTCGGTACTCATTACATACTCACACTTGCTTCTTACTCGATACTCATTACCTTACTCATACATACGCAATACTCATTACTTTGGTCTCTGGGCGGAGTTATACTCAAGACTCGCCACCGGACCTACAATACGAGGGCTATACGCTTAGCTCCTCAAATACTCAAATATCCGTTCTACCGGACTACACGAATTCCCAACACTCTTCTCTCAGAGCACAATACAACCTCATGGGTTAGCCTAGAAGTATCTCTCTCGATAACCTCTGTTAGCTTAGGGAATTACCACCGTCTAGTATCCTCAGATTTAAGGGTTTCCCCAACATATCGAATACTCTCTCGTTCGGGGCATACTTACATCAGTCGGGTCCTCTCATAATGGGTCGACTAATTACTAAGGGGTTTGGAGATCCCTCATCATTCTTTACTACTCTCATGGTTCATGTTTTGCATCAAGAGTAATTCCTCTAATAGAGGTTACTTATATACTTCCACCACGTTTGTTTGTGGATTATTCATTTCGTTTCTCCTACCGTTATCGGAAGGTTATTACTCCCGTACACTCTCTCACATTCTAGTGAGTTCGTTGGGTTGCGTTATCGTTTATTGATTCGATACTTTAGTGCGTTGCTACGTTCCCATTGGTTCACAATATGACTCTTACTACGAGCCTCTACACAACAAGACTCATCTATGAGTCGTACTACGCACTAAATGAAGCCACACAATCAATCAGGAAAGGTTAGCTCACACAACATACATCAAGACATACAATGAAGGCAATAAACCATTTTCATGCTTTAGTCTTGATTAGCCGGCATACAACATACAAATCAACGTAACTCGGTTAGCATACGGGGCATGAGGAAATCATCCCATTCACCGGAGTTAGCTTTACCATGTGTTCCCTTGTTCCTTGGTTCACACTTGTTCCACTGATAATGTTTTCAACATTATTATTAATACTATGCTCATACGATATTCAAGTAATTACTACTCCCTTACTTACCCCGTTATCCCGGTACACTTAATGTTCTTATACTCACAACTTCCTTAACTTGTTTCCTTACTAATATGTGCATTTCCTCATCCTTTCTTTCCATTAATGTTGTGTTACTACATTTACATATACCTATGTGTATAGGCATATACTTATATACATATGATAACTCTAATCATACATATATATATATATTTTTTTTTGGCTCGACCGACCTTACCCAGGGTCGGTCCCAAGGTCGGTCGAAGTCAGTAAGGAATTACGCTGGAAAATTACAGGGCCGACCGACCTTGCAAGTCCGGTCCCAAGGTCGGTCCATTCTAGTGAGTTACTTAACGGAAAATTTTAGCCCGGTCGACCTTGCAAGTCCGGTCGCAAGGTCGGTCCATTCCAGTAGCTTACAAGACGGAAAATTTTTGAGTCGACCGACCTTGCAAGTCCGGTCGCAAGGTCGGTCCATTCCAGTATGTTGCATTACGGGAAATTCTTCTGGCCGACCGGCCTTGCATGTCCGGTCCCAAGGTCGGTCCATTCCAGAAGGTTTCGGTCCTTTGTAAATCTGGGCTTGACCGACCTTGCAAGTTCGGTCCCAAGGTCGGTCCGGCCCAGTACTTCAGTTTTCATTTCTGTTTTCAGTCCTCTCCTTTACCCATTATTTCCCCATTGTTCCTACACTTAATCCCACATGTTTTAGTGCCATTTAGGCTTCCTAATGTACCTCAATCCATCCACCAAATCTATTCCTAAATCCATCAAATAACTTACACAATTCCCTCACTTCTTTTCCAACACTTGTAACAGTTTTTGTTACACTTATGCTACAGATTTTACAATTCAACTCTCCCATCCAATACTTTCTCAACCAATGCCATTCCTAGCAGTCTAAATACCTCTCCTTACCATACCAATTCATTTCCAAGCCATTGCACTACCTATACCCAAGTTCCAACACTCATCTTACCAAGATCCTGCACACTAAATTCTCCAAACTTCTCCAATGTGTTCTTATACACTTTGCTACAGATTTTACACTCCATATTCCTCATACTACAATTACCATTCCAATGGTCATTAAACATCTCTACTATCCTCAAAACATACCTTGGTTCTCCCACTCACCAAGTCATTCTTAAATACATAATTCCTACTAAAATTTTGCCATAGTTCATCTACTTTCCTTACTTACTCACACACATCCTTTCTCATCAAATTCATCCCTATTCTAGCCAAACCACAAGGGTTCTACCCCAGCACACACACAACAAACCCAGAAAATCCAAATACATCCTCAATCCACAATACAAATACTCATACACAATTATTTGGCTCTAAGGCCTACAATCCACATACTTGCTCTTAAATACTCAAACTTCACAATTCTCAATACTAGTACAAGGTTTTGGGTTCTTTAAATATTTTACCCATTCCCATTACTCTAATGCAATAGAATTTACATTAGGAAGGAGCTCTTACCTTGAGCTTATACTTCATTCTTTCTTTTCCATTTCTTCTTCTTGTTCTCTTTCTTGTCCAAATCGATTTTGTGGGGAATGGAGTTGCCAAACTCCATTCCCATTACCCAAGCACACAAAGACAAGCATAATTAACCTACTAACCCTCATAATAACACTAATTCATTGAAGTGTTTAGATACAATTTCTAGGGTTTACCTTTGGAGTGCTTTAGGAGGGGTTTTAGCCCTTGGTTCAAGAAGGAGAATCCACCACCATTGCTAGGTGAAATTGATGCTCAAAAAGAGAGAGAAAAACAAGGTATTACAAAGGGCCAAAAATCGGTTTCCAAGGAAGGTGGAGGAAACTTGAATCTTTTATGGAGATTTTTACCTTGTTGGAAAGAGGAGACTCCAAGCTTCACAATGGTGTGCTTTTCTCTTCAAATGGGGAAAACCCATGGAGATGAAGTTGCTCATTTTCGGATTTTGAAAAGATAGAAATGTAGAGCTTGAAGAGAGGAGTTCAAATATGTGTTTTATTTTTCATTTGGAGCTCACATGGAGGTAGAGCAAGAGGATGAAGAGGGGCTGCCATGGGAGCTGTTTGGAGAGCTCCAAAATCGCCCACAAGAAGAGAGGAAGGAAGAAGAGAGCTGCAGAGAGGGGGTTCCATCGTGAGAGAGGGAGGGAGTTGGAGAGAGAGAAGAGAAATGAGAGAGTAAGAGGAGATAGGGGGTATTTACTTTTGTACTTTTTACTTTTTGCTTTCTTTGATTTACTTATTTGTTACTTGTGTGTGTGTGAGAGGGAGCTGTTTACACCAGTAAAAACCGGCCCCCTCTGTAATACTAGCTGGAGCGTTTTTCGTCTTTTACAGAAAACGCTCGATATTTTACCCGGTTTTGATACTATTCACTAACTGGGCCCGTTTTCCGGAATTTTCTCGTTTCTTTATTTTTTTGGTTATTAAGCTTCCATAACTGCGTAATAATTATTATTTAATGATTTATAATTTTTACGGGTCTGTTCGACCACTTAAAGTCACGTTTTTGGGTTTCCTCAAAAAACGTGCGCTAAAGCTCTTTTAGCGTTTTAATACATTTCTTGGATCCGTTTTCTTCGGGAATCATTCCCATATACTAATTAGGCATGAATAAGCCTTAGGAATCCTTACGATACTATAACCGAGGTCTCGTACCTCCTATGGTTATTTAACGCTCTTTTTAGCGTTTTCCACTTTCTAAGCGTTTTTCTCATTTCTTTGGATTTATTTTCTTTACCAAAAATTACTTAGGCGTTATTATGCCCTTAAATACCATATTAGAATAATATAATCACCATATTTAAGTTCGGGGTATTTCAATCTACCCCCCTTAAAGAACTTTGCCCTCAAAGTTAGTGAATCTAATATTGCTACTTGTATACATACTCTATGATAAGGTTGTAACCTATACATATATCTTGTCAAACTCCGAATGTCTGATATGATGCATACTACGCATCCAAACAGCATGTCACTGCATGCATAGCAATCAAAAATATCCGTTTTACTTCTCTCCAAGGGGGTCCATCCGAAGACAATTAGGTACAATCCTCCCCCAATGGCGAGTGATCCCTCAGGTACCGGTCACGTTTGAACACTTACGCTTTCTGGTTCACGGCCGTCATGACTTGAGCACTTACGCTTTCTGGCTCTACGGTCCTTTGGTTCTGATCAAATTCATTTGCACATATAGAGATCCTCAGGCACTTACTCATACTTACTTACTCATACTTTACTCATACTTACTCGGGACTACACTGCCCCAGTGCCCTTGGAAAAATACAAAACACCCACTGTTACCGTACACCCTGTGTAGTGGTTTCAAACTACTCTACACTTCCACAGACTCAAAACTAGCTTCACCTCCTATGGTTTCGACCGGATACCCGTGCCTAGGCATGGAAGATCCACTAGCGTCCGTGGGAGCGGTTTTAAAACCGATCCTCATTCTCAAGTTTGAAGAAAACCTTGTACCAAATTAGTTTTGGAAATTCATTTTGAAAACTTTGCATACATCTCCCAAGTTCAATTTATGATGATTATTCCTATTACTAGTGTTATTATTGTGGCCACTTAAGGGAGCTTCCAGAGTCCTTCAACCCCAATGTGATCAGCATTGGTGTTGCATTATCCTTCCACCCCAATTTGTGTTCGGCTTCCCTTGATCGCTAGCAAATCAAGTTCCACTTCCCACCTCAATACAAACAGACAGATTGTCAAACATTATTTCGTTTTCTATCTTTTTAATCTTGCTACTCATAATCATACACATACATTTTCCAATTCATATGATTCACTTACTTACTTAATAATCATTTCATCAATTATTGCTACATCTTCTCCAACTGCTATACTTTAAGAATTCAAGGGTATAATATCCCATTAATTTGCTATACTCCCATTTATACTCATAAAATACATCGGTTGTACACCGATTCATACTCATTACATACGTCGGTTGTATACCGATTTATACTCATTACATACATCGGTTCCGTACCGATTTATACTCCTCAAGTCTCCCATACATACTCATTCTTCATACCATTACCAATGGGGTTATCATTACCCTGGAGTTTCTCTACTCCTTTTCCTATACTTACTTTCCAAATTACCACAGTTACACAATGAGTGAATACAAATGTTTATGTAACATAAGTATCAATCATTAAAACAAATCCTTTTGCGCTATGTGCATTGTAGTTTACGCACCTATCACGTAAAACATACATTTCGCGGTTTTCGCTCTACCCCCTTAAAAGGGATTACGCCCACGTAATCTACCATGTGTTAACATTGAACATTGGTCGAAGGCATTCAGCCGTCATGGAGTGGTTCAGCTTCCATGCGGTCTATTATACAATGTTCCTTGATCAACGGGTCTTAACCGTATTACCGGTTAGTCCCTGCATCAAGAATTTTCATCGGAGTTATTTAACTCTTAACCGGGTTCGGTTCTAGCCTGAATGGCTTTAAGGCATTAACGATTAACCTTTTATTCACTAGGTGTACTTCACTTAGAATTCTGGCCCACTAGCTTCTGCTGCGCGACCCTGATAACTTGGGTTATTCGCCCTTCTTGTTATCTTAAATGTGCTATACAACACCTTTTTATCCCTCTTGTTGTGGGAACAAGGTTATTAACCAAGTGTGGTATTCTCTTACCGTACTCGAACTTGATGAGTTTTAGATTTGTAACCAGCTCTCTAGCAATCTATCTACATACTGTTGTGTTCTGTAGTGATTATTCACTTGGTTCCTCCGACTTATTGTCGGTTGAGGTTAAGTCACTACTTAGTTGTAGTGCTTCATCTATTGTTAGTAGCTTCTGAATTATACCAGTTTCTCTGGTTCATTACACGTGTTCATTACTTGTATGACCTTGCATTTTCAATGCGTCAGTCCTTGTGACTTTCTTAAGTCTCCTTCCACCTTTATTCCAATGGAATTCACATCTTGTGATTGTTGGTGTGTTTCACACTCTTCGTGCTTCTCTGGCCTTAGGCCGCACGGTTTGTTTCTAAGCTTTTGCTTAGCTGGCTTATGCCATGTTCACTGGTGAAAGGAAGGATTTACTGCTACTTACATTTTCCATGTTCCTAGCTATCCCACTAGATCATTGACTACACAAGTGCAATACAAAAACACTCAGTCCTACAGAGTGCAGAGGCGTGAACCCTTGGCAGTAATTCTCTTATGAGATTGCAATAGGACTGCTCGTTACTCTTTCAGGTGGTGTTTCTTCACTTGGTGCAGACTTCTAGCTTGTTGCCCGGTCTGTCTACCATCTTGTATTACAGCTCCATAGTATTGGTGATTATTCACACACATTGGTTGCCAGTTGCGCACCATGTTCTTATTAATTCTCTAGTATTGGTTCACATGGCATCTGCTGTTGCTAGCTTCAGCTCATGCATTTATACAATGGTTTCCCTTGTATTTGGCAATACCAAATATGGTATTCCGTTATTTTTCTGAGCTCTCTGAGCATCATTGGTTTTATAACCGGTTACTCCTTGGTTGTGATCAATTGCTGTTGAAGCTTATTCACATTGTTTGGCAATAATTATATGCTCAAGCTTAACTACATTAGTAGTTCTAAAAGGGATATACTTTCCGACAGTTACTGATGGTATCCCCTTTTTGGGATCCATGTGTTCTTCACTCTTGTGGTCTCACATTTATGAGGGGCGTCCTCATTCATCGATTGTTACTCTTCCATCGGTGTCGTCCTTGACAGCCTTCCATATTGTTCACAGTGGGTTTTGCAACCATTGGGTTATGTGTATGGTAGTAGTTTCATGGCCTACTAGCCATATTGCCTAGAGCTCTGCCCATCATGGGTCGTTTTCAAGTGATTATGTCTCCATAAGCTATTGCTGAGTTGGAGGTGATACTGGGCTCCATGATTAGATCGTCGCATCACGCTTCCGTATGTTGGAGGCCATTTTGTATCTTGGTATTGATCGATACCATTTATTAATTTGGGGTATCCTTTGTCAAGTGGAATCCCGTCGGTATTCTAACCGGTTGCTCGTTTCAATTGTGGTGTTTTTACCACTACATCTCGTTCAACTGTGTTGACTTGCTACCCTTTATGGATTGCTCCTGGGTAGTACCGATTATACGGTAGCATCTGACGTGTATGAGTATTTTCAGTTTGTTGTCCTACCTTGCGGTTCTGGATCTGAGTTATCCGTTTCCGGTTGTAACGTCTCCCGTTCTTAGGGTAGACCATTGGTGTTTTTCCTTGTGTTATAACGGATTTGATATCCCTTCCGGTGATGAATGGCATTTCTAGTACCTTATAACATCGTCCTGTGTTTTGTGGTAGTTGATCTGGGAATTCTATCCCGTTCATTGAGCACTGATGTGTTAATGTTAGGCATTTGCCTTACTGTGCTTAGACTGGGTATTCCTTCCAGTTATCATGCTTTACTTAGATATATTCGCGACATATCCAATGTCTTATCCCGTTGTTAGTGCTTCTTGCACTTTCAACTCTTAATGGTTCTCCTGAAGTGAGTTTCTAACTCCTTAGCTTGTAGCTTATCTGAGTTTCCTTTGTTCGGTTGAGGTAACCAACTGTTCTGTTTCAAATTCACTTATGGTCCGTAGAACAGAGTTGACCACTTCCCGTGTTTCGTACACTACATGCATACATACGTGGGGTACCATGTTGATACGTTACCACTTACCTAACTATATGTCAGGCCCGCAAGCTCCTTCGGAGTGCGGTCGTCCCACATCCCGTATTTGGGTACACTCGTAGTGTTCGTCACACGCCTAGGTGAAGTATTCTATTGTCAACTCTTCTTGTATCACTCTATGATACTCACCGTAATTCCGTTAGTTTGGTTTTAAAAATCCAAGGTTTAAAAGAAGGGTTTGTGGTTTTTGAAAGAAAAATCTGAGTTTTGGAATAATAGTTCGGTGTTAAAAGGAATTCTTCATGGCCTTGCCATGTCTGAGGTCTTGACCAAGTCCAGCTTCTCGCTGACCAGTATGTTCTTAATACAATGGTCGTGCCGTTAGGCCTTCCCGAGGGTTCGTTATTTAACATCCTTAGGATTGGTGATCCTATATTTGCTCCATTCGTCATAGCGGTACTTTGACAAGTATCTGCGGGTTGTTAAAAGTATTCCAATCGTCTTGTAGTTGCTGCACTTGCCTTGGGCAAGTGTGCGGGTAGGTTGTTTTTTGGTTAATGTATATCGGTGGCGGTATCGTTTCCATCCATGATCAGTGGTTTTATTAGATCTTTATTTGATCTTTTGATCTTGGTGATCGATCTCCTGAGTCGCTTCTCAGTGTACTTGACGTGGTTGTCGTCCATCCGGGTGTCTCACACCTTCAGTGTGGTTAACGAGACTTGACTTATCTCTAGGAACCAGGTTGCGGTCCTATAGGTTTATGTGTTATGATTTCTTTCATAGTTATCTGAACTATGTTGTTCGGTTATTACAGCCTCTTGGCATGTAGGTTTGGTATCAATCCAACCTCGACTAATTCCTTAGTCGGTTCGTATACCGTTGTTGGTATCATCAAAGATTACGGTCCGTAGACTCTCTTGTCTCGGCTTGTTACTCCATTTTCCTTGCTTCATTGCACAACTGTGCTTCTCTTCTTGCTGGCTACACATGGTCCTCGCGACTGCGAAGCATGTCGCCCCATGGTGCCATAAATTCTATCATCCTTGTGTTTAGGATCTTCATTCCTCCGCCATTAAGTGCGGTCCTTGTCATTCATCGGGAACCGTCTTCGGGACTTCCAGTTCTTGGACTCTACCGTATGACAGGTTCTTTTCTAATAAGGTTTACTTGAAACTGCCATATCGGGTGTCACCCGAGTGTGAGAGGTCTTTCCATCTCTCTGGCGTTCTTGTCCCAACTTACAACGGGGGACGCGGAGGGCGGGTATGGTTACTGTAGGTATCCAGATCACACTGGAAATTCCTATCTAGCGTCCTCACACACTAGCACTCAACCCATAGCCCTAAGTCTCTACTTCCTAACTCGGTATTTACCTAAACTCGGTATTTCATCCATCAGAGCGAAGTATCGCTCTGATACCACTTTTTGTAACACCCCTACCGCTAATACCGTCATTACTGTACAAATACTTACCTTCGCAGCGGATACTACATACATAACGGCGGGTGTACAATGTCGTTAGTCACCCACGTGACTAACAAGGCGAGTTACAATACTACATACTATCGGTCCGATGGATATGAACATACCGGGTACTCTACACAATACAATACTTCCCATTGCATACTCATCCATAATCCAATTACAACTCCAATACATAACTATACCGAGTATACTACAATCCTTAAGTTACCGATACAGTTTAAACTTCCAAATTCGTATTACAATACAAGTACCAATTCCTACTATACAACTACCCATGCTTACGTAGCAGCCCCCGTCCTACTCTCTCGAACGGTGATCAGCTTCGGGTACCTGCACACTAAAAATGGTCCCCCAAGGGGGTCAGCTTACGCTGCATATGAAATCCACATATACCGCGTGCTAACCGCGGTACGCCGACTACTTTGGGTCGGATATACATGGAGTTCATTTTACATGCATACATACATACTCATACTACACAATACAATCTAAGATACCTACGTACACACACAAGTACAATACTTACTAAGGAAGCAATTCAATAGTAACCATTCGTATTTGTTATACATTCATTACTCTTCGTACTGTGTTCAATATTCGTTACTCTACTCATTCTTACTCCTTACTCTTGCATACTCATCACTCCATGTTCATTACCTTACTCGTACACGATCCTTACTCAATGCTCGTTACTATACTAGTGCATACTCACTACTCAATTCTCCCTACTTACTCTTACATACTCAATACTCGATACTTACTCATACGTACTCAACACTCGGTACTCATTACATACTCACACTTGCTTCTTACTCGATACTCATTACCTTACTCATACATACGCAATACTTATTACTTTGGTCTCTGGGCGGAGTCATACTCAAGACTCGCCACCGGACCTACAATACGAGGGCTATACGCTTAGCTCCTCAAATACTCAAATGTCCGTTCTACCGGACTACACGAATTCCCAACACTCTTCTCTCAGAGCACAATACAACCTCATGGGTTAGCCTAGAAGTATCTCTCTCGATAACCTCTGTTAGCTTAGGGAATTACCACCGTCTAGTATCCTCAGATTTAAGGGTTTCCCCAACATATCGAATACTCTCTCGTTCGGGGCATACTTACATCAGTCGGGTCCTCTCATAATGGGTCGACTTATTACTAAGGGGTTTGGAGATCCCTCATCATTCTTTAGTACTCTCATGGTTCATGTTTTGCACCAAGATTAATTCCTCTAATAAAGGTTACTTATATACTTCCACCACGTTTGTTTGTGGATTATTCATTTCGTTTCTCCTACCTTTATCGGAAGGTTATTACTCCCGTACACTCTCTCACATTCTAGTGAGTTCGTTGGGTTGCGTTATCGTTTATTGATTCGATATTAGTGCGTTGCTACGTTCCCATTGGTTCACATATGACGCTACTACGAGCTCTCTCCATCTCTTATGTATCTGTTGACCGCACCTCACAACAGACTCAAGTACTACACACAAAGCCACCATCAATCAGGAACGGTTAGCTCACACAACATACATCAAGACATACAATGAAGGCAATAAACCATTTTCATGCTTTAGTCTTGATTAGCCGGCATACAACATACAAATCAACGTAACTTGGTTAGCATACGGGGCATGAGGAAATCATACCTTTCACCGGAGTTAGCTTTACCATGTGTTCCCTTGTTCCTTGGTTCACACTTGTTCCACTGATAATGTTTTCAACATTATTATTAATACTATGCTCATACGATATTCAAGTAATTACTACTCCCTTACTTACCCCGTTATCCCGGTACACTTAATGTTCTTATACTCACAACTTCCTTAACTTGTTTCCTTACTAATATGTGCATTTCCTCATCCTTTCTTTCCATTAATGTTGTGTTACTACATTTACATATACCTATGTGTATAGGCATATACTTATATACATATGATAACTCTAATCATACATATATATATATATATATTTTTTGTTTTGGCTCGACCGACCTTACCCAGGGTCGGTCCCAAGGTCGGTCGAAGTCAGTAAGGAATTACGCTGGAAAATTACAGGGCCGACTGACCTTGCAAGTCCGGTCCCAAGGTCGGTCCATTCCAGTGAGTTACTTAACGGAAAATTTTAGCCCGACCGACCTTGCAAGTCCGGTCGCAAGGTCGGTCCATTCCAGTAGCTTACAAGACGAAACTTTTTGAGTCGACTGACCTTGCAAGTCCGGTCGCAAGGTCGGTCCATTCCAGTAGGTTGCATTACGGGAAATTCTTCTGGCCGACCGACCTTGCATGTCCGGTCCCAAGGTCGGTCCATTCCAGAAGGTTTCCGTCCTTTGTAAATCTGGGCTCGACCGACCTTGCAAGTTCGGTCCCAAGGTCGGTCCGGCCCAGTACTTCAGTTTTCATTTCTGTTTTCAGTCCTCTCCTTTACCCATTATTTCCCCATTGTTCCTACACTTAATCCCACATGTTTTAGTGCCATTTAGGCTTCCTAATGTACCTCAATCCATCCACCAAATCTATTCCTAAATCCATCAAATAACTTACACAATTCCCTCACTTCTTTTCCAACACTTGTAACAGTTTTTGTTACACTTATGCTACAGATTTTACAATTCAACTCTCCCATCCAATACTTTCTCAACCAATGCCATTCCTAGCAGTCTAAATACCTCTACTTACCATACCAATTCATTTCCAAGCCATTGCACTACCTATACCCAAGTTCAAACACTCATCTTACCAAGATCCTGCACACTAAATTCTCCTAACTTCTCCAATGTGTTCTTATACACTTTGCTACAGATTTTACACTCCTTATTCCTCATACTACAATTACCATTCCAATGGTCATTAAACATCTCTACTATCCTCAATACATACCTTGGTTCACCCACTCACCAAGTCATTCTTAAATACATAATTCCTACTAAAATTTTGCCATAGTTCATCTACTTTCCTTACTTACTCACACACATCCTTTCTCATCAAATTCATCCCTATTCTTGCCAAACTACAAGGGTTCTACCAGCACACACACAAAATCCCAATACACCAATATTTCCTCAATCCACAATACAAATACTCATACACAATTATTTGGCTCTAAGGCCTACAATCCACATACTTGCTCTTAAATACTCAAACTGCACAATTCTCAATACTAGTACAAGGTTTTGGGTTCTTTAAATATTTTACCCATTCCCATTACTCTAATGCAATAGAATTTACATTAGGAAGGAGCTCTTACCTTGAGCTTATACTTCATTCTTTCTTTTCCATTTCTTCTTCTTGTTCTCTTTCTTGTCCAAACTCCATTCCCATTACCCAAGCACACAAAGACAAGCATAATTAACCTACTAACCCTCATAGTAACACTAATTCATTGAAGTGTTTAGATACAATTTCTAGGGTTTACCTTTGGAGTGCTTTAGGAGGGGTTTTAGCCCTTGGTTCAAGAAGGAGAATCCACCACCATTGCTAGGTGAAATTGATGCTCAAAAAGAGAGAGAAAAACAAGGTATTACAAAGGGCAAAAAATCGGTTTCCAAGGAAGGTGGAGGAAACTTGAATCTTTTATGGAGATTTCTACCTTGTTGGAAAGAGGAGACTCCAAGCTTCACAATGGTGTGCTTTTCTCTTCAAATGGGGAAAACCCATGGAGATGAAGTTGCTCATTTTCGGATTTTGAAAAGATAGAAATGTAGAGCTTGAAGAGAGGAGTTCAAATATGTGTTTTATTTTTCATTTGGAGCTCACATGGTGGTAGAGCAAGAGGATGAAGAGGGGCTGCCATGGGAGCAGTTTGGAGAGCTCCAAAATCGCCCACAAGAAGAGAGGAAGGAAGAAGAGAGCTGCAGAGAGGGGGTTCCATCGTGAGAGAGGGAGGGAGTTGGAGAGAGAGAAGAGAAATGAGAGAGTAAGAGGAGAGAGGGGGTATTTACTTTTGTACTTTTTACTTTTTGCTTTCTTTGATTTACTTATTTGTTACTTGTGTGTGTGTGAGAGAGGGAGCTGTTTACACCAGTAAAAACCGGCCCCCTCTGTAATACTAGCTGGAGCGTTTTTCGTCTTTTACAGAAAACGCTCGATATTTTACCCGGTTTTGATGATTTATAATTTTTACGGGTCTGTTCGACCACTTAAAGTCACGTTTTCGGGTTTCCTCGAAAAACCTGCGCTAAAGCTCTTTTAGCGTTTTAATACATTTCTTGGATCCGTTTTCTTCGGGAATCATTCCCATATACTAATTAGGCATGAATAAGCCTTAGGAATCCTTACAATACTATAACCGAGGTCTCGTACCTCCTATGGTTATTTAACGCTCTTTTTAGCGTTTTCCGCTTTCTAAGCGTTTTTCTCATTTCTTTGGATTTATTTTCTTTACCAAAAATTACTTAGGCGTTATTAGGCCCTTAAATACCATATTAGAATAATATAATCACCATATTTAAGTTCGGGGTATTTCAGTAGGAGTTCGTGGCTAGGTGTAAAGATGTTAGGAAAAGATGGTAGGGTTAAAAAGGCGCTAAAAGCTTTGAAACTTGGTTTAATAGGTTCCCGAATTTATTTTGAGTTGCAATTTTGGGGAGGATCTTGGATTATTATATTAGAGCCATGGTAGAAACATCAAGAAAAGTTATTCTTGGGAAGTCGAATTAATGTTAGGCAAGTCTTAAGGTTCAAAAATGTGTTTTAAGCCTTCTTAAGTGGTTATATGTGTTGGTTGGTGTTTCTACTGGTTTTTATGATCTTAATATCCTATAAATGGCTTGTGTGTGAAAATTTAGGTGGTGGTTATGTTGAAAACTATTTAGTGACCTAATGAGGCTAAAAGTGTGCTTTAAGGCTTTTGTGCTTGCACTTGGGATTTGTGTGTGACTTTACAAGGATTCTTTGGTGATAATAACTTCATTTGGTCATGTTTTGATGATTATAAGATGTTTTGACCCTTGGTTTTAAGTGGGTTGAATTTCATTGAATATTGGCCTTAATGATACCTTCTGAAATACTTTGATGTTTTGAATTATTTGAGACTGTTCTGGTGGCTGGTTTGTGTGTAAATTCTATAGGTTATGTGGTGTTGTTGAGTTCATTTGATTATGCTTTGATGATTTTGAGATGTTTTGACTCTTGCTTCAAAGAGGATTTAGTTTTATTGAATACTATATTTATTTGTGAATACCTTTGTGATTCTGAATGAATAGAGGATGTTGTGGCATTACTTATGAAGGTGGATTGTTTGTACTTTAATATGTGATTAAGCTTGTCTGTTGCTAACCTTTGGTTGGTGGTTATTTTGAGCTATTTTATATGATTGTGGATGATCTTTATATGTTGAAAAAGGTGATATTACTTATGGTGGTGGAAGTGTGAATTTGGAAATATGTATTTCAAACTGTCGAGCCATGGTTGGCCATTCACTGAATTTTCGTTCCTACCAATGTATTGCAGCTAAGCCATCATGATCTACTCTATGGACAGATGATTCATAGGGGGTGTGCACACTTAAGGATATGGGGTGAGGTGGTGAGATATTTGTCCAAGGGGCCGAGAGCCTAGAAGCTCTTTGTCGAAAGACCGGTGTGCCCACGGATTGGTGGAAGGATATTGGGATGAGATACGATCTGGTAGATTAGAGATGTATATGGTGGCGAAAAGAGTTATGTGGTTTCCAAAATAATATTGGATTTATGTCTCTGGTGAAATTGTTGTGATTGTGATATCATTATGAACAGGTGGTTTGTGTTAAGGTAAAATGTCTCTAGGAAGGTAAGTGTGTGGTGAACTTGTGTTTGTGGTTGATAGCATGGTTGTTTGTGCTGCTCTGTGCTTTTATGCTGCTATAAAAAGGTTTTCCAAAAGAGAATGAATTTTATAGGGTGTGATATTTGTTACTCAGCTTTGTTGACGTTTTCTGGTTTGTGCCTTGTGGCCCCTATGTGTGATTGTTTGTTGGCCACAGATTTAGGTGAAGATGGAATCTCTACCTGGATTACTTGAGCACGAGACGCAGGGAACAATCACATAAATTTTTAGGAGTTAGTTATCATGTATAATGCTACAGAGTTGTGTAGATCAATTATGCAAAAATTTAGACTTTGTATACAAGTCATATGTTTTGTAATAAGTAGGTAAGTGGTGGAAGCCTTAGCATCCACAGTTGGTGTGGATGTGGCGGTAGCACTCCGATTCTATAAGATTTCTGCTGCAGTATTAAAGTAAAATATAAACAAAATTTAGGGTGTGAAAATCAGGGTGTTACACCGCGGCACTCCTGGAGAGTGGAGTGGACACCGACAGGTTCTACGAGTGCGCGCGCACCACTAAGGACTGCATCTGCTCCGAGATGCTATCCAAAATGGGGATAAAGACTAAGGGAGATAATCTCGTTGCCATCTAGAAGCCCACAAAGAGTGAGGAAGCACGATCAGAACCGCGACCAACAGCAAGAGCTTCAGGACTCAAGAGGAAGAGAAGTCTCTCACCGGTCCACGACAGGTCGGGGACCAGTCTGGATACTTCAACTCGGGATGTTCTTCAGCGAGTAAGAGTCACTCTTACTGCTGTGCAGGCTGTCTCCACTGAACCAATTGTTCATCACATGGTTCAAGGAGCAATAGATTTTATAGACTCCCACATAGCCTGAGCGTTCTTTGTCTCCTAGAGACTCGAGTGAAACAGTGAGAGTTAGATTTAGGATTAGATTTTTCTTTTCCACCAAATGCTTTACTTGCCTTTGACTTCCTGTTTCAAAGTACCTTTTGATATCAATGAAAATGCAAATGGTTTTATATTTGAATGCTTATAATGCGTTCGAAATAATTTATTGTATTGGCTGCATCTACCTTGATTAAAAATTGCAAAAATGATCTGAGATATTTAGTCCCATCCATTCCATTAATCCAATCTCAGACCTTGACACCTGAAAAGCCTACAAACATAGCACACAAGACGTAGCACCTCATTTAATACCTCTCACCAATCAGTCGTTGAGCATATCCAAAGTGTCTATAAAAACTTGCTTACTCCTTTTACCACTCACAATCATCTCACAAAATGGCTCAATACCCACAAAGCTCCTCAAGCTCGAATGAGCAAACCATTCACTCCACCATTCGCAAGTTTATGACCACCAAGCACCCAAAGAAATACGTCGCCCAATGATATGTTCAACCAGTCTCCGACTCACTCACAGCTTGGTCTATCACATCAACTGTCACTTTATCACATACACTTTCTCCACACTGCATGGAGTTCACAATAGATTCTGATGAGTATGACCTTTCCATCATAGCTGAATCACGTTTGATCGATCTTACCACAGCCAAACCCTCTTGGATCAAAGATTCTTTTTCGGAAGACGAACCTTATGGATTAGATGTCATAGAATGGGACCATCAAACACGTCACTCCATCTAGACTATCTTGATCATGTTTTGTAGTTTGTACTCTATGGAATGCCATGGCCTTTACAACATCTTACGTCGTGTAGTTGCTCCCTATTTTGCTGTATGGCAAAGGGGGAAAGAAAAAGTATATGTACTTGTGAGACTATGTCTATCGTCCTTGTATTATGTATCATCTGAATGAAAGTGTTATCTACTTTGGTTATAGTATAACATAAAAGTTGTCACTTATTGTGCATAAAAGATGTCACTTATTGCTATCATTCGTTAAAAATATTCATTCTTAAAACCCTTACCAAACTCAGGGGGAATCCTTCTTAGGGGGAATCTCTCAATTTTTTAATTGCCAAGTACATATAAGTGCATAGGTTGCTGTAACACCCCTACATTAATACACGCTTACCGTCCAATCTCCTTACACGTCAGATATACGCAGCGGATACTTACTTACATACAATGGGTGATACAATGCCGTTAGCCACCCACGTGGCTAACAAGGCTACTACTACTGCTTACAGCATCGGTCTGATGGACCGGAATCCCGAGTATTACATATCTACCATATATATTTCATACACCAATACACGCTACATTCTTCCATTCGATACAATACTTCAAATACCATACAATATAATCCACATACCGAGTTTACTAAGATCCTTATACAAATATACTACCTCTTCTAAGTTCATACGTACTCACTACGAGACTACTTACTACCCGTTCCTCACAAACTGCTTACTCCTAATTACAAGGGTGTGCCTCCGGTCTCTTCCTTGACCATATTCGCTTCGGGTACCTGCACACTAAAAAATGTCCCCCGAAGGGGTCAGCTTTCGCCGAGCATGATAACCGCATACCCCGCGTACTAGTGAGGGTACGCCGACCACTTGGTCGAATACATGCGGTTCATTTTCATACAAGCATACATGCATACATGCTCTCACACACAGTACAATAATACTTACACAACATACATACATACAATTCATTACATACAAGGAATACGATATAACCATTCAATACTCACTTACCTTCTTCCGAATACACATACTTACTACATACACAAGTACAGTTCTTGTTAGCTTCATTGTTCCACCCGGGTTAATCGGGTGGAGATTACTCTTTTACTCGTTACTTCATACATACGCATACATACTCATACATACTTACGGATCCATACTTACTTACTCTTACTCTTACTCAAGTTAAGTCGTCGGGACCTCCGGCCCTGGGGACTACACCGTCCCACCTCCGGGATTTACTTGACTCACTAATCCGGGATGCTACCCATTTAAGGGATTTGGGCCGCGGACCAGTTTAAGAGTCAGGAATTGCAGCCAACCTCTTGTGACTCCGCATCCTCACGCGTGGCCGAAGCTATATCGGACTTGTACTCATTCCAATTTACTCACTTAAGTTAGGAGTTAGATAGTTAGGAATTAGCATAAGTCAACATCCAAGCCACAATAATACACATATAACATATATATACATACGAGGTACAATACATTACACAAGTACAATACGAGGTTCGAATACCATTCATCATCATTCATATATTTCATGAATTATACAAACTAGTGCTCCAGACAATAAATATCAAGCACAACATGAGTCAAGCACAGGTAAGTGCAATATAGTCCGATTCATGCATTTATCTTATTTAGGTGGTCAAATAAGCACACAAATCGGGGTAACCAGATTAGGATACAGGGCATGAAGAAATCATACCTTTCACCGTTGTACTTGTATCCCAACGTTCCTCCGGTATTCACAATTCAAATCCTATGATATACATACAACCGAATAATTAATCTAACTATCATTAACTTAATTCGGTTACCCTTACGCTTCCTAACTCATACTTACTAGGTCTTCACATTCCTATACTTACATTTTATTTACTTACTTTTAATTACTTAACAATGGTTTACTTACACATATATGCACGTATGTATAGGTGGGTATACATATACATATATATATATGTATATATACTAGTTATAAGCTTACTGTTTTTTTTTAAGTTTAGGGCCGTCCGATCCACCGTCCGACCCAAGCCCTGGGTCGGACCATTCCAGTAAGGTTCTGGTCCTGTCGTCCAAGCTCCGTCCGACCCTCGTCCGACTCACCGTCTGGGTCGGATGAAGTCAGAAACTTCGACATTGTAAAAATTTGCATGTCCGACCCATGTCCGACTCACGGCTCTGGGTCGGACCATTCCAGAAAGTGTGGTTTTCGTTTCTCAAGCCCCGTCCGACCCACGTCCGACTCACCGTCTGGGTCGGACGGAGTCAGAACCTTGCTACAGATTTTATTTTTCTTTCCCAACTTCACCCATTGTTTCCCCAATCTTCTTACAGGTAATCTCACATTTAAACACTACCTAGGCCCTTCAAATTGCCTTAGTTCATCCACTTTACATACTTACTAATTCTTACTTGTACAATTTCATTTCCATTCTTTACTTACTCCTCATTCTTATTCTTGCTTGTGTATACTCCTAATGACTCTTAATTGTGATTAATTAAGTCTTATGCAACTTATACAATTATACCCAACAATGCCTTAACTCATAACCCATTAAAATTTCTCTCGGGTGAATTATGGTGTTGGTCCGGGACCTTGTCCAGGTCCTAAGTCCCGGACCAACACGGATCAGAATTCTCGAATCGGTTTTTTTGTTATGGTCCGGGACCTTGTACATGGGGTAAGTCCCAGACCAGGCGTTTTGGGAAACCCTCGGATTGATTTCTGATAGTGGTCCGGGACCTTATACCAGAGGTAAGTCCCGGACCGATAATGAATTTGTACTCTCGGGCTACTTTGGATGGTTGGTCCGGGACTTAATACAAGGCCTAAGTCCCGGACCAACAATGGTCTGCTACGAACTGAGACATTTTTCATGCTCTGTTTCATTGTCTTCTTCCTTTAATCACTTCCTAATGGTTTCTAATGTTAATATTACATGTTTAACTACTTATCCAAGCGTCTAACTCACCTAAATCCCTCACCAAAATCAATTCCCTCAACCTACTGCTATCTCACCATTTCCACTGTTTCATTCTTTTCTTCCTTTCTGTTGCAGAGTTTGAGCTGCTGCTGCTTCTGTTTCTTTCTTTTCTTTCTTTCACAAATGTTACCAGCTCCTAAGCAAGATAGTTTCCTCTCTAAATTTTGACATGGTGTCCCCTAAAACTTAAGGTTTTCACACATTCATTTGCTCACACATGAAAACTCATTCAACCTGCATCAGTTTATATATGTATATGCATTCAGATGCAAACTCACGTTTACAGCAGCTCATCATTTGTTTCTTTGACAGATTCTAACTCAACAATTCACTAATGCTAGTTATACGCTCATTTCTTTGCTACGGTCATATTGGTCTTACATTTACTAAGACATTACACTTGCTCACACACCCACGCATTATACACAAACTGAACAGAGGTAATTTACCTTGTTCTTGTTTTCCTTTTTCTCTTCTTCTTGGTTTGCTGTTCTCTTGCTTCTTCCTTCTCCCTCTACCGGTTATAGTTTCTCAACAATCTAACATTACAACCCCTTCATAAATACACTATTCAATACTAAAAACTAACCCTAACATTACTTAAGCTTTTAATGTATATTCTAGGGTTTAGGAGTTTCATTACCTTGCAAGGGAGTAGATGAAACTTAGAGGAGTTTAAGAACAAGGTTTCCACCCCTTCAAGGAAGCCAAAACCGGCTGGGTACAAGAGGAACCAAAGTAGGGTTTAGTTCAAATTCGTTTTGCCTTTAAGGCTAGGAAAACAATGGAGTTTCGAAGAGATTTTTACCTCAAAAGAACAAGGAGAACAAGGTGGCTCTAATGGTGGTCTTGAAACTCCAAATGGGGTATACCCTTAAAAACGAAAATGTGTGTTTTCGAATTTTGGAAAGATAGAAACGTAGCTCTTGGTGTGAGGATTACAATGGTGTAATTTTTGTAATTTTTGGAAGAGATTTGAGTGGGTTACAAGAGGAGAGAAGTTGAGTTTTTGTGTTTTGTTTCAATCCTCCATGGCCATCGGTCGAGAGAGCAACCAGAGAAGAAAAGAAATAGAGAGGAGGAGGATGGGGGGGTCTGTACGTGAGGGAGAAATGGGGATAGAAGAGAGAGAATGTGAGAGTAATAAAGTAAGGTGGGTGTTTTTACTTTATTGTTTTTGTTGTTTAGTAAATAAGAGAGGGGTGTGTGTGAGGGATAAAAATCGGACAGCACCAGACCCATATGGGTTTTGAAAAATTCTTTTTACATTATTGGACACATAAGTTTGTGTTATTTATATTTCTACCCCCACAAGTTCCCGTTTTTTGACAGTTTTTACTAATTTCTCATTTTATTGATTTTATTGGTTCTAAAGCTTCACTAATATTTATTAATGATTATTTAGTTGACCAAAATTGTTACGAGTCTATTTGACCCGCTTAAAGACACGTTTTCCCGGTTACCTCGAAAAACGCGCTTTAGTGTTCATTAGTGTTTTAATCCATTTTAAGGATCGGTTTTTCGGGATTTGTTCCCTAATATTTATTTAGACTTAATTAAGCCTTTAGAATCCTTATATTACGCTAACCGAGGTCTTATACCTCCTATGGTTGTTTAACGCTTATTTAGCGTTTTACGCTTTTTAAGCGTTTCTTTATTTCTTTTGGATTTATTTTTCCATACCAATATTACTTAATCATTATTAGGCTCTTAAATACCCATTAGGATAATTTAATCGCCATATTTAATACCGTGGGTTTACAATGCTTACTCGTTCTTACATGTCTAATACCGTGGTCATACATTCTTCCTCCTTGCTAATTCCCACGTCCATTACTCAAGGTTTCTCCTTTCCCTATCATGCCAATGTACAATACTTACTCCAATCCATATTACTGTCAACCATCCCGTTCCTCTTTACAAAATTCATACATACTTACAGTGCAAAGCCATCCCCAAAGCAATGCAATACACAATACAATCCCGCAGGCACTCAGGTCATCTAGACACGGGACTCCTCTATGTCCCGCTGCCCTTGGAATAATACAACATACTACCTTACTATCTTCTTCGGTACACACTTCTAGCAGATCCTCATTCTCCATACTAAGGAAATTCTTTCACCACTACCAATTAAAATTTTTCTAAAACATACAACTCCAAATTCCAATTATATTCATTACTTCTATCCTATGTGTGATTCTTGTGACCACTTGAGGGGAGCTTCGAGAATCATTCGACCCTGATGTGATCAGCATCAGTGTTGAACTATCTTTCCACCCCAATTTGTGTTTGGTTTCCCTTGATCTGATCAGGATCAAGTTCGACTTCCCACATCAGTTTCAAACAAGCAATTAATTCAATTATTTTCATGTTTTATCTTTTTACTCTTCCTAGTCATTCATACATCTCCAAAGGATGGAATCAATCCATCGATCGTCCTCACTCTACTTCCCAAATGCTTTACTCCGTGGTTCAATACCTAAATGCTCACTTCCTCAGCCTTCACTGCTTTCATCCATCACTCTCCAGTATTCTAACTAAGGACTACCGTACTTATGAAATTCAATCGTGCTCGATTTACTTCCAATAACATACTTACGAATACATTACTCCTGGTTACTTTCCTCTACTACTCATAATCCATTCGTACCACTTCTTCAAAGGTTACAATACTTTTGGAGCTCCGTCCACTACTCATTACTTTTCTTTTACTAATACTCTTACACTGGTGTTACAAGATAGGTACATTCCTCCTATGGTACTTTCATGTTTGATGCCTAATTACCATAATTACAGTGTGAATGAGTACTTATGTTTGTTTAGCATAGTATCAATCATCAATTTAGTTCTCATTTGTGCTATGCACATTATGGTTTATGTGTTTTATTCACAAAACTTACATTAAGCGTTTTTCGCTCTACCCCCCTTAAAAGGGATTACGCCCACGTAATCTACCATATATTATTGTTAAACATTGGTTTAATCAGTTGGGAAAACTAAAGCGTTTAGCTTCACTACTGTATACTATATACTATGCTCTGGTCAAAGGGTCTTAACCATACCAATGGTTTAGTCTTTGCACCAAGAGTTCCTATATGAGTTTTTTTAACTCATATTTAATTCGATTCTAGCCTAATCGGCTTCAAGACATTAATAGCCATTGTATTATGCTCACTAGGTACATTAATCTCTTAGCTAGGGCCCACTAGCTTCTGCTGCGCGACCCTGATAACTTGGGTTATTCACCCTTCTTGTTATCCTTAATGTGCTATACATTGCCTTCTCATCCGTCTATTATGGGAATAAGGTTTACTAAACAACTGCGGTATTCTTTTACCGTGTTTGAACTCAACGCGTTAGGATTTATAACCAGCTCTCTGGTAATCTACTGCACATGCTATTTATGCTTCCACAATTATTCATTAAGCTCCTCTGACCTGTTGTCGGGCGAGGTTAAATCACTACTTAGTTGTAGTGCTTCCTCTGTTGTCACTAGCTTCTAAATCATACCGGTTCTCCTGGTTCAGTACAAGTGTTCTTTACTTGTATGACCTTGCATTGATATGCGTCGGTCCTAGTGACTTCCTTAAGTCTCTCTTCACCTTTTATTCCATTGGAATTCCCATCTGTAATTGTTAGTGTGTTTCGCACTCTTCGTGCTTCTTTGGCCTTAGGCCGCACGGTTGTTGCTAAGCTTGCTTAGTCGGCTTTCCATGTCTGTTGGTGGAAAGAAGAGTTTACTACGGTTTACATTCTCCATATCCCTAGCCATCCCATTAGATCATTAGCCGTACAAGTGCGATACCAAAACACTCAGTCATACAGAGTGCAGAGGCGTAAACGCTTGACAGTAAGTCACTTATGTGATAGGGAAGAATATTTCTGCTTGTCATCCCATACTTATACTTCGTGTCATTGTCCAACTACTTCCTCATAGCGGTCGCTTGTTGCGCACCGTATTCTTACTCACTATACAACATCGTTTTTACGGTCTCCGTTACTGTGGTAGCTTCCCATTACTCCTTGCCATTATCGTTGGAACCATTTCCTTATGGTGTACAAACACTAGGCGGTTCCTAGTCATATGTATGACGGTTGTCGTAGTATACCGCGATACTATTATCTTCCCAATGTGGGGATGTTTTATTTCAATTTAGGTTTCATGTGTAGGTTAGCTTACCTCACATTACTTCCTCATTCATGATATAGTTTGCCAAATAACTTGGTTGACCAAAGATGAAGTGATTTATCAGGTTACAAGTTTGCTTAAGCGCCGGTCATTCATGGTGTGCAATGTGCACACTCATTGATTGTTTTGACAATTATTGTCTCCATAGTGCTGAGCATTGATCATAGGCTCTAGCTATGCGGTTTTACTTTTGCATGTACATTACCGGGACATCCCCAAAACTTCAAGGGTTTTCTGGTCCCGTTCTATTATTGATAAATGAAGTTCTTGTTGAGAGGTCTGTATCACTCACAGGTCTCATGACAGGGTTTACCATGTTGGTACCTGCTTATGTACTGCATATGGAGTATACTTACTATTTTAAGTTGTGATGGTTTGGAACGTCTTATCCTTGTTTCATCGCCTCTTGGGAATATCCATATGCGTAGGCCTAATTGTTGTAGTAGATGGAAGCCTTCCTTAAGGGTTCACATCTTCACCACATTGGTGGTCTTTGGTTAACGAGGGGTACCTTCACTTGGGTTCTCGTAGTGTCCAAGTGTGGACTAGGCCATTGTTGGCATTATAACGTTTCCTTTGCCTCTGTGTTACCATTTTCACAGAAGGCATGAAGGGTAATTACACGCTTCGTCAACTGTATATAGAGTGATGCTCTAGTGACAGTGACATTGAGGTGGCCATTACTCCAAGTCACTTATGATGTTGAGCTCCAATTTGGGTGGTTCAGTTGTCGATTTGTTGACGTATGAAGCAACATCTCTTGCAAGTCTTGTTATTAAATGGTGTGGGTTTTGCAACCGTTTATGATATATAGCATACTGGGTTTATGGCTTGAGCCTTATTGCTGCAAGCTATGTTCTTTGCGAGCTGCTTATGCATGTTTCCACTTCTTATATACCTCATAAGTTGGAGGTATTACTGGGCTCCATGGCAGGTCGTGCCATCACGCTTCCGTTCATGAGAGGTCCTTTTGGCAATCTGGTGTTAATCAGTGCCTTCTTGTAGTTTAGGGTATTTCCTGTCAGGTGAAATCCCTTCGGTGTTCTAACCGAATGTTCGTTCTAGCTCATGTGCTCTTGTCATGACGCTTGTTCAACTGTTGTTATCTCAGACACCCTTCACGAATTGCTCCTGAGTGCTGTCAGTTATGCCGTTACATCCGGTTAATGTTTATGGCATGTTGTGTCCACTATACCGCGTTGTGGTATTGTATTTAAGCTATCCCCTTTAGGGGTATAACGTCTCCCATTCTTGGGTAGACTGTTTATGCTTGCTCCTAGTGCTTAAGACTAGGTTTAGTACCCTCTTCATTGATGAATCATATTTCATGGTAATCCTGTGATTGTTCCTGGAAGCTCTGTCCCGTTTGTTGTGCGTCATTGTGATTATTTTAGGCATTTGCCTTGCTGAGTTCAGGCTGGGTATACTTTCCAGCTGTCCTGTACTTGCTTGATGTCTTTGAGACATATCCAATGTCTATACTCATTACTCTGTGCCTTTTATGCTTCCTAATTCTCATTCCTCATCTTCAGATGGGTTCTCTAAATTCTTTCATGCTAATTACTTAGCTGAGTTTCCTTCTCCTTGATTGTCTGAGGTGTCCAGTTGTTCTGGTTAAAATTTACTCATGGTCCGTAGAACGGAGTTGACTACTTCCCGTGTGTCGTACACTACATGTATACATACGTGGGGTACCATGTTGATACGTTACCACTTACCCGAATATATGTCGGGCCCACAAGCTCCTTCGGAGTGCGGTAGTCCCACATCCCGTAACGGGTACACTCGTAGTGTTCGTCACACGCCTAGGTGAAGTATTCTATTGTCAACTCCTCTTGTATCATTCTTTGATACTCACCGTGATGTTGTTGGTCTGGTTTTAAAATCCAAGGTTTTAAAAGAAGGTTTGTGGTTTTGAAAGAAAACTTGGTTTGAAAACTACGGTTCGGTGTTAAAAGAAGTTCCTCATGGCATAGCCATGTTCGAAATTTTGACCAAGTCCAGCTTCTCGCTGACTGGTATGTTCTAAATACAGTGGTCGGGCCGTCAGGCCTTCCCATGGTTTCATTCCTCCTGTTTTGGGATATTTATTCCCGTAGTCGCCTCATTACAGTCACAGCACGTTCCTATGTGCTTGTGACATGTTGGGGTTTCTCCGCGTGTTCCTGTCCTTACTGCACTTGCCGTGGCAAGTGCGTGGTACTGGTGGTTTTTGAGTAATCTTATACCAATCGTGGTAGGGTTTCCATTTGTGTTTATTGGTCTTGTTGACGCTTCCCTCGATCTTATTGATCTATAATTGGTATACTCGCTCCTTTAGGTCGCTTCTTGGTGGTCTAGACATGGCTGTCGTAGATCTGGGTACTCCTCCACCCTTTGGAGGTTCCCGTTCTATTTGGTTTAGTGTCGCTCCTTGTGGCTCGTTCCCACACATTGGTGGTGGTTACTGAGCCTTCCTTGTTTAGGCACTACGCTTGTAGTCCTATTGGTTTATATCTCCTGGTTGTTCTTGTAGTTGTCTGAGCTATATTGGCCAGGTGTTGCAACCTTGATGGCATCGTAGTTTTGGAGTTAACCGCTTCCGACTATGTCCTTAGTCGGCTAGCATACCGTTGGTGGTATTATTCAAGTATTTACTACCCGTAGACTTGTGTATCGGGTTCCGTTACTGCTCCTTTTCATTCGTTGCACGGTTAGTGATCTGTCCTGCTTTTGGTTGACTAGCTAGGTTTCACGACTGCTAAGCAGGTCGCCCCATGCTGTTGCAAGTTATAGCCTCCTCCTGGTTGGAGTGCTCATTCTACCGCTATTACGAGCGGGGTTGTGGTTCAACCGGGAACTATCTCCAGGACTTCCAGTTCTTGGAATCTACTACATGTCGGTTCTTGTTTACTGTGTGATTAATTCACCACTGCTAGATCGGGTTTCCCCAAGTATAAGAAGACTTTTCTTCTCTCTGGCGTCCTTTCCCAAGTTATACAGTGGGGTTTACGGCGGGCGGGACCGGTATTGTAGGCATCCGGTACTCACCGGTAGTTCCTAACTAGCATATCTCTAATGCTAACACTCAGCCCTTAGCCCTAAGCTTCTAATTCCTAACTCGGTATTTCCTAAGCTTGGTATTTCCAGTCATCAGAGCGATACTTCGCTCTGATACCACTTTTTGTAACACCTCTACCATTAATACACGCTTACCGTCCAATCTCCTTACACGTCAGATATACGCAGCGGATACTTACTTACATACAATGGGTGATACAATGCCGTTAGCCACCCACGTGGCTAACAAGGCTACCACTACTGCTTACAGCATCGGTCTGATGGACCGGAATCCCGAGTATTACATATCTACCATATATTTCATACACCAATACACGCTACATTCTTCCATTCGATACAATACTTCAAATACCATACAATATAATCCACATACCGAGTTTACTAAGATCCTTATACAAATATACTACCTCTTCTAAGTTCATATGTACTCACTACGAGACTACTTACTACCCGTTCCTCACAAACTACTTACTCCTAATTACAAGGGTGTGCCTCCGGTCTCTTCCTTGACCATATTCGCTTCGGGTACCTGCACACTAAAAAATGTCCCCCGAAGGGGTCAGCTTTCGCCGAGCATCATAACCGCATACCCCGCGTACTAGTGAGGGTACGCCGACCACTTGGTCGAATACATGCGGTTCATTTTCATACAAGCATACATGCATACATGCTCTCACACACAGTACAATAATACTTACACAACAAACATACATACAATTCATTACATACAAGGAATACGATATAACCATTCAATACTCACTTACCTTCTTCCGAATACACATACTTACTACATACACAAGTACAGTTCTTGTTAGCTTCATTGTTCCACCCGGGTTAATCGGGTGGAGATTACTCTTTTACTCGTTACTTCATATATACGCATACATACTCATACATACTTACGGATCCATACTTACTTACTCTTACTCTTACTCAAGTTAAGTCGTCGGGACCTCCGGCCCTGGGGACTACACCGTCCCACCTCCGGGATTTACTTGACTCACTAATCCGGGATGCTACCCATTTAAGGGATTTGGGCCGCGGACCAGTTTAAGAGTCAGGAATTGCAGCCAACCTCTTGTGACTCCGCATCCTCACGCGTGGCCGAAGCTATGTCGGACTTGTACTCATTCCAATTTACTCACTTAAGTTAGGAGTTAGATAGTTAGGAATTAGCACAAGTCAACATCCAAGCCACAATAATACAATACACATATACATATACATACGAGGTACAATACATTACACAAGTACAATACGAGGTTCGAATACCATTCATCATCATTTATATATTTCATGAATTATACAAACTAGTGCTCCAGACAATAAATATCAAGCACAACATGAGTCAAGCACAGGTAAGTGCAATATAGTCCGATTCATGCATTTATCTTATTTTGGTGGTCAAATAAGCACACAAATCGGGGTAACCAGATTAGGATACAGGGCATGCAGAAATCATACATTTCACCGTTGTACTTGTATCCCAACGTTCCTCCGGTATTCACAATTCAAATCCTATGATATACATACAACCGAATAATTAATCTAACTATCATTAACTTAATTCGGTTACCCTTACGCTTCCTAACTCATACTTACTATGTCTTCACATTCCTATACTTACATTTTATTTACTTACTTTTAATTACTTAACAATGGTTTACTTACACATATATGCACGTATGTATAGGTGGGTATACATATACATATATATATGTATATATACTAGTTATAAGCTTACTGTTTTTTTTTAAGTTTAGGGCCGTCCGACCCACCGTCCGACCCAAGCCCTGGGTCGGACCATTCCAGTAAGGTTCTGGTCCTGTCGTCCAAGCTCCGTCCGACCCACGTCCGACTCACCGTCTGGGTCGGACGAAGTCAAAAACTTCGACATTGTAAAAATTTGCATGTCCGACCCATGTCCTACTCACGGCTCTGGGTCGGACCATTCCAGAAAGTGTGGTTTTCGTTTCTCAAGCCCCGTCCGACCCACGTCCGACTCACCGTCTGGGTCGGACGGAGTCAGAACCTTGCTACAGATTTTATTTTTCTTTCCCAACTTCACCCATTGTTTCCCCAATCTTCTTACAGGTAATCTCACATGTTTAAACACTACCTAGGCCCTTCAAATTGCCTTAGTTCATCCACTTTACATACTTACTAATTCTTACTTGTACAATTTCATTTCCATTCTTTACTTACTCCTCATTCTTATTCTTGCTTGTGTATACTCCTAATGACTCTTAATTGTGATTAATTAAGTCTTATGCAACTTATACAATTATACCCAACAATGCCTTAACTCATAACCCATTAAAATTTCTCTCGGGTGAATTATGGTGTTGGTCCGGGACCTTGTCCAGGTCCTAAGTCCCGGACCAACACGGATCAGAATTCTCGAATCGGTTTTTTTGTTATGGTCCGGGACCTTGTACATGGGGTAAGTCCCAGACTAGGCGTTTTGGGAAACCCTCGGATTGATTTTGGATAGTGGTCCGGGACCTTATACCAGAGGTAAGTCCCGGACCGATAATGAATTTGTACTCTCGGGCTACTTTGGATGGTTGGTCCGGGACTTAATACAAGGCCTAAGTCCCGGACCAACAATGGTCTGCTATGAACTGAGACATTTTTCATGCTCTGTTTCATTGTCTTCTTCCTTTAATCACTTCCTAATGGTTTCTAATGTTAATATTACATGTTTAACTACTTATCCAAGCGTCTAACTCACCTAAATCCCTCACCAAAATCAATTCCCTCAACCTACTGCTATCTCACCATTTCCACTGTTTCATTCTTTTCTTCCTTTCTGTTGCAGAGTTTGAGCTGCTGCTGCTTCTGTTTCTTTCCTTTCTTTCTTTCACAAATGTTACCAGCTCCTAAGCAAGATAGTTTCCTCTCTAAATTTTGACATGGTGTCCCCTAAAACTTAAGGTTTTCACACATTCATTTGCTCACACATGAAAACTCATTCAACCTGCATCAGTTTATATATGTATATGCATTCAGATGCAAACTCACGTTTACAGCAGCTCATCATTTGTTTCTTTGACAGATTCTAACTCAACAATTCACTAATGCTAGTTATACGCTCATTTCTTTGCTACGGTCATATTGGTCTTACATTTACTAAGACATTACACTTGCTCACACACCCACGCATTATACACAAACTGAACAGAGGTAATTTACCTTGTTCTTGTTTTCCTTTTCTTTTCTCTTCTTCTTGGTTTGCTTGCTCTTCTTTGCTTCTTTCCTTCTCCCTCTACCGGTTATAGTTTCTCAACAATCTAACATTACAACCCCTTCATAAATACACCATTCAATACTAAAAACTAACCCTGACATTACTTAAGCTTTTAATGTATATTCTAGGGTTTAGGAGTTTCATTACCTTGCAAGGGAGTAGATGAAACTTAGAGGAGTTTAAGAACAAGGTTTCCACCCCTTCAAGGAAGCCAAAACCGGCTGGGTACAAGAGGAACCAAAGTAGGGTTTAGTTCAAATTCGTTTTGCCTTTAAGGCTAGGAAAATAATGGAGTTTCGAAGAGATTTTTACCTCAAAAGAACAAGGAGAACAAGGTGGCTGTAATGGTGGTCTTGAAACTCCAAATGGGGTATACCCTTAAAAACGAAAATGTGTGTTTTCGAATTTTGGAAAGATAGAAACGTAGCTCTTGGTGTGAGGATTCCAATGGTGTAATTTTTGTAATTTTTGGAAGAGATTTGAGTGGGTTACAAGAGGAGAGAAGTTGAGTTTTTGTGTTTTGTTTCAATCCTCCATGGCCATCGGTCGAGAGAGCAACCAGAGAAGAAAAGAAATAGAGAGAGGAGGAGGATGGGGGGTCTGTACGTGAGGGAGAAATGGGGATAGGAGAGAGAGAATGTGAGAGTAATAAAGTAAGGTGGGTGTTTTTACTTTATTGTTTTTGTTGTTTAGTAAATAAGAGAGGGGTGTGTGTGAGGGATAAAAATCGGACAGCACCAGACCCATATGGGTTTTGAAAAATTCTTTTTACATTATTGGACACATAAGTTTGTGTTATTTATATTTCTACCCCCACAAGTTCCTGTTTTTTGACAGTTTTTACTAATTTCTCGTTTTATTGATTTTATTGGTTCTAAAGCTTCACTAATATTTATTAATGATTATTTAGTTGACCAAAATTGTTACGAGTCTAGTTGACCCGCTTAAAGACACGTTTTCCCGGTTACCTCGAAAAACGCGCTTTAGTGTTCATTAGTGTTTTTAATCCATTTTAAGGATCGGTTTTCTTCAGGATTTGTTCCCTAATATTTATTTAGACTTAATTAAGCCTTTAGAATCCTTATATTACGCTAACCGAGGTCTTATACCTCCTATGGTTGTTTAACGCTTATTTAGCGTTTTACGCTTTTTAAGCGTTTCTTTATTTCTTTTGGATTTATTTTTCCATACCAATATTACTTAATCATTATTAGGCTCTTAAATACCCATTAGGATAATTTAATCGCCATATTTAAGGTCGGGGTATTTCAGTTGCCGTCATCAAAAAGGGGGAAATTGTTAAGACAAGATCCTTTAGTTTTGATGATAGCAAACCTTGTATTGTCTATCTAATGCATTTGTCAAGATTCATGATTCATATAGGCAGGTGAATAAGTGGCTTAGCACAAAAGGTTGCAAGCGCACTTAAGTCATGAGTGTCTTAGCACGCAAGGTTGCAAGCGCGCTAAATCCGCGACATGTGCCATACCAGTCGGGCACCAGTCTACGAGAGCTCCGGAGGACTTCTAGTACACACAAGCAGTCAAGAACCACACTATCATGTATCTCTTACATCAGACATCATACAAGGATAAAAATGTGTTAGCAACGTCGACAAACTCACTCAGATTTGTCACACTCATTCCAGCAACTAGCTCACGACAAAAGATGAAGCTCATTAATGTGTAAGATAACAAGATAAGACAAGGCTATTAATAACATTATTACATAGCTATAATAAATTCAGAAGGGAGCATTTATGAGCATTAATGGACTAGACAAGGTCAGACAAGTTGAGGATGCTAGTGGTGAACGACCACTTAGAAGAGACTCCGCCGACTTGCCCATTCACAAGGCAACACGTGTGCTGCTGGCTTAAGATCAAGTTGGAAGGAAATCAGCAGTAGGGTGCGGCTATTATATTCGTAAAAGAAGAAGTACTCTACTCTTAGAGTCTACACTAATAGGATGTTAGTTTACATCTTAACTAAGTTGTATATATACGTGCATTAATGTCCTTTGTAAGACAAGCCTGTACGAGAGAAAAGATAGAGATAATCTGGGCAAGTGTGGATCAGACTTAGGAGTGTGTGTAAGTGCTAGAGAGTTGGTGAGCTAGAGAGGACTGGGTAAGAGTATCAATACATTGGGTATTTGATAGGACGACAGGTCGGGGAACGGTCGGTGAACCGTAGGCCGATAGTCAGGAGAGGGTTGACGACTTTAGGGGTAAAGTCGAAACTGTCCCGGGGGTCAGTGTGTGGGGCAAGGGAGGTTGAGTGAATTTCGTGTGTATAAATTCTCAATCAAAATGTGTTTTCCGGTTTAAGTTTATCTCTCATCCATTCCCAAACTATCTAGTTTTAGTAGAGTCCACGATACGTCTGCAACACGCTGGGGACGCATCACAAGCGCTTGCTAGTTTCAAAGCCTAATCCGACCCTTGGCTTAATTCGAACCTGGTCCTGTGAATCTTGATTTTTAAACCCTATCCTATGTTGATTAAAGCTGATTAGGATCTAATCGGGTTTTAGGTCCACTTATAACCTAAGTTTAATAACTAAGTCATATAACCATAATTATTAAATCCTAATTTAGCTCACTGGAACCTATTATGAGTCGCCACCTAATTTTAACCTAGATCGAATTAGGAAAGGAGATTCGGGTTCGGGGGCTTGGTATACGACTTATTTAGGGTTCAATTACTTTCATTACCCCTAGAAGTCGTTTTTCCTCTACTTAGTTTAATTAAGGCTTATTACGAGTCGTTTTAACCTAAGTGCGTGGGATTCTATTTTTTTGTGTTTTTAAGCATTTTTTGATAGAAAATAAAAGTGAAAGTAAGACAACCTAAACTAGGGTTTCGGAGGCAGAATTAGGTCAAATTTTGCTTCCGTCCGTGGCTACGGACCTAATGTCCGAACCCACGGACCCTAGTTAACCCATGTGAATATAAAAGTTGAATTATACAGAAAATGCAAATTTGAAAAGTCCGGGGCCACGGACAGGTTGTCCGTGGGCCCGGACACGTTCGTGGGCCCGGACATTATTTTAGAAAACCTAAATTTTTAAAATTTTAAAAAAATCCCGCCGCCGTCTGTGGGTGTCCGTGGCCACGGACAACCCATCCGTGGTCCCGGACCAGAGGTCCAAGGTCACGGACCACCCACGGACAGGGATATTCTAGTGGTTCCCGAAGGTGTTTTCAGCTAAACAATTATGCACGTGTAGCCTGAAAGATGTACAATACGTTAGTAATTGAAAGATTGCAGTTTGAAGTTTAATTATGCACGAAACTTGACAAACAAGTAACAAGGCAGAAGCAAAAGCAATTAGCAATACAGAAGCATAAAAAGGTTAGTTTGAGCACAAAATTTGACAGAGAGGCAGTAAGGTCGTGGAGAGTTAGAAAAGTAGAATTGTAACCTGTTTTACCTTCGAATTCAAGATGATTCTTCACGTCGGGATTCTTCGGAGGCTCTGATGGTGCCGGTTCCGGATTGAGTTCGACCCGAGCTTCTGGTTGTTGATTGTTGAAGGTGTTCTTCACGCTTTGGCGGTGGTTTGGTTGATGTTTGATGATTGTTGATGTGTTGGGAGTTGAAAAGTGTGTTTAGGTGGTGATTTCGGGGGATTTTTGATGTGATTTTGGTGCTTGTATGTGTAAAAACGTGTGGGACTTGTGACGGCTAGGTTTTCTGGTTGCTTAGGGTTCTTGAGGTTCTGATTTGATCAAGGGATAAGGTTCCTTATATAGGCTTCCTTAAAGATTGAAAAATCCGGTAAAAACCGAGATTTACCGACGTTTTAGCTCAAGGGCTTCCAAAAGGAATTTGACTATGAAATTTTAAACATGGGTAAAGGATGGTATTTCTGATTTTTCTAAAGTGGAATCGAAATTTTTGGATATTGGAATATTTTTAAATTCAATTTCTCGTTAGATTCAATCAGAAATTGCTAGAAAATTATTGGAAACTCGAAAAATCGAAATTCCAACGCCATTATGCCCAAACTGTCATCCTCTATCATGGGTTAAAATTTCAAAGCATTTTGAATTGATTTAACCATTCTTTGGAGGATAGAGAAAGCCTACAAGGGGCTTAGGAGCCTTAAAAAATTACGAAAATGCCCCTGGTGATGACTAAGCTGTCCCTAGTACTCTGAAATGTGCCGATCGAACTGCGAACCCTCGCTACTTGACCAAACTAGCCTATTAGAAGAGACTCTTCTGGGGGGTTGAAATTTTGGGTATAACAGATTGCCCCCGTCAACTACACTTTGTAACGGAAAAAAGGCTAGTTGATGCTTGAGTACCCCAAAATTTTGGATCTTAAAAGACCCTATATGCAGATTGTGTCGAGCTATTCTAAGGCGTTGACTACCTAAAAATCAAATGATGAAGTAAATTTCAAGCGATTCTAAGGCGTTGACTACCTAGAGGGATGATGCCAATGTAACACCCCTCTCCACAATCACGTAATAATCCCTCACGTAGTAATAAATAAAACATCTTACAGCGGAAGAAATAATAATAACAACAATACACACTCGGGTGTCACCGGCCATTACTCGCCCATGCGAGTAACGAAGCCAAACTATACCCAACAACCAACATAAACAAACTGCTAACCGCCGTGATAACAAGAAAACTCCTATACATCATACTAAGTCCATACTCACAAACATCGACAAGTGAGCGTCTACCCAAACCTGAATATACATAACCGTACCATAATACAACTCCATGTGCGGTAATTAAAATAAACTCTAATTACCCTGTTCCCGCACTTCGGCTTCGGCGATAATCAACAACCTGCATGAGTGTAGTATCAGCGATAGACGCTGAGTATGCCGGGCCTGGACCCTATTGGTCACTTAGTCATTTTAACCATCTTATTATTAGATTGGTTTCATGCTTTTCAATTTACAGTTATAAACAGTACTGTAATATACATGTATATATACATAATCCTCCATCCAAACATTCATAACACTCAACCGTCCATCCAAATCAACATTCATAAAATATCACAACCATAATTGCATATCGAACATATCGAATAATAACAGTATAATGTACAATGTACAATCGCCGTAGCGTACAGTTCCCATAGTTAATTTAATTTGGCCTTTAAGGCCCATCCAAACCATATTTATTTATACCAGTTGGGCGTCATGTTAAGACAACCCGATAACCTCACCATGGACAGTAGTCCTCCCGTACACACAAAGGTGCTCATTTCGCCAGAGGTCCGGAGGCCCCTGACTATTCTCTTTTGTCTCGTAAGACGTCCATATAAAAGGCCGTAGCCACCTGACCCACGATCCAAATAGGGCTCGTTGGGTATAAACCTGGAGCGAAATCCAATCGGAAACCCCTCAGTGATCACAACTGTGCAACCAAGTAGTTCGTAAACTACCGGGATTCCTCACCTCAACCATCTCCTCCTCATAATGTTTAAGATATGCTCTTAGTCTTATGGAGAATAATTATTAATTAGCTGCCCAATGGGTCTCACGCATACCTAGAAGTAATCTAGGTCGTATTCATGTTCGAGATCCATGCTCTAGAGACCGACAATGTCGTGACTCGTCCCTAAGTGTTTTACTTAGGTTACCATATACTTAATATTAATACTAGTGGTATTATATTAAGTAACCGTCATGTTCATCACATTAACGTATATGTATGTTTATATAAGTCGATCTATAGTCGACGTAGTGTTAATCCCGTAGGACGCTCGTGCATAAATAATTAATGCAGTAACACTTAATCACATACATGTATCCACACACATAACACACAAGTTATATCAACCAAATCCGAGCCCAAAGAGTTTCCTTAGGACAACTCGGATCAAACCCCTTTACATACCGTTCACCAAGACCTAGGATGCGCAGTGTAGACCACTAGCTCGTCAAGCGCCTCCGTCTGAAGTATGATCTGTAGACACCAAAAATTCTCACCCCATAAAGTAAATTCTGAAGTAATAAGAGGGGTCGTCGCCTTTCTTTTTCAAAACATACTAGCGTGCGTGCCATAACGAAACCGTCATTTTATAACCTTTTTCAAAGCATTTCATAAAAACACTATTTTCCAAAAAATGAATTTTCAAACGATAATCCGGTTTTAAACGCACTCATCTTGTTTTATTTACTTATCTTATTATTTACATTCCATAATTTCATGCCATTAGATTAGTCTTCTCTTTTTCCTTGTATACTTTCTTTTAAACTCGTAGCATTTTTAGAGAAGTTATCCAGTCGAATTTAGAGCTCTTATAATATTTCTCCCATTGATATACTGAAATCTGACATATCGTAGCTGGTTATGGTGCCCACTATGCAACCCATAAATCGTGGGTTCAATTCCTGGTATAGGCTGAAATCGTTTTCTTTATTTATCTCAGCACGAGGCATAGATTTTACTTGATTTCCCTGCTACTACTTATTGAAAGTCATTGTAGTTCAACCGGTAGAGTTTGAAAGAAAGGAGGATAGAGGTCTCAGGTTCAAGACTCAACTAAGGCGTTTTTTTTGTTACAGTATGGATCTTTCTTTTTTTTACCTTCTTTTTGAAAAGAATCGAGCCAGACACAACAATACGGGCATAATTTCCGTCGTTCTTCCCCAAGTAGTCTGTCTTCCCCTTCTGTCTACAGAGATCCACGCTGAAGCTCCGCCTTCGAGGCTCACGATCTCAAACTCGATCAACCCGCAGCATGGGTCTGGTTTCGAAAGAGCCAATTTCACCCCATCTCTGCATGCTTCCGAGGAAGGGCGATGTCGAATCGTCTTCTGCTTTAAAATCACCTCCCCGACCATCTTCTTGGGGGATCCGACTTCAAGTCCTGAGACCGACCACGCCTGTTCATCGGAGAGCCACCCCACTCCTCAATCTCCTTCCCTCTCTATCTGTTTCGAAAACAATCAAAGTATTTCGACGAGCTCGTCCTGGCGGTAAATCTGGTTTTCTCAACGGGTCTCGACCTCAGCCTGCACGAGTACTGCACTGCCTCACCCCGAGCTCGACATTTTGACTGAAATTGATGCCTCATTCGGGACTCAGCCAACTACACGGATTCGAATGATTACAGGGCCAAATCTCCACTTTAAGATGTTTTGCTTGCACTCTTCTCTGTGTTCTTTTTTCCTGGGTTTAAATTCTCCTTTTGCTCTCATCTGGTGACCTTAGTAGTGTCGTCTGTGAGGTAAGTTTCGATACTTATCGGAGGCAGTATCCCGATAACCGGCGTTGGTTTTCCCATATCACTCTTCTGTCCTATCATTATCTACGATTGGCTATGCTATGTCTACCATGAAATCATACCCGAATAAATATCCAACCCGCTGTGGGCCTGCGATTTCATGAGGTTGTGTTGAATCTGGAAGCGAGTTTGGTTCAGGGGCCTTTCTTGTTTGTTTTCCTTTTCTCGTTTACCGATTTATGTTATCGCTAGAAAGAAACTACTCTCTGTTTTCCTTTTCTTCTGCATATGACACTCACGAGATTTGCTGGTGGTCATCGGCCCCAGATTCTACCATGTTTGTAGCAGCGTATGGTAAGGGATAACGGGGCTCCATCTGAAACTAAATCTGCCGAGTAAGTCATTCAGTTTTCCTTAGCTCACCTGCAAACTCAGGTAATGTTCCCGTAATCTTTTTTTCTTTCATTTTCTGTTAGTTAGATGTATGTCTTTAATCTTCTGATTATCTCAGATGGAATCACGGTCTCGTTATTGTACTAACATGACTCAGTTATTTAAGTCTTCGATATTTATCTCATCACTTGTTCAGGCTGAGCTCCCAAGTTATGTTTATTATGTTTGTTTCTGTTCTCGGATCTTATTCATGATGGGTTCAGAGTTCGTTTTCTGTCTATCCTCATACCGGCCGAGCTTAATCTGTTCATTTGATTTCATCCGAACTCATAGTTTTTGAGGTGTATTAGCTTCTGTTATAGTTGAACGTTGTTCATGTTGTACTCAAGTCATGAAATGCTTGTTTTAGCTCCACGATTTTGCCCAACTTTAATGTTTAACATTTCACTTTCTCTCTACTCTGAAAGTTCCAGCAAGAAAGAAGTCGTAGCCTAGTCCTACTTCATGTGCTCCTCATTCACTCATTTTTATTTTCCTCGTCGCTTTTACTTTCTTATCTGATTGAGGTACCATTTGTGGGGGATCCTGGTTGGACTTGGGTTGAGCTTGCGGGTGGATGTTTGGTACCAAGTGTGCAAACCGGTGCCATGTCAAGGGGTCAGGATTCTCATCATCTTCGGGCAGACTCAAAACTACCGGTTAATGCTTTTCCCTGCTCCCGAATGATTGATTATATCTCAGCCTATTATTTGCCTACGACCTCATGCTATTTCCTCACTAATAATCTGTCCATTAATTCATATTGTAATAGCTCATATTTGTTTGTTGTCCCCGTACATGTATGTTGCTTTTTATACCGCCAACTGTAATAGGGATAAGCTTGACAATTTTGATTTGTTAACAGACCCGAGCTATCAAACTGAATGTGTATGTATTTTGACCAGCCTCACTAGTTCATAAGATTTTTGTTTTTAAGCTTGAAATCGTTTGTTTCTGAATTGAATTTTCCTTTAATGAAAAATCTTGTAAATCTTCACTTTGACTGTAACATTTCACTTTGTTAGAACCTTGTGTGTAAAAACAATTGACTCATTTTCTTATTTCGAGTTTGTTTGTTCAATCGGTATTACATCTGCTTTATTTGTTAGATTTGTTCATATAGTGTCCGTTTGATATTATTTTTTTATATCGGTTCAATGAGTTGTTGGGTTTGGGTCCATCTAGGCATATCATTTACGATCTGAGTATTGGATATCATTTTTGGGCCCAATTCATTTGCTAGCTAATTTGGGCCAAGAATAAGTAAACCCTAGTTACTAGTTCCTTAGGGCCCAGCCATTAGGATAGAGGGGTCCCCCTGGACTGATGGGTCATTGACCAATCTCGTGGTGGTGACACCCCTAAACCCTAAAACACACACCTAAAATATGTATATATATGTATATAGATTAATATTCTCATTTTGGTTTTAGCCCATTCAAAAGTTCTCATCAACATTCTAGCCCAAAACCCAAATCAGATTCAAGCCTAATTCAAGCCCATATCTGAATAAGGCCCAAATCCGAATTAGGCCCACTGACTCACTTTGGCCCATAAATTAAGCACACTCTTAAGCCCAATCTTGGTCCAATCTCAAGGCCCAAATCCGAAGCCCCATAAGCCCCAAATTTGAAGCCCAATAAGCCCAAACCGGCCCAGGTCCACAAATGTCAAACTTTGACCAGAGAATGTTGACCTTGACCCAAAATGTTGACTTGGACCAAAAACGTTGACCTTGACCAAAAAAAGTTGACCTTGACCAAAAATGTTGACTTTGACCCAAGCATTGGCCAATCCCACTTCAACCCGAACTTTGACCTTGACCCGAACTTTGACCTTGACCCGGCCTAGCTTTGACCTATCCAAATGCTGATTTTGATCAAACTTTGACCCCTCCTGACCTTGACCCAAATCAAACTTCAATCCAAATCAAACTTCAATCCAATTCAAACTCACCCTAATCCAATTCAAACTCGACTTCATTTCAATTCAAGCCTGATTCATTCGGCCAAATCCTATCCACAATACATCTATCTCAATTTGTAAATTTCATTCAATTTCAAACCATCTTTTTATTTAAATTTCATCAAGATTTTCAGATTTCAAAGAACCATTTTGTAGAATTTTAAAGGAAGAACTCTTCTTACATCACAGAAAACTCTTCTCAAATGCAGAAAGTTCTTCTCACATATACAGAAAGTTTTCTCCTAAAAAAAAACATTTCTCAAAATCAGTGTTTCTTTACCAAGGATTCCGAACAACTTCAAAAGTTTTTTCAACTCAGTTTTTAACTCAAATAAACCGTTTTCGGGGAACAAGTCACGTCTAACCCCTTCAAAACATTTCCTCCATGGTTAGGACATCACTTGTCTTCCTTCCCAAAAATAAAAATCCGAGGCGGGGCACTGGGGTCATAACCTCCCTTGTCGCAGTCTGGATCTCTTTAGGCGGGGCATTAGGGTGACAAACCTCCCCTAATTGCAGCCTAGATTTTTACAAGGCGGGGTGCTAGGGAATGTAACGATCTTCCTAGTTGCAGCCGGGATTTTAGAATCGTCTAACTCCCTTCCGCTCGATTTCAATGTTTTCGGATTTTAATGTTTTAAAACCCGGGAGTCAGAGACGTTATTAGGGTTTAACCGAGAACATCTTATTCATGGTGTTTCTCTCTGAATCCTATTTTTCGACATAAATTCATTGCCCCATCTTTCGAGCCTCGGCACTTACCATTAATTAAGTGTCGTGTTCAAGGGGGTACATGGGGTAATCCCTCGGGATTATCCGCCCTTTTACAACAAAAAATGATTTTTCCAGTTTTAAAAACTCTAAGAGAGACAATTCTGAATAAACCAATCCAACCCTTTCATTAGAGCTCTAGGGCCCATAAACCATTCTCAACCCTCCTCTGAACCAACTCTAAGTCACCTAGGACTTCCAATTCTTGAGGACCTCTAGAAACCTTAAACATCTTCAAAACCCGAATACCTGCAAACCAAATATCCTCTTCCATACTCGATCATCCTTAAAACCCGATTTGCTCCTCAACACATTCAACTTTCCAAGACACCTCAAGAACCCGACCATTTCAAAATTCGAACTTCGCAAACACGAAAAACTCCTCAAATCAGCCAAGTGATCCAAATACCCCTTAACTCCACCAAGAATGACCAAAATGCCCTTTTACTCCGCAAAACTCCCATCATCCTCTTAATTCCTTGAAGGCCTGAAAAACCTCAAATCTTTCAGAACAAGTAGAACCTCTCCAACACTTCAACCAAGCCAACTCCAAGACCAGCCTATTCTTTAACTCTTCGAAATCATCCTTTCCTCCCTCCTCTCCTAATCCTATCTTTGGCTTTTAAATGAATCTCTTTATAAAGGTTTTGAAAGAAGGTAATCCCGATAATTGGAGACCGAGGTTTCCTCGGGCACCAATCCGAAGTCGTGGCCGTTGCCACTTCTAAGGGGTGTAACCCAGTGCGAACCCACACAGAATCTCTAGTATGATCAGATAAGTCCTATCCACAGGCAACAAATCATCAGAGTCAATTAACGGTTCTTAGAACCCTTTTCCTCCCTTCCTAGTTCCTTAGGTCAAACTAGGTGGCGACTCTAGTCAATTCCGCCTTATAGAGGCATAAGTCCGCGTGGGGCCCATTGAGAGCGGGTGTAGTGTTCACTTGCACTCCCCCTTATGCTTTCTGGGAAAGACGGACGATAGAGTAGGTATTTGAGGGCTGCCATAATAACGGGTTTTCACCCTCCACAGAATGGCATTTTCTAGGATCTAGGCTTTTCAGTCAAGAACCTTTTAGATAGACCCCCCCCCCCTCATACCGAAAAATCACCCTCCACAGAATGGCGACTCTGCTGGGGAAAACTTGAGTAAGTTTTTCTCAAACTCAAGGAAGACTGAACTCCATTCAAAATTATCAGGATTTCCCCATTTCTTTCGAAACCTTCAAGAGATTCATTAAAACCTCTAGGATTATTCTACTCCACACTTAGAGTGTGTGCCTGATGAGGACAGCTAGGACATACTAGATCCTCAACAAACATTACAACAATTGGGTTAATGATTAGCTCACGATTAGAAAGAGACACTTAGGATTGAATGAAGCTAACTTCCCTTTAGGTTAATAAACACCAATTGGAATTACCGCCTTCAGACAAAGCAGTTAGTAAATAGGGTTGCTTGTTCTTCTCTACTTTATTTACGCATTCATATTATTGTTGCTTGTTGCGGGGTGAGACGGTCACTGACCTACACCATTACCGTTTTTACATTTACAAGTTGTGAGTGCATGGGTAGCTTAGGACATGCATTCCTCTGTGTCACCCCTATTTCCACGAGTCACGGCATCCCAATCGGTCCACGATTGATTTCCCATGAGTCGGGTCACTCATTGAGTGGTTATGCCCGCGAGGCGAGACGGTCACCGACCTACGCCCTGAAGACTCATGATCCAAAATTATCCTCCATATCCGAGTCAAAGCCAGCATATAGTGAACTCTGAGCCTTCAGTGTCCAGCTGCCTAATCCAGTGTCTAGGACGGGTTTTATGGGTAGTCACCCCCTTGTATACCGCCTGCCTGACCACCCTTCTGCCTTACCTTGAAGATTGCATGGGCTCAGCTCTCTATGGTTCCTCTGCACCACGGGTGTCTTTAAAGCCCAATGTCACGCTACACGTCCATAGAGGATCCCGTATTTACCGGATACCCATACATGGCACAACGTAGTCAGTGAATAATCTGGACTTTAGACACACCTTATCGTGCAGACGAGGGGAGACCGGACCCCATGCAGTGCTTCCCCAAGTTTCCCAAAAGTGAGTATGTTGTGATAATCCCCGGCCGTGGCTCGTGTGACTGTACCACTTCGGGTATCCAGACCTTTCGAACTTAAGCACTCCGGACTCTCTTAATGACGTGCCCCGCAAGGCATAACAGAGATAAATCCCGAGAGATGAACAGTGAAGGGACGACGGTTCCCCCGGTGGTATGGAAACATTGATTGACCTGGAAGGTGATTATCCCAATCATTCGCACTCAGCTCCACATAAAAACTAGCCACGATTTTACTTCTTGCTATGCATGTGTGCAAACCACTTTCTTCGAACCAAATTGTTTTAAATTTTGCAAAATGTTCGGAATTCTCTTTTGCATGTCTCTTAAAGCTGTTTTACGAGCTCGTCTAATTTAGAATCCCACTTATATTTTACTCAAAAACATTTGGGTCTTAAAACCTGTCACTTACTTCATTTCACAAAAATGTTATTTCCAAAAAATAAATTTCAAAAAAAAAAAAAAACTACTTCCTACAAATGAATTTCAAACAACTTTCTTCACCAACATGTTTTTTTAAAAAATAGTTTTCGAAAACAGTTTTCAAAATTGAATTTCACAAACGTATTTCAAAATAAATGATTCAGTCCCCATGTTATGACCCACTATTTTTGAAGTTCAACCCACCTTCAAAAGCAGTAGTCATTACTGTGGAGCGTTCTAGTCATTTCGTGTTTTCACAAGAGTGGTGGATTTTTACATGAGATTCTGTGCTCGATCATTCATCTTTCCTTTCTAAAAATATATCATTTATTCCCCTTGTCAGAGCAAGTAGAGCAGCATGAAGACCGACCACATCCAAACAAACGTCGAGTCCAAGAATGTAAAGAATCAGAGGAACACCAACCCGTTTTGTTTGATCACAGTTTTGCTTCGTTGCAAAAGCCTGAAAACGAGCATGCAGCTGGTCAAGAGCCCGAAGATGAGCGAGCAGCCGGTCAAGAACCCAAAGACGAACGAGCAGCCAACCAGGAGGCCGAGCGTTAGCAGTCATTCAGAAGCCCAAAGACGGACCGGAAGAGTTCAGAAGAAGTTTAGCTTAAAACTCCCATTTTCATGACTTTTTTAGAATTAATGATGTATAGGTTTTCCCCCTATGATTTTTTTTCTCTCTTGTCCATTTCTAAATAGAGTACATGTATAGGTGAATACATTCCTTTCGAATTTATTTAGATCAATGTGTATAGGGTTCCCACTCCCTATTTTTATTTGCGAATGACCGAGCGTCAAAATTTATATTGAGAAAATTCACCACTTTGAAAACACGTGTTTTCGAAATTGTTTCCTAAAACTAGATTTCTTTTGGCATGCATGTTTAATAAAAAGAACGAATAAGGAACGACCCCTCACATCTATACATCATTCATCAACTTTGCTTTATGGGGTGAAAATTCACGGTCTACAGGAGGCATCCCCTAAATAAACAACGCCAACAAATGTAATCAGACAAAAAAAAAACATGCATTGCATTCATGACAAAAGGGTCACTTGCACTTACAGTCAGTTCAAATCATCAGCCTTACATGAATCTCGTCTACGCTCACGAGCATCATGCACCCACATGTTTCATCGTCACTTGCCACACACCAACCTTCATCCCAATATCTCACCTCCAAACAACACGTATTGTCTCACAGACCCGAGCGTCTCAATAGACTTTGTCATCCAATGATTCGAATATCTCACAGACCAGAGCATCTCACAGACCCGAGCGTCTCACAGATCCGAATGTCTCACAGACTTCGACATCTCAAGGTTTCAAATGTTTCATAGACCCGAGCGTCTCACAGACTAAAACATCCCATACTTCAAACATCCCAGGAGGATTCAAGCATCTCCTAATAACTCTGAACTACGTAAGGTCTGATCTCAACAGGGAGTTGAGTACGTAGGTAGCCCATCGAGGGTGCGACCCCATTCCAAACAAAAAACCCCTTTCCCCCTCTAAGGCGTTCTCCATACCTCTCGAAACTCTCAACCCTTCAACCAAACTAACTCTAAGACCAGCTTATTCTTCAAATCTTCTAAGTCATCTAATCCTCAACCCACACTCAATCCTATCCTTTGGCTTTTAAATGAATCTCTTTATAAAGGTTTTGAAAGAAGGTAATCCCGATAATTGGAGACCGAGGTTTCCTCGGGCACCAATCCGAAGTCGTGGCCGTTGCCACTTCTAAGGGGTGTAACCCAGTGCGAACCCACACAGAATCTCTAGTATGATCAGATAAGTCCTATCCACAGGCAACAAATCATCAGAGTCAATTAACGGTTCTTAGAACCCTTTTCCTCCCTTCCTAGTTCTTAGGTCAAACTAGGTGGCGACTCTAGTCAATTCCGCCTTATAGAGGCATAAGTCCGCATGGGGCCCATATGAGAGCGGGTGTAGTGTTCACTTGCACTCCCCCTTATGCTTTCTGGGAAAGACGGACGATAGAGTAGGTATTTGAGGGCTGCCATAATAACGGGTTTTCCACCCTCCACAGAATGGCATTTCTAGGATCTAGGCTTTTCAGTCAAGAACCTTTAGATAGTAGACCCCCCCCCCCCCCCCCTCATACCGAAAAATCACCCTCCACATGATCTAAACGGTAATAAAACTATAGTCAGTCTCCATGACTAACTTACATCCGGTATTTCCGAATAAAAAGTAACCCCGACAGTTCATCCGCGGATTTCTACATTATTTGTTACGGTTTCTCAAACCAGTCGGCTTGTTACTTAAACTCGTATGTCAAAACAGTTCGAGTGTTAAGTTTTAATTTTGTTATATTCTTTAATCTTATCCACCATTAAACTTAGGTGTATAACCTATAGTTGCATGTAGCATGCATATCATATTATAGTGTATTATTTTCCACACATCCTTATAATACATTGTTATTATTACCCCATTATCTTAGCAAATTATATTTGCTTCAAAAACTCACAACTTAAGTTTGAACTATTTTTGAAATAACCACCCCATTATATTATATTGTTTCCACCAATAATATATACCATCCTTATATTACTTATTCTTGTATATGTATATATTTACCATTTAGGTAAGTCTCATGAGTTATAAAACTCTTATATTATATGTTAGATTTTATCATCTTATATTAGATGATTATTCCCATTAGTTGTACTATATTATACCACTTATATTAAGATATTATCCTAATATTATGTAACATTTTATGTGTATATTACAACTCCTAAGGTTTAAAATAAATATCTTAGTTAATAAATCTTATTTATTTATAGTTGTCACATATTTAATGTGAATATCCTTACTTATTAATTCCATTAAAACCATTAACACATATAATTGTTATACATTGTAGACCATAGTCTAAAATTCATTTTTCCATCTCTTATAATTCGGTGGTACAGCCTTATACTTCTTTTAAATTCCATTTGACCAACATAACATTTGTAATGTTATACCATATACTAATATCATAAAATATGATATTTTTATTTCCTTTAATTCATAACCTATAGTTTTTATACAAAACTATTTATATTGCCGCATAGGCACATATATTAAACACCTGATTTTTTCCATAATCCATAGTTTCCTTTATTTACAAAATCACCCCATAATTTATACCATGTATTAACCATGTAATATAACATTTTAAACCTTATATAAATATACCCATGGTTAATAATATTCAAATTTCCGAACAGACCTCAATATATTCTATAATTGCCATTTGGCCTAATTTATAACATATAGTTTTATAAATCATTAAAACTATATATTATACATATATCTTATTAAATACTCTTATATATTCTAAAAATCACCAAATTAAACAAAGGGTTATAATTACCCTACTAACCATATATTTCGGTATATTTCATTTCCACCCCATCTTTTATTCCAAAGTGTCATAATGACATAATAACTATATATTATACATATAGTTTATTTAATTCCAAAATCAAGCCAATAAATTCCTAAAATTCCTAATAGCCCATGGGTGTTTATAGTACCATTTTACACCCTTTATTTTCGGTAATACATATATACCTCATATGTTATAAATGTTACACTTATATACTTATCTTAATTATAAAACCTTAAATAAGTATTTAACTTATCTAATTTGGTCAAACCTACCATATGGTCAAGGTTGATCCTTAATATTGCCTTGACCATCAATATTTATATATTCGGTTTGTACCACAATTTTCCCAGAAATTACCTTTTAAAAAAAAACCCCATCAACCTCTAATTAACCCCAAAACTTTATATAATCTTATAACTTTTATATCAACTCATTTAAACCTCTAATTTTCGGCCATATCATTATATAGCCCCCAAATTTAATTTAATTACACTATAACCCCAATTCCTTGCGGTAATTCATTTTTAGCACCTAAACTTAATTAAAAGCTTATAAATGCATAAATAAAATGGCCTAAAGTACATGGCCTTATTACAAACATTAGCTTATAAAATAAATTACACATAAATGCCCAAAAATACTGTAAACTCTCGGCCCTTACCAAATATTTTCATTAATTACCAATTTTCCACATAATGTCTTAAATTTGACAATTATGCTAATTAATTGGTTATAAAATTTACTAAACCATTCCTTAATCACCTAAGGTCAAAATAAGACCCTAATAACCATGTTCACTCACAGCACATTTATAAATATGTATAAACACATATTATTATACCAAGTGTAGGTTTAAGTGATTATACCTTGTTTTTGCCTAGATTAGGCCTTGTTTGGCCATGGCTGTTTAGGGATAAAATTTCCACAGCTCCTTTTACATGTTTTCAAACAGCAATTAAGGCATGATTAGTCTCCAAGCAAGATCTAACCATAAGAAGTGTTTAATGTCAATTTTCAATGTAACATTTACCTTAGAATACCAAGGTAACCAAAGATGTCTTCGGCCTGTTTTTACAGTAGTTAAAGAGCATCAAAAGAGCTACTAAAACCAAGCTTTAAACTGGTATAACTCAGATTAGAAGATGGCTAATCTTTACCTTGTTTAAAATGCCTAAAATGGTGTTTTTGGCTTGGATCTGGCTATACCTTGAAGCTCTTGATATACCAACTGAATAAGTATGTTAAGATGAAGTTTATAAGGCTAGGAACAAAGTTTCACAACCGAATTGGAAGGGAATCAAAAGATATGTGCTTAAAGCACATTTTTATACCTTAAGAACAAGATTAGCTTTCTCCACCTTCTTCCCTTGTTAATGCCGAGATACACCCTCCATTTAACCTCCAAAACAACCTAAGAACATTGATGAAAGTTGTTGATGCTTAGCTCCATGGAAAGAGGAAAGAATTGTGAAGAAAATGAACATAAAATGACTAATTAGGCTTACCTAGGTAGCAAGGTGTTCTTCTCTGTTCTTGGTGAGTTAGCCACGGTTTGGAGAAGCCAAAGGGAGAATGAAGCAAGGTGGTGTCGGCTGGGAATGAAGGTAATGAGCAAATAATGCTAGTTTTGTCCTTATAAGTTAATAGATGATACTTTAGCAAATAGTAAATGGTGAGTCATTAGATTAGCTGTATAATAGATTGAAGATTGATTAATGGGTGGGTTTGACAGCTGGTTGAGGTCGGCAATGGGGGTCTTGGTCAATGGGTGACCTTTGACCATAGTTAATACTAAGTAACCAAATGTTATTTTTGGGTACTATTCATACTAAATTGCCCATTTTGATTTTATTTTTCAAACTTTGATTTAGACTTTATAATATAGTCTATCTTGTCAAATTAATGATATAAATGATATACTCCAGTCTTTAAAATGACAAAAAGTCATTATCTTAGAGCTCATACACAAAAACGTACTTTAAGGAATTTTAGTGCACATTTTGAGTCGCAGGGTGTTTCTGAGCTCTATTTTCTTTGAGAACAGTTTTGTTGTGTTCCTTACATGATATTTGATCATGGAATCCAATTTTATATCATTTAGAGGTCATTAGACCTTTAAGGTATTCTTAGAGCACATTTTTGCCCTACTTGACCTTGAAGCATGAAAATGTTTGTTCTTTGTGTTGGAGTGTTGTCCAACAATTGTAATATGTTTAGTTATGTGTTAATAAACTTAGGACAAAGTTTTAGGTCCTAAGAAGTTCATTTGGGTATTTATATACCCTAACCAGTCAAAGAGTGCAATATCTTGCTTTGTGTTGACCACAGTTATTCTCAGTTGACTTTTAAGGCATGTTTAGGCCTTAATCAATGTGATTAGATGTTTAATCCATGTTTAATTAGTTTGGGGTATTTCAGTCTACCCCCCTTAAAAAGACTTCGTCCCGAAGTCGCTTAATCAAATAGGTAAGTATATAAATGTATAACTACCATTATTCCCATAATGTGTATCCTCTCGTTAGGATCACTATCATACATGCGTGTGTCTTCTCTCACTGATATTCAGCTTGAGGTATACTATGACATTGGCTATTGTTAGTACTTAGTGCTCTTTGCACTTGTCTTCGTAATATTAAGACATACCAGCCTACATGTCCACGGAGATAAAGCTTGTCATCCGTGTCTCCTGGTGGTTTTGTTCCGAAGTAACACACTGTTGTAGTTCTTTGATACACACTCGTGTTAATATCAATTGCATCTTTCTGTATTCCCACTACATTAATAACTGCACAAGTGCAATACCAAAACACTCAGTCCTACAGAGTGCAGAGGCGTAAACTCTCAGCAGCTAATATCTAATGAGTCAAACAGATAAGGTGAACGAACTATCATGTGAGTGGTACATTCGAAGTCCATTGTTCCTTGCTTAAGGTATCTGCTAGTATTTTAGCTCTGTCTCTCATCAGTGCGTAGTCACGCGTTTATGTCCACATCATCTAGTAGATTTCCTCTGGATTGCAAGAGTTTGCTCGATCCTTATGAGGGTTCTACATAATATTTATCCATAATAGATTTTCATGTTCCTATTTGTTCACGTCCTTGAAAGGTTTCCTTGTCTTCACTGTGTACTGTTCACTGCTCTCTGTGTTAAAGGTTCTTGATTTCTCTAGCCCGTTGGTTTAACTGCGGCTCTTCTCGTCCAACTTCGAGGTAATCTGCATCATTGTCCTTAGTATGGAGTTGACTACTTCTCGTGTTCCTAACACTACTTGTCTACTTGCATGGGGGTACCGTACTGATACATTACTACTTACCCGACTAACTCATAAATAAGTCTGTCAGGCCCACATGCTCCTATCGGAGTGTGGTTGTCCCATGTCTCGTTTAGTAAACTGGTAATGTCTGTCCCACGGTTATTGTGAAGTATTCTGTTGTCAATCTCCCTTTGATGGATATCCTTTTGTTGTTTATTAGTTCTTGTTATCGGTTATCTTGTAATAAGTGTCATTGCCCTAGTGGCATCGGTGGTAATTTGTGCCATAAGCCGGTGTTATTCAGCTCGGTGTAAGTAAAACTGGTGCTATATTCAGCAAACTTGGTTCTCCTTATTCGATCTCATTGAGTACATCACATATACCTTTTCTCCCTGTTTATCATGATCGTATCTTATCCATAGTTCATATTCATTCCCTCATCCGTCTAATTGGATGTATTGCAGATGGCATAATAGCTTAAGCAACTTGGCTCTTCACTTCCCAACCATCCTCACTGACGGTCACTAGTAGAAAAAAGATTTTAAATGACGGACTTTATACCACGGTTATCAGTGAAACCGTCGTTTAAATTTTATAAACCACGGTTACTAAACGAACCGTCATATATGTTGCACGGCTCACTATATAAACGACGGTTTTTACAGAAACCGTCGTTTATAGTTCATCTCCGTATAAGATAAACGACGGTTCCCTTTCTAACCGTCGTATATAATATTCATATACCACGGTTTAATATACAACCGTCATTTATCGGGTACGACGTCGTATTATAAACGACGGTTACCTTAGAACCGTGGTTTATTCCTTTTATGACAAAGGTTTTAAACGACGGTTTTTATAATAACCGTCGTTTAAAGTCATTCAATTAAAACCCGAGCTTTTCTTCTTCCTCTTTCTTCTTCCTCCCGCGTTCTCTTCTCTGGCGATTTCCCCGACCCGAACTCCCGCCGTCGAGCCACCACCCCCTCCACCGTCTTCGACTCCACCGCCCCACTCGCCTCTTTCTTCCGGTCGCGGCGACAACAACAACGCATTTGAGCTCCTCCACCGCCCCGTAGCTGCTCCACCGCGCCTTCCCCGCCCCGTCGTTCTTCCAGTCGCGGCAAGCTCCACCGCCCTCCTCTGGTGTCGACAGCTCCACCGCCCTCCTCTCTGGTGTCGACAGCCTCCAGCTCCACCGCCCTCCTCTCTGGTGTCGACAGCAGCTCCACCCCTCCTCTGTCACGCGCGCCTCCAGTGGTCCGCTCCTCTGTATACCGAGCCGTCCATCAATCCCACCGGTAACTAATGTTATAGTTTACTATATATGTTATAGTTTTGATTAATGTAATTAATGTTATAGTTTACTATATATTATAGTTTTGATTAATTTGTTTAACTCATGATATGGTTTTAGCTATTTTATCTTTATAAGTTAAACTTACATATCATTATGTGAATATTGTGTTTTGGAATTACATTATGCAACTCGCAACAAAAAACATAACAAAAGCTTTGAGAAGCTACATGTCAACATACGAGATCTGAAAACATATATCGGGTTGAATTTGTGTTTTTGGTTATGCCAAATCAGGTCGACTTACTCATATACAATGATATATGAGTTTGAGGTTCATATGAAGACAAATTTGGTTTGAGGTTTATTTGGCGACTGCGCAGGTTGAAGTGGAAATATATTACATTATTTGCTTGGATAACCATTGTGTAAGCATTGGAGTTACGATGGCTGTTTTGTGATGAAGTTATCTATCCGTATTATTGTTGGCGGTGTATTAATATTGTTGTAAGTGTTGCTGTTTGTTGTTATTATTCTTGCGTGTGTTATAATTGTTGCATATTATTAATTTTATTGTACTTGTATTGTGTTGGTTTTTGCCGAAAAAAGTGTGGAGTATCTAAAAAAACGCAATGGTCATGCCAAATTTTTTCCAGAATTAACCTTATTCTACTTTTATTGAATAGGTGTTACTACGGTTTAACAATCCCTCTTTCATGACATTTGTGAGTTGATCATCCTTACTCATTAGGTTAGTTTTTTAAAAATGTTTCAATAACATGGTTTATTCAAAATATATTCGTTTGGTTATTTGTTCAATTATTCATATTTTTTCAAATTAAAACCTTATATTCTAATTTCATTGAATAGGTGTCGCACCATCTGTGCTGTCAACCTCCCACCGGTTTGCCTGATCAGAACCCACGGTAAAACACTTGCGTTTCTGATTATGATTTTAGAAACAAATACTTATATATTGTCACGAATAAACGTTGTACTACATTCTACTTGTATTCTGCAATCATTAGAATATATATTTGCATAGTGTTGTGAAATGTGAGATTCAGTTGAAATGGGGTGGTTGTTTTTGTTCATTGATCATATATATTATATAGTTGTCTGTCTGATAATAATTCGTATGGTTTGCGAATGAATAAATGTTATTGCTGCTACTGTGTTTGTTTCTGCCTTAAAAAAATGTGGAGTGTCTAAAAATACGCAAAGGTCATGCCAAATTTTTCCAGAATTTAAGCTGATTCTAATTCCATTGTTTGTTTAATATGTTCAATTATTCAAGTTTTTATAAAATTAAAACCTTATTATTATTTCATTGAATAGGTGTCATATACTACGTGCAAGAACATGTCTACTTGTCTCTTCTCTATCTTGTGCTGTTCGCGCTGACCATCCAGTACTCATCAGGTTGGTATTTAAAACGTTTCAATTTATTTTTGTTTTTCTATTAAAACAATGGAAAATCAATTCAAACATAGAATTACCTGTCTGAGATGTACCTGATAGAGGTATGTCGTAGATAGTCCCTGTTGGGACTGTCCAATGACCTTTGATCTCACCATCTAGGTTGTGAATGAGCTAATAATATACAGTAGTTCAGTGATAATTTCAGCAGCATTACCGTAGTGTTCTTCTAGTGTACATATAATATGTGAATTGAAACAATTCATATATATATATCTACACTAGGAGAACTGTAGGGTAATGCTGCCGAAATTATCACTGAACTACTGTATATTATTAACTTGTTCCTAGGTGAGATCGAAGGTGATTGGATAGGTTTAGGTTGTTAAATCTGTAAATAAAAAAAGAGGAGATCAATGAAACGAGTTCACGACATCTGGTGTGTTGAAAAAGAGATGGAGCGCTCAGTGATGTACAGTGACACATTGGACATCAAGTACCTAGAAGGGGTCAATAAATTTTGCAAAGTCCTTGTTGACAATCTTAAACCAAGGGATAAGGGATATATTCGATGTCCTTGTGTCGATTGCAAGAACGACTTCAAATACCGAGGTGTGGACAAGATTAAGGATCATCTGATTCGCAGAGGGTTTACAGATGATTATGAAGCCATAACAATACTGCATGGTCAACATTCAGTACAAGTGTTTGAATGTGCTGATAACGTCGTTGCAGAACAATCAGAAATGGATGCTTCACACGATTTTGGGGATACTCAAGATGATTCACTAGGTAGTGATTCAGATGATCAGGAGGACCTTAATGCAATGATGGAAGATGTTGAACAACATTTTTCCAACAAACCCAAATCATTCGAAAATCTGATGCAAGCATCAAAGGAACCGTTGTACAGTGGATGTGAAACGCAAACACAAAACAAATTGAGCGTTGTCCTAAAACTATTCAATCTGAAGGCGAGACATGGATGGAGTGATGTCAGTTTTACAGATCTTTTACAACTGCTGAAGAATGTACTACCAAAGGACAATGTGATACCCACAACAACTTATGAGGCAAAGAAGTTAATGTGTCCGATGGGTATGGAATATAAAAAAATACATGCTTGTCCAAATGGGTGTATGTTGTATTGGAAGGAGAATGAGTAATGCCAAATTAAAAAAAGAGCAGAATGCAACATTTGTTAAGTGGATCACACAGAAGGTGTTGTATGCAGGGGCGTATCCAAGGGGGTACACGTGGGGTCACGTGACCCCACGTTTTTCAAAGAATTTAGAGATTCCTATATGTATAATAATTAGAATTTATATGTATATAGTATAGTGACCCCATATGTCATAGAGTTGTTGGTGGTGTAGTGGTAAGGGGTAAAAGTATTGAGTAAATTATCCTGGGTTCAAATCTAACTATGAGCAAATATGTTAATTTTTTTTCCCTTCAAACAATAGTGACACCACATAATTTATATTCTGGCTCCGCCCCTGGTTGTATGAGGATTCAAGGAGCGTGGATGAAATGATCCAATTGTTGGCACTTGGTCCAAATCTCGATGTGTTGTCGTATGAAGGATATGATGTAAATGGATTTTCTTTTTACACTGCACGTCAAGATTGTAAATCGACAAACCAGAACAGTGGTGTGCATCTTATCGCTTCACAAGACATTTTCACAGGAACAAGTCGTAATACATTGAAGAACGAATATTATGGTGTTATTGAGGATATTTGGGTCTTGAATTACACTAGTTATGAAACTTGCGTATTTCGTTGCAAATGGGTGGACAACAAACAGGGATATCGTGAGGAGGATCATGGTATGAAGCTAGTTGATTTAACGACAGCGGCTCCTACTGATGAACCCTTTATTGTTGCATCAAAGGCAAAACAAGTATTCTACTGTCGTGATCAATCTAATCCCAGATGGTCTATTGTAATGCAGAGTAAAAGATCGATAGTTGGGATTGATAATATTGTTGATGAGGATGAATACGACTGTGAAGATGAAACAGATGTACCTATTCGGTTGCCGATGGAGGTAGATAATGTAACTAATTTTGAATATCGAAGGTCCGACCACAATGAAGGATTGTGGATTGAACGATGAAATGTTATTTTGTAAGTTTGGTTGACAATATTATATTATTTAATTTTTGTCATGTTTCAATATTTGATTCAGTAGATGTTCGTATTAACCTTGTTAATTGTTGATTATTTTTCAGATTATGGATCCTGACGATAGAGTCGAAGAGGACTTACTGTTGGGGCTGGATGATATTGACGATGACGTCCCTACTGAAGAACCACCAGCTGCATCTACTTCGCAGCCCCCTCGGAAGGGACGTGGACCGACCCGTGGGTTGAAGGAGAAGAAAGATTCTCCCATCGATTTGATCTGGGACAAGTACCTCCGACATCGTGGTGGGTCGAAGCAGAAGTTTGCTTCCTACTTGGGATTGATGGTAAAATCCCATTGCTCGATTAATAAGGACTGGAAAGATCAAGAAAAGGCAGACAAAGACATCATATGGCAGATGGTGCAGAAGAAGTACAAGGTCGCGGATGAACTTCGGACGAAGATTGAATCACTTCTAGCGACATCACTGCGACAGTTCAAGCATCGATTGGTAGATGGCTGGATTAACAAACCGGGCTCCAAGAGGTCACCGCCGTGGGTAGTGTACGATGGTATGATCACGGAGGAGGACTGGAAGATATTCTACGACCATCGCCAGACTGAAGAGTTTAAGGTACTTTTACAATTATTCTTTCTTAATTATTTAAGGAATAAAATTTAACAAATTTTTTTTATTATGTATAACTTACAAATATACAAATTTTGTAACAGTTACGTCAAGAAAAAGCGAGACGTAACCGGGCGAAGAATATCTACAAGCACTTCATGGGGCGAGCTGGATACACGGGGCGGTTGGGTTGGAGAAGTGGAAGAGCGAGGGCTTACTGACTAAGACTAATGAAGACGGCACTCAGTCAGTTATTGATGATGTTGACGATGCAAGTAGAGTGCAGACATTTATGCTGGGTCGAATGGTGAAAAATGACGAGGGGGTGTATGTGTTCCCGCAGAGCGAGACTGCTGAGTTGGCGTCCAAGATTGTAAGTATATATTTAAAAGTTGTTGTTTACTAATTAATAAGTTCATTTCTAATATTTTTGTTAATTTAAAATAGTCTGGCTCGACTGAGCGATGGGAGATGGTTCCGGCCCCTCCGTCTCAGGATGATCCACTGAATAAGGCCCTTGGGCAAAAGGATCATCCAGGGCGAGTGCGGGGGCTTGGAGGGGAAGTTCGCCAAAAAGACGTGTTTCCTACGTCTCGATCGAGAGTACCACAGGCTGAAATGAGAGAGAGAATGGTGGATGAACGGGTGCATGACCGGTTGGAGGAGTCGGAAAGACGTCACGCTGAGTCGGAAAGACGCCACGCTGAGGAGCGTCAAGCCTACGAGGAGCGCCTGCGAAGACTTGAGGCTTTAGTATTGGGCCAGGTGCATGCTCCTACACCGACACCTACTACTCCTACACCGGTGTCTACTCCTACCGCGACGGCGAATACATCGATGGTGGCCGTGTCTCCTACACCGGCACCTACTGCTAGACCGACGTCTGCTCCTACCACGACGGCGGATACTGTCGATGATCCTACACCGACGTCTGCTCCTACCACGACGGCGGATACATCGATGGTCGATCATCCTGCACCTTCTTCTCCTACCAGAGACACATTTCCTTATCAAAACCTTTCGGTTTGTTCTTTTTTCCTCCTTAGTTATTTTAACATTACTTACTTTTAAAACAATATAATTTTATTAGCTTGCTTACTGTTGTGAGTTGATGTAGATGGCTAAATCATGTCATCTATTTCAAGTGTTGGATGGTGGGACTGTGCATGTTGCATTCGGTCGGGTTTTACAGACCGGACCGAACACTGTAGTACATTTCAAGGTCATCCCACCTCTCCACGCTCGTGTGATGGTAGACGATATTGTGCAAGGTCATGAGGACTCTCCCCTTCCGTTAGAGTGGAATGAGTGGAGTAAAATAGGTCAAGCAAAATCTTCAGTTGTTCCATGGCCATATTCTCTCATTGATGTCAGTAGTGACAAGGTAAACTATTTAATTACATGCTTACTGTTTAGTTTTTAACTTGACTGTTGACTGATATGTTTATTATTTAAATTTTGTATACTATTAGATTGATAAGGAATTAAGACCGGTTAAGAAGAGGAAAGTGGATAAGGGGAAGGAAGTTGTGAAATCAAGTGAGGAGAGTCAGAGGGTGAGAAAGGAAGTGGTGAAACCTTTTGATATGACTCCTAGGAGATCCCCCATTCTGACACCCAAGTATCTGAAGAAGTTGACAGCCAAACAAAAAATGTTGTATGACTTTTTCATGACGAGGCCGCAGTCTGTCACCAACTTCAACATGAAAGTGTCTAAGCATGTTTTCCACTCCTCTGAGCCCAGAGATCTGATGATTACCGTGAGCGATCTACGAGAATTTTGGATGGGAGACCTGCTTAACATCTCTGTGATTCAGGCCTATTGTATGTAAGTATCTTTCAAATTATTACATTATCTTTCATTTTTTTAAGCTATTTAACATATCTTATGAAAAAATGTTGTTTAGGTGTTTGACTAGTAGACTGCTAGCGAGCAAGAGATTATGTGCCCTCTCTTTCTTGTGTCCGCAATTGATGTCAGCAAATCAGGCCGCATTGGATGAGCAAGGATGTGTACATGTGAGGCAGGGATTTTGTACTGCGGTGCGAAGAAAAAGCAAATATTTGCTGATCCCATATCATCAGATGTAAGTACACAATAACTGGAATTTTTTGCTTCCTAATTGTGATATTTAATAATTGTTGTACAAAACATTCTTTGTTTTATCTGTGGCAGCAATCATTGGATGTTGTTGGTGTTGTGTATCGACACCTCATGCTTATTGATACTAGACCCATTGGGCGGCCCTGATGACCTTCGAGAGATCGCTGTAGAGAAATATTTGAAGGAGTGAGTATTCAAAATTTTAATGCATTCTGTATTTATTTTAAGCTTGTCCTAGATTATTGACAATAAATGGCTTCATTTTAAAATGTTGTATTTATGCAGGGGCCATAAGCTTGGTTTAAGTGATGAAAAGAAACCATTCTCCATCTTGGACTTCCACTACATACGTGTAAGTAATCATTTAATTTATGCATTTTGTATTAAAGTTAAACGTTTAATTTTTTGATCTGTCTAAAGTTGGTAATCCATGGATGGTGTGATGACAGTGTCCTCAACAGCCTGATTCAAAAAGCTGTGGCTATTATGTGATGCGGTACATGTTCGAGATGGTACAAAATATTGACACGCTTACGGATGATGACAAGGTAACCCATACCAATCAAAGTTTCAGTTAAAGTTATTGCATTTTAAATAAAATTGTGTACTAATGATGATCAGTTTCTTTTTATGGACAGATCGTTTCTTATTTCACACAAGCAGGGAGCACGTATTCCAGGGGATCTCGACTTTGTAAGAGATCATTTATCGCAGTTTTGGTGTAAAAATTACTTGAGTGTTCTTAGATCTTATATCCTAGTGTACGTAGTTAGACTTAGACTTTTGTTTTTGCTGAAGCAACTCTCAAAGTTTGTAAAGTTCAACTCTCTCTTATTTTTGAAAGTTTGAATGGGTTTGTTTGCAATTCGTTTTCAATGTTGCAATTCAAACTGGCAACTTGGTTTATGGTCATAGTGTGGTTGGTTATCAAAGGGCAATACCAGTTGGATGCCCTGTACAGGTTGTATATACGATTGTAAATTGGGTTGTGTTGGAAAACATATGTGGTAGATGCTAAAAAAACAAAAAAAACTAAAAAAAAACCACGGTTCACTTAAAACCGTGGTTTAAAACTCAATGGAACGGGAGTATAAACCACGGTTTATTAAAGAACCGTCGTATAAAGTACTCATATACCACGGTTAACTACCCGAACCGTCGTATAAAACGCAATGGAACGACATTAAATACCACGGTTTCCGTCATAACCGTGGTATAAGTCGTCTGATTTCCCGCGCCACAACGGGCTTTAAACGACGGTTTTACGAACCGTGGTTTATAATGCGTATTTTAAACGACGGTTTCGAACCGTGGTTTATATGAATTTTCCAATATACCACGCGAGTATAAACCACGGTCTCAAACCGTGGTATATGAGAAAAATAACCGTGGTAAAAAACATTTTCTGCACTAGTGGGTGGTGCATCTACAAAGGGTATGCTTGTCCCTAAGGACTAAACATTCATCACTAGTAGTGATTAGCATTAAATGCGGGTATACACTGATGGTATTTGGCTAATAAGCCATGTCTGAAAATTCTCGAACAATTAAACTGGTGTGGTTTACAATCACAGTGGTTGTATAGTTCCTTCAGTTGCAGTGGTTTGACTAACGGTCTTCCCGATGCTGCATAGGTTTCTAATCTCAAGGTTTGTATGAAAAATATGAAAATAAATTTTTTATATATATATAATAAAAGATTAAAAAGTAGTAGTTGCAGTTGCAGTTGTAGTTGCAGCACTTGCTCTGTCAAGTGCGCAAGGCAAATGGAAATTTCAGTGGTTTACTTGTCATAGCGCTTGCAATAGCAAGTGCGCCATGCAGATGGAAATTCTGGTTCAACAATTACTGGTCTCATTGACTCCTCGTCGTTGAGTATGGGCTACATGGTAATGTAAGCATTAACATCCTGTTCATATATATAATCCGTCAAGGTTCCAAGATTACTTGTATCGAGTCCACACAACTAGTCTCAATAGTCATACACAAAAGGCAATTGGTCAATGACACGCTCCCACATATTTATAACATATCTGTGTCTAACATCCAAGGTAAGTACATAACAAAGTAAGTAAAAGTCTTCCACCAGCGGTCTCATGGAGTTCAGGGTACGCATGCCCTATCTACTCCCTTCCCTTTATGGGCTCCAGCATCAGTAGATGTCTGGCCATCCTGACCGCCTCGTGGTACTCCAGATCCTCCAACTGAGGTCTTCTGAGTATTCCTTGGTGGCCTGTAATTACGGCTCTCAGGGTTCATCCAGCACTCGAACTCCCTGTGGCCCTCTTTTTTGCAATACCGACACTCAACTTTGCGGCCATTGCAGTCGACCCCAGGATGGTCCTTCCCACAACGCTTACAATAGAAATGGCGCTGGGGCTGTCCGGTGGCTAATGGTGATATTTAGTTTAAGTTAAAATCTGATGATATAAAGGTTAAGGTTACAATTGAATTTAAGAGGTAGGTGTTCTCACCCTTAGGAGGTGCAGATCTCAAAGGCTGAGCATCTATAGATGGGCCGGTCAACCGAAGAACGGGCTCTTTCCCCTTCGCTCCCTGGTGACCCTGCTGCCCTTTCTTTTAAAAGAAATTCCTGCTTAAGGTTTCGAGTCAGCATTCATAAGGTATTTAATATGATAAGTAGTTTAGAATGGGATAAGTCCTTACTTTCCCTTCTTCTGGCTATTGCCTGGAGATGCTCCTCCACCCTCAGACTCTCCCTCAGGGTTCTTTCTCTTCTTTGTCCTGAGAGTCTCTTCCCGAGTCTGGAGCATTAGCTCCGTCCTTGAGGCAGCGTCATAACACTCCTGGAATCTCATTGGTAAGCTCTTACAAAGTTAAACGGTAGTGTAGTAAGTAAAGAATTTATGGCTTTCATGTTAATACCTGAATGGTAGTGTAGAGGGTAGCACCCATCGCCATCTGGATGCGAAACAACAATCCCCCCCGGAACTTCTCGACCTTCACGGTCTCAGAGTAATCAACTCCGGGGATAAAGTCCAGCAGACCAATGAATCGAGCGTAGTACTCATCCACGGTTAGACCTCCCTGAGATAATGTCTCGAACTCATGGCGCTTCTTCTGCTTAAGATATGCGGGTAGTACTTCCCCCTCAGCAACTCAACAAAGGCAGCCCACAAAAAGTCGGGCGTAGCCAGGTGATGGTCCTTGACCAACCTCCACCAAGTGCTGGCTGCATCCTTCAGATGGAAAGCAGCTATGACGACCTTCTGGTTGGCAGGTACTTGCAAAGCTTCGTAGGCCTTCTCATGTTCAACAATGAAACACTCTAAGGCTACGGGGTCTGGCTCCCCTGAATATGTAGGTGGTCGGGTCTCGCTAACTGACTTCAGCCAGTTCGTTTCCCTGGGCTGTGGCGGGTGGGCTGGTGCTCCTCCTATTTGAGTACCAAGTTGTGCGAGAACGGCAGCAATCGTCTCTGCAACTCCTAGTATCACGGGGTCACCGCCTCCACCTCTACCAGTACCACGCCCTCTAGTTCCCCCAGACATCTGTAGTACAGTATGTCACAAAAATACTCGGTAATTTACCGTACACAACCAGTAGATATTGAATTGCCTCTAAGGCTAATATATCACGTAATTTGCGTTACTAGACACAATATCTTTTAAGACGAGTCGTCTCGTACCTTACAACGTTTCCCGTAATTTCCCAAGTCCTAAGCTCACTGTCTTATCCTATTTTCTCGTCATCAGAGCGGTACTCCGCTCTGATACCACTTTTGTAACACCCTCTCCACAATCACGTAATAATCCCTCACGTAGCAATAAATAAAACATCTTACAACGGAAGAAATAATAATAACAACAATACTCACTCGGGTGTCACCGGCCATTACTCGCCCATGTGAGTAACGAAGCCAAACTATACCCAACAACCAACATAAACAAACTGCTAGCCGCCGTGATAACGAGAAACTCCTATACATCATACAAAGTCCGTACTCATAAACATCGACAAGTGAGCGTCTACCCAAACCTGAATATACATAACCGTACCATAATACAACTCCATGTGCGGTAATTAAAATAAACTCTAATTACCCTGTTCCCGCACTTCGGCTTCGGTGATAATCAACAACCTGCATGAGTGTAGTATCAGCGATAGACGCTGAGTATGCCGGACCTGGACCCTATTGGTCACTTAGTCATTTTAACCATCTTATTATTAGATTGGTTTCATGCTTTTCAATTTACAGTTATAACAGTACTGTAATATACATGTATAATATACATAATCCTCCATCCAAACATTCATAACACTCAACCATCCATCCAAATCAACATTCATAAAATATCACAACCACAATTGCATATCGAACGTATCGAATAATAACAGTATAATGTACAATGTACAATCGCCGTAGCGTACAGTTCCCATAGTTAATTTAATTTGGCCTTTAAGGCCCATCCAAACCATGTTTATTTATACCAGTTGGGCATCATGTTTAGACAACCTGATAACCTCACCATGGACAGTAGTCCTCCCGTACACACAAAGGTGCTCATTTCGCCAGAGGTCCGGAGGCCCCTGACTATTCTCTTTTGTCTCGTAAGACGTCCATATAAAAGGCCGTAGCCACCTGACCCACGATCCAAATAGGGCTCGTTGGGTATAAACCTGGAGCAGAATCCAATCGGAAACCCCTCAGTGATCACAACTGCGCAACCAAGTAGTTCGTAAACTACCGGGATTCCTCACCTCAACTCATACCATCTCTCTCTCATAATGTTTAAGATATGCTCTTAGTCTTATGGAGAATAATTATTAATTAGCTGCCCAATGGGTCTCACGCATACCTAGAAGTAATCTAGGTCGTATTCATGTTCGAGATCCATGCTCTAGAGACCGACAATGTCGTGACTCGTCCCTAAGTGATTTACTTAGGTTACCATATACTTAATATTAATACTAGTGGTATTATATTAAGTAACCGTCATGTTCATCACATTAATGTATATGTATGTTTATATAAGTCGATCTATAGTTGACGTAGTGTTAATCCCGTAGGACGCTCGTGCATAAATAATTAATGCAGTAGCACTTAATCACATACATGTATCCACACACATAACACACAAGTTATATCATCCAAATCCGAGCCCAAGGAGTTTCCTTAGGACAACTCGGATCAAACCCCTTTACATACCGTTCACCAAGACCTAGGATGCGCAGTGTAGACCACTAGCTCGTCAAGCGCCTCTGTCTGAAGTATGATCTAAACGGTAATAAAACTATAAGTCAGTCTCCATGACTAACTACATCTGGTATTTCCGAATAACAAGTAACCCCGACAGTTCATCCCCGGATTTCTACAGTTATTTGTTACGGGTTTCTCTAAACCAGTCGGCTTTGTTACTTAAAACTCGTATGTCAAAACATTTCGACTGTTAAGTTTAATTTGTTATATTTCTTTAATCTTATCGACCATTAAACTTAGGTGTATAACCTATAGTTGCATGTATGCATGCATTATCATATTATATTGTATTATTTTCCACCATCCATTATAATACATTGTATTATATACCCCATTATCTTAGCAAATTATATTTGCTTTAAAAACTCACAACTTATAGTTTGTAACTATTTTTTGTAATAACCACCACCATTATATTATATGGTTTCCAACCATAATATATATCCATCCTTATATACATTATTCTTGTATATGTATATATTTACCATTTAGGTAAGTCTCATGAGTTATAAAACTCTTATATTATATGTTACATTTTATCATCTTATATTAGATGATTATTCCCATTAGTTGTACTATATTATACAACTTATATTAAGATTATTATCCTAATATTATGTAACATTTTATGTTGTATATTACAACTCCTAAGGTTTAATCAATAAATATCTTAGTTAATAAATCTTATTTATTTATAGTTTGTCACATTAGTTAATGTGAATATCCTTACTTATTAATTCCATTAAAAACCATTAACACCATATAATTGTTATAACATTTATAACATTGTAGACCATAGTCTAAAATTCATTTTTTCATCTCTTATAATTCGGTACAGCCCTTATATTTCTTTTAAATTCCATTTTGACCACGTAACATTTTGTAATGTTATACCATATACTAATATCATACAATATGATATTTTTATTTCCTTTAATTCATAACCTATAGTTTTTATACAAAACTATTTTATATTGCCGCATAGGCACATATATTAAAACCTTATTCTTTTCCACAATCCATAGTTTCCTTTATTTACAAAATCACCCCATAATTTATACCATGTTATATATACCATGTAATATAACATTTTAAACCTTAATATAAATATAACCCATGGATATATAATATTCAAATTTCCGAACAGACCTCAATATATTCTATAATTGGCATTTGGCCCAATTTATAACATATAGTTTTATAATATCATTAAAACTATATATTATACATATATCTTATTAAATACTCTTATATTATTCTAAAAATCACCAAATTACACCAAAGGGTTATAATTACCCTTACTAACCATATACTTTCGGTATATTTCATTTCCACCCCATCTTTTATTCCAAAGTGTCATAATGACATAATAACTATATATTATACATATATAGTTTATTTTAATTCCAAAATCAAGCCAATAAATTCCTAATAGCCCATGGGTGTTTATAGTACCATTTTACACCCTTTATTTTCGGTAATAACATATATACCTCATATGTTATATAAATGTTACAATTAAATACTTATCTTATTATAAAACCTTAAATAAGTTATTTAACTTATCTAATTTGGTCAAAACCTACCATATGGTCAAGGTTGACCTCCTTAATATTTCCTTGACCATCAATATTTATATATTACGGTTTGTACCACAAATTTTCCAGAAATTACCTTTTAACCCCAAAACTTTATATAATCTTATAACTTTTATTTAAACTCATTTAAACCTCTAATTTTCGGCCATATCATTATATAGCCCCAAAATTTAATTTAATTGCACTATAATCCCAATTCCTTGCGGTAATTCATTTTTAGCACCTAAACTTAATTAAAAGCTTATAAATGCATAAATAAAATGGCCTAAAGTACATGGCCTTATTACAAACATTATCTTATAAAATAAATTACACATAAATGCCCAAAAATACTGTAAACTCTCGGCCCTTACCAAATATTTTCATTAATTACCAATTTTCCACATAATGTCTTAAATTTGACAATTATGCTAATTAATTGGTTATAAAATTTACTAAACCATTCCTTAATCACCTAAGGTCAAAATAAGACCCTAATAACCATATTCACTCACGGCACATTTATATAAATATGTATAAACACATATTAATATACCAAGTGTAGGTTTAAGTGATTTATACCTTGTTTTTGCCTAGATTAGGCCTTGTTTGGCCTTGGCTGTTTAGGGATAAAATTTCCACAACTCCTTTTACATGTTGTCAAACAGCAATTAAGGCATGATTAGTCTCCAAGCAAGATCTAACCATAAGAAGTGTTTAATGTCAATTTTCAAGGTAAAATTTACCTTAGAATACCAAGGTAACCAAAGATGTCTTCGGCCTGTTTTTACAGTAGTTAAAGAGCATCAAAAGAGCTACTAAAACCAAGCTTTAAACTGGTATAACTCAGATTAGAAGATGGCTAATCTTTACCTTGTTTAAAATGCCTAAAATGGTGTTTTTGGCTTGGATCTGGCTACACCTTGAAGCTCTTGATATACCAAACTGAATAAGTATGTTAAGATGAAGATTATAAGGCTAGGAACAAAGTTTCACAACCGAATTTGAAGGGAATCAAAAGATATGTGCTTAAAGCACATTTTTATACCTTAAGAACAAGATTAGCTTTCTCCACCTTATTCCCTTGTTAATGCCGAGATACACCCTCCATTTAACCTCCAAAAAAACCTAAGAACATTGATGGAAGTGGTTGATGCTTAGCTCCATGGAAAGAGGAAAGAATTGTGAAGAAAATGAACATAAAATGACTAATTAGGCTTACCTAGGTAGCAAGGTGTTCTTCTCTGTTCTTGGTGAGTTAGCCACGGTTTGGAGAAGCCAAAGGGAGAATGAAGCAAGGTGGTGTCGGCTGGGAATGAAGGTAATGAGCAAATAATGCTAGTTTTGTCCTTATAAATTAATTAATGATACTTTAGCAAATAGTAAATGGTGAGTCATTAGATTAGCTGTATAATTGATTGAATATTGATTAATGGGTGGGTTTGATAGCTGGTTGAGGTCGGCAATGGGGGTCTTGGTCAATGGGTGACCTTTGACCATAGTTAATATTAAGTAACCAAATGTTATTTTTGGGTACTATTCATACTAAATTGCCCATTTTGATTTTATTTTTCAAACTTTGATTTAGACTTTATAATATAGTCTATCATGTCAAATTAATGATATACTCCTGTCTTTAAAATGAAAAAAAGTCATTATCTTAGAGCTCATACACAAAAAACGTGCTTTAAGGAATTTTAGTGCACATTTTGAGTCGCAGGGTGTTTCTGAGCTCTGTTTTCTTTGAGAACAGTTTTGTTGTGTTCCTTACATGATATTTGATCATGGAATCCAATTTTATATCATTTAGAGGTCATTAGACCTTTAAGGTATTCTTTGAGCACATTTTTGCCCTACTTGACCTTGAAGCATGAAAATGCTTGTTCTTTGTGTTGGAGTGTTGTCCAACAATTGTAATATGTTTAGTTATGTGTTAATAAACTTAGGACAAAGTTTTAGGTCCTAAGAATTCATTTGGGTATTTATTTACCCTAACCAGTCAAAGAGTGCAATATCTTGCTTTGTGTTGACCACAGTTGTTCTCCGTTGACTTTTAAGGCATGTTTAGGCCTTAATCAATGTGATTAGATGTTTAATCCATGTTTAATTAGTTTGGGGTATTTCAGCCAAGCTATTCTAAGGCGTTGACTACCTATAACGAATGAAATGATGTCAAGCTATTCTAAGGCGTTAACTACCTACAAGTGATTGAAAATTGGTGTGGGGATGAGTTCTTCCACTCAGGTGAGTTCGCCTACTCGGGTGAGTTCTTCTACTCTGGTGAGTTCTTCTACTCGGGTGAATCTGAATCTTTGGCTGAGAATCTGTATCTCTGAAGAATATGTATCTTTGGCTGAGAATCTGTATCTCTGAAGAATATGTATCTTTGGCTGAGAATCTGTATCTCTGAAGAATCTGTATCTTTGGCTGAGAATCTGTATCCCTGGAGAATCTGTATCTTCGGCTGAGAATCTGTGCCTCTGAAGAATCTGTATCTTCGGCTGAGAATCTGTATCTCTGAAGAATCTGTATCTTCGGCTGAGAATCTGTATCTCTGAAGAATCTGTATCTTCGGCTGAGAATCTGTATCTCTAAAGAATCTGTATCTTCGGCGGAGAATCTGTATCTCTAAAGAATCTGTATCTTCGGCTGAGAATCTGTATCTCTGAAGAATCTGTATCTTCGGGGTGAGAATCTGTATCTCTGAAGAATCTGTATCTTCGGGTGAGAATCTGTATCTCTGAAGAATCTGTATCTTCGGGTTATGGAATGATAATGGTCTCATGTAAACGATTGTGATGAAAACTGATCGCTGGAGTGCCAAACATGGCAATGATGATAAGGTGTATGCAATCAAAATGTATGAAAGATACTTGTTCAAAACAGGAAACTGTTGGAAAAGGTGCCAAACGTGGCAATGTTGAGGTGTTATGCAGAAGTTGTAAAATGCAAATAAAGTGCTTGTTGAAAGCTTGTCCAAAACAAGGAACTATTGCAAAATGTGTCAAACATGGCAATGATGAGGGTTGAAAATTGTTCAATGCAAGGCATTGCTAGAATGTGTGCCAAACATGGCAGTGTTTAATGAAAATTGTTCAAGACATGAAATTGTTGACAAAGGTGCCAAACGTGGCAGTGTTTGAAGAAAATTCTATTTACTGAAAAGGAAAGTGAAATTATCATTTCCTGACTAAAGATTTCAGACTTGTAATTTATCTCCTAGGAGATGAACATGCTACCAGTGGGGTGTGGTGTTTGATGTGGAGATCTTTTGAGTGGTGATCAGGGCATATATGTGCATGTGGTGTATGATGTGGAGGTAAGGGCTTATGTGGGCCTGTGTAGTGGTGGTGTGGAGGTAAGGGCTTATGTGTGCATGAGGTGGGATGGTGGTGCTCAAGCTTTGGGTTTCAATTGGTGTTGTCATGGCAATTGTTGGAACCAACAATTGCCCCTAGTAATTTTCCTTAGGACAATCTGAGCTAGAGTTCATGGCATTCGATCGGAACGATCGATTGCCCCCAGTATTTTCTTTGATTAAACGTGCGAACAAGTCTCATCCTCACAGGGTCAAGGCTTATGCTTTGATGTGGTGCTTCCTAACCTACACACGACGTGTTTGGTGTTTGCACTCATTTCTCGCTCATGGTCATAACGTTTAGACCATTGAATTCGACATTTGATGGATTTACGCATTTGATTTGTTACTTTCACGTGATTGGATACACAACTACCAAGTTGGAAGTCTTTAAATCTTATAACGTGGCCATGGGGTGTGATGAAAGACAACGGGACCATGGAGAGATATTTGAGGTATGTGGAGTTAAAAGGGGTGACCAAAGCTGCACCTTGCTTCTTTTCTCGGAATCATCGTCCTTGTCTTGAAGTCGTATAGCTGCTTCGTGTTGACGTTGCTTCCGAACTTCTGGACTTGGACTTTTGAAGTCATCCTCTACACCATTCCTCTTTTTGTCATTTGGATTTCCTTGAGGCACTTCGGGTTTCCCTCTCTGTTTTATCCTTTCTTGACTTTGCCTTCGGGGTTCTTGTGTTTCCCGGTTTTGGGCTTCGAGAGCTGTTTTGATGTGAGCTCTTTGGATCCTGTGTCACTCTGGGACCATTTACGTATCGCTTCGTCATGCTGATAGCGGTGTTGCTTCTTTGAACTGATAAAGATGTTACCTAAGACATGGGCTCCTCGCTTCCTTTGGTCACCGGGTCGGACATTCATCATTGGCTAGGTTATTTTGTGGAGTTCACAATATCGAGAAGTGTAACACCCCAACTCAATCCAGATGTGGTCTCGCAACTTAACAGTATATATATAAACATGTCACAGCGGAATTCTTTACACTCCAGGACCTTGCCACGGTCTGACTACAGAATATACCGAACATTAGTACATAACAACCTTAACCAAATACATATTCTTCTTACAATCCTCTCAACAACCTATACATCTTACTAACTCAATAGCCATACGAGTGTACATACACAACTCGTAGGTCACACTTAATCCTTAACACTTGTATCCTCTTCTTACTCTTGCGACGGCCGCTTCCTGATGTACCTGTGTAGTAAAAACAGCCCCCAAAGGGGGTCAGCACGAATGCTGGTACGATCCCCTCATGGCCCCCAAGCTAACGTGGCTACGACGACTAATTGTCGATAGCATGGAGGTTGATTAAATGCACAACATAATAGTAAATGCTGTAAACAACAATCCATAGATGAACAATCAAAGTTCACACACACAATGAACGACTTAAATGCGTTCCCTTAATTAGAGAGTTAATTATTTAACTCCTTAAGTAATGTTCCCTCTTAACCTTAGTCCATCCTTATCTCCCCTTAATCTTAGTCTTATCTTAACCTTAGAAACAACCATCCTTTAATAAGGAGTGGATGTCGCTTATCTTAATCTTAATTATACAAACCATCCTTTAAAGAGGAGTGGTTGCAACTTATCTTAATCTTAACTTAATCTTAATCTTAATAATACAAATCATCCTTTAAAAAGGAATGATTGTAACTTATCTTAATCTTAACTTAATCTTAATCTTAAATACAAATCATCCTTTAAAAAGGAATGATTGTAACTTATCTTAATCTTAACTTAATCTTAATCTTAATAATACAAATCATCCTTTAAAAAGGAATGATTGTAACTTATCTTAATCTTAACTTATTCTCAGAATACAAACCGTTCCTGGAGGGAATGGTTGTAGCCTAAGTCCAAACCTGGGATTTAGGTGATCCCACCGCACCATCTTAATGCCACCTACCCTGGACGGGAGTCCAGCGTAGCTGAGCCGGCAACCGGCCCTAGGCTACAAGTCCGAAGACAAGTCCTTAAGCGGAGGGCGGATCTGATTCAGATACCGTCCCCCTTTTTTTTCCTTAGCATGCATGACCGGAGATCGGTCCCGGGTTTCCTCACTCAAGTTCCAGTTAGTAGTAGTCTCAAGACCATATTTGTTGGTTAACCTCTTTCGGTTCATATCGTCCCTTATTAGGGAGCGTTCCTTAGTCTCACTCAATTCCTTACTAAACATTGGTTAGTAAGTTCTCACGGTATGTTGTGTTAGTTTTCAAACATCACACAACAAACAATAAATATAATATATTCCGGTTGCATGCTTTATCTTTTTTTAGTGAGCTCACAAAACAAATAGCACACAAGCCGAGGGACACCTCGTTAGCAAGCAGGTCACAAGAGAACTGTACCGTTCACCGTTGGCCGTTCAGTTGCTTAATCTCTTCCGGAGTCCAATTTCCAAGTCCTAAAACATTCATTCAGTTTTAGGTTGTTAATCACTTAACTCAATTCAACTTACTTATCTTACTTAACTTACTTAACCCTTAATGACTCCAACCTAACACCTCTTAATCTTACAACTTAATCTTACAAACTTAATCTTAAACTTTTAAGTTTATTCTTAACTTAATCCCTTAAGTCTTTATACCTCTAATCATCATTGCCCCCTTAATGGGGTACCATTAATACCACTAAACTCTCTTAGGGTTTCTTCTTCTTTTTTTTTTTTATGGTCCGACCGACCCACCGACCGACCCACCCCCTGGGTAGGTCGGCTGCAGAGAACATCCAACTTCACAGTTTCAGCCCGACCGACCCAGACTGGGGTCGGTCCCCTGGGTAGGTCGGCTGTAGAAACTTCTCATACATTGTCAAATTTTCTCCAAATTTTTCCTCAAGCCTCCTAATGTGTTCTAACATCATTTGGCACATCAAACACACCTTATAACCTCCACCAAACTCATTAAAACAACTTCCAAAGATCTTCTCAAACATTTGCTCAATTCTTACAAACACTCCTAACACTTATCATATAATTCCTTACATTACCAACTTGTATCTTTACCAAAACTTCAACCAACCCAAGTGTTCCCTCCTTAACAGTTTGGGCACTTCATAAACATTATTTTCCATCTTCAGTTCATTTACCAAAACTTCCTCAAGTCATCTTACATAACCATGAACAAATTCCTCTCTTTTCCATTTGTTACTCATCATTCCTAAACTCTTGGGCATACCTAAACATTTCTTGTCATCCTCTTAGCACCTTAACCTTGTTCTTCTTTACCTTAACTATACTACACCCTCCTTGGACATTTCCACCTCCTTTTACTCACTTACTCACCATTCTCACGATCATACGCTCTTTTACATTCCTAGTCATTTTCCTTGATGACTTACAACATCCTCCTACCTTTTTCACTTCCATCACCCAAGTCCTCACATTACCATTCAACTAAACCTTACTAATCCACCACTAACATCACCACCTCTTACACAAACTTCCCGAACTCTCATTGTTCTTCTCTTAGTTCATACCTAAATCATCTCAAAGCATTATACATCATTTCCTTAAAACTTATGCACAAGTCTTACATTCCTCATATCATGATTTTGGTGTGTTTAATACACTCACCAATCCTCTAATTCCTCCTAGACATCTCTGGGTCATTCTAAACCTCAAGAACTCCTTAGTTAACTCATTTCCACCCAATTTTCTTTTCATGCTCCCTAGTAAACCCTAGGGCATATTAGCTCACCACTACCACTTAAACACTATGTTTTCTACTCAAATTTCGCCATAGCTCCTGTAGTATCTTATCATGCCCAAACACATTATTCGCAACAAACTCAATATATTGCAATAATCTTAAATTGCATAGCACTAAGGCTCTTAAATGACATGGCTCTTAGGCCCTTAAATGACTTAAACTTAAACACTGAATTTCCCACATATAAAAGCTTTCAACCTGCAAATACACCCATCAATCTCATAGTAGTCATAATGTTCTTAAAACTCATCTTAAACTTATATTACTAACTCATTCCCATTGGCTCCTTAGTCACAAGTTCACAAGCTTATTTAAGTTCTTTTTCTTAGGTTATATAACCCAATACACAATGTAAGCTCTAAGCCACATTGGTATCCACTTAAACTCATCCCTTAAAACTTAAACCACCATTAGGTAAGCATTTTACCTTGTTTTCTCAAGCTTATCTTAACTTCCTCCTTAGACCTTCTTCTTGCATGAATCTCGGCCACCACTTAAATTCCCCTTGCCAATGTTCTAATCAATATTCAATGACTCATATGAGTACTAAACAATACACTAACCTCAAGGAATAAAAACCTAGGTTAGAAATGTGTTCTAAGGCATAAAAGTGGATGATTACCTTTGAAGTCTCAAGGTAGACTTTGGCATTGAATGAAATAGGACCTCCACTAGTCCTTGGTGAATAAATCAAGCTAGAACAAGGCCCCATGAGTAGAAATTTTCGGCCATGTACAAGAGATGATGGAAACATGGTTTTTCTTACATTTTCTTTACCTTAAGAGAATGGAGAAGCTAATGAGCTCTTCAAACTTGATTTTCCTCCATCAATGGAGTTTTCTCATGGCACCAAACTTGAGCTTTGCAAGATTTGAAAAGATAGAAAGCTAGAGCTTGAGCTAACTAAGAATAATATGTGTTTAGTTTTTGATTTGGAGCTAAAATGAGTAAGTTGTTGCCAAAGCAAGGTGAAGCAACAATGGAGGCTGCTTGGGATGGTTTGGAACAGAGGAAAAGAAGAAAAGAACCGTGGAAGAAGAAGAGAAATGAAGAAGAGAGGAGAGAGGTAGGCTAATATAAGGTATTTGCTTTTATAAAGCAAATAGTACTATTCTCTCTTTTACTCTTCTTTTCCTTTATTTGCTTAGTCATGTGGTGACTCCTCACATCAAAAACCGGCCCCCCTCTTGTAGTTGGAGATATTTATGGTCTTAGTTGACCATCTCATTGACTTATGTTGACTTAAGCTTAATTTGGGCACTATTTGGCACTATTCACTAATTAGTGCACATATTCGTGAAATTTTTGGTTTCCCATTGATTTAGGCTTCCTAATGTGATACTAATTAGTACACATGTTGATTAAAGAGTAATGATGGACATTTAGCCACTCAAAACTCAATTCTAAGACAATTTCTCAAAATTGTGCTTTAAGACTTCTTAAAGCACATTTTGTGTTTTAACTTGTTTTCAAGCTTGGTTCTCTTTGCTAATTGATTTAAAATGACCATTAGAATATTACTAAGGTCTTATCATGATATTTGGGTACTCACCCAATTCTCTCCAAGCTTAGAGCACGTTTTTGCCCTGATTGCCCTTAAGGCACTTTCTTGTGTTTTCCTTGGTTTAAATTGTCTACCAATCTTTCTAAGGCATATTTTAGCCTTACTACATCATGATTTGATGTTTACTTAGCATACTTAGGTTTGGGGTATTTCAATCTACCCCCCTTAAAAGAACTTTGTCCTCAAAGTTCCCATGCATCTTATCTTATTAGAATACATGTCTTACCTCATTCCTTAGATCATATAGATCATACTTATGTATACTTAAACTCATTGGATCATTAGATCCGCCACATTCTTATACTTAAATATCACACAACATGCTTAAGCATGTATAGCACTCAAAATTCTCCTTGTTTCTTTTGATGATTAAAACATTCACATAATTTTCTTTCCAACGCATTCTCCCATGTCACCGGTCCGTAGACAATGGCTCATTCGTCCTCGTCACCATGGGCCAGAATACAAAACACGCTGCTCTCCCCATGTCACCGGTCCGAAGACAAAGGCTCGTGCGTCCTCGACTTCATGGGCGAGACTCAGTAAAAAGGTAATCCTTTTTATGAGGTCATGTGAGGAATAATTCCTCTAATTAAAAATACAATCAACTCCAATTTCATTTTATCCTAAGGCCTCTACCCTTAGTGTGATTTAATTGTGACCACTGGTAGGGAGTTTCAGGAATCATCCAACCCTGATGCTCCAACCCTGATGTGATCAGCATCAGTGTAGAACTATCCTTCTACCCCATTTTGTGTTCGGTTTCCCTTGATCCCTAGAAAATCAAGTTCCACCTCCCACGTCATTTTCAAACATCCAAATAATTCACTCATGTCCAATTTTCTATCTTTTTAGTTCTTCTAATCATAATCAATACATCTCCAAAGTGTGGACTCATTCCATCAAACATTCCCAATTCATCTCTTAGTAATTACCTCAAGACTTAAATCCCTACTAAGTTCTATAACTGTCCCATACCAACTTCCACTGTCTCATACCACATAGCATTACTATTTCCTAACTCATAATCATATCAAATTGTATCTCATAATGTTATCTTATTCTTATCTCCCACATAGTCTCATATTGACTCATACCTCATATATTCTTATTTCTTAAGTCTCCTTAATCCTCTTCCTTAATTCTCTTAACTTGTACTCACACCGGAGTTAACAAGATAGGTACTTAATATGTATGGTATTCACATCTTCTGTGTGCAATAACCATGATTTATCTCAAAATGTTTATGTAAAACATATTCTCAAATTATTTTGTGCTATGCACACCGTAGTTTATGTACTCAGTACACAAACATACGCTAAGCGGTTTTCGCTCTACCCCCCTTAAAATGGATTACGCCCACGTAATCAACATTACATGATCTTTGAACATAAGTTCAAGATGTCTAATTCTTACCAAGCATTCTAGCTTCCACGTTATCTATCTTACTTATAATTCGATCAGAAATGACTTAGTCTCTGTATCGAGGATTCTTAACGGTACTTATACCGTATTCTTAACTTAGTTTGGTCTAATCTCAAAGTAGTGGTCTGCTAGCTTCCGCTGCGCGCCTCTGATAATCTTAGTCTTAATTGTCTCAATGGACACGTGTTATCTTTATATATACACGGCCTTAATGAGTTGTAATTCGTCTATCCATTCTCCTTGAAGATCTTACGCTCATACTCTTAGTATTTTCTCGAATGTCTAAATTGTTCTCCCCAACTGACCTTTGGTCTGAGGATGATTCTTAGTCTGAAACTACTGTTTAGTGCATAATGCGCTTTACAGTCTTAATCTCTTACATCTTAAGGCATGTTCAATGTCTGTACTTAACAATCCGTGCTCTTCGCACTCCATAGTCCTTAATTATTCGTTCTCTGATTTCTCGTGTTGTTGGTTCAACTGAATTCTTCTCCTCAACTGTTTGTGGTAGTAGTGTTCTTGTCTGATCTTGCGTCGTTGTCCGTGGTACGGAGTCGACTACCTCCCGTGTTCCTTACACCACTCGTCTACGTGCATGGGGTACCTTACTGGTACATTACTACTTACCCAACTAACTCATAAATGAGCATGTTAGGCCTGCAAGCCCCTGTGGGGTGCAGTCGTCCCACGTCTCGTTTTAGTAAACTCATAGTGTCCGTCACACGTTTAGCTATTGCTAATTATGAAGTATTCTGTTGTCGATCTCCTCTTTCATTGTTCCATAATAACATTTATTGTTCTTCTTGAAGTTAATCAAGGGAAATCCATTTACTGCGTTCTTGGGTATGGTATGCTCCAGCTCCTTTCTGTATTCCGTATTGATTCTTATTTCTTAGTATCGCTTAGGTCTCTTTCCATAGAGCCTCTTATCTTCTTTCTCATATTCATTCTATTAGGAAACACTTCCAGTTCCTTAAGGAATGGGTAGTGTGCTTCCTGCGAATCTTACCTAACCAGGTCCAGACTACTGGCATCAACGCTCAGTTCGTCTACCATCTTATTTTCTTACTTATGTTGGTCTTAACTCATAAATCTAATTGCCTCAGTGTCAATATTTGACGGCTCATACATAATGGTCGCCTTACCGCGCACCATGACTTAATCCACTTATCTAACTATTGTACTCATGACCACTACTACCGTGTAGTTGGCCTTTACCATGTTGCCCATATGGTGCAACCTCTTACTCACTTATTCTAATGTCTTACCTTATACTCAATCCCTTCTTGGTGTAAACACAATGGGAGTTCTCTCATTCCGGTATTGGCGGTTGTCTCCGTGTTGTAAAATAGTTGACTCTTGATATGAAGATGTTATGCTCCAATCTCAGATTCGTAAGTAGGCTAATCTCTTTCGCTTTCTTTTATCCTTATGATGTTATCTACCATGTAGTTTCTGGTTACTGAAGAAGTCATCCACTGAATCGCAAGCTCTTCACATGATTAATTGACGTGCCATAATGTGCAGTCACAATGTTTATCTCTGACAATTACTAATTCTTACATCCTGGGTGTTGGATATGGGGTCTATCTGTGCACCTTCCTATTACTCAAGTGTATCCGGTGTTCTAAGGTAATCTCTAGGTTCATATTTCCATTTCCTAAATAAAGTGTATTTTATCTCTAATGTGAAAGCCCTTTTGAGGGGTTCGTTCCCACTCATGGCCTCACAACAAGGAGAGTATCCCCACCCCTAAAAGGCATGGTTCGTTCTCCGCTCCTGTCCTTAACATTATCTCAATATTCTCATTGGTACCCTTTCTTGGTAATGTTTCTTCCCAATCTAAGTTATAGGTTTGGTAACCGTTCATATCTACAAATTGTAGTCCCTTCGGGCTTAAACAAGCTCTCTATAACTATTGCGCCTCGGGTTGATGTGGTTAACATCCTTGGCTCGTAGGCTCTTAATGCTTAATGTCTCAGCTCATTATTTGTACTCTTACTCATCTACAGGTCATCCCTATAAGATTCTGGTTCTTTGAGCACTATCCACCGTTAGGTTACATACTAAATGTAGCATCGGTTTCATGATAAGTTGCTGCATCCTGCTTCCTGCTAGGGAAGTTGTTCAGTGATCTGAGGTTACTTAATGTCTTTGACAACGCTGTCATTTTACTACACTTATGTTCTTTAATAGTCAAGGTTAGGTTCGTATTAGGCGTTCGCCTTAAGGTGTCCAAGTTGGATATAATCCTGTTATCTTATACTCCCATCTCAATGCTCGTTCAACTTCCGTTACTATGCCACCCGTTGATGATCAATCATACTTGGTGTTAATGAATTAAACAAACAGTGTTAACTGTCATTCATTAGTTGTTCGGCTCGACTATGCCCGCTCTATGGGGGTAGTCCTCTGAGTTTTCCTTTCCAGGGTTGTACGACTTTAATCCTTAGTAGGTTATAGCTTACGTTTGTTTTGCTCGGATCACCGAGCGATCTCTTAGGTTTTCCTTGTGGAGTTTGAGGTTGGTGTTCTTACCGTACTGTCGGTTTGTTGTTGTAGGGGTTATACCGTTGCTAATATTTATATGTTTAGTATTATGTCCAAGTTCCACTCCTGCTGACTGCGTGTCACCTTATCTCATTTTGGTCAGGCCGTCGGGCCTTCCAAGGTCTTATTTTCCTGTCCTATGGTTTTACAATTCGGTGCTATTATGTGTTACAATTGTAGCGTTCTCCTACCTCGTCTTGATGGCTTTTCGTGTAGCTTAACCGTGGTAGCACTTGCTATGGCAAGTGCGCCATGCAGGATGGGTTATTGGTACAAGGTACGTCGGTAGTAATACTTCCTTCTAATTTCCATGTAATTGGTAGTCCTCGGGACTCCTTCAATAATCCCTTATTTTGGATAACCGTCCATCCGGCAGTTTCCTTGTTGTTTGACAGTACTGTCATACATCAGGGCGTTCCTCTTTCTGAGGGAATCCCTTAATATTTCCTTATCTCTTATTCCTCGCTCCTGTCTCCACACATTTTGTTGTGGTTATTACGTAATAATTCTCTTTTAGGCACTACCTCGTAGTCCTATTTCGGTATACATTTGTATGAATTTCTACCGTCGTCCGCATTATTTCGGCCAGGTCTTGTAACCTTCCTCATTGTATGGGGTTTGGAGTTCCCAGTTCTTAATTGGACTTTCCAGTAATCTCAATCCTCGTGCTTTGTATTATCCTACTGTTATTGTGAGCCTCGATTTTAAACCCTATCCTATGTTGAATAAAGTTGATTAGGATCTAAACGGGTTTTAGGTCCACTTATAACCTAAGATTGATAACTATGTCACATAACAATAATTATTAAAACCTAAGCTAGCTCACTGGAACCTATTATGAGTCGCCACCTAATTTTGACCTAGATTAAATTAGGAAAGGAGAGTTCGGGTTCGGGGGCTTGATATTCGACTTATTTAGGGTTCAATTACTTTCATTACCCCTCCTAGGTCGTTTTTCCTCTACTTAGTTTATTTACGGCTTATTACGAGTTATTTTAACCTAAGTGCGCGAGCTTCGTTTTTTTTTTTTTTTTAACATTTTTTGACAGAGAATTAAAGTGAAATTAAAAGCTACCTAAACTAGGGTTTCGGAGGCAGAATTAGGTCAAATTTTGCTTACGTCCGTAGCCACGGACCAAACGTCCGAGACCACGGACCCCAGTTAACCTAAATATAAAAGAAAGTCGAAATTAAAGGAAAACAAAAATTTGCAAAGTCCGGGGCCACGGACAGGATGTCCGTGGGCCCGGACATTATTAGAAAAACCTAAATTTTGAATTTTTTAAAATCCCGCCGCCGTCCGTGGGTGTCCGTGGTCTCGGACAACGCGTCCGAGGTCCCGGACCATAGGTCCGAGGTCACGGACCACCCACGGACAGGTTTTCAGAAGGTTCCCGAGGGTGTTTTGAGCTCAAATTTTATGGGTGTAGCCTGAAAGATGTACAAGACGTTAGTGATTGAAAGTTTTCAATTTGAATTCGAATTAAGCACGAAACTTAGCAAACAAGTTATCTGACAGAGGCTTAAATAAACAGCAATACAGAAGCCTACGAAGGTTAGTTTGAGCCCAAATTTTGAGGCAAGACAGATAATACCGTGGTGAATCAGGGAAGTGGAGTTTCTACCTGTTTTAAACGGATTCACAACGTTTCTTCACACCGGGACTCGTCGAGTGCTCCGTTGATGGCAGACCCGAGAGGATTTCGACCCAAGCTTCTGGTTGTTGGTTGTTCTTCTTGTGTTTCCGTTTTAGAGGTGTTTTTGTGAGGTTTTGATGATTATTGGTGCTTTGGGGATTGGAAAACGTGTTTAGATGGTGATTTCGGGGATTTTCAGTATGATTTGGGTGGCCGGGTGTTGGAAAACGTGAGAGAGAGAGGAGCCGTGTTTTCTGACTCTCTAGGGTTCTTCGGTATGTGAGGTTCTGATTTTATCCAAAAACCTATCCCCTTATATAGACTTCCTTAAAGATAAAGAATCTAGTAAAAGTAAGATTTTTCGATATTTTAACTAAGCAACTTCCCAAAGGAATTTGCTATGAAATTTTAACCACATGTCAAGAATGGATATTATGAATTTTCTGAGGTGGAAACGAATTTTTTATAATGCTGGAGCATTTTTAAATTGAATTTCTCGTCAGATTCAGTCAGAAATTGCTAGAAAATTATTGGAAATTCGAAAAATCAAAATTCCAACGCCATTATGCTTAAAATGTCATCCTCTATCATGGGTTAAAATATCAAAGCATTTCGAGCTGATTTGGGCACCCTTTGGAGGAGAGAGAAAGCCTATAGGAGAACTCAGAAGCCTTAAAAATTACGAAAACGCCCTGACAATGACGAAGCTGCTCCTCAGGCCCTGGAACACGCCGATCGGGCCGGAGTCTCTTACTGTTTGATGGAGATGGCTCTCACAACCTCGTAGACCTTAACCAGGGGGTCAAAATTTTGGGTATAACAGATTGCCCCCCGTCAACTGGACTTTGTAACGAATGTGAAAAGTCTGGTTGATGCTTGAGTGGTGCCCCAAAATTTTGGACTCCACAGAATCCTCCACGTTGTGTGAAACCGGGTTAACGATGCCCAGCAATTCGGAGGCGCTGACTACCAAAGCTACAAAGCATTGTCGAGCTATTCTAAGGCGCTGACTACCTAAGCTACAAAGCATTGTCGAGCTATTCTAAGGCGCTGACTACCTAAAATGATGAAAATGATGTCAAGCTATTCTAAGGCGTTGACTGCCTAATGGTGAAAATGATCCACTATTCTAAGGCGTTGACTGCCTGAAATGATGATATGCTGTCGAGCTATTCTAAGGCGCTGACTACCTAAAGTGGTGAAAATGATGTCAAGCTATTCTAAGGCGTTGACTGCCTGAAATGATGATATGCTGTCGAGCTATTCTAAGGCGCTGACTACCTAAAGTGGTGAAAATGATGTCAAGCTATTCTAAGGCGTTGACTGCCTAGGGTGTGAAAACTGGATGCAAATGCAAGAATGCTGAAATGCTAATGATGCAAATGATGCTGATGCTGTGATAATGCCGATGGTGTTGATGATGTTGATGATGCTGATGATGCTGATGATGCTCGGATGCTTCTGGGGACCGAAACCCGTGCCGATGCTCCTGGCTGGACCCAATGTGGACTTATTGCCATCGCCCCCCAAGCCGGTGTGCAGGGATAACTCCTGGTAAAAACCCTGGGGACTTATTGCCTTTGCCCACCATTCGTTGATCCCAAAATAAGTTGACATCGCAAAAGGAGGATTTATTGCCATCACCTCGCCAACTTTCTGTCGCCAGGTCTTGTGACGCGCCTGGGTAATGCAGCTAGGTCTTATGACGAGCCCATATGAATGAGATGAATGCAATGTTTTAATGAGAGTGGGTAAGCTAAAGGTAATGCTAGGTCTTACTACGAGCCTAAGGGAATGCAACTAGGTCTTATGACGAGCCTAAAGGAGGTTCTAGGTCTTATGACGAGCCTAAAGGTTGGATCTAGGTCTTATGACGAGCCTAAAGGATGGTTCTAGGTCTTATGACGAGCCTAAGGGAATGCAACTAGGTCTTATGACGAGCCTAAAGGATGGTTCTAGGTCTTATGACGAGCCTAAGGATGCAACTAGGTCTTATGACGAGCCTAAAGGTGGATCTAAGTGAAAGTGAGAGTGTATGGTGGGTCAAAAGGATGTAGAAGGATTAGGGTTTATGTCAACCTAGAGAAGGTAGGGCTCAAGATGGGCCCGAGTGTGAAGGTAAGGGCTTAAGGCGGGCCTGCGGTGTTTGAGTGTGAAGGTAGGGCTTAGGACGGGCCTGGGATGTTTGATGTGGAGGTAGGGCTTAGGACGGGCCTGGATTTGATGTGGAGGTAGGGCTTAGGACGGGCCTGTGGATGATGGGAGGGTTTGATCCTTTGGATTTTGGATTTTTGGGACTCAATCGTGTCTTGTTGCAATTGTTGGGACCAACAATTGCCCCCAGTATTTTTCCTTAAGGCAATCTGAGTTTTTTAGGATTTTATGGCAATCGATCGGAACGATCGATTGCCCCCAGTATTTTCTTTGATTAATCGCACAAAACAAGTCTCACTCTCACAAGGTCAGGGTTTATCTTATGTGGTGCTTTCTATCTACACTCAAAGTATTTGATGCTTGCGCTCTCTCCTTTGGGTCAAACATCTCAACCATTGAATTTGACATTTGTTCGATTTACGCGTTCAACCTGTTACTTTCACGTGATTGGATACACAACTACTAAGTCGGAAGTCTTTTGAGCTTATAACATGGCTATGGGTGTTGAAAGACAATGGACGATGGAGGAATGTTTAGGATATGTGGAGCTATAAGGGTGACCAAAGCTGCAACTTGCCGTCTCTCGGACTTGCTTCTTTGTCCTGAAGTCGTTTGGCTACTTCGTGATGACTTCGCTTACGAGCTTGGAACTCTGGATTTTTGAATTGTTCCTTGCATCCTTTCTCCTTCTTCCAATTTTTTTTTCTTCAAGGCTTTTCAGGTTTGCCTTTCTTTGATTTCTTTCCTTTCGGGGTTCTGTGTTTCCCGGTTTTGAACTTTGAGAGCTGTTTTGATGCTAGCTCATTTGGATCCTGTGTCACTTTGGGACCATTTGCGGATCGCTTTGTCATGCTGGTAGCGGTTTTGCTTCTTTGGACTTGTGAAGTTGTTGTTCAAAAGTCGGGCTCCTTGCTTCCTTTGGTCACCGGGTCGGTTATTCATCATTGGCTGCTTGTTTGTGGAGCTTGCAATTGTAAAGAGGTCATATATGAAAAGCTCAGCGGGGGTGCCTAGGGTTTAATGCTGGGTTCACAGGCTTTTGGCTGTGTGGTGCTGTACCTAGGTGCTTCGTCATCCCTAATAGTTGTGTATCCGTTCTTTGTTACTTTTCACAGGTTTAAGCGTAAATTTACAAATTATCTCCTTCGGTTGGAGTCATGCCGTTCCCTCACCTTTGGATGTGACCTCTCTGGAGTCGTGTAAAAATGACACGCTCTTTCGCTCTTGGTTTTACCGCTCAAGGCACTCTCGCGAAACGTTCACTCAGAGACTTGTTTGCGCATTTAAACAAAAAATAAACATTATCGCTCCTTAACTCAGATTGCCCCCAGTATCGTTGCGGGGTTTCTTTGACAAACCTTAGAATGCCCAAGTTTTTGTGGAGGGTGACCGCATGTGCGGTGAACAATGGTGGTGAGTGGTGATGGGGTGATTGCTGAGTGATTTTGTGTTTTCCTGGTGGCAGCAGTTTTGTTTTTATGTATCAGGTGGAATAGCAAAAATAAAGTGATGTGGTATACGTGGTGGCTGCAATGGAGGTGATGAATGTCTGGACGGGAAAGTGGTTCTGTACAAGGCACATGAGAGCAAAAGCTCTGTTTCTAACGCCTAAGGTACACCCCATAAAGGAATTTCGCGCTAGGTGTTCGGACGATGGTTTAATTCTCTCAGCCTAAAGAAGAAAGCACAGCAAAGAACAAGAACCTCTTTTTTATTAATGTTTCCTAGAGTGTTACAAAATGAGACAATGATTGTCATGAGGACAAACCTAGCAATGAAAATATGCTTATGCATAGAACTTCTTGAGCTTATCCAAATTGACTAATCCCGGGAGTTCTTCTCCGGTACTCGCTAGAACTAAACTTGCTGCACCATATGAGAACAGTTGTCTCACCAAGTATGGCCCCGACCATTTGGGTCTGAATTTCCCCCTCGGATCTGGTAGATCAGCCCTAAGTTGCTTTAGCACAAGATCACCCTCTTGAATTCCCCGCTGTTTGACTCGTCTGTTGAAAACTCGGGCCATTTGCTTCTGGTAGACCTGGATACATTCAAGGGCTCGTAATCTTTTCTCATCCAAGAAAGCCAAACTGTCGAGCCTTTTCTCCTCCCACTCAGACTCGGGTATTTGCAGCTCGCTCATGACCCGTAGGGCCTTTATCTTTATCTCAATGGGCAGTACTGCCTCAGTCCCGTAAACCAGGGAATAGGGAGTAACCCCAGTGGCTGTCTTTACTGATGTCCTGTAACCCCAAAGAGCCATTGGTAATTTGAATGACCAGTCCCGGTAGGTGTCGACCATCTTGGCTAGAATCCTCTTGATGGTCTTATTTGCCGCCTCAACGGCTCCGTTTGCCTGTGGGCGGTAGGGTGAGGAATGATGATGTCGAATTCCATATTTCCTCATGAGTTGCTCGGTTTCAGCCTTGAACTGAACGCCATTGTCTGTAACAATTTCGAAAGGTACACCATATCTGCAGATAATCTCACTTTCAATAAACCGTGCTGTTTGCTTGGCTCCCAATTGGGCAAAAGATTTAGCCTCTACCCACTTGCTGAAATAATCAATCGCCACTAGGATGTAACGATGGCCATTCGATGCCTTGGGATGTATTTCCCCGATGATATCGACTCCCCATGAAGCAAAGGGCCAGGGCGATGCCATATGGTGCAAGGGGAGAGCTGGGAGGTGTTTTAAATCTGCATGGATTTGACACTTCTGGCATCTTTTGACGTATTGTTGACAGTCGTTTTCCATGGTCGTCCAATAATATCCGTGTCTCAGAATCTTGCGTGCCAAGGTGTGTCCACTCATATGAGTCCCACATACTCCAGCATGGACTTCGTCCATTGCCATTCTTGCCTCAATTTGCGAAAGGCACCTGTGAAGGGCCCCAGACGGCATCCTTTTGAATAGCCGCCCTGCCACTATCGTGTAACCGAGAGCCAGTTTTCGAATTGCCAAACGATCCTGCTTGCTGGCATCCTCTGGGTATACTCCCTTTTCTACGAATTTCTTGATGTCCTGAAACCATGGCTCTTCGTCCACCGATATCGCACTTATTTGAAAAGAAGGTTCATGCCGAAGGGTTACTTGGAAAAGGATATGCTGCGCATCTTCTGGCATTTCAAGAGAAGAGGCGAGGGACGCCAGGGAATCCGCAAAGGCATTTCGTGATCTGGGAACATGGGTGAAGCTGATGTTTCTGAAGGCCTTTTCAGCTGTACTAGATGGCGGTGATACGGCACTAGCTTCTCATCCCTAACTTCCCACTCGTTGTTGATGTGACACACAACCAAGAAAGAATCACCAAAGACTTCAATATCCACTACCCCCAAACCCAGTGCCGTCTCGAGGCCCAGGATGCAGGCTTCATACTCAGCCATATTGTTAGTTACTTTGTAGCCTAACTTGATAGAGGTTGGCAATTGCAAACCCTCCGGTGAGATGAGCAGAATACCCACTCCATAACCATTCTTATTGGCAGATCCATCAAAATATAACTTCCACATCCCTTTTTTTATTGTCATCACGTGTTCATCAGGAAAATCATCGTTGCAAAGCGACTCTTCAGCAATTGGATTATCAGCCAAATGCTCCGCTATTACCGACCCCTTAATAGCTTTTTGCACGCAAAATTTGATGTCGAACTCTGACAGCAAAAGGGACCACGTGACAACCGGCCGGTTAGAACCGGTTTTTCTATCATGTACTTGATTGGATCCATTCGAGAGATCAAGTGAATTTCAACCCCTAACAAGTAATGTCGAAGTTTCTTTACTGCCCACACGAGTGCTGCACAGGTTTTGTCGATGGAGGAGTACCGAGTCTCTGCATCCACCCATTTCTTGCTAAGGTAATAGATGGCGTATTCACGAGGCGGGTCACCCTGGTTTTGAGCCAACATAAGCCCCATGGAGAACTCATGAGCTGCCAAGTAGAGGATCAAAGGCTTCCCTTCGATCGGCGGCACCAAAACAGGTGGCTCCTGTAAATATTCTTTAACCCTCTCGAATGCCTGTTGGCTTTGTTCATTCCATCTTTTCGGAGCATCTTTCTTCAAGAGTTTGAAGATCGGCTCGCATATCTCAGTCAGGTTTCGGATGAAACGACTAATGTACTGCACCCGTCCCAGAAAGCTTCTAACCTCTTTTTCAGTTTTTGGTGGCTGCATGTCCCTGATTGCTGCGAGTTTGTCCGGGTCAACCTCAATGCCCTTTGGCGTTATCATGAAACCAAGCAACTTCCCACCAGTTACCCCAAAGCTACACTTTTCCGGATTCAGGCGCATCTTGTACTGTCGGATGCGTTCAAAGAACTTCCTGAGGTTAACTAAATGATCGCTTCTCCGTTTAGCTTTCACAATCATGTCGTCCACATAGACCTCAACTTCTTTATGCATCATATCATGAAGGATTGTGGTTGCAGCTCTTTGATAAGTGGCACCCGCATTCTTCAGACCAAAAGGCATTACATTCCAACAATAAGTTCCCCACTGTGTGGTGAAAGATGTTTTGTCCTGATCCTCCCTCGCCATTCTTACCTGATTGTACCCGGAGAATCCATCCATGAATGAGAAAAGCTGATGTCCCGAAGCTCCGTCGACCATGACGTCAATGTGTGGTAATGGGAAGCTGTCTTTTGGGCTGGCCTTATTAAGGTCTCTATAATCAATGCAGACCCTAATTTTCCCATTTTTCTTCATTACCACAACAATATTGGCGAGCCAGAGGGGATACTTGACAACTTTAATGAAACCGACCCGGAGCAGCTTTTCTATCTCCTCTTTTACCTTAACCTGCAGCTCTGGCTTCAAACGTCGCAACTTTTGAATTTTAGGTGCCACATCAGGATATGTCGGGATATGGTGTTCTGCTATTTCTGGGTCTATCCCTGGCATATCGGCGTAACTCCAAGCGAAGACATCTTCAAATTCCCTAAGCAGACCTATCAGCTCATCTTTTTCATCTTTGCTCAAAGACACACCCAATTTAACCATCCTGGGGCTATCAGATGTCCCCAGATTAACTTCGGTGGTGTCTTCTATGGGCTGTGCCTTAGGGACCTTTGTTTCTAGTTCACTCAAATTCCCTCATCATCAAGATCTATGGGAGCTTCCGGAGATTCACTACTGGCATGGTTGAATTCTTCAAGAGGGTTGACCACTGGAGGGGCTTCTGGTGAATTGACCTGGGCTTCCAAACCTTCCACCGCAAAAGCATGTTTTGCCTCAAGCCTTATGAGGTCGCTACTGGAATTTGCTGAATTAGACATATCGAAGTCCCCGGGTTTGCCCCTGGTTACCTATTTTAATTTTCCTCTGGTTAGCAAAGGTTTGCGCAAGGGTCGGTGTCCATCAATATTCTAGGTTTGATAATGGCCTTACGGATCATACAAGTTCAACATGTCCTCGCTTGACGTTCTAACCGACTTGGGTATGGATCGATCCGGAGAAGTGCTTGGGGGTGCAGGCCCAGGTCACCACAAGGAATAGGGCTTGCACGCTATTCTCTTTGGGCTTCCCCACTTTTTTCACATCACCTAAAAGGTGTGCGTCTACGGTCGGGTCTTTGACTGACCAAACAATGGGCTTGGTAAGGGTACTGCCAGGAAAATGCTTGGGGCTAAAGCCCAGGTATTAAGGGGGTGTGGTTAGGCGACACCCTCCTCTTTTCCCCCACTTATTCACATCACCTAAAAGGTGTGAGTCCCTGACAGGGGACCCTCAAACGGGTCCCAGAGTGGAATTGGTTTGCGTGGACCCTCGCTCTCATATGATGCAAGGGTGCAAAAATTAAAGTGCGCACAGAAGTAAACAAACAGAGTAATAAAGCCATAAATAACATTTTCAGTTAAGCCCTCTTTCTTAATTAAACAAGTTAATTAAGAAGTTTGTCCCCAGCAGAGTCGCCAGTCTGTGAGCCTCGATTTTAAACCCTATCCTATGTTGATAAAGTTGATTAGGATCTAAACGGGTTTTAGGTCCACTTATAACCTAAGATTAATAACTATGTCATATAACAATAATTATTAAAACCTAAGCTAGCTCACTGGAACCTATTATGAGTCGCCACCTAATTTTAACCTAGATCAAATTAGGAAAGGAGAGTTCGGGTTCGGGGGCTTGATATTCGACTTATTAGGGTTCAATTACTTTCATTACCCCTAGGTCGTTTTTCCTCTACTTAGTTTATTTACGGCTTATTACGAGTTTTTAACCTAAGTGCGCGAGCTTCTGTTTTTTTTTTTTTAGCATTTTTTGACAGAGAATTAAAGTGAAATTAAAAGCTACCTAAACTAGGGTTTCGGAGGCAGAATTAGGTCAAATTTTGCTTACGTCCGTAGCCACGGACCAAACGTCCGAGACCACGGACCCCAGTTAACCTAAATATACAGAAAAGTCGAAATTAAAGGAAAACAAAAATTTGCAAAGTCCGGGGCCACGGACAGGATGTCCGTGGGCCCGGACATTATTAGAAAAACCTAAATTTTGAATTTTTAAAATCCCGCCGTCCGTGGGTGTCCGTGGTCTCGGACAACGCGTCCGAGGTCCCGGACCATAGGTCCGAGGTCACGGACCACCCACGGACAGGGGTTTTCAGAAGGTTCCCGAGGGTGTTTTGAGCTCAAATTTTATGGGTGTGTAGCCTGAAAGATGTACAAGACGTTAGTGATTGAAAGTTTTCAATTTGAATTCGAATTAAGCACGAAACTTAGCAAACAAGTTATCTGACAGAGGCTTAAATAAACAGCAATACAGAAGCCTACGAAGGTTAGTTTGAGCCCAAATTTTGAGGCAAGACAGATAATACCGTGGTGAATCAGGGAAGTGGAGTTTCTACCTGTTTTACCTTCGGATTCACAACGTTTCTTCACACCGGGACTCGTCGAGTGCTCCGTTGATGGCAGACCCGAGAGGATTTCGACCCAAGCTTCTGGTTGTTGGTTGTTCTTGCTGTTCTTCACGTTTTAGAGGTGTTTTTGTGAGGTTTTGATGATTATTGGTGCTTTGGGGATTGGAAAACGTGTTTAGATGGTGATTTCGGGGGATTTTCAGTATGATTTGGGTGGCCGGGTGTTGGAAAACGTGAGAGAGAGAGAGAGGCCGTGTTTTCTGACTCTCTAGGGTTCTTGAGTATGTGAGGTTCTGATTTTATCCAAAAACCTATCCCCTTATATAGACTTCTTAAAGATAAAGAGAATCTAGTAAAAGTAAGATTTTTCGATATTTTAACTAAGTAACTTCCCAAAGGAATTTTGCTATGAAATTTTAACCACATGTCAAGAATGGATATTATGAATTTTCTGAGGTGGAAACGAATTTTTTAAATGCTGGAGCATTTTTAAATTGAATTTCTCGTCAGATTCAGTCAGAAATTGCTAGAAAATTATTGGAAATTCGAAAAATCAAAATTCCAACGCCATTATGCTTAAAATGTCATCCTCTATCATGGGTTAAAATATCAAAGCATTTCGAGCTGATTTGGGCACCCTTTGGAGGAGAGAGAAAGCCTATAGGAGAACTCAGAAGCCTTAAAAATTACGAAAACGCCCCTGACAATGACGAAACTGCTCCTCAGGCCCTGGAACACGCCGATCGGGCCGGAGTCTCTTACTGTTTGATGGAGATGGCTCTCACAACCTCGTAGACCTTAACCAGGGGGTCAAAATTTTGGGTATAACAGTTATGCTCCTTCGGACCACTGTCCGGTACTCATGTCACTTCCCTTTTTCCTTTCTATTGCACCTGTAGTGCTCTCCTCATCATTGGTATTGCGGGTTATTTCGACTGCGTAGCATGTCGACCCATGTTGCCGGTAATTACCGTTCCCTTATTGATAGAATTCCATAGGGAGCGTCTGTTCCTCTATTGCGCTCCATTAAAAACCTCCAAGTTTTCCATAACTGTTGTACAACAAATTGTTTCTCGTATTGCTTACTGTTAGCTAACTGCCAGATCGGGTTTCCCCGAGTAAGAGAAGGCTTTCTTCTCTCTGGCGTTTGTTCCACATATTCAGGGTTAGGGATGTGGAGGGCGGGTCTAGGTACTATGGATATCCGGTAAACACCGGGAAGTCCCGACTAACGCACCTCTCACTCTATCTCTCAACCCTTAACCCATAACTCAATCTCAACCTCAATATTCTCCTAAGTTCGGTATTTCTTGTCTTAAGAGCGTAACTACGCTCTGATACCACTTTTTGTAACACCCCAACTCAATCCAGATGTGGTCTCGCAACTTAACAGTATATATATAAACATGTCACAGCGGAATTCTTTACAATCTAGGACCTTGCCACGGTCTGACTACAGAATATACCGAACATTAGTACATAACAACCTTAACCAAATACATATTCTTCTTACAATCCTCTCAACAACCTATACATCTTACTAACTCAATTGCCATACGAGTGTACATGCATAACTCGTAGGTCACACTTAATCCTTAACACTTGTATCCTCTTCTTACTCTTGCGACGGCCGCTTCCTGATGTACCTGTGTAGTAAAAACAGCCCCCAAAGGGGGTCAGCACGAATGCTGGTACGATCCCCTCATGGCCCCCAAGCTAATGTGGCTACGACGACTAATTGTCGATAGCATGGAGGTTGATTAAATGCACAACATAATAGTAAATGCTGTAAACAACAATCCATAGATGAACAATCAAAGTTCACACACACAATGAACGACTTAAATGCGTTCCCTTAATTAGAGAGTTAATTATTTAACTCCTTAAGTAATGTTCCCTCTTAACCTTAGTCCATCCTTATCTCACCTTAATCTTAGTCTTATCTTAACCTTAGAAACAACCATCCTTTAATAAGGAGTGGATGTCGCTTATCTTAATCTTAATTATACAAACCATCCTTTAAAGAGGAATGGTTGCAACTTATCTTAATCTTAACTTAATCTTAATCTTAATAATACAAATCATCCTTTAAAAAGGAATGATTGTAACTTATCTTAATCTTAACTTAATCTTAATCTTAATAATACAAATCATCCTTTAAAAAGGAATGATTGTAACTTATCTTAATCTTAACTTAATCTTAATCTTAATAATACAAATCATCCTTTAAAAAGGAATGATTGTAACTTATCTTAATCTTAACTTATTCTCAGAATACAAACCGTTCCTGGAGGGGAATGGTTGTAGCCTAAGTCCAAACCTGGGATTTAGGTGATCCCACCGCACCATCTTAATGCCACCTACCCTGGACGGGAGTCCAGCGTAGCTGAGCCGGCAACCGGCCCTAGGCTACAAGTCCGAAGACAAGTCCTTAAGCGGAGGGCGGATCTGATTCAGATACCGTCCCCCTTTTTCCTTAGCATGCATGACCGGAGATCGGTCCCGGGTTTCCTCACTCAAGTTCCAGTTAGTAGTAGTCTCAAGACCATATATGTTGGTTAACCTCTTTCGGTTCATATCGTCCCTTATTAGGGAGCGTTCCTTAGTCTCACTCAATTCCTTACTAAACATTGGTTAGTAAGTTCTCACGGTATGTTGTGTTAGTTTTTAAACATCACACAACAAAACAATAAATATAATATATTCCGGTTGCATGCTTTATCTTTTTTTAGTGAGCTCACAAAACAAATAGCACGCAAGCCGAGGGACACCTCGTTAGCAAGCAGGTCACAAGAGAACTGTACCGTTCACCGTTGGCCGTTCAGTTGCTTAATCTCTTCCGGAGTCCAATTCCAAGTCCTAAAACATTCATTCAGTTTTAGGTTGTTAATCACTTAACTCAATTCAACTTACTTATCTTACTTAACTTACTTAACCCTTAATGACTCCAACCTAACACCTCTTAAATGTTACAACTTAATCTTACAAACTTAATCTTAAACTTTTAAGTTTATTCTTAACTTAATCCCTTAAGTCTTTATACCTCTAATCATCATTGCCCCCCCTTAATGGGGTACCATTAATACCACTAAACTCTCTTAGGGTTTCTTCTTTTTTTTTTTTTATGGTCCGACGACCACCACCCCCTGGGTAGGTCGGCTGCAGAGAACATCCAACTTCACAGTTTCAGCCCGACCGACCCAGACTGGGGTCGGTCCCCTGGGTAGGTCGGCTGCAGAAACTTCTCATACATTGTCAAATTTTCTCCAAATTTTTCCTCAAGCCTCCTAATGTGTTCTAACATCATTTGGCACATCAAACACACCTTATAACCTCCACCAAACTCATTAAAACAACTTCCAAAGATCTTCTCAAACATTTGCTCAATTCTTACAAACACTCCTAACACTTATCATATAATTCCTTACATTACCAACTTGTATCTTTACCAAAACTTCAACCAACCAACCAAGTGTTCCCTCCTTAACAGTTTGGGCACTTCATAAACATTATTTTCCATCTTCAGTTCATTTACCAAAACTTCCTCAAGTCATCTTACATAACCATGAACAAATTCCTCTTTTTTCCATTTGTTACTCATCATTCCTAAACTCTTGGGCATACCTAAACATTTCTTGTCATCCTCTTAGCACCTTAACCTTGTTCTTCTTTACCTTAACTATACTACACCCTCCTTGGACATTTCCACCTCCTTTTACTCACTTACTCACCATTCTCACGATCATACGCTCTTTTACATTCCTAGTCATTTTCCTTGATGACTTACAACATCCTCCTACCTTTTTCACTTCCATCACCCAAGTCCTCACATTACCATTCAACTAAACCTTACTAATCCACCACTAACATCACACCTCTTACACAAACTTCCCGAACTCTCATTGTTCTTCTCTTAGTTCATACCTAAATCATCTCAAAGCATTATACATCATTTCCTTAAAACTTATGCACAAGTCTTACATTCCTCATATCATGATTTTGGTGTGTTTAATACACTCACCAATCCTCTAATTCCTCCTAGACATCTCTGGGTCATTCTAAACCTCAAGAACTCCTTAGTTAACTCATTTTCCACCCAATTTTCTTTTCATGCTCCCTAGTAAACCCTAGGGCATATTAGCTCACCACTACCACTTAAAATTTGTTTTCTACTCAAATTTCGCCATAGCTCCTCTAGTATCTTATCATGCCCAAACACATTATTCACAACAAACTCAATATATTGCAATAATCTTAAATTGCATAGCACTAAGGCTCTTAAATGACATGGCTCTTAGGCCCTTAAATGACTTAAACTTAAACACTGAATTTCCCACATATAAAAGCTTTCAACCTGCAAATACACCATCAATCTCATAGTAGTCATAATGTTCTTAAAACTCATCTTAAACTTATATTACTAACTCATTCCCATTGGCTCCTTAGTCACAAGTTCACAAGCTTATTTAAGTTCTTTTTCTTAGGTTATATAACCCAATACACAATGTAAGCTCTAAGCCACATTGGTATCCACTTAAACTCATCCCTTAAAACTTAAACCACCATTAGGTAAGCATTTTACCTTGTTTTCTCAAGCTTATCTTAACTTCCTCCTTAGACCTTCTTCTTGCATGAATCTCGGCCACCACTTAAATTCCCCTTGCCAATGTTCTAATCAATATTCAATGACTCATATGAGTACTAAACAATACACTAACTTCAAGGAATAAAAACCTAGGTTAGAAATGTGTTCTAAGGCATAAAAGTGGATGATTACCTTTGAAGTCTCAAGGTAGACTTTGGCATTGAATGAAATAGGACCTCCACTAGTCCTTGGTGAATAAATCTAGCTAGAACAAGGCATAAAAACAAGGCCCCATGAGTAGAAATTTTCGGCCATGTACAAGAGATGATGGAAACATGGTTTTTCTTACATTTTCTTTACCTTAAGAGAATGGAGAAGCTAATGAGCTCTTCAAACTTGATTTTCCTCCATCAATGGAGTTTTCTCATGGCACCAAACTTGAGCTTTGCAAGATTTGAAAAGATAGAAAGCTAGAGCTTGAGCTAACTAAGAATAATATGTGTTTAGTTTTTGATTTGGAGCTAAAATGAGTAAGTTGTTGCCAAAGCAAGGTGAAGCAACAATGGAGGCTGCTTGGGACGGTTTGGAACAGAGGAAAAGAAGAAAAGAACCGTGGAAGAAGAAGAGAAATGAAGAAGAGAGGAGAGAGGTAGGCTAATATAAGGTATTTGCTTTTATAAAGCAAATAGTACTATTCTCTCTTTTACTCTTCTTTTCCTTTATTTGCTTAGTCATGTGGTGACTCCTCACATCAAAAACCGGCCCCCCTCTTGTAGTTGGAGATATTTATGGTCTTAGTTGACCATCTCATTGACTTATGTTGACTTAAGCTTAATTTGGGCACTATTTGGCACTATTCACTAATTAGTGCACATATTCGTGAAATTTTTGGTTTCCCATTGATTTAGGCTTCCTAATGTGATACTAATTAGTACACATGTTGATTAAAGAGTAATGATGGACATTTAGCCACTCAAAACTCAATTCTAAGACAATTTCTCAAAAATGTGCTTTAAGACTTCTTAAAGCACATTTTGTGTTTTAACTTGTTTTCAAGCTTGGTTCTCTTTGCTAATTGATTTAAAATGACCATTAGAATATTACTAAGGTCTTATCATGATATTTGGGTACTCACCCAATTCTCTCCAAGCTTAGAGCACGTTTTTGCCCTGATTGCCCTTAAGGCACTTTCTTGTGTTTTCCTTGGTTTAAATTGTCTACCAATCTTTCTAAGGCATATTTTAGCCTTACTACATCATGATTTGATGTTTACTTAGCATACTTAGGTTTGGGGTATTTCAAGAAGGGATATATGAAAGGATCAGCGGGGGTGCCTAGGGTTTAATGACAGGGCTTACAAGCTTTTGGCTATGTGGTGCTGTACCTAGGTGCTTCGTCATTCCTGATAGTTGTATATCCGTTCTTTGTTACTTTTCACAGGTCTAAGCGTAAATTTACAAATTATCTCCTTCGGTCGGAGTTATGTCGTTTACCTTACCTTGGAATGTGGTCTCACCGGAGTCGTGTAAAAATGACACGCTCGTTCACTCATGGTTTTTCCGCTCAAGTCACTCTCGTGAATTCTCGCTCTGAGACTTGTTCACACAATTATACAAAAGAAATTATCGTGGTTGGTCTTTAAACTCAGATTGTCCCCAGTATTAGTCCAGGGTTTATGACAACAATTTGACAAATGTAGACCTTGAACCGTTATGTGGTTTGTTTGGATGCTTAGGGGTGAGCTGTGGCATTTGGTTGGACATGTTCATCCTTTTGGAAACAAAAAGACAAATCATTTTATTCAATTGCCAGAAAATGACCGTTTCATGAACATTAGTTTTGAAAGATGATTTGGTTGAAGGTACAAAATGAACAAACATTTTTTATTTTCTTGAGATTGTAAGTCAAAAAGACAAGAGACTGAAATTCGAACATCTAATCCTCATTAAAATGGAAATATCATAAACTCCTTACAAAATTGAAAAGAAAAATTAAGAAAGCAACATGCAACTAGACTCTAGCCTACTCCATAAACTGGAGCCCTTGCTCGAGAAGGTCCTCAATCTTATGCTTCAATGCTCTACAGTCATTAGTGCTGTGTCCTGGTAATTGATGAAACTGGCAGAACTGATGGAGATGTTCCTCGGCTTGGGTGATCCCAGGACTAGGTGTGAGAGGTTGTAGTAAGTCTAACTCTTCTAGCTTCACGAGTGCTTGACTGAGATGTCGGCCAATGTCTGTAAACTGTCTCGGTGTAGAGAACTTCTTGGATTGGGGTGAGGCCTTGGTGCTCTGCTTTGAAACACTGAGCTGGCGCACATTGTTCTCCTGTCGTGAAGCTAGGATTATTCTGGCTTACCCTGACTTAAAGGTCTCGATACCCATACCCTGAGCTTTGGATTCTCCTAGCTTCAGCTCGCCTTTGTGAATCTTTTCTTCCATGACTCTTACTTGCCCCATCAGCATGTCAAAATTAGGGAAATATGTGCAACTCATCTCGTTGTTGTATTGCTTCTGCATATTTTCCACAATCATTCGAATCTGTTCTTGCTCATCCATTTTCGTAGGCATAGCGGCGGCCTTCATCCTCCACCGTTTGACGAAGTCGGACAATGATTCACTGTCTCTGCTGAGTGCTGGCAAGGTCGGACCTGGTGACTTCGAGATTCTTAGCATACTCGAAATGGTGCAAGAAAGCCTCACAAACCTCCTCATAGGTTTTGGTGTGCATCCTCTGAGTCAAGTACCAACATTGAGGTATTTCATCGAGATAACGGGCGAAAACCTTGGCCTTCTGCATGCCATTCAACCTGAGGATGGACAATTCCCTATAGAACATCGCTAGATGGACCTGCGGGTCTAAGGCACCGTTGTATAGAGCAAGTGTGGGTAACTTCAACTTTGGAGGGAATTTAACCTCGTGGTATGATGCCATAGAAGAGTAATCAAAACCAGCCGGCTTGCTAGCCTTTTCCATGCGCTCGATCCTTTTCAGAGCCTTCTCGAGTTCTGCAGTTAGATGGTGATCTAGGGCGGCTTCCCCTACGAATCCTTGCGCTCCCTGGGCCCCAACGGAGTTAACTTCGATGCAGTCACGCTCGTTCCCAGAGTCAGCAATCTTTCCTGAAATGTTTTCCTGATGACCAACCTCAAGGGAATTGATTTTGCTTTTCAGCTCTTCGATGATGGTGACATACTTAGCCTCCATGTCATTAGTGGTGGACCTATGTTTCTGTTCCATGGCATGAAAGGCGGCCCTGTACCTTTGCTCTAAGGCTGCAAACTGGGCCTCTAGGCTGACTGGGTTTCCTCCCTCTGCCATACTTGGGATTCGAGCTTGTCTGTTGGAAAACAAAAGTGGATTGAGCAAAAATTCTGGACCGTCACTAGTACAAAAAACGTCTATTTCGGCGTCCCTATTTCGGCGGTTGTAGATAAAACCGCCGAAATAGGAGCCCGAGATGTATTAGCTCTGTAAAGCACGGGTCTATTTCGGCAGTTCCCGGATATGAACCGCCGAAATAGGCCATATTTAATTATTAAAAAAAATAAAAGAGACCTATTTCGGCGGTTCCTTACACGAAACCGCCGAAATAGGTTTTTCTTTTTTTTCTTTTTTTTTAATTTAAGGACATATTTCGGCGGTTCTTTGTTAGAAACCGCCGAAATAGGTTTCTTTAATTTTTTTTTATTAAATATGGCCTATTTCGGCGGTTTCTAACAAAGAACCGCCGAAATAGGTGCTTTTAATTAACCCCCCAGCCCGCCCTGACGCTATTACGGTTTGATTAACCTAAATTAACCCCTCTTCTCTCTGTTAGCAGCGGCGATTTGGATGAGCCTCCGACACCACCACCACCTACTGTCGTCGCCGCCTCCTCCTCCCGCCTTCGCCGGACGTCGCGCCGCCGGTGGTTGTCGCGTCGGTGGTGTCGCCGCCCTCCTCCCGCCCAGCAACAGACGCGGCAAGGTATGCAACCCTAACTTTCATTTTCGTTTTTGCTTACTTAATTGTTAATGTCTTGTTAAAATTGATAGATTGTTGTCACATTGTGATTGTGGATGATGATATTTATTGTGTGTGTGAAATCTTTGCAAGATTTGGTTGTTAAACTATTAAATTTATGTATGCACACAAGGTGTTCGACGAAATGTCCGAGTGAATTTTTTTGCTGTTTTTGGCCCTTCTTTTAAGTATAGTTAGGTTAGCTTATTTGGGCTAGATTTATTATGCTATATATGGGGTGGAACAATGTTTGAGCATTATTTGTTAAGTATAGTTAGGTTAGCTTATTTGTCCACTTAAAATTACTTGTTAATTCACATTTCATAAGTAAATATACATTGTAAATATACATTGGTGAGTGAGATCTCTGCTAGTTATATAAGTTAAGCAAAATTTGTACTAATCACAAATGTAATTTTACTTGTTCGAACAAGTAATATAAGTTAAGCAATTAAGAGTTTCTCCTTGTCTTCATAACAAAATTTGAATGAGCTAACGATAATGTTTATAACATACATATTTGATTATGATATTATATTATCGTTAATACAAGAGTGTGATGCATAAGTGGTATATTGAAAATTATGGATAACATGTTAAACATGAAAAATACAATTTAGGTTGTTATGTAAGTTATAGTTTGATCTTGTCATTTATGAGTTGTTATGAACAACTTCATTCATTGGTAAAAATACTATTAAACATTCGGTAGTGTATATATATATATATATATGAGTATTGTATAGTCGTTAAGTTTAATATAAAATTATTCTAATTGATCTGAATGTTGTTCAATCTTTTTGCGTTGCCTCTGTAGAGATTGGTGTTGCTACACGCGTCTCGCACGCCCGTTGAGAAGAGGGGCTGAAAACAATTCATTTAGGAACCGGTAAACTTTTTTTAATTTAACTCTTCATTCTCTTCACTCACTGTAAATTTGCAACCTAATTGCATATAAGGAACAAACACAACTACTGAGTTTCTCTTGTGTCTATACGTATTTGTGTCTCTACAGATAAATACTTAAGAAGGTTCTTTACCATTTGATGGTAGATTGACAGCGGAGCGGAGAACAATTCATTTTCGAACCGGTAATATAATCTAACTTATCATTTTTCTCTTTTGTACTTTGTATTTGATTTCCACAAATTATTGGAATTTCGTTTGATGAATAAATTTGGTATATATTAGTTTGGTTTATGATAGAAATTTATGTTGTTGAATAATTGGTGAATGCTTAATAATAGGCATGGTTGTGTCTTTTTTTTACTTTGTATTTGATTTCCACAAATTATTAAAATTTGGTTTGATGAATAAAGTTGGTATTAGTTTGACTTATGATGGAAATTTGTGTTGATGAATGGTTGGTGAATGCTTAATAATAAGCATGGGATAGGTAAAATTATGCAAAAGTCATGCCGTTTTTTTATTTTTTTAAATCTCTTCGTAATTAATATTGTTTGATGTATGTGTATATATCTAACAATATCTAATTTTTTTATCAGGTCTCACTACATTCAAGTCCGTGAGTCACCTCTCTTGTTTCCTGCCTTCTTCCATTACTGTTGCACTTTCCTCCTCTGTGCACAAGTAAGTAACTAAACCTTTTTTTTGTTTAATAAATGCAATTATGTATTTAAATATAAGTGCTAGTACATAATTTAGCTTCATTCCCTATTTGTTGATGCATTTCTTTTGTAATTTATTTTTTGTTGCTCCCTTGCAGAGACATATCAGAAGTGGTATTGCTGCATCTCTCGCACAGAAGCCTACCTCTCAGGAACCAGTCTCCCCTGTCCATAAATCCTTAAAAAACAAGTACGTATTTTAACTCTCGATTCTTTGTTAATCTCTAAACCGGTTTGAACTTATACAGTGGAGAATTGAAAGCGTTAATTTGATGATCTGAATTTGCAATTTGTTTTCAGTTAGCTAGTAAAGGACATGAGCTGGAATGTTTTGAAGATTGTGGGTAGGCACTGAGGCCTGAAATGAGTTGGAAGGGAGGTGCCTAGAAATGTTTGAAGAATGTGGCTCTTGGGCCAGAATATTTTGAGAATTGGGAGCTTGGGCCAGAATGTGTTTGGGCTAGAGGTAAAGCACATGGGCCAAAATGATTTCTAAACCATGTTCTTGATGTGAATTGGAATTTGGGCCATGTAATTCTGATTGGGCCTAAAAGATGATACTTGTGTCTAGGATCTTGGGTCAAAGCCCAAGTGAAAAGTCTTCCTAGACTAGAATGAGCCTTGAAATGGAAAGACCTGATGGATCTTCATGAACTGCTTTAGGTGGATTTGTTTTTCATGGGCCAAGAACTAAATTGATAATTAAAATTGGGCCGAAAGAGAGAAATCACCTAAGTCTAAACTTTTGGGCCGAAGCCTAAATGACTCACATATCAAACCAAACAGGGCCTCTGGACCGCGAACAATAAAGCCGTAAATTCGGGTTGGGCTGAGTTGATGTAGGAAAAGTTCCTATCAGTTTCTAGGCTGAGTAGTGGGCCAATCATACAAGCAGACAAGGCCCACACAGATTCAACATGTCCTCACTTGACGCTTATCCAATTCGGGTGTGGATCGATCCGGGGAGGTGCTTGGGGCACGGGCCCAGGTCACCACAAAGGAATAGGGCTTGCACGCTATTCTCTTTAGGTTTCCCCACTTTTTTCACATCACCTGAAGGTGTGCGTCTACGGTCGGGTCTTTGACTGACCAAACAATGGGCTAGGAAAGGGTATTGCCAAGAAAATGCTTGGGGCTAAAGCCCAGGTATTAAGGGGGTGTGGTTAGACGACACCCTCCTCTTTTCCCCCACTTATTCACATCACCTAAAAGGTGTGAGTCCCTGACAGGGGACCCTCAAACGGGTCCCAGGGTGAAATCGGTTTATGTGGACCCTCGCTCTCATATGATGCAAAGGTGCAGAAAATTAGAGTGCGCACGAAAGTAAACAAACAGAGTAATAAAGCCATAAATAGACATTTTCGAGTTAAGCCCTCTTTCTTAAAATTAAACAAGTTAATATTAAGAAATTTGTCCCCAGCAGAGTCGCCATTCTATGAGCCTTGATTTTTAAACCCTATCCTATGTTGATTAAAGTTGATTAGGATCTAATCGGGTTTTAGGTCCACTTATAACCTAAGTTTAATAACTAAGTCATATAACCATAATTATTAAAACCTAAGTTAGCTCACTGGAACCTATTATGAGTCGCCACCTAATTTTAACCTAGATCAAATTAGGAAAGGAGATTCGGGTTCGGGGGCTTGGTATACGACTTATTTAGGGTTCAATTACTTTCATTACCCCTAGAAGTTATTTTCCTCTACTTAGTTTAATTACGGCTTATTACGAGTCGTTTTAACCTAAGTGCGCGGGCTTCTGTTTTTTTATGTTTTTAAGCATTTTTTGACAGAAAATAAAAGTGGAAATTAAGACAACCTAAACTAGGGTTTCGGAGGTAGAATTAGGTCAAATTTTGTTTCCGTCCGTGGCTACGGACCTAATGTCCGAACCCACGGACCCTAGTTAACCAATGTGAATATAAAAGTTGAATTATACAGAAAATGCAAATTTGAAAAGTCCGGGCCACGGACAGGTTGTCCGTGGGCCCGGACATTATTTTAGAAAAACAAAATTTTGAAAATTTTAAAAAAATCCCACCGTCGTCCGTGGGTGTCCGTGGCCACGGACAACCCGTCCATGGTCCCGGACCACCCACGGACAGGGGTTTTCTGGTGGCTCCCGAAGGTGTTTTCAGCAAAAATGTAACACCCCAACTAATAACACCACACTTAACCATTAATCGCAGCGGAAATTGCATCATAATCACTGACTAATTCAATGGGTGTTACACGCCGTTAGCCACCCACGTGGCTAACAAGGCTATTACTTACACAATGTACCGGTCTGATGGACAAGATTTCCGAGCACTACACTTTACATTTACAACTCCGTTACAAACTGAATACAAATGCATTGGCATTACAACTCTACCGAGTCTATTTCTTCAGCTACCGAAAACAAACTTCGGACTTACATCTCTTACAACCACATAAGCAACTAATAACTATCCTTGTATATACAGCTACCCCATCCTACTCTCGAACGGCGGCCAGCTCCATTGTACCTGTAAAGTAATGGGGGCCCCCAAAGGGGGTCAGCACCTTTGCTGGTATGGTAATCCCGCAGCCCGCGTGCTACCGGGCCACGCACAAGTATTTGTCGAGTGAGCATGCAGGTTATTTTATTTTAACACGCAAGAAAACCATAAACACATAACATACTCATAAGCACACACATCCAATAAAAGGACACAACAATAACATTCACACATCATATTGGTTAGATCACCTTATTGTATTTCCTTGTCCCTTGAGGGCTCTGCCTTAACGGGACTTATTTCTTACTAAGCAATACTCACCGAATTGATCGGGCTACAGCTATTTCTCTCACTGAATTTGGGTTGATTTTGGTTATCAACTTACACACATTACCGCACACATCTCGTACACATTATACACATCTTCTCCTAGTCCGACGTGAGTCAGAGATATAGCTTTGGTTAAGCTATCCCGGTCATAATATAGAACCGTACACATTATACACATATCCCCCTAGCTCCAATAATGATGAGGTAGGTAAGCCTTGGTTAAGCTTGTGGGAGGTTGTAATCTAAGGAGGGAAAACAACCATAACATAACAGAGTGGGAGTTAATTCACATATACACATCAACTCCCAAACAACACGCGCGACCGGAACGACCGGATTCCTCACCCCCCATAACATATACATATTAGTTAGAAGTTCCTTTACGGAACTTATCACATACATGCACCATTTGGTGTTACAAGTTTGGTTAGTCACCCACAAGGGGGGTAACATCCCATTCGACAAACATGGACAACAACATTCGTTGAACAACGATACATTAAACAAAGGCAAACACACAACATACATAACCACAATATACAACCAACGCATGGATAGCCATAGTTAGAACGTTCCCATTGGTTGGGACGTTAAATCTGAATACCGATCTCTTATGTGATCCTAGGGTCGGTTAGCTACGGTTTAACACATAATTAAGGTTAAACGGTATCGGAATTATTTACGCCACATTAATGAATTACTGTAAACTCATTTCGTGCTTTATCTTGCAAGGTGGCAAACATACAGAAAAACAAGTTGGCATACAAGCCGGTGTAACCCAGTACGACACAGGTTGCAAGAAAACCATACCTGTCACCTTGAAGATGGCTAGACTAGCATGAAGATCTCCCAGTCCCGACTGCCATTCCGACTAGTTCACGCTCCTATAATCATTCAGTCGAACGGTTAATTTCTTTATTAACTCTAACTACTCATCACTACCCACGACGGTTTCTCGTCGTTTCTTACATTTCATTAATCTCTTAAGTTCCACTCACCTTATCCCAAGGTTTCTCATTACCTAGCACTTGTGCTTAAAGGTTCCTAACGTTGTCATTAACATTAACTCATAATCCTTAACTTCACATTGGACTTTTGCACTTTCACACTTAGACTTACACTTGTCATACTTCTAATGACTTTTAAATGTCATTAATCAAGTCCTAACAACCTTATAATACCATTACCATTCAATCCCCCATCATTTAAGCTCATTTTTACACATTTTATAACATTTCCGTGTTGGTCCGGGACATGGTCCGGATCTTAAGTCCCGGACCACACTGTCTTGTAACTCTCAGGTGGTTTTTAGCCTTGGTCCGGGTCCTTGTATTGGAGTGAAGTCCCGGACCAGGCGATTTCCTAACTCTCGGCATGTTTTTCATATATGGTCCGGGACCTTGTACTGGACCTAGGTCCCGGACCAAACTCCAGAATTGCCTAGTTTGACAGTTTTAAGCAGCTTTTCCCACCTTGATTCATGCCCATTTCTTTACTAGTCTTTCCACATGTTTTCTAACATATTTTAGCACCCTAAACACACTTCAACTCTCCTTAATCCATTGACTAAACTTGTCACTCCACCTTGAGTTTATTACACAGATCTCCGCTCTTATTTCTAACACTCATGACTTGGTCTTCCCAAGTTCTATGGTTACAGATTTTTGCTCACACTCTTGTCCTCCTACTTGGTTCCCAACTAATGCATTATCCGTGAGCCACTATCACCATTTTCACTCCAAGCTTCAGCCCACAACATAACTCACATCTCATCTAATCCCAAGGTGAGTATTTTACCAAATTGCTCTCTAAACACACCTAATTAAAACCAAGGTAAACCTCACTCCAAAAACACCATTAACACAACTATTTTCTACAGAAAATTCACCATGGTTTCCCTACAATTTTAACATCCTCACATTATTAATTCGGCTCACCTAAAAACAGTTTTGTACTCCACATTTACACTATACTAACATATACTAATTTCAGCCCTTTCACCACACCAACAACGAGGTGTATTCAACTATAATAACTTGGTTCTCAACAGCACTTAAATATTCAACCACACCTCAACATCATACAATCTAAAACAGAGCAATTCAAGCTCACAACACAAACCGACAATTCAGTCCAAGGTAAGAACTTTACCTTTGATTTTTAGGTCACCATTTCACTTTCTTCTTCTTTCTCCTTGTTTTGTAACAGGTAAATGGGGTAGTTACTTGCTAATTCTTACAGACCATGCCCAAAGAACACAAATTAAGAGCTAATCTTGCACTTAACTCTTGGAGGAAAAATCTGAAATTAAAAGAGAAGTGCTTAAAGCACTTTTAAGAGAAGGGATTACCTTCTAACTTGAGAATGGAGGACTTGGCAAAAATTTACCACACTCCAGCCCTTCTTGACCATTAAAACAGGGCTAGAATCATGAGAGAGAAAGGTTCAAAAATTTGGAAACTTAAATTACATGGAAAGGCTAGAAGAGTGGGTATTTTAAAGATTTCTTACCTTAGAAACAACAAGGAATGCTCTAGCTTCAAGAAGAGCTGATTTTTAACTCCAAATCAGCTACAACCATGGAAATGAAACTCAACGTTTGGGGATTTTGATGGTTGGAAAAGAATGCCCGAGTGATGGTGACTAATAATATGTGGTTATTTTGTGATTTTGACTTAGTTTGGAGCTTGAATGAGGGAAAGGAAGGAGAGTTGGGTGAAGGTTGGTGAAATCGCCATTTTAGAACAGAAGGAAGGAGAAGTTCTGGTTGAAGAAGAAGAAAAACGTGGGAGAAGGTGGGGAATAGGAGAGAGAAAAGCAAAAGTAATATTCGTAATTTCTTACTTTACTCTTTTGTCCTCTTTTGACTTAAAAGCATTAAAAATAAGAGGGGGAGGAGGGCAAAAACGTGTGGGTCTGTATAAAAGAGGGGAATCAGATTTTATTTTACAAGTTAAGGGATTACTTTACCCTTATTACGGTTTGCACCCCAAATGTTCCCGGTTTTTACACTATTCACTAATCCGGGCCCGTTTTCCGGATTTTTCTCGTTTCTTTAATTTTAATGGTTCCTAAGCTCCCATTAGTGTTTAATTATAGTTATATGATCAAATATAATTTTTACGGGGTCGTTTGACTATTTAAATTCACGTTTTCGGGTTTTCTCGAAAAACGTGCTTTAAGACTCCGTTAGCGTTTTAACGCATTATTTGGATCCGTTTTCTTCGGGAATTTTCCCACATGTTCTTAGTGTGTAATAAGGTATAAAAATATATTTATAACCCTAATGAAGGTTATATACCTCCTAAAATAATTAAATACGCGTTTTCACGTTTTGTGACTTTTACGCATTTTCTTTTTCTTTTTGGTTTTTATTTCTTCACCAATGATCTTAAGGACTTAATTAGCCTTAGGAAATCATAATTACATTATTAATTAACACATTAAGGTTTGGGGTATTTCAAAAAAATTATGCACGTGTACCCTGAAAGATGTACAATACGTTAGTAATTGAAAGATTGCAGTTTGAAGTTTAATTATGCACGAAACTTGACAAACAAGTAACAAGGCATAAGCAAAAGCAATTAGCAATACAGAAGCGTAAAAAGGTTAGTTTGAGCCCAAAATTTGACAGAGAGTCAATAAGGTCGTGGAGAGTTAGAAAAGTAGAATTGTAACCTGTTTTACCTTCGAATTCAAGATGATTCTTCACGTCGGGATTCTTCGGAGGCTCCGATGGTGCCGGTTCCGGATTGAGTTCGACCCGAGATTCTGGTTGTTGATTGTTGAAGGTGTTCTTCACGCTTTGGAGGTGGTTTGGTTGATGTTTGATGATTGTTGATGTGTTGGGAGTTGAAAAGTGTGTTTAGGTGGTGATTTCGGGGGATTTTTGATGTGATTTTGGTGCTTGTATGTGTAAAAACGTGGGGGACTTGTGACGGCTAGGTTTTCTGGTTGCTTAGGGTTCTTGAGGTTCTGATTTGACAAGGGATAAGGTTCCTTATATAGGCTTCCTTAAAGATAGAAAAATCCGGTAAAAACCGAGATTTACCGACGTTTTAGCTCAAGGGCTTCCAAAAGGAATTTGACTATGAAATTTTAAACATGGGTAAAGGATGGTATTTCTGATTTTTCTAAAGTGGAATCGAATTTTTTGGATATTGGAATATTTTTAAATTCAATTTCTCGTCAGATTCAATCAGAAATTGCTAGAAATTTATTAGAAACTCGAAAAATCGAAATTCCAACGCCATTATGCCCAAAATGTCATCCTCTATCATGGGTTAAAATTTCAAAGCATTTTCAAATTGATTTAACCCTTCTTTGGAGGAGAGAGAAAGCCTACAGGGGGCTTAGGAGCCTTGAAAAATTACGAAAATGCCCCTAGAGATGACTAAGCTGTCCCTAGTACTCTGAAATGTGCCGATCCAACTGCGAACCCTCGCTACTTGACCAAACTAGCCTATTAGTAGAGACTCTCTTCCGGGGGGGGTTGAAATTTTGGGTATAACAGGTCCATGACTTGATTCAGACTCAACCCACAACCCAATTCAAATCAGCCTACAAACACACTCAAACCCGACCCAAAACCCACTCAAACCCGGCCCAAAACCACTCAAACTCGGTCCATAACCCACTTAAACTCGGCCCAAAACCCACTCAAACTCGGCCCAAAACCCACTCAAAACCGGCTCAAAACCCACTCAAACCCGGCCCAAAACCCGTTGACCCGGCCCAAAACCCGTTGACCCGGCCCAAACCCGTGGACCCGGCCCAGACCCGTTGACCTGGCCCAGACCCATAGACCCGACCCAGACCCGTTGACTCGGCCCAGACCCGTTGACCCAGCCCAGACCCGTTGACTCGGCCTAAACCCAAGTTGACCGTGACTCAAGTTTGACCATGACCCAAGTTTGACCTTGACCTAAGTTTGACCAAAAACTTTGACTTGACCCAAACTTTGACGCAAAACTTTGACCAAACTAATGTTTGACCTGAAATTTTGACCTAGAGCTATGACTTGATCCAAAGTTGACCATCACTTCCAAGTGACCCATCTCGGGCTTACTTCCACCTATAAAACCCAAACCACATTCAAATCAAGTCCAAAATCCAATTCAAAATCCCATTCAAACCCCAATGAAAATCCCAAAACATTCATCTTTTTCTTGAATTTCAAACATTCTTTTTATTCAAACTTCATCAAGCTTTCGAAAGAAACCATTTTGTGGAATTTTAAAAGGAAAAACTCTTCGCATATCATAGAAAATTCTTCTCAACAAGAAGACAGTTCTTCTCACATACACAGAAAGTTTTCACCTAAAAATATTTCTCAAAATCAGTGTCTCTTTATCGAGAATTCCGAACAACTCCAAAAATTTTCTAACTCAGTTTTCAAACTCAAAACTAAACCATTTTTGGGGAACATGTGATGTCTAACACCTTCAAAGAATGTTTTCTTCCTAGTTAGACACCATTGATCTCCCTTCTAAAAATAAAAAAATCCAAGGCATGGCACTGGGGTCATAATTTCCCTTGTCGCAGTCTGGATCTCTTTAGGCGGGGCATTAGGGTGACAAGCCTCCCCTAGTCGCGGCCTAGATTTTTACAAGGCGGGGTGCTAGGGAAGTAACGACCTTCCTAGCTGCAGCCGGGATTTTAGAATCGTTTAACTCCCTTCCACTCGATTTCAGTATTTTCGGTTTTTAACGTTTTCAAACCCGGGAGTTAGAGACGTTATTCGGGTTTGACCGAGAGTATCCCATCCATGATACTTCTCTCTAAATCCTATATTTCGACATAAATTCATTACCCCATCTTTCGAGCCTCAGCACTTATTATTAATTAAGTGTCGTGTTTGAGGGGATACATAGGGTAATCCCTCGGGATTATCCGTCGTTTTACAATAAAAATGATTTTCGGTTTTAACAACTTTAAGAGAGACAGTTTTGAATGAACCAATCCGACCCTTTCATCAGAGCTTTAAGCCACATAAACATCTCTTAATCTTTTTCTTAACAAATTCAAAATCACCTTAGTCTCGTAGGCTCTCAAAATCTTGAATGCTTTGCCCCTTAGAATCAATCCCGAACAACTTTAGTCATCCTAAACCTATGCGAGTCCAAAACACTTTCAAATTTTGAACGTTTAAAAACCCGAATACCCTCCATTATACTCAATCATCCTGAAAACCCGAAATCCTCTTCAATACCTTTGACTTCAAAAACACCTCAAGAATTCGGTCACTCCAAATCCGAACTTCATAAATATAAAAAACTCCTCAGTTCCACCAAATGACCTGAGATACCCCTCCACTTCCCAAGATGACCAAAATACCCCTCAACTTCACCAAAATGACCAAAATACCCCTCAACTTCACCAAAATGACCAAAATACCCCTCAACTTCACCAAGATGACCAAAATACCCCTTAACTTCACCAAAATGACCAAAATACCCCTCAACTTCACCAAGATGACCAAAATACCTCTCAACTTCACCAAAATGACCAAAATATCCTCAACTCCATGAAATGACCAACATACCCCTTAACTTCACAAAATGATCGAAATACCCTTGTAACCCCTCAAAACCCTCAAAACCCCCTATAGTGCTTCGAGGGTCGAGACGTTTTCAATCCTTTGCCTCACTTGAAAACCAAATAACACCCACATCGGGTTTATCCCTTAAAACCTTCAGAGTTCCCTAATGCTTCATTCCGTACTAATCCAATACCTTCCTTAATAATAGTCCACACTCAATCCTATTCTTCGGCTTTAATTGAATCTCTCTAATAAGGTTTTAAAAGAAGACAATCCCAAAAATTGGAGACCGAGGTTTTCCTCGGGCACCAATCCGAAGTCGTGGTCGTTGCCACTTCTAAAGGGTGTAACCTAGTGCGAACCCACAATAGAATATTTGATCTGACCAAATAAGTCCTATCCATAGGCAACGACTTTAGAGTCAATTAACGGTTCTTCTTCTCCCTTCTCCTCCCTTCCTATTCCTTAGGTCAAACTAGGTGGCGACTCTAGTCAATTCCCCCTTATAGAGGCATAAGTCCGCATTGAGTCCATTGAGAGCGGGTGTAGTGCACACTTGCACTCCCCTTCATGCTGTCTGGGAAAGACGGACGATTCAATAGGTATTTGAGGGATGCTAGATTAACAGGTTTTCATCAAGTCGACCGGCCGGAGAATCAACTTCTTCTGACCTTTTTTTGTCACTCATATGTGCGCGTTGATTAGAGTTAGACATCTCTAGTGCTTTTGGTAATCTGCAGTAAGTTTTTTTTATAGTTACGGTAGTGGGTAGGTTTCGAATTCAGGACCTTTCATTTTAGGATACCACTTCTCTACTGACCAAGCCACGGGGGCTTGTGGCAATCTGTAGTAAGTAATCAAATTGATTAACGTTACTGATTTATGTAGAAACTAAAAACGTAACATGCAGAGACAGCTTACGGGGAAAAATGACTCTAATTAGGTGGATATACGAATGAGGACCCTTATCCTAAAATCGGATGCCGCCTCAACTTTTGGGGACTTCAGGCCCATCTCATGCTGCAACACTTTATACAAAATTATTAGCAAAATCCTTGCAACTAGAATGAAGGACACTCTTCCCTTTCTGGTTAGTAAGAACCAAGGAGCGTTCATCAAAGGCCGCCTCATCTTTGATAATATCCAGCTCTGTTCTTGTCTGATGAAAAACTACCAAAGAGCCTATATCTCCCCTCGTTGTATGATGAAGATGGATATAAGGAAAGCTTTTGACACTGTAGACTGGAATTTTCTCTAAGACAATCTCTCTTATCTAAACTTCCCGTTGGACTTTAGGAACTAGATCATACAATGTGTTACTACAGCTTCCTTCTCGATCAACATTAATGGCTCCCCTTCAGGATTTTTCAAAGGTGAGAGGGGGCTTCGCCAAGGAGATCTCATATCCCCATACCTCTTCGTGATGGTCATGGATATGCTCTCACGACTCCTTGATCAACTCCCTCAAGCCCCTGGGTTTCACCTCCACCCGTCTTGCAAACCGTTCCGGCTGACCCATCTGTTCTTTGCCAATGATGCGCTATTATTTTGCAAAGGAGACCTCAACTCTATATCCCTCATCCTCAACAAAATCAATCTATTCTTGGACGCTTCTGGTCTTACACTAAACCCCTTTAATACAGACCTATTCCTTGGAGTTTCCCCGCCTTTAACTGAGGATATTTTTCAATTAACTGGTTTTAACCAGGGTACCTTCCCCTTCCGCTATCTAGGTATTCCTATAACCGTAAGGAAGCCTAAAACCACTGATTTCAATCCACTGTTGGATAGCATCCGCAAGCCCTTAACCACTTGGGCTGGCAAATCCCTCTCTTTTGCGGGTAGGATCTCACTGATCCAGAGCTCGTGTTTGGTATTGTTGGCATTTGGGCCTTCTGCATCTCCATCCCAAAAAATGTTATCAAAAACATCACTATACATTTCCGCTCCTTCCTCTGGACTGGCTATACTAACAGCAACACTACCACCCAATGGCTTCGAAAATCATTACGGGCACAAAACAACAAGGGGGCCTTGGGCTTAAAGATATCCAAAAATGGAACATGTGCTTCATCATTAAAACTATATCCGCTATAACCAATAACCCAGAAAGGTTGTGGATCTAGTGGATTCACAGCCTATACTTGACTACCCAAAACTTCTAAGCGAAGGTCGCCAAGGGGAATGACCCATGGGCTTGGAAGTCCATTATCCATGCTAGAAATTGGTGGATCAATCAATGCGGATCCACGGAAGACGCCACTTCTATGCTCCTATCTCACTCTCCCAACCTTCGGGTTAGCATGCTCTATAAGGATGTTTCTTCCCTCTCCAGCCCCTCCAGGGTCTTTACATGGCATAAAATCTGTTGGAAACCCTGGTCAACCCCAAAGAGAAATTCATTTTATGGATCACCCTTTGAGTTAGATTGAAAACTTGCGATAAGCTCCAATCTTGGGGCATCTGCCTTGCTAACCGATGATGGGTCTGTCAAAATGCTCAAGAGACTAGCCACCGTCTATTTTTTCAATGCAGGTTCTCTAACAGGATTTGGTGGGCTATTTATGATTGGCTGGGGATCCCTACCAACAGGACTAGCCTCCGTAGCTGTGCTCCTTGGATATCCCGCTACTGCAAAAGGAATCACTTGATTGACTTAGTAAAGCAGGCAACCATTGACAATGTTGTTTACCACATATGGATAGAGCGATGCAAGTAAGCGATGGCCAACCAAACCAGAGACCCCACACTTGTCAGCGCAGATATAAAAGAAGCCATGAAAGCTATCATCTGGAAGAAGATGGGCCGATCCAACAAAGACCACCACTGGATGGACAAAGTCCTCTGCTCATAGCACCATATATAGTTGTCTCTTCAGCTGGCTCTCTGCCACTTTTGTAAATGCTAAGGAAATCTTGTATATCTCCTCTAGGTTCTTTTTGTACTTTTTGATATCTGATATATAGTCCCTTATATATCACTTTTGTAAAAAAACATCTATTAATATATACGTTATTACCTTTCTTTAAAAAAGATGTTGATTAAAAAAATACGATTGAGGGAGAACATAAATAGAAAAAGAAAAGGAGATACTTGACCCTCTTCTCTTTCACCAACAGGTGAACCGCTCCTTCTCCCTTTACTCTTATGTGCGGACTCGAATAATGCACGGTGGAGTAGTTGTTCTACGGTAGAAAAGGGAAGCTCTGCTCTACGGTCGTGGATGTAATTATGAGAGTGGGAGGAAGATAATTATACAGAGGAGTGGTAGACGGTTTCGATGGATGCTTGTGTTGCTCTAATGAGTATTGATATGTGATTGGTCATGGTGCTATTTTTTGTTTGCGTATTAAACGATCTACAAGAGGGGGCAATAGTGATTGATCGTAGTATAAAAAGAGGATCTATGTTTACTTTTTTTTTTTTGCATATTTTTCTCTCGTTTAATAGTCTGATCATTTTTTAAAGATATTCTGAAAGTTTTGTTTACAGTGGTAGTGATGACTTCTATACGAGCAAAATTTGGAAAATATTTCCTTAAATATTTTGAGTAGTAGATTACTACTACTCTCTCCTCTTAATAAAAGTGGTAAAAATTTAAAAACAATTTTTTAATAAGTGATAAATATATATAAATGGTAAAGAGTTACATAAAAGTTAGATACATAGAAGACCTATATATCTGACAACAAAAAGGGGCCATCACGGCTAAGGGGAGGGTGGATTTACAAAAACCTCCTTAGTAATGAACAAAAACAGCATCGCGCTGACAAAAAACCCAAGGCCAACTGCCAACATTTAAAGCACCAGGATGAACAAAAAGGACGCTAACCATACATGGAGCTCCTAGGAGCAAAGAACCCTATCGAGCCAATCAAAATCTGTGCAGGATGTTTTCATCTTAGTTCAAATGATAGCTTGCATGGCCGCCTTGATGTCAAAAATAATGAGAGAGGGGTCTCTAGCTTGACTGGTCATGGCACGCTTGCATCTTTCTATCCAGATATGATAGACAACGTTAGCAACAACCACTCTTTTCACCAAATCAATTGGACGGAGCCTCTTACAATAGCGGTTGATCCAGGATGAGCAGCTGCGAAGACTTCTCCGATTTGTGGGGATACCCAACCAGTCACAAACTGTGCACCAAACCCTGCTAGAGTAAGTATAATTAAAAAAATAGATGGTCTCTAGTCTCTTGAGCATGCTCACTGAGCTAACACCTGTTAGCAAGACAAATGCCCCATGATTGGAGCTTATCACAGGTTTTAAGTCTACCTTTAAGGGTTATCCACAAGATGAATTTGGCTTTGGGAACAGACCAAGTATTCAAGCAGACATTGTACTAGGGAAAGGGATGGGAAGGGATAGAGACGTCATTATAGAATGACTTGACCCTAGGGCGGGTAGGATAGGAGTAGAATAGCGAATAGGCATCATCGGACGACCCACATTGCTCAATCCACCAGTCCCTGGCATGCAGGATAGCTTTTCAAGTCCAGGGATCATTCCCTTTAGCAGTAGTCGTCCATATGGTAAGGTCAGGAAAGAAGAGATTATGGATCCATTGGATCCAATGGCGCTCTGAATCATGGATGATGGCGGAGATAGTCTTGAGCATGAAGCACATGTTCCATTTGTGGATGTCCTTAAGCCCAAGCCCACCATTTTTCTTGGTGTTCATGACAGAGCTTCAAGCCACTGGACTAGCGGTGCTACTGTCTGCCTCTCCAGACCAAAGGAATGACCGAAGGCATTTGCCGACTCTTTTGATCACAAACTAAGGAATAGAGATGTAGGAGGCCCAGAACCCTATAATACCAAATAGGGTACTTCGAATGAGTGAGAGTCGATCCGTAAAAGAGAGGGACTTACTGCCCCAAGATGTGATAGCTTTATGGATGCAATCAATTAGTGGGTTGAAGTCAGCAGCTCTAGGCTTCCTAGCAGTGATGGGGTAGATCCACAATAAGGAATTGATACCCATGGTTAAAGCCCGTGCGATGAATAAGTGATCATCAGCAAGCGCGGGGGAACCCCCCCTAATGAATAGGTCAGATTTCGAGGGGTTAAGCATAAGCCCCGAGGTGTCAGAGAAAAGGTTGATTTTGTTAAGCATGAGAGTAATGGAGCTTTGATCATCTCTACAGAATAAAACGGCATCATCAGTAAAGAAAAGATGGGAGATACGAAAAGGTTTGCAAGATGGGTGGTAATGGAATCTTGGAGTATAATGCAGCTGGTCAAGCAAACGGGAGATCATATCCATAACAAGCGCGAAGAGATACGGAGAGAGGGGGTCTCCGTGGCGCAGCCCACGCTCCCCTTTGAAAGATGTTGAGGGGGAGCCGTTGATGCTGATAGAGAAGGAGGTGGTGGTGACACATTGCATAATCCAGTTCCTAAATTCTGGGGGGAAGTTTAGGAAGGAGAGGGTGTCCTAGAGGAATATCCATTCAGCAGTGTCGAAGGCCTTCCTAATATCCATCTTCGTTGTGCATCTAGGGGAAATATGAGCTCTTTGATAGTTTTTCATCAGGCAAGAGCAAAGATGAATATTATCCGAGATAAGACGGCCCTTGATAAAGGCCCATTGGCTAGCATTCACAAGGGAGGGAAGGACATTCTTGAGCGGCTCTGCTAAAATTTTGCTAATGATTTTATAAAGGGTATTGCAGCAGGAGATAGGTCTGTAGTCCCTAGGGGAAGAAGCATTGTTTGACTTTGGGATAAGCGTGTTGAGGGTGGCGTTAATTTCTTTAAGCATCCTTCCACTGTGGAAGATACTTTTAATAGCACCACAAATATCCTCACCATTAAGGGCCCAGGCTGCTTTGAAGAATTTTCCAGTGTAACCATCAGGACCCGTGTTTTATCGTCACCAATGGAGAAAAGAGCTGATTTATTATCGCTATTGTCAACCGGAAGAATTAGGGGGGGCCCAAGAGGAATGGTCCAGCAGTCTACAATTGTCCAAGCTTAGATCAGCAAGGGAGAGACAGGGGGGCTCTAGAGCCAAGAGATTGATGGAAATGGTCAACCAAACATTTGTCGATGTCAGAAGGGGTATTGAGCACTTCCCCCAGATCATTTATAATAGACGCAATAGAGTTTTTGTTCCTTCTATCTTTTATGGCTCGATGATAAAAGGAAGTGTTTGAATCCGCTAGCTTAAGCTTACGGGTTTTCGCGAGCTGGCGAAGGAACAGAAGCTCATGGGAATCCTTAACAAGGAGGTTGTGCCTCAGGAGCTTTTCTTGGGTGATTAGGGACAGGTTCCATGGGTCCAGGTCCAATCTTTTTTGGACGTCAGAGAGCTCGTTCCTAATGTTTTGGCCTTTGTCCCCAATAGATCCAAACTCTTTTTTATGGAGGTTAATGAGCCCGGATCTGACATGACGAAGCCTTTGAACGATAGTGTAAAGGCGACTCCCACTGAGGGGAATGCCCACACATCCCGAGCAAGGGGGAGAAATGAGGGGTCCGTGGTCCAAATATTAAGGAATTTAAAACTTATCCTTCGTGGGACGGGAACGGAGAGGGAAATGATCATAAGGCTATGATCCGAAACCAGGGGAGGAAGGAAGGTAGCAAAGCTGGTGGGGAAATTCAGAATCCATTCCTCATTAACCAAGACTCGGTCAATTTTCCCTAAGATGCGCCTGTAGTCGAACTGGTTATTCCACCAAGTGAAGAACCTCCCGTAGAAGCGAAGGTCCTGCAACTCAGCCCTGGAGACACACTCAGCAAAGTCAGGGTATTCTCGCAGGTGAGGATTGCGGTTGCTGAGCCTATCCTGAGCATAAAGGATGTTGTTGAAGTCCCCAACCACTACCCAAGGGCCTATAATGGTTTGTGAGAGGTTGGAGATATCCTCCCAAAGGAGAGCCCTGAGAGAAGAGTTATTCCTCCTATAGACTATCGAGATGGTAAAGTCAAAAGTGCCAACGATAGAAGCCTTGCAAGAGAGGATTTGGTCAGAGAAGTGGAAGGGGGTGACGGTGATAATGAAGGGGTTATAGAGAAACCAGATGCGCCACTAAGATGTGCCCCATAGTTGTGGACAAAACTCCAAGCGGGAAATAAGCGAGCGAGAATAGATTGGTGATTATGGATTGAAACATGGGTTTCGAGGAGGCCAAATGCATAAAGATTGTTGTTAGCCACAAATTTTTGGATCTCAAGGAGCTTGGGGTGATCATTGCAACCCCTAACATTCCATACTGCCAGATTCATAGAGAGGGAGTAGAGGAGGGGCGGGAAGAGCATTGCCCTTATCAAGGATAGCAAATAAATTTGTAAGCTGGAGGGAGAGGTCCTCGGGGATAGGCTTCAGAGCCTTGATAAGAGGACTCCTTCCATTATCGGGGACCTCCTGCCAAGGTTCCACAACATTGGGCGTGAGCACAAGCTGGAGGAAGGGGGACATCAACAGATCAGAATTATTTGGAGGAGGGGAAGTGCTGGAGCCACATAAGCAATTGGGAACAAGGGGATCAAAGGTAGTCTGAGTGGAAGGGGAAGGGCGGCCAGGAGGTTGGGTTAGAGGGGGATGAGGATTCAACCTCAACGAAAGTGATCCAGATGGCTGGACAGTGGTAGACTGAGGGGCTGTCCTCACAGCTTGGGTGGGTTGGACTGAGTTAGCCTGAGGGGTGGGCCTCAGCGCTTGGCTGGGGGGGCCTAACACGGATTGAGAGTTCAACCTTGGGTCAATGCCAGAAGGCGAAGGGGAGGAGCGATGGGAAGGGGGTTTAGACACTAGAGGACGCCCTGATCGGGTCGAAACATGACGAACAGTACCTGGACAGCAAGTAGAGGAGTGCCCAGGAAGGCTGCAAGAAGAGCAGGTAATAGGTTCCCATTCATAGACAACATGCTGAACCAAGGGGCCACTGGGGGCACGAATCTCAATCTCTCTAACCAGAACAAGATTGAAATCCACTTTGACGAGGACTCTAACATAGGAGATTCTAGTTTTTGTGGCCGTAGATTGACCAGTATGAAGAGGAGAACCAATTTTAGAGCAGATCTTCCTAAGGCTAGATTGGGACCAAAGGCTAGTATGGAGGCCTGGGAGCTGAATCCAAACAGGGATGCGATTAAGGTCTTTCAGATTAAAGGAAAAGTCCAGGGACCATTTCTTCAGAACCAAGGGGGACGAGTAGAGGAGTCAGGGACCCTTGTCTAGAACTTGTTGGAGATCTTCCTCTTTGTCGAACCGGAATAAGAACCAGCCCCCATCATGGAGGAGAATTTGAAGGGTAGCCACAAAGCTTCAGGCTCTTTTCACATACTCTTTAACAATATTAAAGCCAATTTTTTTTACCCCAGATATGACCGACGAGAGCATTCCTCCAGTAGTCAATTTCTGGCAAAAGGTTATTCTCCTCAATAGTTACATAAGTGCTATCGGTGTCTATAATGTCATCATTATCTAATCGCAAAGACATGGCACAACTAGATTTTTGTTTAGCAAGAAGCATATCAATAAATGAGGGATTGGCTTTCGTACCTATCGGCGCTTTGCTAGAGGGGTTGGGACGGGGTGTTCTTTTGGCCCAGGCAATGCGCTCGCTTGCTGGAGCTACACCTCCCAAGGGTAGGATGTTTGGGCGAGGAGTTCCTTTGGTAGAAGCAACGCGCCCTACAGTTGGAGCTTTGCCTCCCATAAGAGGTGCTGAAGGTCCTGGAGTCTTGGAGAGAGGTGAGAAGTCCTTGTCCTCCGCATCTGGCTGATTGAGATACTCTTGCAGAGTCAAGTCAGTTAGGGCCGGAGAGCTCAACGACCAAGTCCAAGGCAGGGGACGATGAAGGAATCTCATTAGAGACGAACTGGACACTCTCGTTGTTATGGAAGATGACCTGGGAGCCATTGCTTGGGGGCCCAGTCCCAGCACCAGGGCAGACCACACCAGGGTCCTCAGGGGAAATTGTCTTAGGAAATTTCTTCCCACGGCGAGTCCCATTTACCATAGGTAACTCAACGCCACTCAATGTTGCAGAAACCTGCATATCATTTTGGCCACTAGAAATCTCCCCCTCTGAAACCAAATTTGTTTGTAGAGGAGGGGCCAAAATCGGCTCAAGTGTTTCACAGTTCGGAAACGACAGGACTACAGTGGGACTACCGATAGTGCCACTCAAAGTTAGGTTCTCGCCTAGCTGTGGGGGAGGGCTTTCCATCCGTGAATCCAAACGAACAATACCAGTAACGGAGAGGGGGTCTTGTTCGCCAATGAGCAGCGCTGCAGTAGCCTCAGAGACCGACAAAGAATTCTCAGCCGTCAGAAGACTAGACCCAGGGCGCTCAATACCCACATCGATAAGGGGGGTTAGGTTGTTGTAAGTTCCTAGAGTGTTGTTCTTCTTGAGTCAGTTACTCACAAAGAACTTTGTTGTAACACCCCTACCACTTATCAAGTCATTACCTCTTAATCCGTCACATTCACCAATACCAAAGCAGCGGAAATAATCTTACAAACAGTGGGTGATACAATGTTGTTAGTCACTCACGTGACTAACAAGGCCAAATCCAATTACAAATCTACTATCGGTCTGATGAACTTGAATATACCGAGTAAGCTATTCCAAACAATATAATCCATTCCATAATCAATCACAATCCAAATATAAACTTCAATTCAGTACTATACCGAGTCACTAAAATTCTGAAGCTTGCCGATACAATTCGGTCCTACAGTACAACGTTTACAAGCCAAATCAATATTCCCTAATCAACTACCCATGCTTATACAACCATCCACGTCCTACACTCGAACGGTATTCGGCTTCAAGTACCTGTAGAATAAAAACGGTGCCCATAGGTGCTCAGCAAATTGCTGGCATGAAATTCGCATACCCCGTGTGCTATCGGGGGTACGCCAACTACTTTGTTGAGAGCATGGGATTCATTTTAATTCAACCAACATGCTGTGGAGGGTGATTTTTCGGTATGAGGGGGTCTATGCAAATATGGTCTGACTGAAAAAATTGAGATTCTAGAAAATGCCATTCTATGGAGGGTGAAAACCCGTTAATCTGGCATCCCTCAAATACCTACTAAATCGTCCGTCTTTCCCAAAAAGCATAAAGGGGGAGTGTAAGTGAACACTACACCCGCTCTCAATGGGCCCCACGCGGACTTATGCCTCTATAAGGCGGAATTGACTAGATCGCCACCTAGTTTGACCTAAGGAACTAGGAAGGAAAGGGAAGGAGGGTTCTAAGAACCGTTAATTGACTCTGAGATTATTGCCTATGGATAGGACTTATCTGGTCATGTTAGAGATTCTGTGTGGGTTCACACAGGGTTACACCCCTTAGAAGTGGCAACGACCACGACTTTGGATTGGTGCCCGAGGAAACCTCGGTCTCCAATTGTCAGGATTGCCTTCTTTCAAAACCTTATTTAAAGAGATTCATTTAAAGCCAAAGGATAGGATTAAGTGTGGATTGAGGAGTAGATGACTTTGAAGAGCTTGAGGAAATAGGCTGGCCTTGAAGATGTTTGTTTAAGTGTTGGGAGATGTTTTGGTCATTTTGTGAAGTTAAGGGGTGTTTGGGTCATTTGTTGGAATTGAAGAGCTTCCTGGGTTTGTGAGGTTCACATTTCGAAGTGGTTAGCTTTTTGAGGCGTTTTGTGAAGCTAAAGGTATTTAAAAGGAGTTCAGGTTTTTAGGGTGGTTGAATATGAAAAGGATGTTTGGTTTACAGGTGTTCGGGTTTTGAAAAAAGTTTCGGATTTCAGATGGCTAAGGTTGTTCGGGTGTATTCGATAGTTGGAGGTCCTATTTGACTTGGTGTTTGTTTAGAGAAGGATTGAGGAGTGCTTATATGACATGAGGCTCTATGGGAAGGATTGGATTGGTTTATTTAGAAATGTCTCTCTTTAAAGTTTAAAGCCGAAAAACATTTTTTTTGTAAAAGGCGGATAATCCCGATTATTACCCTATGTACCCCCTCGAACACGACACTTAACTAATGGTAAGTGCCGAGGCTCGAAGGATGGGCTAATTTATTTATGTCGAAAAATAGGATTCAGAGAGGAACACCATGAATGAGATGCTCTCGGTCGAACCCTAATAACGTCTCTAACTCCCGGGTTTTAAAAACGTTAAAACCAAATCATTGAAATCGAGCGGAGTTAGACGATTCTAAAATCCCGGCTGCACTAGGAAGGTCGTTACTTCCCTAACACCCCGCCTTGTAAAATCTAGCTGCAATTAGGGGAGGTTTGTCACCCTAATGCCCCCTAAAGAGTCCAGACTGCGACAAGGGAGGTTATGACCTCATGCCCGCCTCGGATTTTTATTTTGGGAAGGGAGACAAGCGATGTTCTAACCATGGAGGAATGTTTTGAAGGGTTAGACATTACTTGCTCCCCGAAACGATTTATTTGCGTTAAAAACTGAGTTGGAAACTTTTGAAGTTGTTCGGAATCCTTGATAAAGAAACACTGATTTTAAGAAATGTTTTTAGGAGAAAACTTTATGTATATGTGAGAAGAACTTTATGCATTGGAGAAGAGTTTTCTATGATGTGAGAAGAGTTTTTTCTTAAAATTCCACAAAATGGTTTCTTTGAAAACTTGATGAAACTTGATGGTTTGAGATTCTTTTTGGATTTTTAAAGGAATTTACAAGTTGAAAGTGAATTGAAAGGAATCGGGTTTGGAAAATGAGTTCGGTTTGATTTGATTTGGTTTGACTTGTATTGGAAGATGAGCCGGGTCAACGTTGGGTTGAAGTGGGGTTGGTCAATGATTGGGTCAACGTTTTTGGTCAAGGTTATGGTTTTCTGGTCAACGTTAACGTTTTCTGGTCAAGGTCGACGTTTTCTGGTCAAGGTCAAGGTTTCCTAGTCAAGGTCAAGGTTTTCCTGGTCAAGGTCAAGGTTTCTGGTCAAGGTCAAGGTTTCCTGGTCAAGGTCAAGGTTTTCTGGTCAAGGTCAAGGTTTTCTGGTCAAGGTCAAGGTTTTCTGGTCAAGGTCAAGGTTTTCTGGTCAAGGTTTGACATTTGTGGGCTTGGTTTAGATTGGTGGGCTAATGGGCCGGATTGGGCTAATGGGTCGGACTGGGCTAGTGGGCCGGATTGGGCTAATGGGCAGAGTGTGAGTATCTGGGCCGAGATTGGTTTTGGGCCGGGCTTTGGGCCAGTGTGGCAATAGGGCCAAGTGGGTTTGGGTCGGGATTGGTTTTGGGCCATGGGCTTTGGACCGAGTGGTTTTGGGCCATGGGCTTTGGGCCGAGTGTTTTGGGCCATGGGCTTTGGCCAAGTGTGTGGTGTTTGGACCGGACTTGGGCAGGGCTGAGATTAGGGTGGGCCAAGTTTAGAAGTGGGTCAATTTTGGGCTTTTATTTACAATGGGAAAAATATTTCAAAACGAATCGAGATTTCTTTTGAAATGAAACATCAACTAAAAGTGAGAGACAATTCAATTTGGAGGAGTTGAAAAAAAATGGAGGGATTTGGAATGAGAAACCTTAAGCTATAAGCATTATTCCGAATTCTTTTCTTTTCTTTTCGTTTTTTTTGGGTAAAGTTTTTTTAGTGAAATTAAGGGTGGTTTGGGATAGGCTTTAAAAGGTTTGGAAGGTATTGTTCCCCACAAAGCAAATCAGAAATAAGCTAGTTGTGGGGTACCCTCAAGGCTTAAAAGAATTTCAAAGTTTTGGATGGTATTGTTCCCCACAAAGCAAATCATAAATAAGCTAGCTGTGGGGTACCATCCCAGACTTTGATTAAAAGAAAAAAGGGTGACCTAAGGGGCCATCTAAGGTTTAAATAACAAACATACATAAGATACAAAGAAATAAAGCAAAGCTGTAACATGCCAAGTGTATACATGTGTGGTATAATGTAAATAGTTAGAGAGCAAGTCACGTCTGATGAATAATACACTAGTGGAAAAAAGGCCTATTTCGGCGGTTCCAATGGGCCTATTTCGGCGGTTGTGAACCGCCGAAATGAGCACCGCCGAAATAGGTGTACTTATCTTGGCGGTTCTTAGAGAACAACCGCCGAGATAGACCCATGGGATTGACCGATGCTGAGATTGACCATGGTCTATCTCGGCGGTTGTTCTCTAAGAACCGCCGAGATAGACATGGTCAATCTCAGCATCGGTCAATCCCAGGGTCTATCTCGGCGGTTGTTCTAAGAACCGCCGAGATAGGGTATTTTTTTGTTTTTTTCCATCCCAGCTTATATATATATATATATCACCGCATTTGTTCAATGACCTGTAATAAAGCTTCATCCATACAGGGAGCTCCAGCACACATTTAAAAAGTTATAAAAGCTCCCAATTAATACCAACGACGCACCACAATTTGAGAGTTAACAAAACCAATGCAATTACACTTAATTACACACTTTCATTACAAATAAAAAACACATTACAATTCAAATCTACCATTACACCATCCACAAGTGTACAGAGTTACATTACATACTCGAAAAAGTTCACAAAACATCTTCATGATCATCAATTCATTAAACTTGTGCAGACGAACTCCGACCATTCCTCAAGCATCTCAACAATTTGAGCATCATCATACTGACCACCTTTGAACACTTCTTCGTAAGCCTTGAAAAAAAATGAACATTAATCTAAAACGTACAAGTCTAACAACATGTAAAGAGCATAACTGAAACTTTCAAAGAATGTTACCTGTCTAACGAGTGCTCTGGTAAAAGGTTCGCCGCTCCTACTATGTCACTCATGAATCTCATGACATAGTATCCACATTCTGAACCCCCAGGCTGCACCGGACACTATACAAACGCACATATTGACAGTTATAAACAAGTTTAAACATTATCACACAATTTATCAATTAATAGAGTACCTTGACAGTGTTCCAAGGGATGTTACTCTTCATTGTTTATTCTGGAGAGATAATGCAGCTCTCATGGAACTATATACATCAGCAATATATATAGTTTTAAGCATCAGTAGCAAGTTATGAAACAGTTAATGTTAAGTAATAATAATTGTTGTTTACGATAACAAACTAATTACCCCAGTATTGCGGTGGAGATCTTCGGTCTCTTGGCACCCATACCAAGTGAGTCAAATTGCAAGATTCGTGGGTGCTTCAACATCACCAGCACAAGCAATGACCAATGTCGACTGTCCACAAATTACACAATGTGTTGAAATCATTAAGCAACTAACACAAACTATATGTTTTAGATAATACTAAGAGAAATAGTCAAATATCATACCCTGAATGATATGGCAGCATAATAAATGACTTGTTAGAACATTCAAAGAGGGCATTCGTCATATATTGCATAAGGCCTTCCATATCACTTGTCATCTGGACTTCACTGCACATAGCAGGACACAGGAATCCAATCTTGATCTTCATAGACATTGATCGCCTTATCATGCACCCACCTATGAGGCAATATCATTAGTCATTAACTTTTTATTCAAACATCTAATTCATCACCAATCAATGAATTCAAAATATAAAAGGTAGAAGTCACTCACATGGCGGCTGACTTGATAATCGACACATTCAACCAATCCCTCCTGAAGCACTCCTCGAAGTCGGACATATACATCCCAAATCGATGTATATCTTCTCCTTGAACTATATAGTGAAATATCCGCTCGGGATCTTCCACAGTGAGGGAATCACAATCAGGTGGTAGCAGCAACAACGATGAATGCAGAATCTGCATATTGTCGACAAGCCGGCCAATATTCTTTTCTCCACCAAAGCAGGTCTAAGCACAAATTTGTGGATGCCTTTGATTGCACAGGTGCAATTCTTTTTCCTTTGCCCTTATCAGTCTTCGGTCGGCTCATATCCTATGATATTAGTCTAATTAAGTATATGGATGCAAGGTGGTACACCAATAGTTTTATAGCAACGGTTAAGAGTAATACCTGCCCAGGGAGTCTGACCAATCGTACAGGCCACTGCACTGTCGCAGTTTGTGCGAACGCAAGGTAGGTCTTTGTGGGATCGGCACCGGTAAACCGACGTCAGCATGCTCTGCAACAAATTCGTCCAGAAGCACTCGTGCATGGTAATGTCGGAGTGGTTCACCGTGCACAATATCACTTGGAAGAGGGGAAAAGTTTTCCCCATGCACCATGACCTCTTCTACTCCAATTTGTAAAAACAGATGGCACTCAGTGGGTGCCTGAGTGTTATGTGGAACTTGTTTAGATAAAAATTGAGAATTCTCTATGATGATATTAGTGATCAAGTGAAAAATCTAATCGTCATGTACTCAATTGAAATGTTAGTCTAACCTTTAGAGATGCATAGGGAAACGGATCAGCCGAGTGGACACTACTTCTCACTACCGGTGCACTCTGCTGCTGAATGGGTGACTCAACTGGTGGTCGAGAAACCTCTTGGCTTCATGCTGCTGTGGCTGAATCCTTGACATAGCCTGAGCGATCCTCTCGTCGACGTCTGAGTAATCCTCTGCTCCATCTCAGCCAACGCTCTCAGGTGCTCCTCGTAGCTAATCGACTTCCCTGTGATTCTGGACCCGGGTACGCCAAATGCCTGGCGGATACCAACGTGCCCACCAAACCCAATGGCACGACCTGGATGATCCTTCTTACCAAGAGCGCGTGTAAGAGGATCATCATTCCTCTGTGAGGTCCAGGTGCCCTGGGTGAGCTGAGAGCTTAATTCACCCTAATAAACACACAAATACAGTTATTAGTTTAACATAAGTTCATATACAAATGAAATGAACAGTTTGACTAAAATGAAATGATATCACTTACCATTTGAGCAATAACTGCTCTCGTGGCTTCATCGTATTGAGGATTTTCGGGAGTAGAGTTCTTCGGAATGTGGCTTAACTCCCACACTTTCATTCTTCTGCCACTGGCATCCAATGAGCCATCCGTGGGCAGATATCCCTTTTGCTCCCATTCTGGTACCCTTTGAGCAATACTTTTTCCACCTAAGTGGTGAGGGTACAGATTCTTCTTAGCATTTGCTTGTTGTTGCGCACGGAGAGCCTGCATAAATTAATGGGATCATGTTAAGTGAAATTGAACACAAAAAACATAAGAAATTAAGATTAATTTATGTATGTATGACAATAAAGTGCACCTGGAACTCCGGTGTGTGACGTCTCAACAAATTGTACCATTGCTCTTCGTTATGCCCTCGTAAACCTCCCATGGTGGTCTCTCACCGTCTCCACCATGATCTGGATCATCTGGATCTTCTGGAGTCCATCTTGTAGATGAACTTGTCAGCCAACTTATTCTTGTGGTCCCGGAACTGTTTCGACATCGCTGATAGCACATCCTTTTTAAGTGCGGGATCCACGGAGAAACGAGACTACGTACATGATCATTCAGTTAGTAAAGTAAACATAAATGTTCTATTATTTCACAAAAGATCATAGTAATAATGTAGAGATTTACCTGAAGACGCTGAAACATAGTATCCTTCAATGATTGAGGCACTTGCTTCCAGTTGTGGTTTATGTTGCAATATGACTTCACCAAATGGCTACCGTAAGCGGTGAAGTCATTCTTCCAATTTCCATGGGGTTGGTTGAACTGATTGAAGTCCACCGGTTTTGTAGGAGGGCCCTTGTTAGCCTTCAGCCCACGTGTTGCACCTCTCTTCTTTTGCTTCTTCGCCTCTGGTGGGACAACTGACTCCTCTTCGGTCTGCTGTGAAGGGCCAGCCTCAGTCTCGTGTACTGCTAACTGGTCCTTCTTCTTCTTTCCTCCTCTTGTGACCCGCTTACTTGGTCTATTCTGTGGCTCAGGTTCTCCAGTCGAGAAGCCGTCCAATGGGGTCATCCATAGGGTGATCATCCACTGCAAAAAAAATAATAAAGCATTTTCATCAGATAAACTCATAACATAAATACTATGATGCATAACAATAACAGTTAAGATGACAGTCTACATTCTACTAACAACATTACCTGACACGTACAAAAACATAAATCATTTCATATTTTCTACCCAAACACCCTCATCATGGTCTGATCGTGCGTAGAGCAAATCGTTTTCGGTATCATCAATCGAATCCGGTAATCCAGTAGGAAACAAGGATGTTTCCTCTACAGTCCCATTTTCATCGTTATCCTCATTTTCATTTTCGATTACAACCGGCCTTCTTCCTGGAAGAACAACAGACCATCTGCAGTCTTTCGGATCCTCAACATACCACACTTGTTCGCAATCCTTTCCCAGAACAAATTGATCATCATTATAACCGTGTAACCGTGAAAGATCAACCAAGGTAAGCCCTCCATCATTTTGGTACCCGCGTCGGTTGTCCACCCACTTGCACCGGAACAACAGAAAGGAATCAATGTCATAGTCTAGTTCCCAGATGTCCTCGATGACACCATAATACCAATTACTAACTGGTTGAGATCGGTTACCGCTGTGGTACTCAGTGGCAGCAGCTTCAATTTTTACCCCACTATTCTGGTTTATCGATTTGGCATCTTGGCGTGCAGTGTAGTATGTATACCCACTAATATCATACCCCTCAAATGATGTAATATTAGTTTCAGGTCCGATTGCCAAACATCTGATCTCTTCGCTTACAGCTTCTGGATCTGATGATGCTAATGTCAACACATGATCTTTGAACCATTGGATAAAAACTCGGTTTTGTTCCTTTGTCAGCCAAATGTGGTTTCAAAGGATTTTGATGCCTTAACTCAACCATATGGGTTTCCAAATAAGGTTCAACAACCTCAAGATGTTGTAAGACAAACAAATGTGCTTGATGAATAAGTAGACGAAACTTGCACGATCTTTCTACCAATAACACCTTTACCCTTAAACCTGCCATAGTGTCGTGGTTTTGGGATACCAATAGACTCTGCCTCACTCAAATAATCGGTCACAAATTCCGTGACTTCCTCAGTCACTGTTGCTTCAACAATGCTCCCCTCTGGTCGATACCTATTCTTCATTCTACTTTTCAGAATACCCATGTACCGTTCAAAAGGGTACATGTACCGTAAGTATACCGGACCACAGAACTGTATCTCTCGAACGATGTGCACAATTAGATGCCATTATATCAAAGAAAGATGGTGGGAAATACATCTCAAGTTGACATAATGTGACAATTTCACGTTGTAGATCATCTAGAGAGGTTACGTCAATTGCCTTGGAGCAAACAGCGTTGAAAAAGAAACATAACCGAGTTAAAGCATTTCTGACATCAGATGGCAATATCCCTCGAATTGCGACCGGAAGAAGATGTAACATCAGTACATGATAATCGTGAGATTTCATGCCTAAAAGTTTTAAATCCTTCATCGATACAATGTTCTTCCAGTTTGAAGAGTACCCAGACGGTACTTTTACCGAGTGCAGACATTTGCAGAAACTAATCTTTTCAGCCTTTGAGAGCGTGTAGCATGCAGGAGGTAGGTAGATTCGTTTCCCATTCTCTTGTGGGTGTAACTCCTTTCGTATACCCATGGTTTGCATGTCCTTTCTGATTTTCAATCCGTCTTTTGTTTTGCCGGGTATATTGAGTAAAGTCCCACTCACTGCCTCACCAACGTTCTTCACAATGTGCATGATGTCTAAGCAGTGTCTCACAGAAAGATGACGCCAATAAGGTAGTTCCCAAAAGATAGAACACTTTTTCCAAATGTTTTTCGCCGGTTTTGATGTGTTTCCAAATACATTTGCAATGTCCTTAACCTTTTCGTACACTTCCTCAGAGCTCAGAGGTAGACGGGCCACACGAGTTTCGGCTTGACCATTGAACAACTTTCTCTTCGTTACTCGATAAGGGTGATCTTCGGGAGAAGACGTCGATGACACATATAAACATTCTTCCCACAATGTTTTAAACGGTCCGAACAAGTGTCTTCCTCGCATATGGGACATGCAAATGTTCCTTTAACCGTGTAACCGGACAAGTTCCCATACGCAGGGAAGTCATTGACGGTACAGAACAACAAAGCCTTGAGCGTGAAATTCTCTCTTGCATAAGCATCATATACCACGGTCCCCTCATTCCACAATAGCTTCAGATCGTCGATCAGAGGGGCAAGGTACACATCAATGCTATTACCTGGCTGCTTGGGACCAGATATCAGGAGAGATAACATGATGTACTTTCGTTTCATACACAACCATGAGGGCAAATTGTAGATCACTAGCAGAACAGGCCATGTACTGTGTTGACTACTCAATGTGCCGTACGGGTTCATTCCATCAGTACATAACCCAAGCCTCAGATTCCTATCTTCATGTCCGAAATGTTCTTTGTACCGTCTATTGATGTTTCTCCACTGAGGCCCATCTGCTGGATGTCTTAGTTTCTCATCACTCTTTCTACCCTCCGCATGCCATCGTAAGTTCTTTGCATCTTTCGGATTCGCAAACAACCGTTTGAATCTGGGTATAATCGGCAAATACCAAACAAGTTTTGCTGGAGGGCTTTTTTTCTGAACGGAGGAGTACTCACCATCTTTATGCTTATACCGGGACAACGAACATTTCGGGCAATTGTCCAGATGTTCGTATTCACCCCTGTACAACACACAGTTGTTTGGACACGCGTGAATTTTTTTGTACTCTACTCCCATTGGACACACCCATTTCTTTGCCTCATACGTGGTGTAGGGAGACCGTTCTCATCCGGTAGCATATCATGAATCAGCTCGAGGAATGCCGTGAAACCTTTGTCACTCAATCCATATCTTCCCTTCAGGTTGAACAAATTCAATATAGCTGTCAATTTCGTGTACTTAGTGCAAGTAGGATACAACGCCGTTTTGGATGCGTCCAACAACCTTTGATACTCATCCGGCCGGTCGACAAAGTTATCCTCAACGTTATCAAGCATCTCGTCAATTTGTTCATCATGATAAGTCGACTCACTGTCAACATTGACTCCGGAAGCGCTTGGGAGTTCTGACTCGTTAGTAGTATCGAATGTCTGCTCGGTTCTTGAGTTACACCGATCGTGACTGTAGGAAGATGAAGCATTATCTTCAACAGTTCTCCATGAAAAATCCATTTTGTATAATGTGGCATGAAACCACGGGTCTTCACATGGAGTTGTACGAGTTGATGCTTGAATAATGTCTAACCACACCACAATCAACACAAGGACATGGAATTTTCTCCGCCTTTGTCCTGTCCTTGTGTTGCACTGCAGCTTTGCAAACTTTTTCAGTATTTTGTCAAAATGTTCCCCTCTATCACCATACATCCAGTCACGCTCCATACTATATGTGCAACAGATCACAGTTGTGAGTTAGAGCCTTTGTAGAATATGGTTGTATTAAGTTGCACATGTTTATTTCTTAATGGAGCATGACTGGGATGATTGACAATTAGTCTAGCCTAACTCTAAGGTTGCAAACACAAAATAAACTAGCATTTTAAATTTAAGAAATTGTTGCACTTCTAAAACAGAAACCGGTGTTTAAAACAATATTATGAATACTTTTTCTACAAAAAATTCGGCATGACCTTTGCATAATTGTACACATCCCGTGCTTATTATTCAGCACTCACCAAAGTCATCACAACCACAAACATTCCAACAATGACAGCAGCCAACAATTAAAATAAATCAATTCTTTACTAGCTAACTGAAAACCAATTGCAAATTCAGATCATCAAACCAACATTTTCAATTCTCCACTGTATAAGTTCAAACCGGTTTAGAGATTAAAACAGAATCGAGAGTTAAAATACGTACTTGTTTTTTAAGGATTTATGGAGAGGGGAGACTGGTGCCTGAGAGGTAGGCTTCTGTGCGAGAGATGCAGCAATACCACTTCTGATATGTCTCTGCAAGGGAGCAACAAAAAATAAATTACAAAAGAAATGCATCAACAAATATGAAATGAAGCTAAATTATGTACTAGCACTTATATTTAAATACATAATTGCATTTATTAAACAAAAAAATAAGGTTTAGTTACTTGTGCACAGAGGAGGAAAGTGCAACAGTAATGGAAGAAGGCGGGAAACAAGAGAGGTGATTCACGGACATGAATGTAGTGAGACCTGATAAAAAAATTAGATATTGTTAGACATATACACATACATCAACAATATTAATTACGAAGAGATTTTGAAAAAAAAAATCGGCATGACTTTTGCATAATTTTACCTATCCCATGCTTATTATTAAGCATTCACCAACCATTCATCAACACAAATTTCCATCACAAATCAAACTAATACCAACTTTATCCATCAAACCAAATTTTAATAATTTGTGGAAATCAAATACAAAGTAAAAAAAAGACACAATCATTCTTATTATTAAGCATTCACCAATCATTCAACAACACAAATTTCTATCATAAACCAAACTAATATATACCAAATTTATTCATCAAACCAAATTCCAATAATTTGTGGAAATCAAATACAAAGTACAAAAGAGAAAAATGATAAGTTAGATTATATTACCGGTTCGTAAATGAATTGTTCTCCGCTCCGCTTTCAATCTACCATGAAATGGTTAAGAAGCTTCTTAAGTATTTATCTGTAGAGACACAAATACATATAGACACAAGAGAAACTCAGTAGTTGTGTTTGTTCCTTATATGCAGTTAGGTTGCAAATTTACAGTGAGTGAAGAGAATGAAGAGTTAAGTTAAAAAAATTTACCGGTTCCTAAATGAATTGTTTTCAGCCCCTCCTCAATCGGGCGTGCGCGACGCGTTGTAGCAGTACCAATCTCTACAGAGGCAACGCGGACGCAAAATAAATATGAATTGAAGGCGCAAAACTATATTGCTTACAATGTTTATAATTAGCTTATAATTATAAGCACGAATAATGCTCAAACATTGTTCCACCCCATATATAAGCATAATAAATCTAGCCCAAATAAGCTAACCTAACTATACTTAAAAGAAGGGCCAAAAACAGCAAAAACATTCACTCGAACATTTCGTCAAACACCTTGTGTGCATACATAAATTTATTAGTTTAACAACCAAATCTTGCAAAGATTTCACACACACAATAAATATCAGCATCCACTATCACAATGTGACAACAATCTATCAATTTTAACAACACATTAACAACTTATTCAACAAAACCGAAACGAAACAACACAAAACTCACCGATGACGCGACTAGTACTGGGCGGGAGGAGGGAGGCAACGACCACCGACGCGACAACCACCGATGGCGCAACGTCCGGCGAAGGCGGGAGGAGGAGGAGGGCGGGCGACGACAGTGTGGTGGTGGTGGCGTCGGGTAGCAAATCGCCGAGGAACATAGAGAGAAGAGGGCTTAATTAGGGTTAATGAAATCGTAATTGTGTCAGGGCGGGCTGGGGGGTTAATTAAAACGACCTATTTTGGCGGTTCTTTGTTAGGAACTGCCGAAATAGACCCTCTGTAATAATAAAAAAAATAAAAAGACCTATTTCGGCGGTTCCGAACAAAGAACCGCCGAAATAAGTCGTTTTAATTAAAAAAAAGAAAAATAGGTCTCTTTTATTTTTTTATTATTACAAAGGGCCTATTTCGGTGGTTCATATCTAGGAACCGCCGAAATAGGTGCCTTCTTTTCAGACCGCATACATCTCGGGCCCCTATTTCGGTGGTTTTATCTACAACCACCAAAATAGGGGCGCCGAAATAGACGTTTTTTGTACTAGTGATAACACAGAGGCAATCATTGAAGCAAAACAGGTCTCGTTTTAAGGCTATATACATAGGCCATCATCTTGACCCACGGCGAGTAATAAAAATTTAGAGCCCCAATGTGGCAAATCGTTACCGCTAGTCGCTCCTCAACTCATCGTTTGCCCTTTTTTTTAAAATTTTATCTCAACCCATTTGAATTTCAAAAGTAATGCAGGAGCCAACTAAACTGTTCTTATTTCAATTAAGACCGGTTTCAGCACATACAAGACAAAACCATGGAAAGAAATCCCAAACCTTGTGAACAAATTATAACAGGCATCAGAAATCAGAGACTAAAATTTCACTTTTAAGAAAAACACTCACACTCTACTGTTGGTTACTTGATTATATGAGCATGCTTTAATAGAACACTAATTTCCTAATGAGTTGTCAACTAACAGTGAGAAGAACAAGGGCTTATTATGGGACTGCCAAAAGGGACCTTTAGTCATCTTTCTGTTTGTAATTGGTAATCAATTTTATTCCCTGAAACACTACCCGCACTAAAACAACAAATGGTGTAACAGATTAAGGTTCGCTCCACTGATTCATCAGACAACAAAAATGATTCTAATTATTCACATTCTCTCCTACTTTCAGGGGAGGATTTCAGAAGCTAAAGCTGATATTTCTTTTTTCTGTATGCACAGGTTTATTCAACAGAAGCTTACCCCTATTGAGCATACTTCCAGATGTAAAGTAAGTCAACACCCAGACTGATACTGAAAGCATCATAAGACATGACAAAATGGAACATGCGTGCAAAAATGTAACAAGAACATCAGAGAACATGAAGAGATGAAACAATCACGCAAAATTCGATGATAAGGTCCATTAAGAAATATCAAGAGCCAGAAGTCGATACTACAAGAAGAATCACACGTAGTTCCCTGCAGATATCTCAAAACACACCAGAGACTAAGCGAAATGTTAGTCCAGAAAGGTAGAAAAAGTAGAGCGAACAAAACATATGAAGCCTCTGAACAAAAGTCCTTACCCCATAGATTACCAATGGCATGAGTTCAAACTCCTCATCGGAAAAGAGAGCGTTCAATCAGTTAATGCATATCACAGACGAATGACCTTAATGAATGTTTTCAGGCTCATTGGGACTCGGGTAAAAATTCAACAGTAGAGTCGATTTGGAGAGCAATAATAATCACCAGGTAGAATAAGAACAACAGGGGTGAGGCTCTCGACTGGAGGTGGACCAGTTTACTCATTAACAGCAAATCTAAACAGAAACATGGTTTGAGAACGGACAATATTATGACTGGAGATGGACCAGTTTTTGCTCATAATTTACGAATGGAGAAACAACCACGGGATCGGGACTGAAATGAGCCGGTCTTGAGATGCGATGGAGACATTAAAACTGGGCAACTCAAATACATATGTACATAGGGGACTAATATTAAGCATCCCTGGCCTGTTCGTGGACTTCGCTGTCCATACCAGGTTAGATAGTTGCCCGAGAACGAAGCCAGACACACAATTGCAGAAGATACTATAATCGACATAATCGAAGAAATAACTAAGCGAGGAGAAGATGGTGGCCATAGTTGGGATGAATCCCAAGACCAAACGACTCCTCCCGTTTCAACAAGCAAAAGAGCGAAATAAGCGCAAAGGAAAAGCGGGTTTAAAACAGGAAACGAATGCTCTCGCCCTCGAAATCAAGGAACTACAAAACTGAATGTTCGAGTCCCTGGTTCTAGTTTTCGTTGAAAGAAGAAAGGAAACACAGGGAAAGAAGAATAAAAGAGAGGATTGGCTCCCATGCCGGAAATACATTCTCGACAGAACCAGGGTTTTGCCGTCATCGGCTCGAGCCTTTTGGCAAAATTCGATTGAAAAAGCGGAATAGAGTTCACTTACACTGTCAACGGTGGAACGATTTCAGAAAGCAAGGGAGCTCGGGGGTAAACGTGTGGCTTCCAAGGAGGCGAGGCGTTGGTGGTGGTAACAGGAAGACTTATGAATGTCGAAGAAACTTCCGGCGAACAAGGGTATGGAAGAGGAGTTCTCGGGTAGAGTTCAAAAGAGGAAAACAGACCAAATGTCGATTTTTCTAACAGAGGAAGGTTTCTGGGTTCTTTGCTCCGGTTTGAAACTGGGGAATGGCGAAAAAAGCAGAGAATCAGACAATAGGATTAGAATGGGGATTAGTATCGGCTGAGAAAAACGTGGTCTACTGTAGGTTTTTCTAAGGTTGTTTTATAATGGAGGGAGCAGACAGATGTCATACTAGGGTTTCTTGTAGGCAGTTGTGGGCCTCATTAAGGAATAAATAACGGACCCAATTAGGGCCTGGGTCGCGTCTGGCCAGGCGAGTCCAACATCTGCAAAAAATTAGGAGTTCAAAATGAAAACGCTTCCACCGAGTTTCGAACTCGGCACCTCAGCGTGCTCCTCTTGTGCTCTCTACAGGTTGAGCTGGGACGGAATTCATTAAGTAAAGCGACAAAATAAATAAAGAATGATGTCGCCAGCTGAGGTAAAATGAAGAATATGCTTTCGTTCCTACCAAGAATCGAACTTGAGACTCATGGGTTGCATGACGAGTACCTAAACCAGTTGAGCTAGGCCAAATTTCAGTATATTCATGGGAGACATAATACGAGAGCTCTAAATTCGACTGGATAACTCTTCTAAAAACACGACAGATCCAAAAGAAAATATACACAATAAAAAGAGATGATTAATCTGTTAGCATGAAGTCATGGGTGTAACTAAAAATAAGGTTCAACAATGTAATGGGGTATATAAATAAGTGGAATAGCATATGTACATGAAATAAAATAAATAAGAAAAAAATAATGCCTCGTAATGGAGATAAAACGCATAAAATAAATGAAAAAAATAAAAATAAAAATAAAAAAGATATAATAAATAAAAAGAGTGTGAATCAATCGAGTACATAAAATAATACAAGGTAATACCAAAATAGTGAAAATTTTAAAACAAAAGCAACAAAATAAGTATACAAAATGAAGTAGGTTAAAACGGATAATAAAAAGGCTCGTGCTCCTTTTCTCATAAGGAATGTGAGAATTTAAAGATTAGTAAAAGGAAATCCCTTTGATCGAAAGCGGGGACGACCACCTTGTTTTTGTTGAATAAAAAATAAGAGGGGTAAGAATTTTTGGTGTCTACAGATGGCTCCCCTTGATTTAATTCTGCAACAGAAGGCTTGCAGAATTGGATCAAGGTTGACGGGACGCCAAAAATTCTCACTGCAGCTTGGGGCATTCCCAAGTGTGAGATATGAGTACCATATGAGTGGGGACTTATGACGGGCCCCGACTAGACTTCGGCGTCTAGCGCTAGGACTTATGACGGGCCTAGAATGTGATAGTCGATGGTATGAGGACTAACGACGGGCCTCAACTAGATCTCGGTGTCTAGCTCTAGGTCTAAAGACTAGAATACGATCAATCTCCCTATGCATGAGGACTAAAGATGGGCCTCAACTAGATCTGGGTGGCTAGCTCTGGACTGATGACACTAGATGCATCTTTTAATTGCATAGGACTAACGACGGCCTCAACTAGATCTCGATGTCTCTCTCCAGGACTAAAAGACTAGCCCGAATGCAACCGTGTCTATGTTATGCATGAGGGCTAACGACGTGCCTCAACTAGATCTCGGTGTCTAGCTCTAGGACTGATGACGGGCCTAGAATGCATCTTCTAATTGATGAGGACTAATGACGGGCCTCACTAGATCTCGATGTCTAGCTCTACTACAGACGGCCTAGAATACAACCGGTATATAAGTTATGCTTGAGGGCTAACGACGGCCTCAACTAGATCCTCGGTGTCTAGCTCTAGGACTGATGACGGGCCTAGAATGCATCTTCGAATTGTATGAGGACTAACGACGGGCCTCAACTAGATCTCGATTCTAGCTCTAGAACTAAAGACGGCGGGCCTAGAATACAACCGGATATAAGTTATGCATGAGGCTAACGACGGGCCTCACTAGATCTCGGTGTCTAGCTCTAGGACTGATGACGGCCTAGAATGCATCTTCGAATTGTATGAGGACTAACGACGGCCTCAACTAATCTCGATGTCTAGCTCTAGGACTAAAGACGGGCCTAGAATACAAGTGGTATATGGGTTATGCATGAAGGCTAATGACGGGCCTCAACTAGACCTCAGTGTCTAGTTCTAGGACTGATGACGGGCCTAGAATGCATTGAAGAAGTTGTACGAAACTCACTGCGGTAAGTGGTTATTCTGAAGTTGTTTCTAGTTGTAGGTTGATTCGAGGTCGGCGCTCTTTGTGGGCCATTTGGTCCCTCATGAGGGATTTGAGGGTTGGAAATCTACCTTAGGTGTTGTCGTATTCGACTGTATGAGTGTAGGGTTTGGCGGGATCGGGTGATTCAGAGATGATCGGATGGCTCTAGCACGGAGGGTAGCCTTGGTGTGAACAGTAGATTCGTGGTTTGACTGCAATGGTTAGGTATGATTTTTGAGGTCGAGAGAAGGTTACGGTCGATGGCTCCGGCATGATTCGGGGACGGCTCCGATAAGACTCTAGAGAAGAGTTTTGGACTGATCCTTGGATTCTGGGATCTCCGGTACAACGCTGAGATGGCTCCGGTATAGTACTGAGATGGCTCCGGTATAGTACTGAGATGGCTCCGGTATATCACTGAGATGGCTCCAGTATAGCACTGAGATGGCTCCGGTATAACACTGAGATGGCTCTGGTATATCACTGAGATGGCTCCGGTATATCTTTGAGGTTACCACCTCGATCGAGATGGGTTTCTTCACGATATAGTGGCGAAGACATTGAGGTCAAAGGGGTGAAGGTTTTTATTTGGAACGGGGTTGCACCCTGAGCGGGTTGCCTACGTACTCAACTCCCTGTTGAGATTAGACCTTACGTTCATATTTTTTGGAGATTGGGGAATTTGATGGTGACGAAGAGATGTCTTACGGGGATGTTTCCCAGATCAGCGCCCGAAGGTCTTTAATTTTCTAATCCATTGACTGCACGGTTCCCAATGTGATAGGGCAGCTGTTCAATCGGGCTTGCCCTTAAACTGGTAGGTGCAAAAAGCTGGATGTTATGGTGCAATCTCTGTTGCTGTTGTGCGACGACATATGTCTGAACCAATGAGTTGAATGCAAATCTATTCCTACATGCATTTTTTTTTTTTGTGGGGGGGGGGGGGGGGGGGTGGGGGGTTGGTATGAATATACTGGGATATGGTATTTTGAAGTGAGTCCAATCAAGAATTCTAATAAAGTCAAAGTTAGTCATCTCTAGGTCCACTTCTCTCTTGATAAATTTCCCAAGAGGGGTCTTTTGGGATCTCTTATACCGTCATGTTTCCTTTCTCAAGGGCAGTTAGTCTGTCTTTAATCAGGGTGAACAACACTCGCTTTTTCTTCTGCTCCCTGTCCCCTCTTTTTTTAGCTCGTTTGTGCACGATTGCATTGTCAAGAAATGACGCGTTGCTGCCGTTCATATTTCAAATTTGGTACTCTTCGAATCAATCAATCCTCGCCTCTAGGTCAGAGGTCTTTCATTAAGTTATAACAAGGCTGCGGGGCATTAAGTATGTCGCAGGGGACAGGAGGACTTGTTTGGGAGTTGTGGAGCTTTTGTGCAAATTAGGGTGTTCTTCGCGTTTGCCATGGGTGGAATGGTTTCGGACTTCTTTCGCATTTGTGCGGATCATGATGTGTTTCCATTTTGATTTACTACTTTCCTTAAGTAGTTTATTTGCACCTTTTGTGTTTGACATCTTCGTTCTTATCTATTCCTCGAGAGTGACTGTTTCGCGTGACGTGAGGCTTTCATTTCCTCTCTTTACTTTTTGAGTTTTTTGTGTTTCATTTCTTTCATTTTCATCTTCTTTGGGTATTTCTCTTTCAAGCTTTCTTTCATGCTTTAGATTGCGGGGAAGAGACCATGGCTCCGGCTCTTTTTATCCTCTTTTGCTGGGGCGGGTCATTGTGTGATGTGGGGTGGCATGTTGTGGAGCTATTTCCGAAAAGATTTTCAATGAAAGGCTCAGCGGGGCTCACTAAGGGATCATTTTTTAGGGTCAAAAAGGCTTCTGGCCAAGTGGAGGTTTTCTTTGACCCTAGATGCCTCGTCATCCTTATCAACAAATAATTGCTTCCTCTACTATTCCCAAATTCTGACATGAATGGTAACGCGCCTTCCTTGTCAATGTTTGGTTTCGTGGAGGGGATCCTCACATGGTGTTTCAAAATTTAAATGTGTCAAACACTCTGGGTCTTGCACACTCTGTTCCTCTCATTCACTCGACTCTCACGGATGGTTTGAGATCTTTCAAGGCTCCTTCGGGGAAAATGATACCAGAGTTCGGCAACTTTTATAACGACTAACGTGACTTTCATAGAATAAAGATTGAGACACACTTTGAGATTACGGTATGCAAATGCGAACACAGTTGTGCTAAACCTAAACCTAATGCTGATGATGATGATGAATTTTTTTTGTGTTTCTGGTTTTCTAGATGGATGCATGCATTTTTTCGGATTTTTGTGGTGGTTCCAACATAATATCATTTCAAACGGTCGGGATTGACAAGGTTTTGGAATCCTCTCCGTCCAAACCTGTCAGTAATACTGCACCATGAGGGGTTATCTCTTTCACCAGATAAGGGCCCACCTAGTTCGGCCTGAATTTCCCTCGTGGGTCTGGCAGATCTTTTCTCAACTCTTTCAGAACAAGATCACCCACTTGGATGTTCCGTTCTTTGACCCTTTTATTGAACGCTCTAGCCATTCTCTTTTGGTAACCCTGAATATGGTATAATGCCAGTAGGCGTTTTTCGTCTAGAAGGGCTAAGTTGTCATAACGTTACTGTAGCCAGTCGCTTTCAGCAATTTTCAATTCATTTGTGACTCGAAGGGTTGGGATCTCGAGTTCAATTGGCAAAACACATTCTCTCCCGTAGACTAAAGCGTACGGGGTGGCTCCGGTTGCAGTTCTGACAGTAGTTCGGTAACTCCAAAGAGCATAATGCAGCTTTTCTGACCAATCTCTATATGTTTAAACCATTTTCGATAGTGCACTTTTCATAGCTTTGTTGGCGGCTTCGACTGCTCCATTGGTCCGAGGTTTGTATGGAGAGGACCTATGATAACGGATGTTGTCAATGCACACTCGCAATTTCCCGATTTTCTTCGGAATTGCTACGATATTGGCTAGCCAATTGGGGTAATTGACGACCCGGATAAAGCCAACACGCAGCAGTTTCTCGACTTGTTCTTTCACCTTCAGTTGATGCTCAGGTTTCATTTTCCTTAACTGTTGTTTTTTAGGTTTGGCGTTAGGATACAGCGGTATTCGGTGTTGGACAATGTCGGGATCGATCCCAGGCATGTCCGCATAACTCCAGGCAAAAACATCAACATATTCAGTTAAGGGGGAAGTCAAATCTCATTTTTCTATTTCATTCAGACTTAAGCCGACCTGCAGAGTCTTAGGGCTATCTGATGTACCAAGGTTTATGGTCACGGTGTCCTCCACAATCTGGGTGTGGGTGTAGCACTGTTCTGTAGGAGGCATGTTTTCTTCATCATATTCCTCTTCTTCGGCCTCATAAGTTTGCAATGAATCAAGCGACAAAGGAGACGAATTTTCTAAATAAACTGAATTTTCATTAATATACGAGGAGTTGGATAAGTCAGTGATTGACAGAAAATTGCCACCATTTTTACAAGTGAAAATAGATGGTGACGATCCTTCTCCTATTTCGATTCTGTTTGTATTATCGATGTCTTCATTACAACTGTCATTGCTACCCTCACTGATACTATCGCTATTACTACCACCATTACTATCATCACTACTGCTAACTAGACTAACTATGTAAGCCTCCTGCAGAATCGGCTCCTCTTTCTTGTGATAGATGACAAGACATGCCCCATGACCATCCATCGAGGGTGCAGGGTCCTTGATGACTGATTCGATCGTGACTCTGCTCTCCGCTACTCCTTCGGGAATTCCTTGGTCGCATTCCTTGCCGTCATGGTCCTTAAGGCATGAGAACCACTCTTTGCTCATCACAACTCACAGATATGTATGGTTCTAGATAAACTGATAAGGAAAGGTCTACGGAAGTTACATGTGAATCTGTTAGTATCATACCTGGCACCTCTGCGAATCCTAAGCCTGCTCCTCGACCTCCAGCATATGGCACTTGTGGCTCTACCACCCCCTGCAGCTCCTTTCCTAACCCATTCCCCTGTTGCGCCGGTTTTGCCACTGTGAACCCGCCAAGGGTTAGCTCTTGTCGATCTAGGGTTTTGATCTCAAACAGTTGAGATTTAGTCGTTGCCTCTCCTAGCACTTCCACAATCCGTCCTCCATGCTTAAATTTTAGTTTTTGGTGGACTACAGAGGGCACACCCTTAATTTGGTCAATGAAATTCCGGCCCAGCAACAAGTTGAAGGTGGAAGAGATATCGATGACCATCACTTCGACAGAGAAGGAGACATCCTCGATTTGGATCGGTAGAGTGATCATCCCCAACACTTTTCTGTGGATATTATCATAAGCGCTTAAAGTCATCTCCACAGGTTTGAGATCATTATACCCCATGTGTCGAGTGACACGCAGCGGGCAAACATTCACTTCAGCACCGTCATCGATGAGTGTCTTGGGAACATTGAAACCCTCAGCCTTCACAGATATGTAGAGGGCTCGTCCAGACTGGCGTGAGATCTCCTCGTCCGTGAAGGTGATGGCCATAGCGGGGGTTTGGGTCAAGTGGGCTACAATGGTGTCTATACTGACCGTTTGCTTTTTATCCATTTTAAGATGTCGGGCCACCGCATTCTTGTGTTCCTCGGACATGGTCAACAAGGACCAGATTGTGATGGGGATGCTCGCCCTCTTCAACTTCTTGAGCAGTTCCTCTTCTCTGGCCAATTTATTTTCCGATTCACTCAAAGTAAGATCATGGACTTTCTGGGGTAGTGATACGGTCTCTTCAGCAAGCTCGGCCGGCTTATAGTGTTTTCCTGAGCGGGTGAGGTGATTGATTTTTTCAAGGTCATCATTGTGTTTTTCCTCATCTGCTATCAGAAATGGTACTTTAACAGAGGTCATAGCTGGTGGATTTTCATCTTCATCGGGGATCATGATCACGTTGCACATGAGAGTGTTTCTCTATCTTTGCTTCTCAAGGACTTTTTGGCCGCACCAAGCCTCAACAACTTCTAGTGCCTTCATTTTTTTGTGGAGGCCCTCAGCCTCAGAAGTTAATATCAGCAAAGTTTCCAAATTCCTTTCTATCGGTCGACCCATGCAATATTGGAAGAAGATTGGCACTTTCCTCTGATACCTTAATTTGTCGACAGTGTTTTGAGCTCGGTTTTTCTCATTCAAATACTCCCTCATCAAGGGGAGTATATCGAAATGAATCTCCGGACGAGGAACCTTGAAGGTATCTAATAGCGGTGTGGGTATGACAAACGGGGAGGGATTCCGTTGGGTCACTTCTGTTGTACTCCCAATGTCGTCAGCTTTCACAATTTTGCGAAGGTCTTGCAGACTTCCTTCTCTTTCTCTGAACCTTATCATATTTACATACTGGGGGATGGAATTATTTTGGGTATTTGGATTGGTGTTGGGGAATTGCACCTCTCCTGCATAAATTAGATCTTGCACAGCATGACGCAATGCTCTATAGTTTTTTGTGCTATGCCCCTTCATCAGATGGTATTCACAAAAGCTGTTCACATCGGGCCCAATTTGGGTGATTCCTGGTTTGGGATTTGGGTGCTTTAGAAGGAAACCGCTCTCTTTCAACTTCTTGTACGCCTTATTCAACGGCATCCCCAATGTTGAGTACTGTCGCTGGGTTCGGGTTTGAAAATCACGGGGAGGAGGCATCGCCCGATAGTTCTGGGTTGTCCTGGAGGATTGTGCCTGATACACTGGAGGTGTGGGGGGTTGGTAGTCGGTGAGGGTTCTAGGTTGCACCTGATTCACTGGAGGTGTTGGGACAGACTTATTGTTATGGTTGTTGTTGTTGTTGTTGTTGTTGTGGTTCTAACGGTTTTGGTAATATGAGCTCTTAGGGGCGGAGCTTTGAAGATTTAATCCTTTTAATCTTCCCGCGAGGGCCAACTCTTCGGCGGTTGTAGCAGCGGCTTTCAAATGCTTGAAGTCACAAATCCCAAGGGATTTTAGATGATCTGAGTATGGACCTTCCAGACATGAGATGATTATTCTTATCTGCTCATCCTCGGCAGGGCGATCAAGCATTTGGCCGGCCACCTCCCTCCAGCGATTGATGAATTCTATGACTCTCTCATTATTTCTCTGCCTCATGGTCTCGAGGTCTCTACGGGTGACCCCTAGATGGGCATTGTAGCTGTACTGCTCAACGAAGGCTTGATAAACTTCCTCCAATTTTTTCCCAGAGAGATCTAACCTTGAAACCCATGCTTGTGCAGATCCTTCTAGATAGCTAGGGAAGCATATAATTTTCATCTCATCATTCAACCCATTCATTGTCATTACTCGATAAAACTGAGAAAGGTGATGTCTGGGGTCTACTTTGCCAGCATATTTCGAGATTTCAGGGAGTTTTAAATTTTTTGGAAGCTTAGATCTTGGCTTCATGCTGAAATAACGGAAACCAAGCATCTTGGCTCGTTCCCCTAGCCACACTTCAGCCAGCAGCTCTTCTTTCACATATTTCTTCCAGTCCTCCATGTTAGATGGGGGTTTTCAGTAGGAGGGGGTTGAGTTTGAGGTTGTTGATACCCATGGATTAGGTGACTTGATGGGTGTGGCAGTAGCTGAGTGTGCGGAATAGCTTCTTCGAAACGGACAGCGTGTCCTGGAGCGGTGTACTGATATTGTCTCATCTGGATCGGATCAGGGATAGGTGAATTCGGGTAGAAAGTCTCAGGTGGTTTAGACCGGTTCATGTTAGCAATTTGAGGGGCAGCCCCAGTTGGTAGAAATGATGGTAATTTTGGGAAAGTGGTTGGAACAGTTGTGGTTGTGGTTAGGATTGGTGGTGGCATGGGTGCCCCAGAAAGTAAGTCAGTCATTTGGAAGGTTGTGGGGGAATGGTGGTGTGTTCATTGTTTGGTTGTGGTGTGGTATTGAACATGGGATTGTAATGGTATGAAATATACCATGCAGAAGGTTAAAGCATCTACCGAAGGCCTGCTAGCTGAAGGACTACTATCGGAGACCAATTGTCGGAAGACCTGCTACCAAAAGGCCCCGATGCGGAAGGATCTACCAAGAGAGTCTACCGGAGACCAGTTGTCGGAAGGCCTATCGATGGAAGCTCTACTACAGGAGGACCCGCTACCGGAAGAGCTGCTATCTAAAGAATCGCTACCGATAGAGTAACTACCGGAGGGATTATTGTTAAAGTGACGGTCCGGAAGAGTTAGTCCAATGCGGAAGCAGTATTTCAGTCCGGAGACCCGTAAAAGGACTTATAGCTATGTTTATGTAACACCACCACATGTATAGGGGCAAAAGGGTAAACTTAGTGATAGAAAGTCTATAAATAGAAGTAGGGGGCTCATTTGTAGGGGACTCAAGTTAGAAAAGAGAGAGCCCACCCCAAAAGGCTCTCTAGCGTTGTAAACCAAATGATGAATAATAGCTCTGTCTAGAAGTGGACGTAGGCCGGATCATTGGCCGAACCACTATACATCTTGGTGTGGTAGCGGATCGGTGTGGAGCATCTTCAATACCGTTTCATTTGGCGCCGTCTGTGGGAAACCAACATCAACCACGATTATCCACAATTCAAGATGATGAACGAGTTGACGTATTATTCCCGATTTTTGAAAAGTGGTGAAGTATGATCTACGACAAGAATCGTTGTGACTCTGTCAGGGGAGAGGACAGATCATTCAAGCACAGATTATCGAGGTTCATAAGTTCATAATTCGATCAAGCTGAAGTTCTTACTCCGGGCGTCGATCAAGAAAAGGCATCGAAGGAATTCTTAGAAGTTTCATACTAGGAAATTCCATTACCAAGAAGTTCAAGATTTCAGTAAGAATTTGATGTAAAAAAAGGAGAAACAAGATCCGTGAGATCCGGTATCCGGTTCGACGGTAACATACAAATCGATCGACGGAGCATTCGAGAAATATTGAATGGATTGAGCGAGATCAATACAACCAAGAATTAAACACGAAGCATACAATCCAGGGATTTACGAGAAGCATTACTCCATCAGATTAGCGGCACAGATCAGAGGCGATGAAGGGATCTATGGTTTTATCGGAGGAGAGCATGCGCGATTCAAGAAAATCGATCCACGATTCGACATCAATTACATTCTCCGCTGTCCATAATCGAAGAATCGAAGAAGATCGAGCAGATCAACAAAAGAGCGATGTCCGATGCTGGAAATATTCCCACTCACAATCTGAATTTCAAGATTCTCGTCAGAGCTTCGAGAAGAGGAACCTAAATTCAGAGCATGCTCTCAATCCTGAGAGAGACGACGATCCTCAAAATGGGCAAGAACGGGTCATATCGAAAGTAATTCAATTTCGATCAGACAACTGAGGTTGCGTTTCCTTCGACAAAGATGAGCTCCCTTCGTTTCTAATAAGAATGAGAAATCCGAAGAAGATACAGAGTAAAGTGCAACAGCCTCCATCGAACAATTACCAACGCGTAAGGCTGTAAACCGGTTACGAGATCCACAATTGCAGAATCAAGATATACAAGAGAATGGCTGGAAGACTCGGAAGTAGTACCGTCGTCTTACCGGAAGACAGGGTTGCATTGATGGGGAATATTCGTGAAAGCCAGTTTGTAATTCCACCTGTTTTCGACGCTAAATACTCCTACCGGTGGGACTGGTTCCGGTAGTCACTAAAGATTAGTTCCAGGAGACAGAGAGAAACTGTCCATGGACCGGGTGACATTTTGTTCAAATCAGACAGCAGTAAGCTACCGATGCACTTCCCAATCGCATGTTACCAACCGGTTCTCTCTACTGGTAGTATCATCCCTCCGAGGCACCTTTCTTGACGAAGAGAATCATTTCGGAGAATAAGTCAGATGAAATTCCACCGGACGACGGGCATGGAGGCGTTAACCTCGGAAGGATGAAATTTTCAGAAATATCCTAGTCCTCTCCGAACTCTGCCTATTTTCTGCCCTTTCGGTGTACTCCCAAAAATTGATGAGAAAGATGAAGCCCGGTAGTAGTTGTGGCCCCGGGCGTTACCTGGAGAGGAAAGTTTCCAATCGTAGCCAAGAAGTTACCGGAAGAGTATCTGTGAAAGATATAACTAGAAAGCTTTAACAGTAGCCGGGAAAAAAGGAAATCATCTTCACTAGTTGCAACTTGTCATCTTCGCTGGTGGCTGTTCGATGTCCTCCGATAGATATTTGGACCTCTCCAGTAGAAATCTTGATTTCCCCTCCGATAGATATTTCCCCTCCGATAGATATTTGGATGTCCTCTCCGGTAGAAATCTTGATATCCCCTCCGGTAGAAATTTGCGATCCAGCAAAGTCGGACGAAGGCAGCCACATTCAAATGAAATCTTGAAGAAACCACCGAAGGCCTGCAATCCACCGCAGCGATGTTATTTCAAGGGAAAAGTGAAGCGATCCAAATGTCCATCAGCTACCGGGAGAACCTCTCCTAACAAAATCAGCTACCGGTGGTGAACTTCCCTACCGAAAGATCTTGACGCCCGGAAGAAAGTCGGCTATCGGTAGATCCAGAGCCAGAGGAGAACGAGGTCGAAATGCGAGCCTAACCCGGCCACAATTTTGAATTACAAATACAAGCGAGGTAAATTCTTTGAGCTTATAAAAGCCCTTTGGTTAATACGGAATGTTGATTTGCAAGTTGCCCTTTGCACTAACTTTAAAATTGTCAAGTATGGTATAGAAAAAACGATTAACCACTCCTGTGTTTTCTTCTGAATGTTATAGAATCTCTAAACATTCCTGATTCTGGTTGCAACCTATTACTGTACTTTGCCTATGTAAAAAGAAAACGGCACAAATCTGGGTAACAACGTAGCATAGCTTCAGTCATTTCTCAGTTTGTTTCTCGTTCACTACTGTAAACATGTACAGGTCAGATCCTTTCCAACTTCGAAAAACCTGGTTTTTGGCTGTTTTAGACGATGAAAGTGGTAAAGATTATTCGTTTACAGGTAATCAGATTTTTATACCGTTACTGAGATCTTTCACCCCGAAAAATCTTCACCTCTGTTTTGAACCAGGGAAGAGAAGGCAACGTATTAAATAATCGGGTTCAAACTTTTGTCCAAAGCTCCACCTAATTTAGCTTGTGTAAATCTAGTCTGTATTTCTTATTTAAATATGAAGATAGGTTTGCGTTATGGTTATTAAATTTTCGCATATTGCATTACAAACTTTCGAAACCTGATTCAGAACTCTGTCTCGCATCATTTCCTTAGTAAACTCATATGCTGTTAACATAATTGATCATTTCATCTGCTGTCTCAATTTTAAAACCTGACTATTGCTCCATTACTATTTTTTAGACACTGTCATGTATCTCTGTTAACTACGTTTTTTTTTAAATATTAGCTTAATTATTCATCAATGAGGTGAGGTATTTCATTGCTTCTGTTTTCCTCTTATAAACAAAGGAAACGGGTCATAATCTTTGAAACATAGTATGCATCTACTAACTGCTTTTTCGTTTAAACTTCGGAACGAGATTAGGATGAATGTTCTGATTCCGACTTCCGCTTTAAGCACACCAAACTTTTTGAGTAACCAAAACTGCAATCCATTTCACAAATTCATGTCTATGGTCAATGCACAACTCAACTTTAACTGCTATCTGTGCACATTCGTTTCTACTGCATTCTTCTTTGTATGAGATGTTACTATCACGTTACTTCTGCTTCCTGATTTTAGACTGTAGGATAAAGTATTTTAGGACAGAAAGCTCTCGTTCGGTTTAGTCTTTGCTGCTGATTAATTTCACATCTCTGTGTTATGAGAATTTTGTTCGTAAAACAATTACTGTGTGTTCTGACTACAAAAGTTTTGTCATCTAATGATCTGTTATCTTTTGTGGTGTGATGCTCTGTGCTCTGTCATTTTGAGGAACTAAATAAATCACCTCTACGCCAGAAGAACTTTTTGCTACGTCACCAGATGAAAAGGACCCCGCCGGGGGTATAGTATTAACATTGAGCAGCAAGGTGAACATGAAGAGAAAAGTTTTCCGATAGCAACGTTAGACTGTGGACGTCCCCAACTACCGCCTGAACCCTACCGGTTCGGACGCAAAAAAGAAGGGTCTGGGTGACGCTCTTCTACACCCTTGTTCACAGAACGAGTAGAGCACCGGTAGAATTGTCTGAATCAGTTTAGGTATCTTCACCAGAAATTCGTGGATTGCAAGGTATAGGACAGAAGGGAGGCATGCATCAATGGCTTGCTACCCGAGCTATCCAGACTGGTTATCTAACAAAATCTTTTATTACTACCGAGACAAACCGAGGGTAACAGACCACTCAATTTGAAAATGGCTGCGGAGTGATTAATAGTGAGCCGAGAAGATACTCTACAACGTCTGTCGCCTGGGAAGTTTAAACGTGTCCGAAAGGGTTGAAACAAATAAAATCAGAGGCCGAGCGGGAGAAGATCTAAAAAGTTGAGCGGAGCCAGAATGGAGATCATATTCGGCCGCGAGAAAATGAGCATGCAGCCGGGTACAACAAAATTCTCCCTGACTGGAAAAATTCGAAACCGGCAGGAACAATTCTTAGTTAAACCGGTGAATAAGCTCAAAAAGTGTAGCAGAGTGGTGTGTGCCGGTACGGGTTCTTCCGGAAGTAACTTCTCCGGGAATACGATTTTCTACCTCCGGTAGTTAAAGAGGGGATGCAGTCTCCAGAGGACGGTTCAACGTGTCAAAGGCCACAAGTTTCCGATCTGAACCAACAATAAAGAGCTCGGTCGGTGGAGGAGTTACTAGAAAAGTATTTATGAAAGACATCTCGGTCGGTGGGGGAGTCCCTGTTCACTTATGTCATTGGATCACGGGTTATCTCCGGAAGAAAGGGCCCGGTCGTTTTTCCAAAACTAGCGAGAAGGACCTTCCTGGCTACTGTTACATAGTCATTATCCTCCGGAGCCAGTTACCGACAAGGAGAAAGGAAATCATTTTCACCGGTAGCAGTTTGACATCCGCCAGAAATGTCATTCCACAGGTAAAAAAGAGGTACCAAACTTTTGATATTTCATTGTAAATATTGTTTTGCAACTGGGAGTTTGCGAAACTTTCTCTAGAGGATTGATCACCCTCTAGTTTTCAAAGAAAAGAAAGAAATATTTTTAAAACAATTTCTGATTTACATAAAACCAAGACCAGCGAGTCTTGAGAAAAGAAAAGAAAGACAAAAAATGTATCCGACGACCTCACCATTGGCCATGGTAGAGTGTCTTGTATCCGACGATCTACCATCAACGATGGTAGTGTAATTCATCCGACGATCTCGCTGTCTCACTGCCAGTAGAGTGTTAATCCGACGATCTCACCGACTCAAAGTCGGTAGAGTGTTAAACCGACGATCTCACCATGTGTACAGTGGTAGAGTGTGAAAGCATAAAAGTGTAACTAAGGGGTTACCAAAAGCAATCTCTACAAAAAATGAAAGGCAGCTTAAAAATTCTTCATTATAAGAATCTACAACTTTTGGGAAGCAATAGAATTTATAGTAATTCCTTTTGTTCACTTCAGACTTATGCTATCCATGTACTTAGAAAGGCTGCTCTAAGGCAACCTATAAGCTGTATATTTGGGTTTTTTATCCCCGTGATTAATATACTAACAGAAAACTTTTGGGAAGTCCGGTCGCTCCGGGCAGCCCAAAAGACAAGTATCTTTTAATCTGTTAAATCTAGGTACGCAGGTCCAAGGAATAAAGTAATTCAACCAGGATCTGATTATGAAGTGATATCCCATTATTATTATTATCTCGGACTTCTTGAGATTATTATGGTCTTCTGGAATTATTATGGTCTTCTGGGATTATTATGGCCCTTCGGAATTCCAGATCTTTGGATTTCTTATTATGGCACGGTCAAGGAACGGAGACCTTCTCACAAGAGTACAAGTGGGACTTCATCGCCCTCGGAATACGTGGGACTTCTTTGTTTCCGGAAGACAAGCTCTTACATAGGCTACAGTTTTTAAGTTCATTTCCTTTTTTAGGCAAAAGAAAAAGAACTTGTGGGACTAGGAGATATATAGTAGAAAAGAAAAGAGTACAAAGTGTAAATTTTATCTTCTTTTTATAAGTTCCACTTTTTAGTGTTAAAAAGTAGAACTTGTGGGACTCATGTAATGGTATGAAATATACCATGCGGAAGGATAAGCATCTACCGAAGGCCTGCTAGCGGAAGGACTACTATCGGAGACCAATTGTCGGAAGACCTGCTACCAAAAGGCCCCGATGCGGAAGGATCTACCAAGAGAGTCTACCGGAGACCAGTTGTCGGAAGGCCTATCGATGGAAGCTCTACTACAGGAGGACCCGCTACCGGAAGAGCTGCTATCTAAAGAATCGCTACCGATAGAGTAACTACCGGAGGGATTATTGTTAAAGTGACGGTCCGGAAGAGTTAGTCCAATGCGGAAGCAGTATTTCAGTCCGGAGACCCGTAAAAGGACTGATAGCTATGTTTATGTAACACCACCACATGTATAGGGGCAAAAGGGTAAACTTAGTGATAGAAAGTCTATAAATAGAAGTAGGGGGGCTCATTTGTAGGGGACTCAAGTTAGAAAAGAGAGAGCCCACCCCAAAAGGCTCTCTAGCGTTGTAAACCAAATGATGAATAATAGCTCTGTCTAGAAGTGGACGTAGGCCGGATCATTGGCCGAACCACTATACATCTTGGTGTGGTAGCGGATCGGTGTGGAGCATCTTGCACTTGCCTCGACAGCTGAGGCGACTGGGGTGTTTTCTGGAGCAGTGGGATTCATCAGAGTTTGATCCATTGTTTCTGATGAGGTTTCAGTTGTAGTGTCACTGGCTAGTCTGCCTCGGGAGTCTCTCTTCCAAAGTCAAGTAATGTTGGAAGACTGGGTTGGAATCAGACTCAAATTCTTAATGATTTGCTGTCGACGGTACTATAGCTGTGGAATAGCACGACGATCATCAGTATGAATGCACATTTCGAAAAAAGGTTGAAGGGGAGAAGGTCGTCCCCATGATTTGTGTAAATCGTTTTGCAAGAGTAGGTTTTCTATAATGCTTGATTTGTGAAGAAAAGGCGCACGAGCCTAGTTTTCATTCACTACAAAAAAACAGTAGTATCACAGACCGAAAATTACCTACGGAATTTTTCCGTATGTAAAAAACCTTTTCACCTACGGATTTTATATGTATTACCAACGGATGTAGTATTCGAGTAAAATAGACATTTACAGCGTTATTACCAACGGAATGTGGACATATTACAGACGGAAATATTTCCGTTGGTAAAAATGTTTTAACATTCCACAAGAGCGCAACTGACAAACTGTTGGAGGGAAATTATTCACTAGCTAATATACTTTCATATACGGAATTTTCCGTAGGTGAAAGTCATTCTATTTTTACCTACGAAATAATCTGTAGGAAATAACATTTTTCACTTCCAAACCTAGCTAACCAAACAATTTCTAACTCACCCTCATTTTTACTGGTTAACTTAGTACACTCTTGACTCTACTGCTTTAGTTCGGGCGAAACAAACTAGGTTTTCAATATTGGTTTCCCCTTTCTCGGTCTCTCCCAGTTCTCCCGCGGCGGTATTTTATGACTCGCGTACCTACCGGCACAACCGCACAAGGATAACACTGGCGGCGGGCGGCGTGAAGGGCGGCGCGGCGGGGGCGGTGCCATCTCCCTGAGTCCCGGTGGCCTTGTCTCTCCCCCTCAAGTTCGTGTTCTATTCACAATTTTAGTGTTACTGATTGAACTATAGCTCCCTCCTTCGATTACTTGAATTATATGTAAAACTCTTCAGAAAAAATGTCACCAAACAAACGATTGGTTGCTTCATTCATTTTGCCGGCTAAATGTATATAGATGTATGTATATGAAGTCGCATATATGAATCAGAATCAGATAAAGTATTCTTCAAGTTTCTTCCAAAATTTTATCATGGTTTTCTCGCTCACCACTTCACAAAGAAGTGTTGCTCTGAATATTTTACCCAGATTGTAAGTGATCTTGTGATTGATAGTTCAGTTCCAATACCATTTTTTTCTGGGGTATGCTGAATGGAGATCAATCGGCTTTAATTACGATCAATTATGCTCAAGTATTCAGATCGGGTGTTGGGTTAGTTGCGAACTATAGTTGCCTATTTGTATCCAATCAGTGTGCTTTATCATTTCTTATTATAAATCCTGTTTCTTCCTATTTTTCGACCTCTATATTGCCAATAGCTGTTGTAGGAACTTGGGTTATGCTGTAAAATAATCCTCCTGTTATGATCTCTCTTTTCTTTTTTGGTATTGCGCTAAACATACCATTTTGTGTTAGTAAACTGAATTGGTTTTTACTTTGAGCCCTGAATGGGCTAACCTTTAAGGAAAATGTGTCTTTGTCTGAGTTCTCATACGAAGAGATGGTGGACTCTCAGCTCTTTGGTTTATTGGGGGGATCATCTGGCTGATATAAACCTTGAAACAATTTAGTGGAGGGATCTGATATGAAGTAGCTGGTACATCTGGGGTAAGCATTCATATGGATAAAAATGACAGATGAAGGTGGGGCTGCAAGGCAGCAGGGCTGCGGGAAATTAAGTGGAGAAAAGATAGTGATGTGTTGGAATTGGTCGATTCGATTGCTACTTCCTCTTCCTTCATCAACTAATCTCCATGGTTGTGAGTAATTAACTATAGATTTCCATTAAGAAGAACCGAGTACAGAGCTTTCGTACAAACTTACATTCCTAGTGTGGCGATGTAAGTAATTAACTATATATTCAGAACGGTGGTTTCTATCTAGATGCGTATACTTTCAGCCACAACTTTTGATATCATTATATGGATTTGTTTTAACCAATCAGGTACTTTGATATGATTTAGTTGCAGTCCTTTCTATATATACGACCTTCCTAGCTGGTCATTATCTGAGACGGAATGTTCCGTAGGTGATAATTATTTTCTGAGACGAAATCGTCCGTTGGTGATAACCATTTTCTGAGACCGAAAATTCCGTAGGTGATGATTATTTTCTGAGACGGAATATTCCGTCTGTAAAAGTTCGTAATATCACCGATGGAGTTTTTTTCACAGACGAAATAGTATTACCGACCCGTTTATTACAGACGGAATTTTCTGTCTCTGATTGTCATTACATACGGAAATTCAGCTTTTACATACGGAATATTCCGTCTGTGATAGTGCTATTTTCTTGTAGTGATTTCCAAAACGTTTGTCGTACCGATATTACATAACCACAGTTACATATATGAAGAGGGAAAATGGGGTTACAATCCGATTCAAAGGGGGAACATAACCGTTAGTCTTAAAGGAGAAGTACATCTCTAGTTAGCTAACCATTACAAAAGGGGGATACATCCACTAGCTACCTAATCATTACAAAAAATGGGGGATATTTCCACAAGCTAGCTAATCATTACAAAAGGGGGATATATCCACTAACTAGCTAATCATTACAAAAGGGGGATATATCCGCTAACTAGCTAATCATTACAAAAAGGGGGATATATCCACTAACTAGCTAATCATTACAAAAGGGGGATATATCCGCTAACTAGCTGATCATTATAAAAGGGGGATGTATCCACTAACTAGCTAATCATTACAAAAGGGGGGTATATCCACTAACTAGCTAATCATTACAAAAGGGAATACATCCACTAGTCATAATAAACTACTGCCCGCTAGAGAGAATCAGCTGATGATCTTCTTCCGTTTTGACTCCTCACAGTTTTTCTACCTCCGCTGGTTCTTCGTGAGCGGGGGCTGTAGATTCACGGTAATTGAGCAAGTGGGGTCCTGGTTGATCACCGGTCGGTAAAGTGAGTATGGGTATTTTTCCACGCGATCCACTCGCTTCTCAAGCCAATCCTTGTAGGAGTCACTTAAGCTAAGGTCTGCTTCTCGCTCGTCGAAGATAGCCCACTTGACTCCGGTGTTGTAGGCTTGGGCTACATAGTTTATCGACGCATCAGTGAATCGATGACTCTTGAATTTCGATACCTCGGCCCCTGGGATGGTCTGCTCGCGTCCGAACTGTCGCATTACCCTTAATGGGAAGATAGTGATAAAACGGTCCAAACCGATTAGAACCAAGCCATTATGTTCGGCCGACCTAACGGTTCCTCATTGGACATCCCAATCCTTCAGTACCCACCAAAAATGTGAGGGGAGGTGAACATCTCGAAAGTAGGCCTTCCAACCCCTTCTGGTCTCTCTACCACTTTTCTTGCAGCTTGGAATGTGCACATGGTAACTGTTTGGTACCGCGAGAAGTGAGGTAGTTGCAGGTGATCAAAAAGCCATATTTGCAGGAGCAAAGGACTCCCTTTGAATAACGTCTCTTGAGCCCCTGCTTCCTTCCATCGATCTAGTGCTCTGACTACCTCGGCCACTATGAATGTCCCAACGCTAAGCCCGTCTTCATAGGCCTTCAGAAGATAGATGACTTGTGGATTCATTCTTAGGCCCCCTTGTCGAAAGAGGTGTAAACTGTTGTGCAAAATAGTGGTGAAACTAAATTGCTAACTATGGGCAGTGAACCCAATCATTGTAGTACAACAAGGTCGTATCCACAGGGACTTCGTAACTATCTAGGTAATTATAAGCTTAGTAAATATGCAAGAGGATATATACAAAAGTGCATAAATGTAAATTATGGGTTTTGGGTTTTTGGGTTGTAATTGGAGAAATAAAGAAAAGAAATAAACTCTAAACTAACTATCTAGGATAGGTGTAGCCCGGGATGGATATTTGCACCCGTCCTCCCCTTACTACCGATTGTCGAACCTCGAACTCACAGCTAAACCACGGGAACGCTTAATTAATTAGCAACCTAATCTAGGCCTACTAATCCTAACCAATTTAATCGAGACTTCTCATTCAGCTAAGCCCCGGGTCAATCGATGGCACTAAGCTCAAGTTCCACTAAAGTTGCAATGTAGTCTAATCTCAAAATCATCGAAATCAGAGTACACCGTTTTAGTCTCTAACAGTTTAGGTTTCTATCTCTGAATAACATTTTGATAGAATCCCACAATAATGCTAAACTAATAGGTAGGCCAAACCAACCAATTTAACACATAATTGATAATTTGGGTAAAACCCTAAACTAATCCTCAAATCATGAGCAACAAGTTTAAGAATCATAATACCCAATAATTATCAGTATTTAGCACAAGAACCAAAATAAAACCATAAATGAGTTCAAGAATCTATAATGGAGTTTTGGGATTTTGGGACAAAATCCTTAATCCCTAGCTACAAATGATTCTACACAGCCATAGGAGAGAAAATAAAAGAGCAAGGGATAGAAGTAGCCATTAATGGAGCTTGGAAGGAGGTGAGCTTCTCTTCTCTTCTCCTCCCTTCTCTTCTCTTCTTCTTCTCTTCTCCTCTTCTTTTCTCCTTTAGAATCGCCCTTCCTCTCTGTTTTTGGGGAGGAACTCGACTGAATGAAGAATGGGGAAGTTTTCCCCAAAATTCCCCGTTTTAAAACGCAGATCTGGGCTAATTTTCGACCCGACCGACCTTGCAAGGTCGGTCCTAGGGTCGGTCGGAGTCAGTAGCAATTTTTGGGCACGTTTTTAAGTTTGACCGACCTTGCAAGGTCGGTCCTAAGGTCGGTCGATTCCAGTAGCTCGCAAAAACGCAAATCTAGGCAAAATTTGGACCCGACCGACCTTGCAAGGTCGGTCCTAAGGTTAGTCGGAGTCAGGCTAACTTCAAAACACTGTATCTTCTTCGTTTTAACTCCGATTTCGGATCCGTTTGTGCCCACGTGTTCCTCTCTTCGTCTACTTTACTCCTAGCTATGTTACTCCTCCTGTTTAAACAATAAATGTGTAAAACACCAATGAAACACAAAACTAGAGGAAAACAAGCTAGAGTGGAGAAATGAGCATGAAAAATGTTGATTAAACATATGAAATACACCCCTAAAACATGCTCATTTGGACACTCATCATAAACCCATGAGGCAGAGATCTAACACCCACCTTTTAGTTCTCTGTGACCGATACGGCTTGCAGAAACGATCAAGGAGATCCCTCAAGCTCAAACTCATTCCCCCAAAATCTTCTACCTCAGAGACATGCACCCCTAAGAATTTGGCTGCGAATGCTGACGTCTTCGATCGATCGGTCGGGATCCGAGGCATCTTCTGATGAGGTTTGACCTTCAGGAAGGCATCCATCTCTGCTGGCAACATGACCAACTCCTCCAAAGCAAACCGATATAGATGATCTTCTAGGTCCCAATATGTAATTGACTCATATAATGCCTCATAGTCAATGACATGTTGGCCCAAATAGGCCAAGCCCAAGAGGAGGGGTTCACCGATGTCTTTCATTGCTACACATCGCTCTTTCAGGTTGGAGGTGAATTCCACTTCTTGAGCTCGCTCTTGATAAAATAGGGTGATGCGGGCCTGCTCTTTAGTTGCTGCCTCTCTCTCTTGTTGCTTGGCAATTTCCCTTTGTCTCTTCCTTTCCCCGGGGACTGGTACCAATCTGTTGAACATGACTAATCCTGCAAAAGAGAGGTAAAGAAAGAGAAAAAGATGGGAAAGAAAGTGATACGTGAGATTCGGGATGTGCAGCCTTGTAATACCAGTATGACACACTTTTTGGAAATGAAAACAAAGAGAGAAAATTTTGTGAAATAGAGGAGTTTGAAAATGGTTTTGATAAAAAGGTTTTTATTTTTGAAATCTGGTTTTGAAGAATGTTCATAAACAATTGTGCAAGCAGGTTTGAAAGCAATTTTATAAGCGGTTTTTGAAGAATTTTCGCAAGTGGCTTTTCAGGAAAGATTCCGAACGAGGTTTGAAAACACAAGTTTAGTCAAAATGGTTTGCACACAAGTATAGCATAAAGTAAATCGTGGTTGTATTTGATGTGGAGCTGTAAGTGTTAGTGTTGGGATAATCACTTTCCAGGTCAATTATGATTCCGTCTCACCGGGGGAACCATCGTCCCTTCACTATCATCTCTCGGGGTTTTTCTCTACTATGCCTTTATGGGGCACGTTATCAAGAAAGTCCGGAGTGCTTAAGTTTGAAAGGTCAGGACACCCGAGATGATAAGGAAACATACGCCATGGCCAGTGATGATCCGACAACACCCCACTTTTCGGGAAACTCGGGGAAGTACTGCATGGGAACAGGTCTCTCGTCATCTGCACGATCAGGTGTGTCTAAAGTCCAAATTATTCACTGACTACGTTGTGCCATGTATGGGTATCCGGTAAATACGGGATCCTCTATGGACGTGTAACGTGACATCGGGCTTTAGAGACACCCGTGGTGTAGAGGATATTTGGAGTACTAAGCCCATGCAATCTTCAGGGTAAGGTAGAGGGTGGTCGGACAATCGTCATACAAGGGGGTGACTTCTCATAAACCCGTCTTAGACACCGGACCAGGTAGCTGGACACTGAAGGCTCAGAGTTCACAATATGCTGGCTTTGACTCGGATAATGGAGGATATTTTTGGATCATGAGCTCAAGGAGTCAGTCGGAAACCATACCGCCTCGTGGGTTTGTTCACTCAAAAAGTGACCCTAGCTCATGGGGAATCAACCGTGGACCGGTTGGGGATCCCGTGACATCGTGGGTAAATCGGGTGACACAGAGGAATGCATGTCCTAAGCTACCCACCCCATGCACCCCGCAATCGCAATATAAATTTGAAAGCAGTAAATGAACCAGATGAAGTTAGTACCAACCTATGTACTAAGTGTTTTATCTTGAAATTAGTGATTCCAAATTGGTTGATTATTAACCTAAAGGGAAGTTAGCTTCATTCAGTCCTAAGTGTCTCTTTCTAATCGTGAGCTAATCATTAACCCAATTGTTGCAATGTTTGTTGAGGATCTAACAAATCCTATCTGTCCTACTCAAAGTGTGAAGTAGAATAATCCTAAAGGCTTTAAAATGAATCTCTTGAAGGTTTTGAAAGAAGTGGGGAAGTCCCGTCAATTTTGAATGGAGTTCAGTCTTCCTTGAGTTTGAGAAAAACTTACTCAAATTTTCCCCAGCAGAGTCGCCATTCTGTGGAGGGTGATTTTTCGGTATGAGGGGATCTATGCAAATATGGTCTGACTGAAAAAGTCGAGATTCTAGAAAATGCCATTCTATGGAGGGTGAAAACCCGTTAATCTGGCATCCCTCAAATACCTACTAAATCGTCCGTCTTTCCCAAAAAGCATAAGGGGGAGTGTAAGTGAACGCTACACCCGCTCTCAATGGGCCCCACGCGGACTTATGCCTCTATAAGGCGGAACTGACTAGAGTCGCCACCTAGTTTGACCTAAGGAACTAGGAAGGAGGGTTCTAAGAACCGTTAATTGACTCTGAGATTATTGCCTATGGATAGGACTTATCTGGTCATGTTAGAGATTCTGTGTGGGTTCGCACTGGGTTACACCCCTTAGAAGTGGCAACGACCACGACTTTGGATTGGTGCCCGAGGAAACCTCGGTCTCCAATTGTCAGGATTGCCTTCTTTCAAAACCTTATTTAAAGAGATTCATTTAAAGCCAAAGGATAGGATTATGTGTGGATTGAGGAGTAGATGACTTTGAAGAGCTTGAGGAAATAGGCTGGCCTTGAAGATGTTTGTTTGAGTGTTGGGAGATGTTTTGGTCATTTTGTGAAGTTAAGGGGTGTTTGGGTCATTTGTTGGAATTGAAGAGCTTCCCGGGTTTGTGAGGTTCACATTTCGAAGTGGTTAGCTTTTTGAGGCGTTTTGTGAAGCCAAAGGTATTTAAAAGGAGTTCAGGTTTTTAGGGTGGTTGAGTATGAAAAGAATGTTTGGTTTACAGGTGTTCGGGTTTTAAAAAAAGTTTCGGATTTCACATGGCTAAGGTTGTTCGGGTGTATTCGATAGTTGGAGGTCCTATGTGACTTGGTGTTTGTTTAGAGAAGGATTGAGGAGTGCTTATATGACATGAGGCTCTATGGGAAGGATTGGATTGGTTTATTTAGAAATATCTCTCTTTAAGGTTTTAAAGCCGAAAAATCATTTTTTGTTGTAAAAGGGCGTATAATCGCGAGGGATTACCCTATGCACCCCCTCGAACACGACACTTAACTAATGGTAAGTGCCGAGGCTCGAAGGATGGGGCAATGTATTTATGTCAAAAAATAGGATTCAGAGAGGAACACCATGAATGAGATGCTCTCGGTCGAACCCTAATAACGTCTCTAACTCCCGGGTTTTAAAAACGTTAAAAACCAAATCATTGAAATCGAGCGGAAGGGAGTTAGACGATTCTAAAATCCTGGCTGCAACTAGAAAGGTCGTTACTTCCCTAGCACCCCGCCTTGTAAAAATCTAGGCTGCAATTAGGGGAGGTTTGTCACCCTAATGCCCCGCCTAAAGAGATCCAGACTGCGACAAGGGAGGTTATGACCCCAGTGCCCCGCCTCGAATTTTTATTTTGGGAAGGGAGACAAGCGATGCTCTAACCATGGAGGAAATGTTTTGAAGGGGTTAGACATTACTTGCTCCCCGAAAGCGATTTATTTGAGTTAAAAACTGAGTTGGAAAACTTTTGAAGTTGTTCGGAATCCTTGATGAAGTAACACTGATTTTGAGAAATGTTTTTAGGAGAAAACTTTCTGTATATGTGAGAAGAACTTTCTGCAATGGAGAAGAGTTTTCTGTGATGTGAGAAGAGTTTTTTCTTTAAAATTCCACAAAATGGTTTCTTTGAAAACTTGATGAAACTTGATGGTTTGAGATTCTTTTTGGATTTTTAAAGGAATTAACAAGTTGAAAGTGAATTGAAAGGAATCGGGTTTGGAAAATGAGGTGGGTTTGATTTGATTTGGTTTGACTTGTATTGGAAGATGAGCCGGGTCAACGTTCGGGTTGAAGTGGGGTTGGTCAATGATTGGGTCAATGTTTTTGGTCAAGGTTAAGGTTTTCTGGTCAAGGTTAACGTTTCCTGGTCAAGGTCGACGTTTTCTGGTCAAGGTCAAGGTTTCCTGGTCAAGGTCAAGGTTTCCTAGTCAAGGTCAAGGTTTTCCTGGTCAAGGTCAAGGTTTCCTGGTCAAGATCAAGGTTTCCTGGTCAAGGTCAAGGTTTTCTGGTCAAGGTCAAGGTTTTCTGGTCAAGGTCAAGGTTTTCTGGTCAAGGTCAAGGTTTTCTGGTCAAGGTCAAGGTTTTCTGGTCAAGGTTTGACATTTGTGGGCTTGGTTTGGATTGGTGGGCTAATGGGCCAGATTGGGCCGGACTGGGCTAGTGGGCCGGATTGGGCTAATGGGCCGAGTGTGAGTATCTGGGCCGAGATTGGTTTTGGGCCACGGGCATTGGGCCAGGGGTGGGCAATAGGGCCGAGTGGGTTTGGGTCGGGATTGGTTTTGGGCCATGGGCTTTGGACCGAGTGTGGTTTTGGGCCATGGGCTTTGGGCCAGGTGTGGGCAAAAGGGCCGAGTGGGTTTGGGTCAGGATTGGTTTTGGGCCATGGGCTTTGGACCGAGTGTGGTTTTGGGCCATGGGCTTTGGGCCGAGTGTGGTTTTGGGCCATGGGCTTTGGGCCAAGTGTGGGTGTTTGGACCGGACTTGGGCTGGGATGAGATTGGGGGTGGGCCAAGTTTAGAAGTGGGTCAATTTTGGGCTTTTATTTACAAGTGGGAAAAATATGTTCAAAATGAATCGAGATTTCTTTTTGAAATGAAACATCAACTAAAAGTGAGAGACAATTCAATTTGGAGGAGTTGAAAAAAAATGGAGGGATTTGGAATGAGAAACCTTAAGCTATAAGCATTATTCCGAATTCTTTTCTTTTCCTTTTTTTTGGGTAAAGTTTTTTTAGTGAAATTAAGGGTGGTTTGGGATAGGCTTAAAGGTTTGGAAGGTATTGTTCCCCACAAAGCAAATCAAAAATAAGCTAGCTGTGGGGTACCCTCAAGGCTTAAAAGAATTTCAAAGTTTTGGATGGTATTGTTCCCCACAAAGCAAATCAGAAATAAGCTAGTTGTGGGGTACCATCCAAGACTTTGATTAAAAGAAAAAAGGGTGACCTAAGGGGCCATCTAGGGTTTAAATAACAAACATACATAAGATACAAAGAAATAAAGCAAAGTTGTAACATGCCAAGTGTATACATGTGTGGTATAATGTAAATAGTTAGAGAGCAAGTCACGTCTGATGAATAATAACACAGAAGCAATCATTGAAGCAAAACAGGTCTCGTTTTAAGGCTATATACATAGGCCATCATCTTAACCCACAACGAGTAACAAAAATTTAGAGCCCCAATGTGGCAAATCGTTACCGCTAGTCGCACCTCAACTCATCGTTTGCCCTTTTTTTTAATTTTATCTCAACCCATTTGAATTTCTAAAGTAATGCAGGAGCCAACTAAACTGTTCTTATTTCAATTAAGACCGGTTTCAGCACATACAAGACAAAACCATGGAAAGAAATCCCAAACCTTGTGAACAAATTATCACAGACATCTGAAATCAGAGACTAAAATTTCACTTTTAAGAAAAACACTCACACTCTACTGTTGGTTACTTGATTATATGAGCATGCTTTAATAGAACACTAATTTCCTAATGAGTTGTCAACTAACAGTGAGAAGAACAAGGGCTTATTATGGGACTGCCAAAAGGGACCTTTAATCATCTTTCTGTTTGTAATTGGTAATCAATTTTATTCCCTGAAACACTACCCGCACTAAAACAGCAAATGGTGTAACAGATTAAAGTTCACTCCACTGATTCATCAGACAACAAAAATGATTCGAATTATTCACATTCTCTCCTACTTTCAGGGGAGGATTTCAGAAGCTAAAGCTGATATTTCTTTTTTCTGTATGCACATGTTTATTCAACAGAAGCTTACCCCTATTGAGCATACTTCCAGAAGTAAAGTAAGTCAACACCCAGACTGATACTGAAAGCATCACAAGACATGACAAAATGGAATAGGCGTGCAAAAATGTAACAAGAATATTAGAGAACATGAAGAGATGAAACAATCACGCAAAATTCAATGATAAGGTCATTTAAGAAGTATCAAGAGCCAGAAGTCGATACCACAAGAAGAATCACACGTAGTTCCCTGCAATATCTCAAAACACACCAGAGACTAAGCGAAATGTTAGTCCAGACAGGTAGAAAAAGTGGAGCGAACATAACATATGAAGCCTCTGAACAAAAGTCCTTACCCCATAGATTACCAATGGCATGAGTTCAAACTCCTCATCGGAAAAGTGAACGTTCAATCAGTTAATGCATATCACACACGAATGACCTTAAGGAGTGTTTTCAGGCTCATTGGGACTCGGGTACAAATTCAACAGCAGAGTCGATTTGGAGAGCAATAATAATCACCAGGTAGAATAAGAACAACAGGGGTGAGGCTCTCGACTGGAGGTGGACCAGTTTACTCATTAACAGCAAATCCAAACAGAAACATGGTATGAGAACAGACAATATTATGACTGGAGATGGACCAGTTTTTGCTCGCAATTTACGAATCGAGAAACAACCATGGGATCGGGACTGAAATGAGCCGGTCTTGAGATGCGATGGAGACATTAAAACTGGGCAACTCAAATATATATGTATATAGGGGACTAATATTAAGCACCCCTGACCTGTTCGTGGACTTCGCTGTCCATACCAGGTTAGATAGTTGCCCGAGAACGAAGCCAAACACACAATTGCAGAAGATACTATAATCGACATAATCGAAGAAATAACTACGCGAGGAGAAGATGGTTGCCATAGTTGGGATGAATCCCAAGACCAAACGACTCCTCCCGTTTCAACAAGCAAAAGAGCGAAATAAGCGCAAAGGAAAAGCGGGTTTAAAACAGGAAACGAGTGCTCTCGCCCTCGAAATCAATGAACTACAGAACTGAATGTTCGAGCCCCTAGTTCTGGTTTTCGTTGAAAGAAGAAAGGAAACACAGGGAAAGAAGAATAAAAGAGAGGATTGGCTCCCATGCCGGAAATAAATTCTTGACAGAACCAGGGTTTTGCCGTCATCGGCTCGAGCATTTTGGCAAAATTCGATTGAAAAAGCAGAATAGAGTTCACTTACACTGTCGACGGTGGAACGATTTCAGAAAGCAAGGGAGCTCGGGGGTAAACGTGTGGCTTCCAAGGAGGCGAGGCATTGGTGGTGGTAACAGGAAGACTTATGAATGTCGAAGAAACTTCCTGAGAACAAGGGTATGGAAGAGGAGTTCTCGGGTAGAGTTCGAAAGAGGAAAACAGACCAAATGTCGATTTTTCTAACAGATGAAGGTTTTTGGGTTCTTTGCTCCGGTTTGAAACTGGGGAATGGCGAAGAAAGCAGAGAATTAGACAATAGGATTAGAATGGGGATTAGTGTCGGTTGAGAAAAACGTGGTCTGCTGTAGGTTTTTCTAAGGTTGTTTTATAATGGAGGGAGCAGACAGATGTCATACTAGGGTTTCTTGTAGGCAGCTGTGGGCCTCATTAAGGAATAAAAAACGTACCCAATCAGGGCCTGGGTCGCGTCTGGCCAGGCGAGTCCAACATCTGCAAAAAATTAGGAGTTCAAAATGAAAACGCTTCCACCGAGTTTCGAACTCGGCACCTCAGTGTGCTCCTCTTGTGCTCTCTACCGGTTGAGCTGGGACGGAATTCATTAAGTAAAGCGACAAAATAAATAAAGAATGATGTCGCCAGCTGAGGTAAAATGAAGAATATGCTTTTGTTCCTGCCAAGAATCGAACCTGAGACTCATGGGTTGCAGGACGAGTACCTCAACCAGTTGAGCTAGGCCAAATTTCAATATATTCATGGGAGACATAATACGAGAGCTCTAAATTCGACTAGATAACTCTTCTAAAAACACGACGGATCCAAAAGAAAATATACCCAATAAAAAGAGATGATTAATCTGTTGGCATGAAGTCATGGGTGTAACTAAAAATAAGGTTCAATAGTGTAATGGGGTATATAAATAAGTGGAATAGCATATGTACATGAAATAAAATAAATAAGAAAAAAAATAATGCCTCGTAATGGAGATAAAAAGCATAAAATAAATGAAACAAATAAAAATAAAAATAAAAAAGAAATAATAAATAAAAAGAGTGTGAATCAATCGAGTACATAAAATAATACAAGGTAATACCAAAATAGTGAAATATTTTAAAACAAAAGCAACAAAATAAGTATACAAAATGAAGTAGGTTAAAACGGATAATAAAAAGGCTCGTGCTCCTTTTCTCATTCGGAATGTGAGATTTTAAAGATTAGTAAAAGGAAATCTCTTTGATCGAAAGCGGGGATGACCACCTTGTTTTTGTTGAATAAAAAATAAGAGGGGTGAGAATTTTTGGTGTCTACACATGTAAGATAGCAATACATTATATATGCACACTACACAAGGATTCACATTGAATACAAACACTAACTAGCACATCAAGGTAGTTAGTTTATAATACTTGATAAGCCTCAGACTTATCATATTATAGTAGTTATAATTATAAGATTATTGATATAAATAAGGTTAAATAGTAAGTATTTATGTTATATAATGTATTAAGGTGTATTATTTGTTCAGACTTATATTTTTATATGTTTTTCATGCAAGGAACAGGTTTCTAATCAAAAGTCAAATATGCCGGACTTGATGCCGGGTGATTTTTGCATGACACAAGTTTAAAGTAGAAAAGGAGTTGTTGCCATGCATAGTGTCGGGTACTCGCTATCCGGCACAAACAAAAGTCACCACGGTTGACCAGACGGCGACAGTTAATGACCGTTGCCAATCCAACCTATGCCGGGTATGGTGCCGGGCATCTCCTGTCCGGCACAAGTACCTTTTCGCGCAGATTTGGCGGTTTCGACCGTTAACAGTTGGGCACATGCTTATTATATGCCGGATGACTATGACCCGGAATTCCACCCGGCACACATGGATTTTGTTTCCTATAAATAGGCCGATAGCCTGCATCATTTGACACACTTCAACACCCCTATAAACTCTATTCACATCTCCATTTCCGCACTCATCCAAGGTGTTGGTGTCTAAGGAAGTCTATGCAACTTTCCATGTGAAGAGAAGGAAATCCATGGCGGGTTAAGGCTACAACCAATTTCCTTATCTCCTTTGTATTCTTTCTCTTAATCTGTGTGGTTGGTGGAGTAGAAATCCTTGTTTTGTCTTCTTTGGTTAGGGATGATTTTCCTTGTAATTACTCTTATGATCATTAATGGAATTTACAAGTTTCTTAACCGGAATTATAATCTTCATAAAAGTAGAATAAGGATCTTCTCTTGTTCTCTTATTTCTAAGTTCTATTTAAGGTTTACAAAACAAGAATAGGATAGAATATGATTTCGGTAATCTTATATTTTGTTGTTCTGAAAAGTGGGCAACAAAGACTTAGGTTTAGGATTAATCTCTTGTTTCTCCATTGTTCTGTTTGTATTCGTGGCATTAATTATGCACGATGCGAATAAGGATGTTGAGTTCTTGTTGTCATACCTGAAACTGGAAATGGTATTTACAAAATGAAGATGCCGGACGTAGCGCCAGATGGAAGATGTCCAGCACATTCAAAGTCCTTGAATGTGCCGGGAATCCGAGGTCCGGCATGACATCTGGCGCATTCATTTTACGAGAAAAAAATCCTTTTTGAGACTTGCCACTTTTGATCCTTGATCATATGAGTTCTTACGCTGATTATTGGCCCTGATCAAGGTTGGTTCGTTGTGAATAATTAGTGTAACTTGATTTAGTTAGGATTATAAATACTTTCACACATTTCCCTCTCTGTTTTAGAATAGGCTTTTACCAGGATTAGGACTAATTTCCTATTAAGTCCCTTGGGTTCGATACTCTTGGTCGTAATTTGCTTACGCTATATTCCGACCGGGAATTGTTTGCTACCCGTATAGAGTTGTAGGTTTATTTTAGTCTTTTCTTCTATTTTTCTATTCTTTTGTACATCCTTCATCCCTACAAAAATCTTGTTAGCAATACTTACTCTTAGGCCTTGAGGGTCTCTACCTCACTGTGCCTTAGTCTTTATTTATTGTCTTCCCATTCTCTTGGGTGACTCTTACTCAAGCTCTCTTATTCTCAATCTCAATCGAGATCTACAATTCTCAATCTCAATCCTCACCTCTCAAGTTCTCAATTCTTGAGTTCTCAATCTTAACTATTCAAATCTCAATCTCAAATTCTCAATTCTCAAAGGATATCTTTTAAGTCATTACCCGTGACCTCCGGGCAGAGTCGTACACGAGACTCACCACCGAGCTTTCAAATACAAGTCTTACTTCCCCGGTTTCGACCCTACTCTGGGTCTAGCATGGTGGGAAGGTTCGACTATCAAACGGAACTATACACTTAGCTCCTCAAATTCTTAACGTCCGTTTCTCTACCAGACTACTCAAATTCCCAATACTCCTCTCTCGGAGTCATATCACAATCTTACAGATTAGCCTAGAAGTATCTCTCTTGATAACATCTAATAGCTTAGGGAATTTCTCAATGTTTAGTATTCTCAGATTTAAGGGTTTCCCCAATTTATCGAATACTTGTATGTTCAAGACATTTTCTTAAATTAGGTCGGATCCTCATATTGTAAATCGACTATATTACTAAGGGAGTTTGATGGTCCCTTATTATTCTTTTACTTCTCTCAAAATTTCATACCTTGAACTATCATCAATCTCTTATTAGAGGTTTCATCATTTCTTTCCACTATGGGTTATTTCGTGGATTGTTCATTTCGGTTCTCTAACCGTTATCGGGAGTTTACTGATTCCGTACAATTCTCTCACGTTCTAGTGAGTTCATAGGTTTGCATTATCGTTATTCTGGGTTCGATAGTTTTCGTGTGTTTCCACGTTTTCATATTTTGTGAAACGACTCCTACTACGTGACACTAACCAATCAATACTCATCTACGAGTCAGTCTATAACGCTAGGTTAGACCGCACACTTATGCAAGGATGGTTAGTACACACAGCATGCAACAAGATATACAATTAAAGCAATAAAGCATTTTCATGCTTTATTCTTGATTAAGCCGGCACACAAGCACACAAATCATTGTGTGCCACGTTAGCATACAGGGCATGAGAAAATCATACCTTACACCATGGGTTAACTTTACCGTGTCCTTACATTCCTCAGGTCTTACTCTCGTATCACTGATCACATATCAAGTGGTTCTATTAATATCAAGATATTACGGTATGTAACTACTCTTACTCCCGTACTTACCCCGTTATCCCGTTAATCTTAGGTTCTTAGGGCATATTCTTCTTACCATAATTACTCTACCAATGGCTTACTACTAATGCCATTTTTTTTACCCGACCGACCCAACCCTGGGTCGGTCGGGTGCAGAGACATCGGGTTCCAAAATTCCAGACCGACCGACCAAGCCAGGGCCGGTCGGATGCAGAGGGCATCCCGAATAAAAATTCCAACTCAACCGACCCCGCCAGGGTCGGTCCCCTGGGTCGGTCAAATGCAGAAGGCTCCGAGTTTGCGAATTTCAGGCCGACCGACCCTATCAGGCCGACCGACCCTACCAGGGTCTGTCCTAAGGTCGGTCCAGCGCAATACCCATTTTAACTACTCACTTTGAACTCCAAATTCACCTCAATTCTCACCCAAATTTTTCCTAATCATTCCACATGTTTCCTAGCATGTTTTAGCACCCTAAAACACTCCTCATACCATCCCAAATCATTGGTCATTCTCATACTCCATTCTTGCTCAATTCTACAACTTAACTTCTCATTTTTGCACTTATGTACCCTAGTGCATTTTCCAAACTCCTCTTAACCACTCACCTCTTGTTCTCCCCCATTTGACCATTCCAAATCTTTTCTAAGCACTTGCATTAACTATACCCAAGTCCATCCTCCTTTTTTAAGGTCACGCACACTAAGCCTTTTTCAAGAAATCAAATGCACTACAACCCTCTTTTGCTACAGATTTTTGCACTACTCTTTTTAGTTCTCCAACTACCATTCCAAGATGGTTAACTACCCAAATCAATCACCATTAACAACTAGTTTCTCTAGGACATTCTTACTCTTATAATCACCCTAAACTCCTACGGTTTCTACCAAAATTTCGCCATAGTTTGCCTACAATTCTAACATACCCAAATTCATCATTTTCATCCTAAATCACTTCCAAAGTAGCCACATCCACAAGGGATCCTACCAGCACACAAGCTGTAACACCCCTATAATAATAAAACAACAGCGGAAAATAAACTAAAGGTGCTACAGACCATCGGGCTCCAAACACCCCGTACCAACCTCACCAACTACAACCATTACAATTAACTAAGTTACGGTCTGAACTTCGAGAAAACTTAACATAACGTAACAATAATAAAATACATTCACTCTCCAAAAACCTAATCCCATCCCAATCACTCATGCTCTTCGTGGCCACCTGTAAATCAATTTGTACCTGCAAGATGAAACCAAGCAGCCCACCCCGGGAGGGGTGAGTCAGTTCCCTGGAATGGAACTGGTACAATTCTCAAAAACAATCTTTAAAACATAACTCTTCAAATAAACAGTAACTTGAAATTAAACTCTTGAAAGTAAAACAGGGAAACAAGGCACTTTAAATCACAGCCAAAGAAAATAAAAGTAAGATAAAGATAAATAATAGAAAGGTAAAGTTAGTGAAACAAAACCACACCATGTGTTAGTGGACATCCAATGCCTTAGTTAAACCCAATTCCCGTTAGGAGTAGAAAGACTCAGATAGTCACAACGGACTAGGAATGATAAGATAGATTAAAGAACCAATAACTCAAGAGTGGAATAAAACCAATTGGGAGAGATGGCCCCCACCGCCAAGTACGTCCTTTTAGGACAGGGGATATACAGCCCCTCACTATTTACTACGTCCTCTTAGGACAAGGGATATACAGCCCTTTACTGTTAATATAAATGTCCGTATGGACGAGGGATATACAACCCCCTGCTGTCAAATATTAATGTCCGTATGGACGAGGGATATACAACCCCCTGCTGCTAGATTAAAAATGTCCTGGTGGACGAGGGATATACAGCCCCCTGCTGTCAAATATAAATGCCCCTATGGGCGAGGGATATACAGCCCCCTACTGTTACCATTGAAGATGCGCGCACGTCGAAACCTCAAGAACCAGCTCATGGATGGAACGATATCCAGAGTCAAAAGAAGAATTTACCAAAATTGACCTTTTCCAAATTCCCACCAGATCACTAACTACCCAGAGCAATACCAAAACACTCAGTCCTACAGAGTGCAGAAGCGTAAACCCTAAGCAGTCAATGTCCAATGGAACAACCAAAGAGAAGGAACCAATACCCAAGTGAGTTTCACATTCAAGGCTCAATTAGTGACACAAGCTGAGTTAGTCACACAACCATTTCCTTTTTAGAAATTCCTCTTAAACTCAGTTAGCGTTTTTCGAAAATGTCTCATAAGTCAATCAGCAAAAATATCGGAGTACGAGAAATCATACCTGGTCAACGCTGTAGCAGTTCTAGTAAACTCGTGCAAACATTCAACAATTCTCTGAGGAACATTGAAGATAACTTACTATCAATAACCTGTACCCTAAGTAAAACTTAAATAAATTCCTCTCTCTTATTTCCAAATCTCAATTATCTTATAAGCCCTCACTTAAATGTTATGTATAACCTTTGACTTATTTTAGAAGGTTGTATAGCCCAAGGTTGTAGGATCAAGGAATGTACTTTATTAACACCCGCTAACTGTCCACTCCTATCCACTTAATTCATATTTAACCACAATCCTCACATTCAAGACTTTTGAGACCTTTATAACATAAATGTGTTTATATTATATAATTAAATCTAAAAATTTCAATAATAATCTTAAGTTCAAACCTTTATTCTTGATTTAGAATAAACATTGTATTATGACCTATGATGGACTCCTCTCAGAATACTATACTATTATCTCACAATGTAAAGATTATGTATTTAAACAATATCTACTAGATAACCCATTATGATTAAGTCTTTCCCTTAAATTAATTAAGATCCACATCTTGTATATTGGAATCGTAGTGTTGTAGATACATTTTATTATATCTTAATTGAGCCACTAAACTCAATTATCTCATCTTTAGTTTAGAATGACTTTTAATTACAACCATCTAATAAACTTGTCATAAGATGTTAAATTGCATCTCATCCTGAATAACTATACTATAGTTAACTTAGATTTAACGAATTAATCTTACATTTAGTATTCACAAGGTATATTATATGTTTTATCATTACCTATACAATAAGGTGTTTAGTATAACCTTTTATGTATCCTTACTTACATTTAATTTCCTAAATGTTTTATTTTCACACACATTCTCTCTATAGACTATGTATAATCCTTTGCACTAAACTTCATTAAACTTAAGCCTTAAATACGGTTTAAATTGTTTTACAAGACCTAAGGTTTCAAAGGAATAACCTAATAAATTAACTTCCTTTATTGTATTTAGGATGGACAATATATCTACATAGAGTAGAATTTATCAAAGAATTAAATTCTGGTTCGTAAGTGAAATGGTTTATTATTTAATAAGATAATCTATTATGAAAATTCTCATATTTTATATTCAAATAACCTATCATTATTTCCCATTACCGTAAAGTATATCAATATAATATCTCTCATATTTTATATTCAAATAACCTATCATTATTTCCCATTACCGTAAAGTATATCAATATAATATCTTACGTAACTTAGTTTTATCTAATAAAAGGTTCAAAGGTTTTAAGTATCAAATTCCTATTTATAAACCTTCTATAAATTCTAACTACTAAACACCTCACTTAATTGTAAACTCACATCCTAAGTATTGGTAATAAATGTTATAAATGTATTTCATATGGCTTATCTAATGCCAAGAAACTTAAGGATTATTATTTAGATAAATTTCCAAATCATAGTTTAATATAGTTTTATATCATAATCCTTTTAATGATTTTATCTTAAAACATTAAGTTATATTTCAATACCATAAATGCTAAGAAATGATTAAATCTAGACTTACTAATCCACCTCACATTTAGATAAAAGTATTTTATTTATTTTATTATTGTTTATATATTAAGAACATTTAGATGTAAAAGTATTACATTTATTTATTAATTATATAGTACGTTCTATTTGTGTAAAATCCAATTACAAATATTCCTAAGTCCCAACTTATTAATTACCTAACAAAATTATAGATTTACATTATGGCCTTTGACAAATAATATTACACATGTATTTTAATATGGTTATATAAATCTTAGAAATCCAAGATAACTCTTTAAGCTTAATTTCATAACCACAATTCAGTACTACCTCATATAATATTCTTTTAATAGTATTATGTATAGGTTTAGTTTAACTTATTAATTCCTTCATATTCTATTTGCTATAAGGTATTTTATCTTTTATTTATTTATTTATCGTATAGGTATACTAGGATTTATTCAAGACATTCTTTATGTAGTTTTATTGCATTTAATTATTTATATTAACTTTTACACATATCTACATCCAAAATATGGTTTAAATGAAGTATTTTCCTTTTTCAATTAAGTATATTAACTACTACCATATTATATAATTAATATAATGTAGATTAGTTTAGTTCCTTGATTTAACCTAAGTTACTATTTTATTCCTTTTATATATGTGTATATATTATATATTATTAACTTCACTTAAAGTTTATACCCAAAAATATTTATTAACATTCTGTATTAAATGTTAGTTTAGTCTTATTGTATTTTCCCCAACCTATAAAGTTTATTAATCATCTATACATTAATTTTTGGTTACATTAAAAACCTTTTATTATAAGGTAACTGAAATACCCCAAACCCAAGTATGCTAAGTAAACATCAAATTATGATGTAGTAAGGCTAGAATATGCCTTAGAAAGATTGGTAGACAATTTAAACCAAGGAAAACACAAAAAGTGTCTTAAGGGCAATTAGGGCAAAAATGTGCTCTAAGCTTGGAGAGACTTGGGTGAGTACCCAAATATCATGACAAGACCTTAGTAATATTCTAATGGTCATTTTAAACCAATTACCAAAGAAAACCAAGCTTGAAAACAAGTTAAAACACAAAATGTGCTTTAAGAAGTCTTAAAGCACATTTTTGAGAAATTGTCTTAGAATTGAGTTTTGAGTGGCTAGATGTCCATCATTACTCTTTAATCAACATGTGTACTAATTAGTATCACATTAGGAAGTCTAAATCAATGGGAAATCAAAAATTTCAGAAATATGTGCACTAATTAGTGAATAGTGCCAAATAGTAACTAGTTTAAGTTTTAATCAATATAAGCTAATTAGTTGGTCAACAAAGACCATGACTAGCCTTATTTATGATGGGGGCCGGTTTCTAAGGGATGAGTCATTAAAGACTTCATCAAATTAAGAAAGAAAAAGGGAAGGAAAGTAAAAGCAAAGACTATTCACCTTTTTATAACAAATATCTTCACTTAAGTTACCTTTCTTCCTCTCTCTCTTCATTTCTCCTTCCTTCCACGATTTCTCTTTCTCCTCTCCTGCTCCAAACCGAGAGAGAGCTCCATTCATGGCTCCTCACCTTCATTCACTTGCCAAGTGCAACTCCAAGCTCCAAATCCAAAACAAATTGCATATTTGTCTTAGTTAAGTCAAGGCCCTCCTTTCTATCTTTTCAAATCTTTCAAAGCTCAAGTTTGGTGCCATGAGAAAACTCCATTGATGGAGGAAAATCAAGTTTGAAGAGCTCATTAGCTTCTCCATTCTCTTAAGGTAAAGAAAATGTAAGAAAAACCAAGTTTCCATCACTTCCTTACATGGCCGAAAATTTACTACTCATGGGGCTATGTTTTTATGCCTTGTTCTAGCTTGTTTTATTCACCAAGGACTAGTGGAGGTCCTCTTTCATTCAATGCCCAAGTCTACCTTGAGACTTCAAAGGTAATCATCCACTTTTATGCCTTAGAACACATTTCTAACCTAGGTTTTCATTCCTTGAGGTTAGTGTATTGTTTAGTACTCATGTGAGTCATTGAATATTGGTTAGAACATTGGCAAAGGGAGTTTAAGTGGTGGCCGATATTCATTCAAGAAGAAGGTCTAAGGAGGAAGATAAGATAAGCTTGAGAAAACAAGGTAAATTACTTACCTAATGGTGGTTTAAGGTTTAAGGAATGAGTTTTAGATGGGTACCAATGTAGCCTAGGGCTTACATTAGGTAATGGGTTATGTAACCTAAGAAAAAGAACTTAAATAAGCTTGTGAACTTGTGACTAAGGAGCCAATGGGAATGAGTTAGTAATATAAGTTTAAGATGGATTTTAAGAGCATTATAATTACTATGAGATTGATGGGTGTATTTGCAGGTTGAAAGCTTTTATATGTGGAAAATTCAGTGTTTAAGTTTAAGTCATTTAAGGGCCTAAGAGCCATGTCATTTAAGAGCCTTGGTGCTATGCAATTTAAGATTATTGCAATATAATGAGTTGTTGTGAATGAGTTGGTTTGGTGGTGAGATGTGATGAGAAAGAACTTGATGTGTGTGAGATGGATGAATGAGGAAAACAATGCATTTGGGCATGATAAGATGCTAGAGAAGCTATGGCGAAATTTGAGTAGAAAACAAAGTGTTTAAGTGGTAGTGGTGAGCTAATATGCCCTAGGGTTTACTAGGGAGCATGAAAAGAAAATTGGGTGGAAATGAGTTAACTAAGGAGTTCTTGAGGTTTAGAATGACCTAGAGATGTCTAGGAGGAATTAGAGGATTGGTGAGTGTATTAAACACACCAAAATCATGATATGAGGAATGTAAGACTTGTGCATAAGTTTTAAGGAGAAGGTGTATAATGCTTAAGGTGATTTAGGTATGAACTTGGGAATATATCAATGAAAGTCTTGGGAAGCTTGCCTAAGTAGTGATGATGCTAGTAGTGGAACAATAAGGTTTTAGTTTAGATGGTAATGAGTGGACTTAGGTGATGGGAGTGAAGATTGAAGGAGAAGGTTATAGATTGGCTAGGAACGTATAGGAGGGTATGATCATGAGAATGGTGAGTAAGTTGCATAAAAGAAGTGGAAAAGTCTAAGGAGGGTGTTGCATGGGTAAGGTAAGTGAAGAACAAGGTCAAGGTGATAAGTGGTGAAAAGAAATGTATGGGTAAGCTGAAGAGTTTAAGAGTGGTGAGTAACCAAAGGAAAGGAGAGGAATTTGTGCATGGATATGCAAGGTGACTTGAGGAAGTCTTGGTAAATGAATTGAAGATGGAAGATGATGTTTATGAAGTGCTCAAACTGTTAAGGAGGGAACACTTGGGTTGGTTGAAGTTTTGGCAAGGTTACAAGTTGGAAATGTAAGGAATCATATGACAAGTGTTAGGAGTGTTTGTAAGAATTTAGTAAATGTTTGAGAAGATCTTTGGAAGTTGTTTTGGAGAGTTTGGTGGAAGTTCTAAGGTGAGTTTAAGTGCCTAAATGGTATTAGGACACATGGGGGAACTTGTGGAGAAGTTTGGAGTCAAATGGGAATTTAGAAACAAGGTTCTGGAGCCGACCGACCTTGGGACCGGACCTGCAAGGTCGGTCGAGCTCAGTTTACACTGCCGGAGGAAGTTTCTGGAACCGACCGAACTTGGGGACCGGACTTGCAAGTTCGGTCGGGCTTGTATTTTGTGTACGAATTGAGTCTCTGGAATCGACCGAACATGGGACCGAACTTGGCAAGTTCGGTCGGGCTTAAATATCCCACGGGGAAACTCTCGGGAATGGACCGACCTTGGGACCGGACTTGCAAGGTCGGTCGGGGTAGAATTTTCAAGCGGTAATATGTTCTGGAATGGACCGACCTTGGGTAAGGTCGGTCGGAAGTTCGGTCGAGCCTAAAAAAAAAAAAATTTTGGATTCTAAGGATGGTAATAGGTAATAAGGTATACCTTTGGTAGGGTGGTAATGATTAGGACCCTAAGAACTTAAGGGATTAAGTTAAGTTAAGTGTAAGCTTAAAAGGTTAAGTTTGTAAGATTAAGTTGTAAGACTTAAGAGGTGTTAGGTGGGGATCATTAAGGGTTAAGTAAGTTAAGTAAGTTAATTAAGTTAAGTAAGATTAGTAAGTTGAATTGAGTTAAGTGATTAACAACCTAAAACTGAATGAATGTTTTAGGACTGGGAATTTGGACTCCGGAAGAGAGTAAGCAACCGAACGACCAACGGTGAACGGTACAGTTCTTCTTGTGACCTGCTTGCTAACGAGGTGTCCCTCGGCTTGTGTGCTATTTGTTTTTGTGTGCTCACTAAACAAGATAAAGCATGCAACCGGAATATATTATATTTATTGTATTGTTGTGTGATGTTTGAAAACTAACACAACATACCGTGAGAACTTACTAACCAACGTTTAGTAAGGAAATGAGTGAGACTAAGGAACGCTCCCTAATATGGGACGATATAAACCGAAAGAGGTTAACCAACAAACATGGTCTTGAGACTACTACTAACTGGAACTTGAGTGAGGAAACCCGGGACCGATCTCCGGTCATGCATGCTAAGGAAAGGGGGTCGGTATCTATAGCAGATTCGACTTCCGATTAAGGACTAGTCCTCGGACTAGTAGCCTTGGGTCGGTTGGCCGGCTCGGCTACATTGGACATCCAGTCCAAGGTAGGTGGCTTTAAGATGGCGTGGGGGGATCAAGCCTACATCCCCAACAATTTAAGAATGTTGTTTATTGCCGGTAAGTGTCCTGCTGCTGGCTAGGGTTAACCAAGCCCTACAAAAATAAACAACGAACTAAGGGCTAACCTGTTCCCAATGAGAGAACGGTTGGCATACTTAAGGTAAGGTTAAGATAAGTTGCAACCATTCCTTTTTAAGGGATGGTTTGTATTGTTAAGGCTAAGATAAGCTACATCCACTCCTTATTAAAGGGTGGTTGTTTCTAAGATTAAGATAAGATTAAGATTGAGGTGAGGTAAGGATGGACTAAGATTAAGAGGAAATATAACTTAAGGAGTTAAACAATTAACTCTCTAATTGAGGGAACGCATTTAAGTCGTTCATTGTGCGTGAACTTTAATTGTTCATATTGGATTGTTGTTTACAGCATTTACTATTATGTTGTGCATCTAATCAACCTCCATGCTATCGACAATTAGTCGTCGTAGCCACGTTAGCTTGGGGGCCATGAGAGGATCGTACCAGCATTCGTGCTGACCCCCTTTGGGGGCTGTTTTTACTACACAGGTGTACATCAGGAGGCGGCCGTCGCAAGAGTAAGAAGAGGATACAAGTGTTAAGGATTAAGTGTGACCTACGAGTTGTGCATGTACACTCGTATGGCAATTGAGTTAGTAAGATGTATAGGTTGTGAGAGGATTGTAAGAAGAATATGTATTTGGTTAAGGTTGTTATGTACTAATGTTCGGTATATTCTGTAGTCAGACCGTGGCAAGGTCCTGGAGTGTAAAGAATTCTGCTATGACATGTATATATATATGCTGTTAAGTTGCGAGACCACATTTGGATTGAGTTGGGGTGTTACAAAAAGTGGTATCAGAGCGTAGTTACGCTTTGAAGACAAAAATACCGAACTTAGGAGAATATTGAGGTTGAGATTGAGTTATGGGTTAAGGGTTAAGAAGAGTGAGAGGTGCGTTAGTCGGGACTTCCCGGTGTCTACCGGATATCCATAGTACCTAGACCCGCCCTCCACATCCCTAACCCTGGACATGTGGAACAAACGCCAGAGAGAAGAAAGCCTTCTCTTACTTGGGGAAACCCGATCTGGCAGTTAGCTAACAGTGAGCAATACGAGAAACATCTTGTTGCACAACAGTTATGGAGAACTTGGAGGTTTTTAATGGAGCGCAGCTGAGAAACAGGCGCTACCTATGGAATTCTATTAATAAGGGAACGGTAATTACCGGCAACATGGGTCGACATGCTACGCAGTCGAAATAACTCGCAATACCAATGGTAAGGAAAGCACTACGGGTGCAATAGAAAGGAAAAGGGGAAGTGACATGAGTACCGGACAGTGGTCCGAAGGAGCATAACAGTAGGATAATACAAGCATGAGGACTGAGACTACTGGAAAGTCCAGTTAGAAACGGGAACTCCAAACCCCATACAATGAGGAAGGTTACAAAACCTGGCCAACATAACGCGGACGACGGTAGGAACTTATACAAATTGTATACCGGAATAGGACTACGATATAGTGCCTAAAGAAGAATTACTTAGTAACCACAACAAGATGTGTGGAGACTAGAGCGAGGATTAAGACATAGGGAAATATTAAGGGGTTCCCTCAGAAAGAGGAACGCCCTGATAAATGACAGTACTGTCAAACAACAAGGAAACTGCCGGAAGGTCAGTTATCCAAAATAAAATATTATCGAAGGAGTTCCGAGGACTACCAATTACATGGAAATTAGAAAGAAGTATCGCTACCAACCTACCTTGTACCAATAGCCATCCTGCATGGCGCACTTGCCATAGCAAGTGCTACCACGGTTAAGCTACACGGAAAGCCACCATGGCAAGATAGGAGAACGCTACAGTTGTAACACATATTAATACCGGATTGTAAATCCATAGGAATGGAAAAATAAGACCTTGGAAAGGCCCGACGGCCTGACCATAATGAGATGAGGTGACACACCAGTCAGCCAGGAGCGAAACTTGGACATAATATTAGACCATATGGATGTTAGCAACAGTACAACGTACTACGACAACAATAACCGACAGTGCGGTAAGAACACCAAACCCGGATCTCAAAGAGGAACCTAAGAGATCGCTCAATAAATCGAGCAAAAACACTACGTAAGTAACAACATACATGGAATGTATCAAGACATACAATAAAGGCAGTCGACAGAACGACTCCCAACAGGGATGGGATAAAACTCCCAGTTTGAACACTAAGAATACCAATAACAAACATTCTACAATGAAGATGTTGGGAAGCCCAGAAAACAAAGATAAAAGAAATAAACTTAAGATATAACCTACCAAGGGTTAAGGACATACGAATCCCACGGAGGAAAGCTCAGAGGACTACCCCCACAGAGCGGGCATAGTCGAGCCGAACAAACTGATGAATGACAGCTAATACTGTTCGTCTAACTCATTAACACCCAAGAATGATTGATCATCAACGGGTGGCGTGGTCAACGGAAGTTGAACGAAGCGTTGAGATGGAAGTATAAGATGACCGGATGATATCCAACTTGGACACCGTAAGGCAAAAGCCTAATACCAACTTGTCCTTATTTGCTAAAACAAGTCTAATAAGCGACAGGATTGTCAAAGACACTAAGTAACTCAGAATACCCGAATAAACTTCCATAGCAGGAAGCAGGATGCGACTTACCACGGACCCATACTACATTTAGTATGTAACCTAACGGTAGATAGTGTTCAGGAAACGAAAACCTTTAGGAATAACCTACAGATGAGTAAGAGTACAAATAATGAACTGAGACATTAAGCACCAAGAGCCTACGAGCCAAGGATGAAAACCACATCAGCCCGAGGCGCAATAAGTTATAAGAGAGCTTGTTTAAGCCACGAAGGAACTACAATTCGTAGATATGAACGGTTACCAAACCCATGACTTAAATTGTGGAAAATTGCCGGGGAAAAAGCACCAATGAGAATATTGAAATAATGCTAAGGACAGGGGCGGAGAACGAACCATGCCTTTAGGGTGGGGATACCTCTCCTTGTTGTGAGGCCATGAGTGGGAATGAACCCCTCAAAAGGGCTTTCACTTATTAGAGATGCAATACGCTTTTGTTAGAGAATGGAAACTGTAAAGTTGAGATTACTTTAGAACATATCAGATACACTTGAGTAATAAGAAAGGCTGCAGAGACAGACCTCATATCCAATACCCAGGATTTAAGAATCAGTAATCGTCAGAGATAAACGTTGTGAGTGCACAACATGGCACGTCAAATGACCAATGCTCCGAAGAGCTTGTGATTCAGTGGATGACTTCTTCAGTAATCGGTAGAATTACATGGTAGATAACGTCATAAGGAAGAAAGAATGTGAGGGAAATCAGCCTACTTACGAATCTGAGATTGAAGCAGAACACCTTCGTATTAAGAGTCAACTATTTTACAACGGTAACACAACCGCTATACACCGGAATGAGAGAACTCCCAGTGTGTTTACACCAAGAAGGGATTGAGTATAAGGTAAGACATTAGAATAAGTGAATAAGAGGTTGCACCATTAATGGGCAACATGGTAAGGGCCAACTACCACGGTACTGGTGGTCGTAAGTACAATAGTTAGATAAGTGGATTAAGTCATGGTGCGCGGTAAAAGCGACCGTTAGGTATGAGCCGTCAAATGTTGACACTGAAATTAGATTTATGAGTTAAGACCAGTATAAGTAAGGAAATGATGGTAGACGAACTGAGCATTGATGCCAGTAGTCTGGACCTGGTTAGGTAAGATTTCACAGGAAGCACACTACCCATTCCTTAAGGAACTGGAAGTGCATTCCTAGTAGCATAAATATGAGAAACAAGATAAGAGGCTCTACGGAAAGAGACCTCAATTATTAAGAGACCGAATCAGTACGGGATACAGAAAGAGCTAGAGCATACAATACCCAAGAACAGTAAATGGACTTCCCTTGATTAACTTCAAGAAGAACAATAAATGTTATTATGGAACGATGAAAGAGGAGATCGACAACAGAATACTTCATAATTAGCAATAGCTAAATGTGTGACGGACACTATGAGTTTACTAAAACGAGACGTGGGACGACTGCACCCCACAGGGGCTTGCAGGCCTGACACGCTCATTTATGAGTTAGTTGGGTAAGTAGTAATGTATCAGTAAGGTACCCCATGCATGTAAACAAGTGGTGTAAGGAACACGGGAGGTAGTCGACTCCGTACCACGGACAACGACACAAGATCAGACAAGAGCAGCCATTACCACAAACAGTCGAAGAGAAGAATTCAGTTGAACCAGCAACACAAGGGAATCAGAGAACAAATAATTAAGGACTATGAAGTGCGAGAAGCACGGATTGTTAAGTATAGACATAGGACATGTCTTAAGATGAATATTCAAGGAGAATGGATAGACGAGTTACAACTCATTAAGGCCGTGTATATATAAAGATAACACGTGTCCATTGAGAGACCAATATTCCTAAACTGTAAGGAGGCAGAAGGATATACAATACTATGGACGATTAGAAAGGCAGTTAAGCCTAAGATTATCAGAGTCGCGCAGCGGAAGCTAGCAGACCACTACCTTTGAGATTGGACCAAACTAAGTTAAGGAAACGGTATAAGTACCGTTAAGAATCCTCGATACAGAGACTAAGTCATTTCTGATCGAATTATAAGATAGAGATGACGTGGAAGCTAGAATGCTTGGTGAGAATTAGACATCTTGAACTTATGTCCAAGAATGTGATGGTGTTGATTACGTGGGCGTAATCCATTTTAAGGGGGGTAGAGCGAAAACCGCTTATCGTATATTTGAGTACTTAGTACATAAACTACGGTGTGCATAGCACACAAAAGAATATGAGAATATGTTTTACACAAACATTTTGAGATAAATCATGGTTATTGCACACAGAAGATGTGAATGCCATACATATTAAGTACCTGTCTTGTTAACTCCGGTGTGAGTACAAGTTAAGAGAATTAAGGAAAAAGGATTAAGGAGACTTAAGAAATAAGGAATATATGAGGTATGAGTCGATATGAGACTAGGTGTGAGATAAGAATAAGATAACATTATGAGATACAATTTGACATGAGTATAAGGGAGAAGATAGTAATGCTATGATATATAAGATGGTGAGAATTGGTATGAGGCTGATATAGAACTTAGTAAGAATGGGTGCCTTGAGGTAATTACTAAGAGATGAATTGGGAATGTCTGATGGACTGAGTCCACACCTTGGAGATGTATTGATTATGATTAGAAGAACTAAAAAGATAGAAAATTGGACATGAGTGAATTATTTGGATGTTTGAAAATGACGTGGGAGGTGGAACTTGATTTTCTAGGGATCAAGGGAAACCAAACACAAATTGGGGTGGAAGGATGGTTCTACACTGATGCTGATCACGTCAGGGTAGGATGACTCCTGAAACTCCCTATCAGTGGTCACAATTAAATCACGCTAAGGATAGAGGCGTTAGTATAAAACGAAATTGGAGTTGCTTGTATTTTTAATTAGAGGAATTATTCCTCACATGACCTCGTAAAAAGGATTACCTTTTTACTGAGTCTCGCCCATGAAGTCGAGGACGCACGAGCCTTTGTCTTCGGACCGGTGACATGGGGAGAGCAGAGTGTTTTGTATTCTGGCCCATGGTGACGAGGACGAATGAGCCATTGTCTACGGACCGGTGACATGGGAGAATACGTTGGAAGTTATGTGAATGTTTTTAATCGTCAAAAGGAACAAAGGGAATTTTGAGTGCTATACATGCGTAAGCATGTTGTGTGATATTTAAGAATAAGCATATGGTGGACCTAAGGATTCAATGAGTTTAAGTATACATAAGTATGATCTATATGATCTAAGGAATGAGGTAATGCATGTATTCTAATGAGATAAGATGCATGGGAACTTTGGGGACAAAGTTCTTTTAAGGGGGGTAGATTGAAATACCCCAAACCCAAGTATGCTAAGTAAACATCAAATTATGATGTAGTAAGGCTAGAATATGCCTTAGAAAGATTGGTAGACAATTTAAACCAAGGAAAACACAAAAAGTGTCTTAAGGGCAATTAGGGCAAAAATGTGCTCTAAGCTTGGAGAGACTTGGGTGAGTACCCAAATATCATGACAAGACCTTAGTAATATTCTAATGGTCATTTTAAACCAATTACCAAAGAAAACCAAGCTTGAAAACAAGTTAAAACACAAAATGTGCTTTAAGAAGTCTTAAAGCACATTTTTGAGAAATTGTCTTAGAATTGAGTTTTGAGTGGCTAGATGTCCATCATTACTCTTTAATCAACATGTGTACTAATTAGTATCACATTAGGAAGTCTAAATCAATGGGAAATCAAAAATTTCAGAAATATGTGCACTAATTAGTGAATAGTGCCAAATAGTAACTAGTTTAAGTTTTAATCAATATAAGCTAATTAGTTGGTCAACAAAGACCATGACTAGCCTTATTTATGATGGGGGCCGGTTTCTAAGGGATGAGTCATTAAAGACTTCATCAAATTAAGAAAGAAAAAGGGAAGGAAAGTAAAAGCAAAGACTATTCACCTTTTTATAACAAATATCTTCACTTAAGTTACCTTTCTTCCTCTCTCTCTTCATTTCTCCTTCCTTCCACGATTTCTCTTTCTCCTCTCTGCTCCAAACCGAGAGAGAGCTCCATTCATGGCTCCTCACCTTCATTCACTTGCCAAGTGCAACTCCAAGCTCCAAATCCAAAACAAATTGCATATTTGTCTTAGTTAAGTCAAGGCCCTCCTTTCTATCTTTTCAAATCTTTCAAAGCTCAAGTTTGGTGCCATGAGAAAACTCCATTGATGGAGGAAAATCAAGTTTGAAGAGCTCATTAGCTTCTCCATTCTCTTAAGGTAAAGAAAATGTAAGAAAAACCAAGTTTCCATCACTTCCTTACATGGCCGAAAATTTACTACTCATGGGGCTATGTTTTTATGCCTTGTTCTAGCTTGTTTTATTCACCAAGGACTAGTGGAGGTCCTCTTTCATTCAATGCCCAAGTCTACCTTGAGACTTCAAAGGTAATCATCCACTTTTATGCCTTAGAACACATTTCTAACCTAGGTTTTCATTCCTTGAGGTTAGTGTATTGTTTAGTACTCATGTGAGTCATTGAATATTGGTTAGAACATTGGCAAAGGGAGTTTAAGTGGTGGCCGATATTCATTCAAGAAGAAGGTCTAAGGAGGAAGATAAGATAAGCTTGAGAAAACAAGGTAAATTACTTACCTAATGGTGGTTTAAGGTTTAAGGAATGAGTTTTAGATGGGTACCAATGTAGCCTAGGGCTTACATTAGGTAATGGGTTATGTAACCTAAGAAAAAGAACTTAAATAAGCTTGTGAACTTGTGACTAAGGAGCCAATGGGAATGAGTTAGTAATATAAGTTTAAGATGGATTTTAAGAGCATTATAATTACTATGAGATTGATGGGTGTATTTGCAGGTTGAAAGCTTTTATATGTGGGAAATTCAGTGTTTAAGTTTAAGTCATTTAAGGGCCTAAGAGCCATGTCATTTAAGAGCCTTGGTGCTATGCAATTTAAGATTATTGCAATATAATGAGTTGTTGTGAATGAGTTGGTTTGGTGGTGAGATGTGATGAGAAAGAACTTGATGTGTGTGAGATGGATGAATGAGGAAAACAATGCATTTGGGCATGATAAGATGCTAGAGAAGCTATGGCGAAATTTGAGTAGAAAACAAAGTGTTTAAGTGGTAGTGGTGAGCTAATATGCCCTAGGGTTTACTAGGGAGCATGAAAAGAAAATTGGGTGGAAATGAGTTAACTAAGGAGTTCTTGAGGTTTAGAATGACCTAGAGATGTCTAGGAGGAATTAGAGGATTGGTGAGTGTATTAAACACACCAAAATCATGATATGAGGAATGTAAGACTTGTGCATAAGTTTTAAGGAGAAGGTGTATAATGCTTAAGGTGATTTAGGTATGAACTTGGGAATATATCAATGAAAGTCTTGGGAAGCTTGCCTAAGTAGTGATGATGCTAGTAGTGGAACAATAAGGTTTTAGTTTAGATGGTAATGAGTGGACTTAGGTGATGGGAGTGAAGATTGAAGGAGAAGGTTATAGATTGGCTAGGAACGTATAGGAGGGTATGATCATGAGAATGGTGAGTAAGTTGCATAAAAGAAGTGGAAAAGTCTAAGGAGGGTGTTGCATGGGTAAGGTAAGTGAAGAACAAGGTCAAGGTGATAAGTGGTGAAAAGAAATGTATGGGTAAGCTGAAGAGTTTAAGAGTGGTGAGTAACCAAAGGAAAGGAGAGGAATTTGTGCATGGATATGCAAGGTGACTTGAGGAAGTCTTGGTAAATGAATTGAAGATGGAAGATGATGTTTATGAAGTGCTCAAACTGTTAAGGAGGGAACACTTGGGTTGGTTGAAGTTTTGGCAAGGTTACAAGTTGGAAATGTAAGGAATCATATGACAAGTGTTAGGAGTGTTTGTAAGAATTTAGTAAATGTTTGAGAAGATCTTTGGAAGTTGTTTTGGAGAGTTTGGTGGAAGTTCTAAGGTGAGTTTAAGTGCCTAAATGGTATTAGGACACATGGGGGAACTTGTGGAGAAGTTTGGAGTCAAATGGGAATTTAGAAACAAGGTTCTGGAGCCGACCGACCTTGGGACCGGACCTGCAAGGTCGGTCGAGCTCAGTTTACACTGCCGGAGGAAGTTTCTGGAACCGACCGAACTTGGGGACCGGACTTGCAAGTTCGGTCGGGCTTGTATTTTGTGTACGAATTGAGTCTCTGGAATCGACCGAACATGGGACCGAACTTGGCAAGTTCGGTCGGGCTTAAATATCCCACGGGGAAACTCTCGGGAATGGACCGACCTTGGGACCGGACTTGCAAGGTCGGTCGGGGTAGAATTTTCAAGCGGTAATATGTTCTGGAATGGACCGACCTTGGGTAAGGTCGGTCGGAAGTTCGGTCGAGCCTAAAAAAAAAAGAAATTTTGGATTCTAAGGATGGTAATAGGTAATAAGGTATACCTTTGGTAGGGTGGTAATGATTAGGACCCTAAGAACTTAAGGGATTAAGTTAAGTTAAGTGTAAGCTTAAAAGCTTAAGGTTAAGTTTGTAAGATTAAGTTGTAAGACTTAAGAGGTGTTAGGTGGGGATCATTAAGGGTTAAGTAAGTTAAGTAAGTTAATTAAGTTAAGTAAGATTAGTAAGTTGAATTGAGTTAAGTGATTAACAACCTAAAACTGAATGAATGTTTTAGGACTGGGAATTTGGACTCCGGAAGAGAGTAAGCAACCGAACGACCAACGGTGAACGGTACAGTTCTTCTTGTGACCTGCTTGCTAACGAGGTGTCCCTCGGCTTGTGTGCTATTTGTTTTTGTGTGCTCACTAAACAAGATAAAGCATGCAACCGGAATATATTATATTTATTGTATTGTTGTGTGATGTTTGAAAACTAACACAACATACCGTGAGAACTTACTAACCAACGTTTAGTAAGGAAATGAGTGAGACTAAGGAACGCTCCCTAATATGGGACGATATAAACCGAAAGAGGTTAACCAACAAACATGGTCTTGAGACTACTACTAACTGGAACTTGAGTGAGGAAACCCGGGACCGATCTCCGGTCATGCATGCTAAGGAAAGGGGGTCGGTATCTATAGCAGATTCGACTTCCGATTAAGGACTAGTCCTCGGACTAGTAGCCTTGGGTCGGTTGGCCGGCTCGGCTACATTGGACATCCAGTCCAAGGTAGGTGGCTTTAAGATGGCGTGGGGGGATCAAGCCTACATCCCCAACAATTTAAGAATGTTGTTTTTGCCGGTAAGTGTCCTGCTGCTGGCTAGGGTTAACCAAGCCCTACAAAAATAAACAACGAACTAAGGGCTAACCTGTTCCCAATGAGAGAACGGTTGGCATACTTAAGGTAAGGTTAAGATAAGTTGCAACCATTCCTTTTTAAGGGATGGTTTGTATTGTTAAGGCTAAGATAAGCTACATCCACTCCTTATTAAAGGGTGGTTGTTTCTAAGATTAAAATAAGATTAAGATTGAGGTGAGGTAAGGATGGACTAAGATTAAGAGGAAATATAACTTAAGGAGTTAAACAATTAACTTTCTAATTAAGGGAACGCATTTAAGTCGTTCATTGTGCGTGAACTTTAATTGTTCATATTGGATTGTTGTTTACAACATTTACAATTATGTTGTGCATCTAATCAACCTCCATGCTATCGACAATTAGTCGTCGTAGCCACGTTAGCTTGGGGGCCATGAGAGGATCGTACCAGCATTCGTGCTGACCCCCTTTGGGGGCTGTTTTTACTACACAGGTGTACATCAGGAGGCGGTCGTCGCAAGAGTAAGAAGAGGATACAAGTGTTAAGGATTAAGTGTGACCTACGAGTTGTGCATGTACACTCGTATGGTAATTGAGTTAGTAAGATGTATATGTTGTGAGAGGATTGTAAGAATAATATGTATTTGGTTAAGGTTGTTATGTACTAATGTTCGGTATATTCTGTAGTCAGACCGTGGCAAGGTCTTGGAGTGTAAAGAATTCCGCTGTGACATGTATATATATATGCTGTTAAGTTGCGAGACCACATTTGGATTGAGTTGGGGTGTTGCAGTAACTTATGAAAAACCTTAGAAATACTATTTTTAAACCTATTTCCTCTTGTCCAAAAATTCCCAAATTAAGTATATAGTAACTATAACATTTTAGACATATTATAAAAATTTTATTTCATAAAAATATCTTTTTAAATTAACCAAATAATTCTAGAAAACCCGTAACTTGCAAAAATTATAACTTACGTTTAAAAACTCCAAAACCATAATAATTTACATCAAAATAAACTAGATTTAATAAGGAATCTATGGTTAAAATTTCAAGTCAAAACACATTCGGGAAGGCCATTAACTAAATTCAACAAGTTAGAGTTAAATTTTGAAACAATATAAACTTAAAACATCTTTATTATCCACGATCTAATCTTGGCCGTCCATTTCATTAAGTCCAGATCGGACGGCCCCTGAACGCTGAGTTCATCAGCGAATTCCCAGTTCGATTCGAGTACTAATTCACCAATTTCTCACAATCTACAAAACCATATTGAGTGATTCTTGTTTCTATGGTTCAAAATTAAATTACGGTTCCATTGATACTAAGTTCACTAGCTATAATGCAGGATTCATCGGGTTTCGATTTTTGTTTTGAAGTTAGGGTTCAAACGGGTTTCCGAGTTCGAATCTGTCAAATTTACTCAATCTATTACGTAATTGAAGCAATTGGGACATGTTTTTGATCGACAATGTAATGTAGATTAGCAAGGTTGAAGGAATTTGAAGGAAACTTACCGGAGTTGTGCGAATTGAGTGAATTCGAATTCGAAAATCTGGAAAAGTTCAAACTTTCGAGCAGTTCACGAGGCCGACTTTGAGGATCTATAACTAGCAGCACAAATCGAGTTAGGCTATGTGTAAGGGCTTAATCGAAAGAGTAAACTTACCTATACATATTGATAACAAGAACTGATCCTAACTCGCAACACACAGAAAGAAATTAAAGTCTCAAGTCACGAGTTTATACCTTACAGTTTCGGTATGATTTAATGTGCTGCTGAATCAGAGACTTTAGGCAACTTGTTCTTCCAAACGGTTGGGAATTGGCATAGGTCATAAACATGAAACTTTTAGAGGGATTAGAGGTATTAAAAACGAGCTAAAGAACATGAAATTTGGATGAGAAACGAAGAAGTTATGGCTAGACGAAGTTACCTGATTCGAAGGAAAAAACTGGAACTGCAGTTTCGGTTTTTGCAGGGTGGCTACTTTGGCTCAAATTTCCGGTTGATTTAGAACGAGTTAGGGTTTGTGTGAGTTATGGTTGTTTAGAGGACGTTTAGGAGAAGGCAACACAGAAGACGGCACTAAAAAATTCCTTAAGATGAGAAAGTTATGAAGGTCACAAGATAGGGCAAAACCTGATTTCTGTTACCGGAATTATAGGAGATAAAAACGACTAAGTGTTGGGGCGCGATTACCAAGGCGCGCGATGAGTCAGCAAAGCTGCCACATCAGCATTTTTTTAAATTTTGGCTCTAAACTTCATTTGATCATAACTTTGTCTAGGATGATCCGTTTTTGACGTTCTTTTTATCGATCTTCATGGTTTTCCATAACCTATTTATTGGTATATGTTTCATGGCCTGGTTTGACCATTCTCAACAAGTGAACCCTAGCAAGGCTTAAAAGGCTTTAGGGTTTCTAGAATTTTATATTGACTTTTATGTTTCAAAACAATGTTCCAACTCTCCCTAAAATATTTATAATATACTTGGAGATTTTATAAATGTTTCCAAGATTTATTGACTTATAAATCTTATTATTAAATTCATAATACTATTTAATAATATATAATAATTAAATATTTAATTGTATTCTTTAGAGTTAAATAGGAGGAATCCCCTAAATTAATTTCCATAATTCCACATAATATTAATACTCATAATTCCATACAATAATTTAATATTCATAATTCCTTATACTAATTTAACTTTCATAATTCCATAATAATATAATACTTAATAGTATATTAAAGGTTTAATAAAAGAAATCCACTAAATTAATTTAATTTAATTTAGGGGTATTTCAGTATATCCCCTTAAAGAAACTTCGCCTCGAAGTTTAAAAATCCACTAATAGTCACTCACACCGCTTCGGGTGTGCTGAGACAATAATAATTCCCATGAAATTCCCACCAATCCAATCCTTATTTCCATCCATTTCCTAACAACATCCACTCGAGATTACTCAAAATCAAAACGAACGAAGATATACCAAGACATGCATGAGAAAATCAACAGTCACATACTGTGTCATAATTAAAAACCAAGCACATACAACACCTCTCATTCTGCTAATAAGGCAACATGGCATAATCTGGATGAGGTGACGAAGGAAGAGTCTGCCATATCCCTCTTAAAAGAGCTAAGGTCGATACCTCGTACCGCTACTAACGATACATTCAAGAATTCAACGCCTTATTCACCAGCTTTGTTGTAAATGTTATTGCACGTTGATTTTATATGCGATCGATATATATATATCTATATGTATCTTTTGATTGTTTTTATTTGTATTTTCTTAACTGTTATAAAATTTATCTTATGATTATTATCCATTCATTTATGACTGATACGAATTATATGTCATAATATGTTCTTTTTATCATATCAATTATATTAACAAGCTACAACTTAGGTGTAACACACTTGAGTAGTTTAAAATAATATTTCAGATCATGTAATAATCCTAGATAATCTTTCAAAATTATCTTCAAGCGTTTATTAGCCAACCATATGTTAAAACTCTATAAAATAAATATTTTCTGTGACTTTCAAGTTTCAATTGTTTTTATAATCATATCGTATTTTAGACGAATCATTCAGTGTTTCTTTCTTATTATATATTTACATAACTTCACCCCAAGGCGGAATTTTAGGAAGTTCTTATCAATTATAATGTAGCTCCCCAATTTGATTTCCTTATCTTAAAATTTATTTTTCAAGGTAGGGACTCTATATATAAATTTTAAGTCAAATGAATTAGTCTAGTGAAATTTCATTCACTCTTGGTAATTATTTTTCTTAAGGTTTGTTCTATGTAAGTATTCTTCTGATTATTAAATCTTAGTACTCCCTTAGACAATGGTGGCTTTTGTAAATATCACTCGTAGTGTGACTTCTAAAATTTTACTGTATAATGTTAAACTTCTAATAACATGAGGATTTCCAAATCTTTAAGTAACTCTCAATTTTTCACTAGACGCTCAATACTCCAAGTATTTAAGGCTCAATAATTTAGTTTATTATTACTCCTGTGTTTTCACTCCATAGGTAAGTAGTTTTCACCAAGGATTTAACTCGGTAACTCCTTACTGTATGAATTTAGTACTGGTCTTAATGATAAGTTTTGAATGTTCATTGTGGCTAGTAATGAATATGCTTAGCTCAAGATTTCATGATGGTAATGTCTTACCACCACTTCCCCTCAAGTTCAAACACAATCCATCACCTGCGTAGAAGATTATACGGTTAGATGACAAGGCTGTCTAGCCCCTAAACTTCCAGAAGTGGGTGTGCACCCCCACTACTTTCACAGCCTAGGAGTTGTCGCACCAGGCACTTCCCGTAGGGGGTTAGGTTTAGTGTTTTCTTTCTAAAGTTAGCATAGAGTTTTAGTGTTTTATGGGTTAGATGTATGCACTAGTGTTTTGTTAACTTATAATTTTCTAGACTTAAGATTCATCCAAATTACCTTTAGGCAACATTTGTACCAAGTAATTCTTGAGATTTATTTTAAACTTTAAAGAGTTGAAGTACTTTCACATAATATCAATACTAATTAGTTATTAAAGTTCTATTTGTATACTGTTTTCAACCAAAAGTATTCTTTAAAATTTCTAGGAGCATGGTACTTGCTCTTAAGGAATTGTTTCTTAGCCATGTATTCTCCATAAGTATGCTTTTGAAAATAGCTTAATATATGATTTATCCAAACCAAAATCTTAACCTACTCAATAGATGATATTCCAACCTATATTTCTATTGTAGTTTAACGTTCGAACAAACAACAACACACCATTCTCTACAGGCATTCATAAAAAGAAGTGTATAAAGAAATCATTCACTAATCTAAGAAGGGTTAGGAGTCGTGCCTTACTGGAATCCTCACTTCCCAATTCTACCCCAGTTCCCCAGTTTTAAGTGCACCTATAATCTAAGTATTTCACTCGGCTTGTTTTCTCGGGTTCAGAGCGTAACTACGCTCTGATACCACTTCTGTAACACCCCTATAATAATAAAACAACAGCGGAAAATAAACTAAAGGTGCTACAGACCATCGGGCTCCAAACACCCGGTACCAACCTCGCCAACTACAACCATTACAATTAACTAACTTACGGTCTGAACTTCGAGAAAACTTAACATAACGTAACAATAATAAAATACATTCACTCTCCAAAAACCTATTCCCATCCCAATCACTCATGCTCTTCGTGGCCACCTGTAAATCATTTTGTACCTGCAAGATGAAACCAAGCAGCCCCCCCGGGAGGGGTGAGTCAGTTCCCTAGAATGGAACTGGTACAATTCTCCAAAACAATCTTTAAAACATAACTCTTCAAATAAACAGTAACTTGAAATTAAACTCTTGAAATTAAAACAGGGAAACAAGGCACTTTAAAATCACCAAGCCAAATATAACAAGTTAAGGATAAAGATAAATAATAGAAAGGTAAAGTTAGTGAAACAAAACCACACCATGTGTTAGTGGACATCCAATGCCTTAGTTAAACCCAATTCCCGTTAGGAGTAGAAAGACTCAGATAGCCACAAAGGACTAGGAATGATAAGATAGATCCAAGAACCAATAACTCAAGAGTGGAATAAAACCTATTGGGAGAGATGGCCCCCACCGCCAAGTACGTCCTTTTAGGACAAGGGATATACAGCCCCTCACTGTTTACTACGTCCTCTTAGGACAAGGGATATACAATCCTTTACTGTTAATATAAATGCCCGTATGGACGAGGGATATACAGCCCCCTGCTGTCAATATTAATGTCCGTATAGACGAGGGATATACAGCCCCCTGCTGTTAGATTAAAAATGTCCTGGTGGACGAGGGATATACAACCCCCTACTGTCAAATATAAATGCCCCTATGGGCGAGGGATATACAGTCCCCTGCTGTTACCATTGAAGACGCGCTGTAACACCCCTACTATTAATTCAATCATTACCGTCCAATCTCCTCGTGCTTCCCGAGTCACGCAGCGGATACATACTTACATACATTGGGTGATACAATGCCGTTAGTCACCCACGTGACTAACAAGGCTACTACTTCTACATACAGCATCGGTCTGATGGACCGGAATATCCGAGTACTACTTAGTACAATACATACCCTCATTACATACCGAATACTACAATACTCCATTCGATACATTACTCCATTCAATAACATACTCCTTTCAATACAATACTCCACAACTCCGTACAAGATAATACACTACGCATACCGAGTTTACTAGGTTCCAAAATCATTACAGTACTCCCCATGAATTCATATACACACACTAGGAGTCAAACTGCTACCCATTCCTCACAAGCTAGATACTCCTAATTGCAAGGCGTGCCACCGGTCTCTTACCTTGACCGAATCCGCTCCGGGTACCTGCGCACTAAAAACGTTCCCCCGAGGGGGTCAGCTTTCGCTGAATATGATAACCGCATACCCCGCGTACTAGCGAGGGTACGCCGACCATTTGGTCGAATACATGCAATTCATTTTGCAATACATACATTCATACATACATACATACATGCTTCCATTCACGATACTAGAATACTACCCAAGTACACATACATACGCACAGAACAGTACATGCTTGGAAGACAATACGAGTCAACCAATACTTACTTACCATCTTCCAGAATACACATACACAGTACATACTCAATACATACTCAATACGCAATACGGAGATACAATTCTCCAATACATACAAGGGTCCAGTTAGCTTTATTACACACCCGGGTTAATCGGGTGTTCGGTACTCTTTTACTTCCGGTCAATGACTTACAATAGTCAAGACCAATACACATACAATACTTACTTCTTACATACTTACTTCCAGTTAAGTCGGTATGACCTCCGGGCAGGGATTACTACATCCCACCACCGGGCTTTAAGGTGGCCCACTAATCCAGGATGCTACCCATTCAAGGGAATTGGTCCATGGAAAAGATTACAGCCAGGATTCGGATCCAACCTCTTGTGTTTCCTTATCCTCACGCGTGGCCGAACTATATCGGACTTCTACTCATTCCATTTTACTCATTACTCAAGTTAGGAGTTAAATGTTAGGAATTAGTAGAAGTCAGTACTTCATTCCCATACATACATACAATACACAAGTACACAATACTTACACATACTTCTCATTTCCATTCACCAATTTCATGAATTATACAAACTAATTGTTCAAGAAGATACAACAAGAACAAAAAATAGTTCAAACACAATTACGTGCAATATAAATCCGATTCGTGCATTTATCTTATTGGTGATCACATAAGCACACAAATCGGGGTAACCAAGTTAGGATACAGGGCATGAAGAAATCATACCGTACACCGTCGTATTCGCACTACCGGTTCCTTGGAGATCAACTATTTGATTCCTATACATACATGGAGTAGCATGATCAATGATCTATTATTGATCTAACTTACTCCTTCATTGATACTTTCAATTTTTTTTTTACTTACCACTTCATTACTTTCTTACTTGGTTATAAAACCTTCCTTTACTTTACTACTTCTTAAACTTGTTTTCTTACTCCTTTACTTACTTTCTTACCATTACTACTTCATTAATGGTGTATTACCACCTACATATGCTTATATGTATATAGGCATATATATATATACATGATTACTATAATCATATAATAAAACATTTTTTTTTGTTTGACTCGACCGGACTTGCGACGACCTTGCAAGTCCGGTCCATTCCAAAAGGTTACATCGTGTGAAAATTCCAGGGCCGACCGACCTTGCAAGTCCGGTCCCAAGGTCGGTCCATTCCAATAAGCTTCGTATTTGAAAATTTTAGCCAGACCGACCTTGCAAGTCCGGTCGCAAGGTCGGTCCATTCCAGTAGCTTGCATTACGGGAATTTTTCTGGCCGATCGAACTTGCAAGTCCGGTCGCAAGTTCGGTCCATTCCAGAAGGTTTCAGACGGGAGAATTTTCTGGTCCGACCGAACTTGCATGTCTGGTCGCAAGTCCGGTCGATTCCAGAAGGTTTCCCGTCTTTGTAAATCTGGGCTCGACCGAACTTGCAAGTCCGGTCGCAAGTCCGGTCCGACCCAGTACTTCAGTTTTAAAATCTGTTTTCAACTGATTTATTTACCCATTACTTCCCCAATCTTTACCAATACTTCCCCACATGTTTACCACTCATTTGGATGTTCTAAATCACCTTAATTCATTCTCCAAACTTGCTACTCCATTCTTACACAACTTACTCAATATTTTCTCATTTCATCTCAACACTTATACTAGTTCCCATTTCACCAATGTTACAGATTTTGCTCTTTCCTCAAATGCTACAGATTTTCAACCTAACCTTTGTCATTCAATACTCTTACTACCAATACCACTACTAATATCCTCATTGCATTACCTTCCACTCAATCCTTCCCACTATCTAGCTCCTTTCAAAATCAGTTACAAAGTGGTTTACTTCACACTTTAGGCTCTCCAAGCACACCTAGTTTCTCCTAGTTCCTCCAATGCATTATACTACTTCTTGCTACAGATTTTACACTTTCACATCCTCATACTACAAGTACCAATCCATAGTTACTAAATATCTCCACTAACTTCCATACACACCTTGGTTCTCCCATTCACCAAGTCATCCATAATTGTACATATTCCTACCAAAATTTTGCCATAGCTCAGCTACTTTTCTTACTTAGCCACACATACACCTTCTCACCAAATTCATGCCTATTCTACCAACCTACCCATACAAGGGTTCTACCAGCACACATACAAAATCCCAATACACTAATATTTCCTCAATCCACAATACAATACTCATATACAATTATTTGGCTCTAAGGCCTACAATCCACATACTTGCTCTTAAATACTCAAACTTCACAATTCTCAACACTAGTACAAGGTTTTGGGTTCTTTAAATATTTTACCCATTCCCCTTACTCTAATGCAATAGAATTTAACATTAGGAAGGGATCTTACCTTGAGTTTATACTCCCTTCTTTCTTTCACATTTTTCCTCCTTCTTCCTTCCTTGCCTCAAAATCGGCTACATGGGGAATGGAGTTGCCAAACTCCATTCCCATCACCCAATGTACACAAAATAAGTGCAATTAAAATGCTAACCCTTAAATTAACACTAATTCATTGGAGTGTTTAGAATACAAATTCTAGGGTTTACCTTTGGAGTGTTTTAGGAGGGGCTTTAGCCCTTGGTTCAAGAAGGAGAATCCACCACCATTGCAAGGTGAAATTTATGCTCAAAAGAGAGAGAGAAAATGGAGTATTACAAGGAGGTAAAAATCAGTTATGAAACAAGATGGAGAAAACATGAGTTTTTCATGTAGATTTTTACCTTGATGGAGAGAGGGAACCCCAAGCTACACATTGATGCTATTTTCTTCACCAATGGGGTATACCCACGAAAATGAACTTCATCATTTTGGAATTTTAAAAAGAGGGAAGTGTAGAGATGATGAGAGGAGCAAGAATATGTATTTATTTTTGCATTTGGGGCTCACATGGAGATGGAGCATGGAGTCAAAGTGGAGAAGCCATTGGAACTTCTTGGAGCTTCAAAAATCGCCCAGCATAGGAGGGAGAAGAGAGAGAAATCGATGGGGCTAAGGAAGAAGAGAGAGATGAGGGAAATGAGAGAGTGAGGTGAGAGAGTGTTTTATTTGCTTTTGCTTTATTGTTGTCCTTTAGCATATTAGAGAAGTAAAGAGAGTGTGAGGGAAAGGGGCTACCGATCACACACACACACTCACTCAAATTTTTGCTTTTTATTTACAAAATGGACACACAAGTTTTCTTTTATTACAATGTCACCCCACTACTTCCCGGTTGTTACAGTTTTTACTAACCGGAACCCGTTTTCCGGAATTTTCTTGTTTAATTAATTTTATTGGTTCTAAAGCTTCCCTAATATTTATTAGTGACTATTTAGTTGACCAAAACTATTACGAGTCTATTTGACCCGCTTAAGGTCACGTTTTCCCGGTCTCCTCGAAAAACGCGCTTTAGAGTTCGTTTATGCTTTTAATCCATTTTAAGGATCCGTTTTCTTCGGGAGTTGTTCCCTTATATTTTAGGCACTATTAAGCCTTAAGAATCCATATAATACTCTAACCGAGGTATCACCCCTCTTATGGTTATTTAACGCTTACTTAGCGTTTTTCGCTTTTTAAGCGTTTCTCCATTTCTTTTGGACTTATCTTTCCTTACCATAATTACTTAGGCATTATTAGGCCCTCAAATACATATTAGAATAATCTAAATCCCTATATTTAATTTCGGGGTATTTCAATCTACCCCCCTTAAGAAACTTTGTCCTCAAAGTTATTCAAGGTTATAGGGTTACAATACCTCCTCAGTTATACTTGCCTAATACCAAAGCCATACATTCCTCCTCCTTACAATTCCCAAATTTGTTACTCAAGGTTTCTCCATACCCTGCCATACCAATATACAATAGTTACTCCAATCCGTACTACTACCAACTATCCGGCTCCTTATTACAAAGTTTATACATACATACAGTGCAAAGCTATCCCTAAGCAATGCAATACACGTACAATCCCTCAGGCACCAAGGTCATCTAGACACAGGACTCCTCTACGTCCCGCTGCCCTTGGAATAATACAACATACTACCTTACTATCTTCTTCGGTACATCCTTCTAGCAGATCCTCATTCTCCATACTAAAGGAAATTCTTTCACTTCTACCAATTAAAAATTTTCTAAAACACACAACTTCAAATTCCAATTTATATTCATTACTTCTATCCTATGTGATTCTTGTGACCACTTAAGGGGAGCTTCAAGAATCGTTCAACCCTGGTGTGATCAGCATCAGTGTTGCACTATCTTTCCACCCCAATTTGTGTTCAGTTTCCCTCGATCTGATCAGGATCAAGTTCGACTTCCCACATCAGTTTCAACAAACAGATAGTTGATTATTTCAATTTTCTATCTTTTTACTCTGCCTAGTCGTGATTACAATTTCACACATCTCCAAGGGATGGAATTCAGTCCATCAATCATCCTCACTCTACTTCCAAATACTTGCTTCAAGATTCAATACCTACATACTCATTTCATCGTCTGTTACTACTTCCATTCACTACTCTCCTTCACCTCAAATATTCTAGCTAAGGGCTACAGTACTTAGGAAATTCGGTTGTCCTCGATTTACTTCCAATAACATACTTACGAATACACTACTCATGGTTACAATCCTCTACTACTCATAGTCCATCCGTACTACTTCTTTAAGAATACAATACTTGTGGAGCTCCGTCCACTACTCATTCTCAATTGTCTCAAGACAATCACCTAGGGAACTCGATTTCCTCTAGGTTATACATCGGTTTTATACCGACTCATGCACCGTAATACCATGTCTAACTTCAGATAGGCACACACTACGGGGATTATCGTTTCCCCAAGAGTTACTATACTCCTCTTTACTAATACTTCTACACTGTGGTTACAAGATGGGTATATTCGCCCTATGGTATTTGCATGTCTAATGCTTAGTTACCACAATTTCACTATGAATGAATATGTATGTTTATATAACGTAAGTACCAATCATTAAATAAATTCTCATTTGTGTTATGCACATTATAGTTACTGTGTTTTGTTCATGAAACTTACATTAAGCGGTTTTCGCTCTACCCCCCTTAAAGGGGATTACGCCCACGTAATCTACCATATGTTACTATCAAACATTGGTTTACTCGATTTGGGCAAACTGAAGCGTTCAGCTTCACTACGATATACTATACAATATGCTCTGGTCAAAGGGTCTTAACCATGTCAATGGTTTAGTCTTTGCACCAAAAATTCCCATTGAGTTTATTTAACTCATAACCAATTCGGTTCTAGCCTATTAGGCTTCAAGGCATCAATAGCCATTCTTTCATACTTACTGGGTATATTAAACGTCTTAGCTAGGGCCCACTAGCTTCTGCTGCGCGGCCCTGATAACTTTAGTGCTTAATTGGCTCCTTGGTTATACTAGATGTGCTACTCATCGCCTTTTTATCCCTCTATTGTGGAAATAGGGTTTACTAACAGTGTGGTATTCTTTTACCGCTGTTTGAACTCAATGAGTTTTAGATTGTAACCAGCTCTCTGGTAATCTATTACACGTACTATTCGTACTCCCACGATTATTCACTAAGTTCCTCCGACTTGTTGTCGGGCGGGGTTAAGTCACTACCTAGTTGTTGTGCTTCCTCTGTTGTCACTAGCTTCTGAATAGTACCAGTTCTTCTGGTTCAGTACAAGCGTTCTTTGCTTGTATGACCTTGCATTCTCAATGCGTCGGTCCGAGTGACTTTCTTCAGTCTTCTTTCACCTTTTATTCCAATGGAATTCACATCTTGTGATTGTTAGTGTGCTTACACTTTTTGTGCTTCTTTGGCCTTTGGCCGCACGGTTTGTTACTAAGCTTGCTTGACTGGCTTATGCCATGTTGTTGGTGAAAGAAAGGTTTACTACGTTTTACATTTCCATATTCCTAGCTATCACATTAGATCATTACTGCGCGAGTGTAATACCAAAACACTCAGTCATACAGAGTGCAGAGGCGTAAACGCTTGACAGTAATTCACTTATGTGATAGGGATGGATATTTCTGCCTGTCTTCTCATACTTATACTCCGTGTCATCGTCTTACTACTTCCTCCTAGCGGTCGCTTATTGCGTACCATACTCTTACTCATTCCATGACATCGTTTTTACTGTCTTCGTTACTGTGGTAGTTCCTCTTTACTCATTGCCATTGGCACCATTTCCTTATGGTATGAATGCTGAGGGTTTTCTCTGTTCGTGTGTATGGCGGTTGTCGTAGCATACCGCAATGTTACTATATTCCCAATGCGGGAATGTTTCGTTTCCATTCAGGTTTCATGTGTGGGTTGGCTTACCTCACATTATTTCATAATCGATAATGCAATTTACCAAGTGTCTTGGTTGACTGTGGATGAAGTGATTCATCGGGTTATCAGCTCTCTTGAGCGTTGGTCATTCGTGGTGCCAACGTGCACTCACATTAATTGTTTCTGATAATTATTGTCTCCTCAGTGCTGAGCATTGGTTGTAGGCTCTAGCTGTACAGTTTCCTTTTGTATTTATACTACCGGGACATCCCAAGAAGCTTCAAGGGTCTTCTGGTCCCGTTCTCCAATTAAAGAGTATTCTATTACTGGTAGGTGAAAGTTCTCGTTGAGGGGTGTGTTTCCACTCATAGGTCTCGTGACCAGGTTTACCATGTAAGTATTTATGCAATGGTTCACCACATGATTGGGTGCATAAGGAGTATACTTACTCCTTCGAGCTTCGATGCTCTTAAGCGATGTGCTTCCACAGTCCACAGCCTCTCGTAGGCGTAGTGGGTTGGAAATCTCATTTCCTTATTCGTTGTCTCTTGGCAGTATCTTTACGCACAAGTTTTGTTGTTATAGTAGATGGAAGCCCCTTCTAAGGGTTCACATCTTCACCACCTTGGCGGTCTTCGATTAACGAGGGGTATTTTTCCTCGAGTTTCTATAGTGTCCAGACGTGGACTAGGCCAATGTTGGCATTTATCCCGATTTTTATGCCCCTGTGTTATCATTGCTACAGAAGGCATGAAAGTAGTTAAAGCTTGTCAACTGCATACTAGACTGATGCTCTAGTGACAGTGACGCTGAGTTGGCCATTACTCCTATCCGATCAAGAGGTTGGGTTTAAATTGGTGGTCCAGTTGTTGATTTCTTGTCATATGGGATAATATTTCTTGTAAGTCTTATTATCCACTGGTGTGGTTTTGCACCCCTTCTAGTTTACACAACGTATTTGGTTTGTGGCCATTAAGCCTTATTGCTGCAAGCTATGCTCTTCGCAAGCTGCTTACACGTGTTTCTACTCCATGTATACTCCGTAGGTTGGAGGTATTACTAGGCTCCATGGTAAGTCGTGACATCACGCTTCCGTTCATAGGAGACCCTTTAGGCAAGCTGATGCTAATTTAGGGTATTTCCTGTTACGTGAAATCCCTTCGGTGTTCTAACCGAATATTTGTTCTAGCTTCCGTGCTCCTATCAAGACACTTGTTCAACTGCTGTTACCTCAGACACCCTTCAAGGATTGCTCCTGGGTGCCGTTGGATCACGCCGTTACATCCGGCTGATGTTTATGACATGTGTTGTCCTATATACCGTCTTATGGTGTTGTATTAAGCTATTCCCTTTAGATTTATAACGTCTCCCGTCGTTGGGTAGACCGTTTATACTTGCTCCTAGCACTTGAGACTAGGTTTAATATTCCCTTCAATGATGGATTTTACTTCATGGTAATCTCGTGATTGCTCTTGGGAGTTCTATCCCATTTGTCGAGCATTACAGTGTTCATGTTTAGGCAGTGGCCTTACTGTGTTAGGCGGGGTATACTTTCCAACGGTCATATATTTGCTTGATATCGTTGAGACATATCCATTGTCCATACCGACTAGTCTGTGCTCACTGCACTTCCTAGTCCTTACTCCTTATCTTCAGATGGATTCTCTGAGTTCCTTTATGCTTAATTGTCTGAGGTGTCCAGTTGTTCTGGTTTGAACTTACTGATGGTCCGTAGAACGGAGTCGACTACTTCCCGTGTTTCGTACACTACCTGTATACATACGTGGGGTACCATGTTGATACGTTACCACTTACCCAACTATACGCCAGGCCCGCAAGCTCCTTCGGAGTGCAGTTGTCCCACATCCCGTAATTGGGTACACTCGTAGTGTTCGTCACACGCCTAGGTGAAGTATCCTATTGTCAACTCCTCTTGTATCATTCCATGATACTCACCGTAATTCTGTTGATTTGGTTTTAAAATCCAAGGTTTTTAAAAGAAGTTGTGGTTTTGAAAGTAGGATTCGGGTTCGAAAACAATGGTTCAGTGTCAAGAGAAATCTCCCATGGCACAGCCATGCTTAAGGTCTTGACCAAGTCTAGCTTCATGTTGACTGGTATGTGGTTAAAGTAATGGTCAAGCCGTCGGGCCTTTCCAAGGTTCCATACTCCTAGTTGTTTGGATGTGTGATCCTGTAGTTGCTTCTTATAGCCACGACACATTACTATGTACCTGTGGTGTGTTAGAGTTCCTTTACATATTTCTGCCCCTTCTACACTTGCCGTGGCAAGTGCGTGGTACTGTTGGTTTTTGGGTAATTCTATACCCATCACGGTATGGTTTCCATTCATAATTGGTAATCTTGCTTACTCTTCCTTTGATCTTGTTGATCATTTACTTAGGTTAATCACTCTTCTGAGTAACTTCTCAGTGAGTTTGACATAGCTGTCATTGATCAGGGTACTTCTCCAATCCTTGGAGCTTCCCCTTTGACTTGGTTGTGTTGTTCCTTGTTGCTTATTCCCACACGTTTGTTGTGGTTACTGAGCCTGATTTGGTTTAGGCACTACAGTTGTAGTTACATCAGATTATATCTTGTGAATATTCTTGTAGCTGTCTGAGCTATGTTGGCCAGGTTTGTAACCTTTTTGGCGTTGTAATTTTGGAGTCAGTCACTCCCGACTATGTCCTTAGCCAGCTAGCTCACCGTTGGTGGTGTTGCTTGGCTATTACTGTTGTCCCGTAGACTTGTGTCTCGGGTTTCATTACTGCTCCTGTTTCCATTTCGTTGCACGGTTAGTGCTTCTTTTCCTGTTTCTGGTTGTTTAGCTAGGTTCTACGACTGCTAAGCATGTCGCCCCATGCTGTTGCAAGTTATAGCCTCCTTGTGGTTGGAGTGTTTATACTACCGCTATTAAGTGCGGCTATTGTTATTCAACCGGGATCCACTTCCGGGTCTTCCATTTCTTGGAATCCACCATACGTCGGTTCTTGTTTACTGTGTGATTGCCTCACAACTACCAGATCGGGTTTTCCCGAGTATGAGAAGGCTTTTCTTCTCTCTGACGTCCTTTCCCAAGTTATACAATGGGGTTTGCGGTGGGCGGGACTGGTGTTGTAGGTCTCCGGTACTCACCGGGAGTTCCTAACTAGCATCTCTCTAGTGCTATCACTCAGCCCATAGCCCTAAGCTTCTAATTCCTAAGCTCGGTATTTCCAGTCATCAGAGTGATACTTCGCTCTGATACCACTTTTTGTAACACCCCTACTATTAATTCAATCATTACCGTCCAATCTCCTCGTGCTTCCCGAGTCACGCAGCGGATACATACTTACATACATCGGGTGATACAATGCCGTTAGTCACCCACGTGACTAACAAGGCTACTACTTCTACATACAACATCGGTCTGATGGACCGGAATATCCGAGTACTACTTAGTACAATACATACCCTCATTACATACCGAATACTACAATACTCCATTCGATACATTACTCCATTCAATAACATACTCCTTTCAATACAATACTCCACAACTCCGTACAAGATAATACACTACGCATACCGAGTTTACTAGGTTCCAAAATCATTACAGTACTCCTCCCGAATTCATATACACACACTAGGAGTCAAACTGCTACCCATTCCTCACAAGCTAGATACTCCTAATTGCAAGGCGTGCCACCGGTCTCTTACCTTGACCGAATCCGCTCCGGGTACCTGCGCACTAAAAACGTTCCCCCGAGGGGGTCAGCTTTCGCTGAATATGATAACCGCATACCCGCGCTAGCGAGGGTACGCCGACCATTTGGTCGAATACATTCAATTCATTTTGCAATACATACATTCATACAAACATACATACATGCTTCCATTCACGATACTACAATACTACCCAAGTACACATACATACGCACAGAACAGTACATGCTTGGAAGACAATACGAGTCAACCAATACTTACTTACCATCTTCCAGAATACACATACACAGTACATACTCAATACGCAATACGGAGATACAATTCTCCAATACATACAAGGGTCCAGTTAGCTTTATTACACACCCGGGTTAATCGGGTGTTCGGTACTCTTTTACTTCCGGTCAATGACTTACAATAGTCAAGACCAATACACATACAATACTTACTTCTTACATACTTTACTTCCAGTTAAGTTGGTATGACTTCCGGGCAGGGATTACTACATCCCACCACCGGGCTTTAAGGTGGCCCACTAATCCAGGATGCTACCCATTCAAGGGAATTGGTCCATGGAAAAGATTACAGCCAGGATTCGGATCCAACCTCTTGTGTTTCCTTATCCTCACGCGTGGCCGAACTATATCGGACTTCTACTCATTCCATTTTACTCATTACTCAAGTTAGGAGTTAGAATGTTAGGAATTAGTAGAAGTCAGTACTTCATTCCCATACATACATACAATACACAAGTACACAATACTTACACATACTTCTCATTTCCATTCATCCATTTCATGAATTATACAAACTAATTGTTCAAGAAGATACAACAAGAACAAATAGTTCAAACACAATTACGTGCAATATAAATCTGATTCGTGCATTTATCTTATTGGTGATCACATAAGCACACAAATCGGGGTAACCAAGTTAGGATACAGGCATGAAGAAATCATACCGTACACCGTCGTATTCGCACTACCGGTTCCTTGGAGATCAACTATTTGATTCCTATACATACATGGAGTAGCATGATCAATGATCTATTATTGATCTAACTTACTCCTTCATTGATACTTTCAATTTTTTTTTTTACTTACCACTTCATTACTTTCTTACTTGATTATAAAACCTTCCTTTACTTTACTACTTCTTAAACTTGTTTTCTTACTCCTTTACTTACTTTCTTACCATTACTACTTCATTAATGTATTACTACCTACATATGCTTATATGTATATAGGCATATATATATATATATACATGATTACTATAATCATATAATAAAACATTTTTTTTTGTTTGACTCGACCGGACTTGCGACCGACCTTGCAAGTCCGGTCCATTCCAGTAGGTTACATTGTGTGAAAATTCCAGGGCCGACCGACCTTGCAAGTCCGGTCCCAAGGTCGGTCCATTCCAGTAAGTTTCGTATTTGAAAATTTTAGCCCGACCGACCTTGCAAGTCCGGTCGCAAGGTCGGTCCATTCCAGTAGCTTGCATTACGGGAATTTTTCTGGCCGATCGAACTTGCAAGTCCGGTCGCAAGTTCGGTCCATTCCAGAAGGTTTCAGACGGGGGAATTTTCTGGTCCGACCGAACTTGCATGTCCGGTCGCAAGTCCGGTCGATTCCAGAAGGTTTCCCGTCTTTGTAAATCTGGGCTCGACCGAACTTGCAAGTCCGGTCGCAAGTCCGGTCCGACCCAGTACTTCAGTTTTAAAATCTGTTTTCAACTGATTTATTTACCCATTACTTCCCCAATCTTTACCAATACTTCCCCACATGTTTACCACTCATTTGGATGTTCTAAATCACCTTAATTCATTCTCCAAACTTGCTACTCCATTCTTACACAACTTACTCAATATTTTCTCATTTCATCTCAGCACTTATACTAGTTCCCATTTCACCAATGTTACAGATTTTGCTCTTTCCTCAAATGCTACAGATTTTCAACCTAACCTTTGTCATTCAATACTCTTACTACCAATACCACTACTAATATCCTCATTGCATTACCTTCCACTCAATCCTTCCCACTATCTAGCTCCTTTCAAAATCTGTTACAAAGTGGTTTACTTCACACTTTAGGCTCTCCAAGCACACCTAGTTTCTCCTAGTTCCTCCAATGCATTATACTACTTCTTGCTACAGATTTTATAATTTCACATCCTCATACTACAAGTACCAATCCATAGTTACTAAATATCTCCACTAACTTCCATACACACCTTGGTTCTCCCATTCACCAAGTCATCCATAATTGTACATATTCCTACCAAAATTTTGCCATAGCTCAGCTACTTTTCTTACTTAGCCACACATACACCTTCTCACCAAATTCATGCCTATTCTAGCCATACCCATACAAGGGTTCTACCAGCACACATACAAAATCCCAATACACTAATATTTCCTCAATCCACAATACAATAATCATATACAATTATTTGGCTCTAAGGCCTACAATCCACATACTTGCTCTTAAATACTCAAACTTCACAATTCTCAACACTAGTACAAGGTTTTGGGTTCTTTAAATATTTTACCCATTCCCCTTACTCTAATGCAATAGAATTTAACATTAGGAAGGGATCTTACCTTGAGCTTATACTCCCTTCTTTCTTTCACATTTTTCCTCCTTCTTCCTTCCTTGCCTCAAAATCGGCTACATGGGGAATGGAGTTGCCAAACTCCATTCCCATCACCCAATGTACACAAAATAAGTGCAATTAAAATGCTAACCCTTAAATTAACACTAATTCATTGGAGTGTTTAGAATACAAATTCTAGGGTTTACCTTTGGAGTGTTTTAGGAGGGGCTTTAGCCCTTGGTTCAAGAAGGAGAATCCACCACCATTGCAAGGTGAAATTTATGCTCAAAAGAGAGAGAGAAAATGGAGTATTACAAGGAGATAAAAATCGGTTATGAAACAAGATGGAGAAAACATGAGTTTTTCATGTAGATTATTACCTTGATGGAGAGAGGGAACCCCAAGCTACACATTGATGCTATTTTCTTCACCAATGGGGTATACCCACGAAAATGAACTTCATCATTTTGGAATTTTAAAAAGAGGGAAGTGTAGAGGATGATGAGGGGAGCAAGAATATGTATTTATTTTTGCATTTGGGGCTCACATGGAGATGGAGCATGGAGTCAAAGTGGAGAAGCCATTGGAGCTTCTTGGAGCTTCAAAAATCACCCAGCATAGGAGGGAGAAGAGAGAGAAATCGATGGGGCTAAGGAAGAAGAGAGAGATAAGGGAAATGAGAGAGTGAGGTGAGAGAGTGTTTTATTTGCTTTTGCTTTATTGTTGTCCTTTAGCATATTAGAGAAGTAAAGAGAGTGTGAGGGAAAGGGGCTACCGATCACACACACACACTCACTCAAATTTTTGCTTTTTATTTACAAAAGTGGACACACAAGTTTTCTTTTATTACAATGTCACCCCACTACTTCCCGGTTGTTACAGTTTTTACTAACCGGAACCCGTTTTCCGGAATTTTCTCGTTTAATTAATTTTATTGGTTCTAAAGCTTCGCTAATATTTATTAGTGACTATTTAGTTGACCAAAACTGTTACGAGTCTATTTGACCCGCTTAAGGTCACGTTTTCCCGGTCTCCTCGAAAAACGCGCTTTAGAGTTCGTTTATGCTTTTAATCCATTTTAAGGATCCGTTTTGTTCGGGAGTTGTTCCCTTATATTATTTAGGCACTATTAAGCCTTAAGAATCCATATAATACTCTAACCGAGGTATCGCCCCTCTTATGGTTATTTAACGCTTACTTAGCGTTTTTCGCTTTTTAAGCGTTTCTCCATTTCTTTTGGACTTATCTTTCCTTACCATAATTACTTAGGCATTATTAGGCCCTCAAATACGTATTAGAATAATCTAAATCCCTATATTTAATTTCGGGGTATTTCACGCGCGCACGTCGAAACCTCAAGAACCAGCTCATGGATGGAACGATATCCAGAGTCAAAAGAAGAATTTACCAAAATTGACCTTTTCCAAATTCCCACCAGATCACTAACTACCCAGAGCAATACCAAAACACTCAGTCCTACAGAGTGCAGAAGCGTAAACCCTAAGCAGTCAATGTCCAATAAAACAACCAAAGAGAAGGAACCAATACCCAAGCGAGTTTCACATTCAAGGCTCAGTTAGTCACACAAGCTGAGTTAGTCACACAACCATTTCCTTTTTAGAAATTTCTCTTAAACTCAGTTAGCGTTTTTCGTAAATGTCTCATAAGTCAATCAGCAAAAATATCGGAGTACGAGAAATCGTACCTGGTCAACGCTGTAGCAGTTCTAGTAAACTCGTGCAAACATTCAACAATTCTCTGAGGAACATTGAAGATAACTTACTATCAATAACCTGTACCCTAAGTAAAACTTAAATAAATTCCTCTCTCTTATTTCCAAATCTCAATTATCTTATAAGCCCTCGCTTAAATGTTATGTATAACCTTTGACTTATTTTAGAAGGTTGTATAGCCCAAGGTTGTAGGATCAAGGAATGTACTTTATTAACACCCGCTAACTGTCCACTCCTATCCACTTAATACATATTTAACCACAATCCTCACATTCAAGACTTTTGAGACCTTTATAACATAAATGTGTTTATATTATATAATTAAATCTAAAAATTTCAATAATAATCTTAAGCTCAAACCTTTATTCTTGATTTAGAATAAACATTGTATTATGACCTATGATGGACTCATCTCAGAATACTATACTATTATCTCACAATGTAAAGATTATGTATTTAAACAATATCTACTAGATAACCCATTATGATTAAGTCTTTCCCTTAACTTAATTAAGATCTACATCTTGTATATTGGAATCGTAGTGTTGTAGATACATTTTATTATATCTTAATTGAGCCACTAAACTCAATTATCTCATCTTTAGTTCAGAATGACTTTTAATTACAACCATCTAATAAACTTGTCATAAGATGTTAAATTGCTTCTCATCCTGAATAACTATACTATAGTTAACTTAGATTTAACGAATTAATCTTACATTTAGTATTCACAAGGTATATTATATGTTTTATCATTACCTATACAATAAGGTGTTTAGTATAACCTTTTATGTATCCTTACTTACATTTAATTTCCTAAATGTTTTATTTCACACACATTCTCTCTATAGACTATGTATAATCCTTTGCACTAAACTTCATTAAACTTAAGCCTTAAATACGTTTTAAATTGTTTTACAAGACCTAAGGTTTCAAAGGAATAACCTAATAAATTAATTTCCTTAATTGTATTTAGGATGGACAATATATCTACATAGAGTAGAATTTATCAAAGAATTAAATTCTGGTTCGTAAGTGAAATGGTTTATTATTTAATAAGATAATCTATTATGAAATTCTCATATTTTATAAAATAACCTATCATTATTTCCCATTACCGTAAAGTATATCAATATAATATCTCTCATATTCTATATTCAAATAACCTATCATTATTTCCCATTACCGTAAAGTATATCAATATAATATCTTACGTAACTTAGTTTTATCTAATGAAAGGTTCAAAGGTTTTAAGTATCAAATTCCTATTCATAAACCTTCTATAAATTCTAACTACTAAACACCTCACTTAATTGTAAACTCACATCCTAAGTATTAGTAATAAATGTTATAAATGTATTTCATATGGCTTATCTAATGCCAAGAAACTTAAGGATTATTATTAGATAAATTTCCAAATCATAGTTTAATATAGTTTTATATCATAATCCTTTTAATGATTTTATCTTAAAACATTAAGTTATTTTCAATACCATAAATGCTAAGAAATGATTAAATCTAGACTTACTAATCCACCTCACATTTAGATGTAAAAGTATTTTTATTTATTATATTGTTTATATATTAAGAACATTTAGATGTAAAAGTATTACATTTATTTATTAATTATATAGTACGTTCTATTTGTGTAAAATCCAATTACAAATATTCCTAAGTCCCAACTTATTAATTACCTAACCAAATTATAGATTTACATTATGGCCTTTGACCAATAATATTACACATGTATTTTAATATGGTTTATATAAATCTTAGAAATCCAAGATAACTCTTTAAGCTTAATTTCATAACCACAATTCAGTACTACCTCATATAATATTCTTTTAATAGTATTATGTATAGGTTTAGTTTAACTTATTAATTCCTTCATATTCTATTTGCTATAAGGTATTTTATGTCTTTTATTTATTTATTTATTTATCGTATAGGTATACTAGGATTTATTCAAGACATTCTTTATGTAGTTTTATTGCATTTAATTATTTTTATTAACTTTTACACATATCTACATCCAAAATATGGTTTATAAAATGAAGTATTTTCCTTAGTTTCAATTAAGTATATTAACTACCATATTATATAATTAATATAAATGTAGATTAGTTTAGTTCCTTGATTTAACCTAAGTTACTATTTTATTCCTTTTATATATATATATATATATATATTAACTTCACTTAAAAGTTTATACCCAAAAATATTTATTAACATTCTGTATTAAATGTTAGTTTAGTCTTATTGTATTTTCCCCAACCTATAAAGTTTATTAATCATCTATACTTAATTTTTGGTTACATTAAAAACCTTATATTATAAGGTAACTTATGAAAAACCTTAGAAATACTATTTTTAAACCTATTTCCTCTTGCCCAAAAATTCCCAAATTAAGTATATAGTAACTATAACATTTTAGACATATTATAAAATTTTTATTTCATAAAAATATTTTTTAAAATTAACCAAATAATTCTAGAAAACCCGTAACTTGCAAAAATCATAACTTAAGTTTAAAAACTCCAAAACCATAATAATTTACATCAAAATAAACTAGATTTAATAAGGAATCTATGGTTAAAATATCAAGTCAAAACACATTCGGGAAGGCCATTAACTAAATTCAACAAGTTAGAGTTAAATTTTGAAACATTATAAACTTAAAACATCTTTATTATCCACGATCTAATCTTGGCCGTCCATTTCATTAAGTCCAGATCGGACCGCCCCTGAACGCTGAGTTCATCAGCGAATTCCCAGTTCGATTCGAGTACTAATTCACCAATTTCTTACAATCTACATAACCATATTGAGTGATTCTTGTTTCTATGGTTTCGAAATTAAATTAAGGTTCCATTGATACTAATTTCGCTAGCTATAATGCAGGATTCATCGGGTTTCGATTTCTGTTTCGTAGTTAGGGTTCAAACGGGTTTCCGAGTTCGAATCTGTCAAATTTACTCAATCTATTGCGTAATTGAAGCAATTGGGACATGTTTTTGACCGACAATGTAATGTAGATTAGCAAGGTTGAAGGAATTTGAAGGAAACTTACCGGAGTTGTGCGAATTGAGTGAATTCGAATTTGAAAATCTGGAAAATTTTGAACTTTCGAGCAGTTCACGAGGCCGACTTTGAGGATCTATAACTAGCAGCACAGATCGAGTTAGGCTATGTGTAAGGGCTTAATCAAAAGAGTAAACTTACCTATACATATTGATAACAAGATCTAATCCTAACTCGCAACACACAGAAAGAAATTAAAGTCTCAAGTCACGAGTTTATACCTTACAGTTTCGGTATGATTTTATGTGCTGCGGAATCAGAGACTTTAGGCAACTTGTTCTTCCACACGGTTGGGAATTCGCATAGGTCATAAACATGAAAGTTTTAGAGGAATTAGAGCTATTAAAAACGAGCTAAAGAACATGAAATTTGGATGAGAAACGAAGAAGTTATGGCTAGACGAAGTTACCTGATTCGAAGGGAAAAACTGGAACTGCAGTTTCAGTTTTTGCAGGGTGGCTACTTTGGCTCAAATTTCCGGTTGATTTAGAACGAGTTAGGGTTTGTGTGAGTTATGGTTGTTTAGAGGACGTTTAGGAGAAGGCAACACAGAAGACGACACTCAAAAATTCCTTAAGATGAGAAAGTTATGAAGGTCACAAGATAGGGCAAAACCTGATTTCTGTTACCGGAATTATAGGAGATAAAAACGACTATGTGTTGGGGCGCGATTACCGAGGTGCATGATGAGTCAGCAAAGCTGCCACATCAGCATTTTTTTTCAAAATTTTGGCTTTAAACTTCATTTGATCATAACTTTGGCTAGGATGATCCGTTTTTGACGTTTTTTTATCAATCTTCATGGTTTTCCATAACCTATTTATTGGTATAGGTTTCATGGCCTGGTTTAACCATTCTCAACAAGTCAACCCTAGCAAGGCTTAAAAGGCTTTAGGGTTTCTAGAATTTTATATTGACTTTTATGTTTCAAAACAATGTTCCAACTCTTCCTAAAATCTTTATAATATACTTGGAGTGTTTATAAAATTTTCCAAGATTTATTGACTTATAAATATTATTATTAGGATCATAATACTATTTAATAATATATAATAATTAAATATTTAATTGTATTCTTTAGAGTTAAATAGGAGGAATCCCCTAAATTAATTTTCATAATTCCACATAATTAATACTCATAATTCCATACAATAATTTAATATTCATAATTCCTTATACTAATTTAACTTTCATAATTCCATATATTAATATAATACTTAATAGTATTATTAAAGGTTTAATAAAAGAAATCCTCTAAATTAATTTAAATTAATTTAGGGGTATTTCACAGGCTCAATCCAAAATTCACCAAAATCTCTTCAAACAACCATATCAATATATATTCAAGTCATTTGGCTCCAAGGCCCTCAATTCAAACATCAATTCCACAAATTCCTCTTAGTCACAATCAAACACAATTTTGCTCCAGATTTTGTTTCATCTTTTATTTCTCCATCCCCAAATTTCTAAAGCATTAAGATAGTAGTTAAGGTAAGCTTTTTACCTTGATCTTCCAAATTCCTTTTCAATTCTCCTCTTCTCTCCCTTCTTCCCATTTTCGGTCATATGGGCAATGGGATTGTCAAATTCCAGCCCAACACCCAAGGAACACAAAATTAATATAATTAAAATCCTATACCCTTGGAATAACACTAATTCAATGCAAGGCTTAGAACACCAAAATTTAGGGTTTTACCTTTGGAGTTCTATGAGAGGTTTTGAACCTTGAATCAAGAGGAGGGTTCCTCCACCATTGGAGAGTTGAACCAATGCTCAAATAAAGAAAGAAAACAAGGCATTACAAAGGGGCAAAAATCAGCCAAGACTAACAAGGAAGGAGAAATGAATTTTTCTTGGATACTTTTACCTTGAATGAAAGAGGGGACTCCAAGCTTCAAGAATCTCTAGCTTTATCTTCAAGTGGGCTATACCATGGAGATGACCTTCACCATTTTAGAATTTTGAAAAGAGAGAAGGATAGAGCTTGGTGAGAAGAGCAAGAATATGTAGTTTATTCTTCATTTGGAGCATGGAGCTAGCTTGTACAAGGGAGAGAAGATGAGGAAGCCATGGATGGCTTGCAAAATCATCCAGAACCAGAGATGGGAGGAGGAGGACGGCTGGTGAGGAAATAAAGAGAGGAAAGAGAGGGAAAAGAGAAATGAGGGAGGAGAGAGAGAAGGGGGGTTGCTTTTTTACTTTCACTTTTTGTGCTTTTTGACTTATTAAATTAGTGAGCTCGTTAAGTGTGTGAGAGGGGGTTATTTTACTCTTAAAAACCGGCCCACTATATACACATAAGCTGGGGCATTTTTCGTCTTTTACAGAAAATGCTTGTTAATTTACCCGGTTTGGCACTATTCACTAACCAGGCCCGTTTTCCGGATTTTTCTCGTTTATTTAATTTTAATGGTTCTTAAGCTTCCATTAATGTTTAATTATAGTTATATAGTCAACCATAATTTTTACGGGTCTGTTTGACCACTTAAATTCACTTTTTCGGGTTTTCTCGAAGAACGTGCTTTAAGACTCCGTTAGCGTTTTAACCCATTATTTGGATCCATTTTCTTCGGGAATCATTCCCGTATATTAATTAGGCCTAACTAAGCCTTAGGAATCCATCTAGGACCCTAACCGAGGTCGTATTCCTCCTATGGTCATGTAACGCTCATTTTTGCGTTTTATGCTTTTTAAGCATTTTCTCTTTTCTTTTGGATTTATTTTCTTCACCAAAATTCTTTAGGCACTATTAGGCCCTCAATTACCATATTAGAATTATTTAATCACCATTTTTAAGTTTGGAGTATTTCAATCTACCCCCCTTAAAGAACTTTGCCCTCAAAGTTGGTGAATCTAATATAGTTACTCACATAGGTATTCTATGCTAAGGTTATAATCTCTATATAACCTTATAGACTCACAGGTCTATCTTTATGAAATACCCCAAACCTTAATGTGTTAATTAATTGTGTAATTATAATTCTCTAGGGCTAATTAAGTCCTTAAGATCATTGGTGAAGAAATAAAAAACCAAAAAGAAAAAGAAAATGCGTAAAAGTCACAAAACGTGAAAACGCGTATTTAATTATTCTAGGGGGTACATAACCTTCGTTAGGGCTATAAATATATTTTTATGTATTAATTACACACTAAGAACGTGTGGGAAAAATTCTGGAAGAAAACATCCAAACAATGCGTTTAAACGCTAACGGAGTCTTGGAGCGCGTTTTCGAGGAAACCCGAAAACGTGACTTTAAACAGTTAAATGGCCCCGTAAAAATAATAGTTGATTATGTAACTATAATTAAACTTTAATGGGAGTTTAATAACCATTAAAATTAAAGGATTGAGAGAATTCCAGAAAACGGTCCCGGTTAGTTAATAGTGCTAAACCGGGTAAATAAACGAGCGTTTCCTGTTAAAAGACGAAAAACGCTCCAGCGTGTTTACAGTAGTGGGCCGGTTTTATTAAAGTAGACAGCCCACTCACACAAGGCTAGAGAACAAATTAATTAAGTCAAAAAGCAAAAAAAAGAGGGACCACTTATACCCCTCTCTCCCTCTCTCTCCTCTCATTTCTCTCTTTCCTTTTCTCTTTCCTCTCTCTCTTTCTTCCCAGCCGGCTCCCTCTTCTTCCTAAAGCCACCGATTTTCTCCCCTTCCTCCAATGGCTACTCCAACTTCAATGCCATGCCCAAGCTCCATTTGAGCTCCAAATCAAAAACAAATCACATATTCTTCTTCCTCTCATTTTCCTCTATCATCCTCTCATTTCGAAATTTTAAAAGGATGAAGTTGACCTCCATGGGTTTTCCCCATTTGAAGAGAAAATGGCACCAATGTGAAGCTTGGAGTCTCCTCTTCCTTCTAAGGTAAAGATTTCCAAGAAAAAGTCATTTTTCCCTCATCTCTTGGTGTAATCGATTTTTCACCATTGTTGATACCTTGTTTTTCTCCTTGTTCTTGAGCTCCAAATTAATCCTTCAATGGTGGAGTAATCCCCTTCTTGATTCAAGGGAGAGAATCCCTCTTACAAACTTCAAAAAGGTAAACCCTAACTTGTGTTCTAGCCCTTTTATTGAATTGAGATATTCCAAGGGTTTAGATAATTAATTAAGTATGTTTTTGTGTTCTTGGATGTTGGGATGGAGTTGGAAACTCCATACCCTCTTAACCGATTTTGGAGAAGGTGAGGAGCAAGAGGTGAATTAAGGAGACTTGTGAAATTAAGGTAAGGAATCCACCTTAAACCTTGTTTAAAATTGTTTAAGTGTTTGGGGATGGGTAAACAAATTAATGAACCCAAAATTGTGGATTGAAATCTGTGTTGGAATGTGTTTAATTAGTTTTGGAGAAGTTTGTGAATTAATGGTCGAATTGAGGGCCTTAAGAGCCAAATGTTTTGAGGTTGTGTTTATAGAGTGGTTTATTGAGTTTGTGGTGATTATGTTGTTGTTGATGGAATTTGAGGATTTGTTATGTGCTGTTAGGACCTTGTAAGGGAGTGGCAAGATAAGGAATGTAAATTGATGTGAATTGATGGTTTGGGAGATGTTAAGTTTATGGGGAGGTCATGGCGAAATTTTGGTAGAAAATGAGTGTTTATGAGGGTGTTTAAGGTTTAGGAATGTTGATGTACAAGGAGGAAATGATGTTTAGGTAAGATGTGAAAAAGGAGACTTAGTTAGTAAGAAAAAAAAAGAGGTTTGGGAGATGATGTTATGATGGTGAGGAAACACTTTTGGCATGGTGGCTATCATAATTATGAAACACCACTTAGAGGAACTAAAGAGAAAACATTGCAAGTGTTTATGGAGGTATAAAATGAGTTTTATGGTTGTGGTATGAAGGGTAAATGTGCCAAATGATGTTAGAACACATTAGGAGGCTTGTGGAGAAGTTTGGGAAAGATTTGACAATTTTTGGACAGATTCTGGAGGCGTCCGACCCAGGGGTCCGACCCACAGTTGGGTCAGACGGCCTCTGTTGGTCGCCCGTGAATGCTTCGGGAATGGTCCGACCCAGATGGTTGGGTCGGACATGGGTCGGACGGGAGAGATTAAAAGACGGTAAAGTTACAGGAATGGTCCGACCCAGTTCATTGGGTCGGACATGGGTCGGACTGACCCAGAACTGAAAAAAAAAAATAATAATAATAGTAACATAGTAATCATATGTATGTACATATGAAGGTAAGTACATAAGGAAAGGACCCTAGTAATATACCATTAATGTGACACCAATGGTAGGAAAGTAAGTGTATGAGTAGGAAAACAAGTAAGAAGTAATCAAGTATGTAGAGAGTATGAGAACATTAAGTATACCGAGATGACGGGGTTAACTATGGGCGCATTAGTCGTTAAACAATTGTATTACCCCGATGTTAATGGAAACAATTGTGATGTTACCAGTTGTCCGAGAATTATTCAGGGAATATAAGAGGACACAATAGAGTGGACCGCGGTGACAGGTATGGTTTTCTTGCAACCTGTGTCCTACCGGATTACACCGGCTTGTATGCCAATGTGTTTTTCTATGTGTTTGCCACCTTGCAAGATAAAGCATGAAATGAGTTTATAGTAATTCATTATTGTGGCGTAATTAATTCCGATACCGCTTAACCTTAAATATGTGTTAAATAATAGTTAACCGACCCTAGGTTCACATAAGAGATCGGTATTCGGAATAAACGTCCTAACCCACGGGAATGTTCTAACTACGGCTATCCGTGCGTTAGTGTATGTTGTGACTTTGTGTGATGTATGTGACTTGTTCAGTATGTTGTTGTTATTGGATACTGTTATCCGTGTTGTTGAAATGGGACGTGATTTTCCCTGATGTGTCTAGCCGAGTTAGTAAAACAATGTGATGTACGTATGTGGTAAGTTCCATAAAGGAACCTCTAATTAATAAGTATATGTTATGTATGGTGAGGAATCCGGTCGTTCCGGTCGCGCGCGTTTGTTTGGGAGTTGATGTATATATGTGAATTAACTCCCATCCTGTTATGTTAGGGTTGTTTTCCTTCATTGGATTTCGACCTCCCACTAGCTTAGCCAAAGCTTACCTACCCAACTTTCAATTGGGTTAGGGGGAAATCATGTTTAATGTTGGTAGGGTGTTGATGCCTAAGTTTGCTTCGACTCCCTCTTTATTATGTTACGGTTGTTTTTCCTCCTTGAATTACAACCACCCACAAGCTTAACCAAGGCTTACCTACCTCATCATTATTGGAGCTAGGGGGAAATTGTGCAAGGTGTGATCGGTCCTATATGAGGCCGCCATACCTAAGTAAAGAAAATGTATGTATGTTATGCTCGGGCTTATATCACCCCGGCACTCCCTTAGTAAAGTTTATGTTCTCTAAGAAGAATGGAATTAAGTTGTGTGTATGTTATCAGGTGAAGTGTATGGTTATGTTGTGTGTGCTAATCTTGTGTTTGTGTCCTACTAAGGGATGTTTGCTTTTAAGCATGAAGTATGTGTGTAGTTGTGTATGTTTAAATAAAATCAATCGCATGCTAAGACGACAATTAGTTGTGCGTGGCCCGGTAGCATGCGGGCTGCGGGATTACCATACCAGCAAAGGTGCTGAGCCCCTTGGGGGCCACCCTTTCTTCTCTTTCCTGTTTCAGGTACAAGGAACTGGAGGCCGTTCGAGAGTAGGACGGGGTAGTTGATTGTATGTGGGTAGTCATGAAAATTGTGGATGTGCTGTAGGTGTAGTAAGACCGAAAATGTATCGGCGTTAGTTGGTAAATACTCGGTACAGTTGTAATGTAAGTGGATAATGACTGTTGGACATGGAACGGGATTATGTGTAGTTGCTCGGGAGTTTAGTCCATCAGACCGGTACAATGTATGTATGTTAGCCTTGTTAGTCACGTGGGTGGCTAACGGCGTGTAACACCAAGGAGTTAAGTTATGTTGTGAGTTATGATTTCCGCTGCAAGTGTTGTTAAGTGTGTTGTTTGTAGTCGGGGTGTTACACTTTATATATGCTACACATACCACACACATATCACAGCATGTATAGCAACCAAAAATACTCTTTTGTATTCTCTCCATAGGGTCGATCCAAAGACAAGAAGGCACTGCAGTCCTCGAATCCCATATGGAGTAATACACTTCCGATCACTCAGGTACCGGTCATGTTGAACACTTACGCTTTCTGGTTCACGGCCGTTTCATGACAAATGGGCACTTACTCTCTCTGGCCCATGGTCCCTTTGGTTCTGATCAAAACATTTGCGTCTCTAGATATCCTCAGGCACTCTAGGTCATCCACATTGACACAGGACTACTCATATCCCGCTACCCTTGGAAAATACACACACTGCCACCGTCCTACCGGTCAACTTAGGACCGTTGCTCGTCCGGTGTAGTGGTTTCAAAACCGTTACTCATTCTCAAGTTTAAAGGAAGATCCTTTTTCAAAATCTGTTGGAAATTCTTTTTGAAAACTCAATACAACTCCAAAATCCACTCTATACCAATTGTACTTATTCTTAGCATGATTACTTGTGACCACTTATAGGGAGCTTCTAGAGTCATTCAACCCCAATGTGATCAGCATCGGTGTTGAACTATCCTTCCACCCCAATTTGTGTAACACCCCAATACATAAAACTAGACTTATCTCATAAATCTCCAATTACTTATATTAAAATTGCAGCGACATTTTCTACAAAGCTGGTGTTACCGCCGTTAGTCACCCACTTGACTAACTAGGCATGCTAAATTCTCCAAGATCTAGCTACGGTCTGATGGACATGAATATACCAAACATTAGTACTTACAAACCTTAACCATTTGCATATTCTCAATACAAGGTATCTTATATCCTAATACATCATACTACATCTCGTACCATTTACTAAACGAGTGTACATGCACAACTCGTGTAACAAAAAGGAAACAACCCGAAGTACTTCTACCTGATCCTACTCTCAGGACGGTCGTATTCTGTCGTTCACCTACAAAATAAATATGGATGCCCCTAGGGGCTCAGCACCTTCGCTGGAACGATTCTCTTATAGCCCCCAAGGTAACGGGGCTACGACGACTACTTGTCGATAGCATGCGGTTGATTATTAATACAACATAAATAAGAAGTACAATAAACACCACACCACATATGAACAATTATAGTTCAAACAAATGAACGTCTTAAATACGTTCCTTAATTAGGTGAGTTAGCTTTTAACTCCTTAGGTTATGATTTTTATTATTCTCAGTCCAAGTCTTATCTCATCTCAAGTCTTATCTCATATCTTATCTCAAATCTTATCTCAAATAAGACAACCGTTCTTTAATTAGAATGGTTATCCCTTAGTTCATTGTTTATCTTGACGGGTCAAAGGTAGCCCTAGCCAATGAGTTATCAGCTCCATTGGTTTAAATAAACAATATTTCATAGAATTAGTTGGGATTGAGGTAGATCTCACCACACCATCTTAATAATGCCTCCCACTGTAACACCCCACTATTTAAACTTGTAATATTCTCTTTCGTAACATAATTAAAGACGTCTCGCAACAGAAGTTAAACTACACTAATCCTCACTTGGGTGTCACATGCCATTACTCGCCCATGCGAGTAAAGAAGCATTACCGAATTATAAAATAACAACAACAACATACCGCAGTGATGAACGAGATATTTGCTACCAACCACAATTTACAACACCATCCTAAAAACCAAACAAGTGAGCTACTAACCAAATACAACTGAATTTCCATAACATAATACATAACAAGTATAAAAGTACGGTATTCAAAATATGCTAACTACCAGCGTCCCGTACTCCGGCTTCATGACCTGATCCACAACCTGAAATGGGTTGGCCCCAATAGGGGCTCAGCAAACTATATGCTGGTACGCTAAAGTGTAATCCTAGACCCTTTAGGTCACTTAGGTCAATTAGCCGTCTGAACATGAGGTTGATTACATGCTGGTTCATTTTACAGTTTATGTAAACAGTAGTAAATAGCATAAATTATCATATAGCAATCCATCAATGTAACATTCCATTCACCACATACAAATCACAACATACGATGTACCACGTACTATAAACAACATACCATATACCACATATTATAAATAACATACCACATACCACATATTATAAATAATCATACAACGCGTAGTTACTTCCACTAGGGTATCATAGTTTTTCCTTTGATTTATGTTAGTCACAATTAAGCCTTTCTCTCAGTATCAGTGGGTGTCATGTTAGGACAACCCGTAAATAACCTTACTGGACATTAGTCCTCCCGTACACACAAGGTGCTCATTGCCAAGGATCGTTCGATCCCGGGGCTTCCACTTGCCTAATCAAGGCGTCCATGAATGGCCGAAGCCGTGTGCCAAAAGCGGCACCCTTTGTCCAACAGTCTATCCAGGCCCGTCAGAATATAGAGGGAGTCGGTCTGATACGGACGTTATACTCCGGTGATCACCAATGCGCAACCAACTAGTCGAGACTAATTGGATTCCCATACCATGTACCTTAACCTACACTCTCCAATATGTGATTAATCCTTAATCGACTACCCTAAGTAAATGCTTAGGTCTTGTAGAAGTCTCTACCATTTATTACTTGAAGTCTTATGTACATCCCTAGCAATAGTCTAGGATATTGTTATTAGGGATGTCAATCTTGACCCGAACCCGAAACCCGACCCGAAACCGACCCGTAAAAAGCCGGGTTCGGGTTGAGATTTTTGACCCGAAATGATTTTCGGGTCGGGTTCGGGTTGGGTCATTGAAACCCGCTTCGGGTTCGGGTTGAACCCGCTAACCCGTAACCCGAAAAAATTTAATTAAAAATAAAAAATATGTTATATTTAATGATTTAATGATTAATTTATGACTGAAATAAACATTTAATCAATAACATATTATTATATATTTTATATAATAATTAATTAATATTATTTATAATTTTTTTATTAAATAATCCAAATTTAAAAAATAAAATAATTTTTTTTAAAAAACGGGTCGGGTTCGGGTCAACCCGCTCCGGGTTCGGGTTAAAGAAGTACAACCCGCTCCGGGTTCGGGTCGGGTTCGGGTTGACCAAAACTGTTTTCGGGTCGGGTTCGGGTTGAGCTCAACCCTACCCGAAACCCGATTTTGACACCCCTAATTGTTATGTTCGAGTATCAAGCTCTAGAGACTGGGGATCCCGAGTCTCGTTCCTAAGTGTTTTACTTAGGTCAGTATGGGATAATGATTTTAGATATTAGAATTCCAATCATACGAGCAATCATAGTAATGCTGTCCGAAGACGTCGCGCACAATAATAATCGCATAGCAAATCAACGTTTAATCCACACAACATGCATAGAAACATATCGCTCTTGTCACAAAGTCAATCAAATACCCGAACTGAGGCTTCCCTCAGAGGTTCGGACCACACAATGAACATACCGTACACCGAAGTACAATGCTAGCGTGACGGTACACGCTTGTCCTCAATCACCCCGAAGCTCGTCCTCCAGCATATGCCCTCTAATGCACTCAGCTCTGGAATACACCTATATATTAGCTCTCTATAATATGGACTAATTTGGTATTCCAGCTAGTCACTAATCCCCCAAATAATTACCCTGTGACTACTCAATGCTTATCATCCGGGTTTTAAATAGTTTGGGATTAGTTATATCATCCTCTACTATATTGTAATTAACATATAGTATTTATTTACTACTTAGGATTTAATCCAAATAACCTATTTCATTTATTCATAGGTTTGTTATTTATATATAATACACACATCCATATAGTTTGTTAATATATGCTAATTATATCCTTGACTTATAAATCTTTATTTCTCCTTTCAGGTTATGAGTTGGTCAACTTGACCTCTTTGGTCAATTAAGTTGACTTGGCCAATTATGTTGACTTGGTTAGTTTATCCAAGTACATAAGTCTATATAGTTCATATTATAACCTTGTATTATATAATCCACTCACCTTTTACTATGTTATACTTTAACACAAGGGCTTTATATCTATTGTGTTGTAACTTATCTTCCTATCTTATAACATCTCTTATTTAATATTATATGGTTCCCAACAATATCGAATAATCTATTTCACTTCATATGTTTATATATACACGAATATATAAGAGTTATAAACTCATTTATTAAATAATATATCTTATCATTTTTATGTAAAGTCATTAACCTCAATTAGTCGTGTTATTTCACATAAACCCACATTAGGATTGTAACCCTAAGGTTATGTAACATTATATAGTGCATTACTAAAGTTCTAAAGTTTATTTAATACTCCACATTACTTTATAACCTTATTATCTCATCACTTGTACTAGCTCCATTAATGACATTAATACTTTAATAATTGTCGTAACATTTATATCATCATAAACCATAGTCTAAAATTCAATCCTAGTCTTCATGTTGTACTCATAACATAAAAGTTTTATTAATTGCTAATATCCTTAATAGTGTTACGTTATTTAGCTATCAATTGATCCCTTCATCAGATTCATTAATCTCCTTTACAACCTGCTAATTTAATACCTATTTATTCACTTCTATATATGTAGCCTCATAATATCTAATGCTCACCCATTATGTACATACATATATAGGCATCTAAGCTACAAAGAATATCAACTTTAACACTTATAAATTGATACAAATTTTATAAGAAAATTCCTTAATTGTTTTAACCCATCGATTCAAGTTCTAATTAACTCCTAATTAGTCTCTACAACTCTTGTAAATCAAACCCAAACCAGTTGGTCCATAGTACCTCTCTTGTTATCTACTCTAAGTGGATTGGCCTACAACTTGGCCCCAATTCCATACACTGATTTATGTACCTTATATATATATTTCATTCATTCTTATTAACTTTGAGTCCGATTGAATCCTCTGTACTTTCATGGGCTATTTTTTATTTTTTTAATTTTTTTTATTTTACCCCAGAAGTTCTCAGAATCCTGTTTTTTCCCAAATTTCATTGAATTACATTTTCACCCTTTATTTTCTCCAATTCCCATTGCTGCCCCAAAACTTTCCTTAAATTTCCAATTTAACTTTCTAATTTACTGAAACATTAATCCTAACAGATTTCCCAATCTTTTTGACCGATCTTTGATTTTGTTTTCCATTTCAATCCGAATTGAACTAACCAATTTCAAAACCATAACATTTTTTTTCTACACTTCACCCCCAAACCTTAGTTCATTAATTCAGGATCCCTAAAGTTTTGAATTCACCAAAACAACCCAGATTCTTCGACCCAGGAAAACTCCACAACTTGAACCGAATCTTGCAAGGTACAAGACACCAATTGTATTCTCAAATCCTAGTTTTCGGAACCGTACACACCAAAACTAGCCAGATTTTTTTTTCACAACCTAGTCAAAATTTCTGATTTTCTAATACAGTAGGACTAAGCACCAATTTGACAACAAGATAAAACAAATCTCAGAAACTGCACAGAGATTTCAAAATCAGTTCAAAGCCTAACCAGACACAAGGTCACCCTAATCAAGCCCTAATTTAAGACCGCAAGGATTACAGAAAACCAAGGTTCTCGTTCTTCAGAAAAGTTCTCACACAACCACTCTAATTTCTTTTTGACAGAATAGAAGTAATTTAATTGAATGATGTACACCTTAAGGGATTTGCAGAGGTGATTTCTTTCTTTAAATTCTAGGCCTCTCGAGTTCTTCCCTTGGAACGTTCGACCTCGACCAGAGCAACGGGATCCATGTCAGGTCTCAATTTTTTTTCAGTTTCAACTGGGTATAGGCTCCACCGGTTCCTCCTTCAAATTTTCGGCATCAGTACCGCCAAGGAGAGGGGAGTAGAAGTTAGGCCACTTCGTTTTGTTTTTTTTATATCAAAACCATAAGACCAAACCCGAAGGTAAAATTGGAAGAAAACAGAGATCAAACTTACCTCTATTTCGGATTGAGCGAGATACGAGAACACCATTTTTTTTCCAGGTTCCAACTTGCAAGGAAAAGGGGAAGTAAGATTGCTTATATTCAGAAGTTGAATCCGAATCGTACAAGAGGGCACCTTACCTTAGAAGAAATGAAAAGAGACGCAGGCGTGTAGTTCCTTGATCTTCGCCAGATTGGAGTTTGCTTCAGAGAGTGTAGAGTAGAGAAGGAAAATTGCCAGTTTGAACTGCGGTTTAGAGAGAATGAAGAAACGTAAAAGAATGGAGGAGGCTTGTAACTTGTTCGCTAGTTTAGGGTTCAAAATTACCGTGAGTTGAGAATGATAGAGAGCGCGACAGATTTTCCTTGTTCTTCACGAGTTAGGGTTGCGATTCGTGAATGAAGAGAAATAGGAGAGGTGATGGAGTTAGGGTTTGTGAAATTCGGGAGTGAGGAAGAATGGTGTCGGCGAGAATTTGCAAGAGAAGGAAGAATGAGGAAGTGTGGCATCGCAGTTCGTTCTTTAGTTAGGGTTACAAAATAACTGAACTCGTTCGCTCAGTCGGGTTTTCACTTCACACAGTCGGAAATTTAAAAAACTTTACGCTTTTGCCCTTACCCGTAAATTCTCCTATATATACACCTTTACCTTCTATTATCTCTCCCCAAAATTTCAAACTCTCAAACTCTCTATCTCTCTAGAATTCTCTCTGACTTCTCTCTAGAAGCGGTAACCGGAGCGGGAGCGGAAGGAAAGCCGGTGCACAAGTCATCATTTCTGCTAGTTCGATCTGTAAAACAAGGTTCTTTTCTGTCATAATTTACAGTTTTTTAGCATAGTATAGCAGTAAAAGTAGCAAAATTAGCAAAAAAAAAAGACGAATTCGGGAACGGGGAGGTAGGACCGCGGGCGCAGGCGCCGGGAGCACAGCGGGCGCGCTGAGGCCACCAGGCGCGCGGGCGCGTGGAACAGGGTGAGGGCGCGGGTGCGGGGACGACGGCGAGGGCGCTGCGCGCGGGCGACGGCGTGGGCGCGCGGTTGCCAGAGGCGGCGCTGGCGCCGGGGAAAGGGGCGTGCGGGCGCCTGCTGTCGGGAAGGGTTGGGGCTCGTTTTTTGCTGTTTTGTTATATAATTGGTCATTTTAGTCATTGTATACCTCTATTATGCGTGTTTTAATCAGTTCCTGGATTTGTATGAATTTGTTTTTGATGTTGAACTTCTGAGATGCATATATGACCGGTATTGACTAACCTCGACCGGTCTTGACTAACTATAAAAATAGTATGACTAAATTCTACGGTAAACAACTGATGGCGGGAGGAAAGGGCAAGGGTATGCTTGGTATGTTCGGTCTGGGTAAGGGTAAGGGTAAGACCATTTCTGAGCGAGGCGAGAGCTCATCACAACCTCGTATGAGCGGCCCTGATACTGCTGCTGCAGAGAGGAGGCGTACACTGTACGCTACAGCTTCGTCCAAGAAGCGTAAGGAGGTTGAGCTTCTACGAGCGCGCGAGCATAGGTTGCGGGCGGAGTATGAGCTGGAGCAGGCGGAGGCGGAGGAGGACGAGTATGCGGAGGCGCAGGACCAGGAGGTGGACCAGCTGCAGGGTGTGGATCTCGACTCATTGATCAGCGATGGGACGCTGGTCATGCGGTTTGATAGTCCTGCTTGGCCTACTCCTCCACATGGGACCGGAGACGCACGTCATCGCGAGGCTGACGCTGATGACGAGGACGTACATGAGCCGGGTGCTGAGCATGAGGGCGCACGGGTGCGCCGTCGTCGCAGGTCCTCAGTACATGGTCCGGCAGAGGAGGTGGCACAGATGCTGGCTGCTGATGCTTGGTTACTTGGGCCGACTCCAGTGCCCGGAGGCCCTCACAATACGAGTTTGATCCCGAGCTTCGGTGGTCACGTCGCGCTTGACGTGTGGTGAGGAGTGGTATGTTTCCCGTCTGGTAATAGATTCCATAAAATTTTAGATTGTTTAGGTAATGGTTAATGTAGTGTGAAATCAATTATAAATATTCAACAGGAGAAGGGATGTCTTAGCTTCAAGGCTAAGACGAAGTATTTGGAGGTGTGGACTTCGAGTACATTGAGGCACCCAGAGTCTCGAGCAACGGTTGAGGATAGCGGACTTGCGCATCTTGCCGACATAGCGTATGGTTGTTTTGACCTCGCGCTCCTCTCAGTGTTCGTGGAGAGATGGCAGCCTGACACGAACTCCTTTCACATGCCTTTCGAAGAGATGACTATTACTCTCCATGACGTCTACCACATTTTGGGTATCCCCATCACTGGCTTGGCGATTTTGTACATGCCCGAGGATGGCGCCCGGGTTGGTGTAGCGGCCCCACCACTACACGCTCTCATCCCCCACTTCCTACAGCTGTTTGGCGTGGCGGACCAGAAGGAGCTGATGGATTGTAGGTTCCTGGAGAAGAGCCAGGTATGTTACCAAGCTCTTCATGATACTTGTGGTGGTCCATACTTTACCCCACTTCAAGAGACGACTGCCTACCTCTAGTACTTGGTGGCCCACTCATTGATCATCGACAAAGGCGGGGATCGTGTTATACCCTCGTCCTACTGGCCCATCTGTGACCCTAGTAGGGTCCACATGTATGCGTGGGGGGTGGGACACTGGCATACCTGTACCGACAGCTCGGCATCGCTTCCCGGGTGGATACACGTCAGCTCGCTGGTTGCCTGGCGTTGTTTCAGGTGAGAACTTGATATTGAGCTCAAAACTTCAGTATTGTAAAATTAGTGTTTGAGTATCTTGGCTAATGGTTTCGTATGATTATCGTAGTGCTGGATCTATGAGTACTTCCCCATGTTCCGGTCGGAGAAGCTTTCAAACTGGGATGAGTGCTCCCCGTTGGCGGCGAGGTGGCCTCGTTACACCAGGAATTTGATGGATGACGAGAGGCTACGTTTCGTGAGGGGGCGGCTGGACACGATGTCCTCTACTGAGGTACGAGTCTCTTAGCGATTGTAGTATTAAATAGTCGTCATTTGACGTATCGTCAAATATTGTTTCCCAATTAAGTTATTAATTGTTTTCCATTAAATGAAACGTAGGTTGATTGGCTGTCATTTGAGTTCGAGGGTACCCTCGTATCACATGCGCGCTCCCGGTATTATGGCACCATACAGTTCTTGGTATTGCTGAGCCGTATATGCCCGAGCGGTGTCTGCGCCAATTTGGATACGTGCAGACTATCCCCCCTCAGCCTATCAAACCCGACACCCATTATCATCCCCGACATGGGAAGGCATACCTTGCCGCGTACGACTACGGGACAGCCGTGTGGGACAACACGACAGGGCCCTCTAGGTGGAGGTTTCCTCTGACACGTGCGCAGATGCCATGGGCCATGGACCAGGATTACATCCGGTGGTTCCAGCGCCGTTCTCATGTTTGTGTGCGTCCCCTAGGAGCGGACGGTGGCCCCAGTACACGACGAGAGGATCAGCTCTAGGTATATACTTTGTCTTGTTAAATTTTGTTGTTGTTTGTAATTGTTTTTAAATACTAACTTCACATTTATACTTTACTGCAGTATTGGGATGAGACAGCGCCGCTTATCTTGAGGCTTGCACCGGAGAACAACCCGGGCTGGCCCACTGGCTTCCCCACCTGGGCGGCTGATACGCTGGAGATGGCCTTTGAGTATTGCCAGCTTAATGTCCCGACCACCCCTGATTCGCCCATACGTCACAGGAACCCTAACCAGCCTCGTGCTGGCATGGAGTGGTACATGGCGGGGCATCGCACCAGAGGCCTTAGGCCTAGAGGGGAGGGTGCATACCATAGGCACATGGAGCAGGCGTGTCGTCATGGGGGTGATGGTGGGCTCGGTGATGATACGAGTGGACCAGGTGATGGGAGGGGAGGACATGGTGATGGGAGGGGAGGATGCGGTGATGGAAGGGGAGGATGTGCTGGTGGTGGTTCTGGGTATGGTGCGGGTGGGTATGGCGGGGGTCAGTATGGTAGGGGTGGGTATAGTGGTGGTGGGTCTGGATATTTTTAGACTTATTAGTTGATGCTGTTTTTGAACATTCTGTACTAATGCTTAAACTGGTGTGGTTATTGTATTTTTAATGTATGTTTATTTGCTTTTTAAATAATTCATTCTTGTTTATGTCATTAGGATGTCAATTCCCTTTGCAATTCACGTGAACCATTACACCACACTGAATGAATATGGGGCACGGTTCCAACGTGCTCCGGGATGGGCAGTGATCAATATAGAAATTAGAACTCCGAGAAGTGTTAACCATCTAACAGCTTCATTAAATCAAATTGTCAGATCACATTTTGATAATCATCAGCTCAACGTCTTTTCCATTGTCTATCTTAGGATGGACCAAGATCTGTACAATGACTCTATCAACAATATACTAACCGATGTGGACGTACGCACTATGTCGCAAAACTACTTAGACCTTGGAGAAATAATGGAAAGAGTTAGGATTCTTGTGAAGTATAAAGACGATTCAGACTTCGAAGAGCCTGATGTAATACGAAGCAGGGCTGAGGCGGACCGTAGGGAACACAATGCATGCTACAGGGCTAGTACGAGGAGACGACGTCCCCCGACTTGATTAGTGCAACCACATTTGGATTTCATGTACTGGTAGTCAACAGAATTGTTAATTGTTCTGGGATTTAAAATGATGCGTGTGTCGAATAGGTTGTAACATTATGAGAAATAACGTGTGAACAATGTTGTTTGAAGATGAAACTCCGAAATAGAATCGCTTTTGAAGTCCTGAAAATATGTTTCAAAGATGTATAAAATTTCATTTGTAAAAGAAAACATTTTTTTGAGCAATCTCCAATGACAAACCGAGCTCGCTTTTGAAGTCATGAAAATATGTTTCAAAGATGTATTCAATTTCATTTGTAAAAAAAACATTTTTTTGAGCAATCTCCGACAACAAACCGATATCGCTTTTGAAGTCCTGAAAATATGTTTCAAACATGTATTGAATTTCATTTGTAAAAAAAAAACATTTTTTGAGCAATCTCCGACGACAAACCGATCTCGTTGTTCTTAAAGGAATTTACTAAATAGAATCCACGAGAATCATGATACACTAAAAGGCTATCGTACCCACAATTAGCACTAAAACCTAGATGAATTCCTAATGCCACTGTTCATCCTCTCACTTCTCCTGTCAAAATGTAGCACATTTCTTCTTTTCCTGTACCATCTACCCCCCAATTAGGGTTTTCGTGTTAGTCATTTGAATTGTTAATTGTTCTGGGATTTAAAATGATGTGTGTGTCGAATAAGTTGTACCATTTACCCTCAAATTAGGGTTTTAATTAGTGGAATCTGCTTCAACCATTGTTGTCGCTAAAAGGTGAAAGTCGGAACACCTACAACAGGGAGTCCCTTTAGTATATCATGATTCTCGTGGATTCTATTAAGAGATCATTCAACAAGCGTTAAATCGGTGGAAATGATAGACAATGTTAGTGTGTATGGAAAATCCCGGCTGTTTAAAACTTGTCGTCATCATTTACTGCACACTTTGAAGTCTTGATCTTCTTTAGTCTTTCCTCATCACTCTTGTAGTCTAGTAGAAGATCTTCAATAGATCTATTATTCTGAATTAATTAGTGGAATCGGTGGAAATGATAGATAATGTTAGTGTATATGGAAAATCCCTGCTATTTAAAACTTGTCGTCATCATTTACTGCACACTTAGAAGTCTTGATCTTCTTTAGTATTTCCACATCACTCTTGCAGTCTAGTAGAAGATCTTCAATAGAACTATTGTTCTGAATTAATTAGTGGAATCGGTGGAAATGATAGGCAATGTTAGTGTATATGGAAAATCCCTGCTGTTTAAAACGTGTCGTTATCATTTACTGCACACTTTGAAGTCTTGATCTTCTTTAGTCTTTCCTCATCACTCTTGCAGTCTAGTAGAAGATCTTCAATAGAATTATTATTCTGAATTAATTAGTGGAATCGGTGGAAATGATAGACAATGTTAGTGTATACATCATCATATTAGCCTATCTAGTATCTGTATAGATCTTTAGCTAAGCAAGCGTTAACAGCAGTAGTATTAGAACGCACTGTATCTACGATGAATTTGATTTTATTAGATAAAGTATAATCCACTGTATCAACATGAGACACTAAAATATTCAAAAATTTATGTGTCCTTATTAAATAGATTCAAGTTGCAAAACATTACAAGACTTCTTGAATATATTACTGGCATACAAGAATTCAACAAATTTTACAAACTCTAATCTTCTATAACCATTTGTCCTGGTCCACTAGTCGAGGGAAACAACGTATACCAGTGTGCATTGCACGGTAAGTACGGATCAATAAAAGTTGTAACTTCGGGTTCATGCCAACGTCGCCACATCGGATTCATGCATGGGACTGGACAATTTTCGATTGTTTGGACTCTAACGAAATGAGATTGCCCAGCGACACATGCAATACAGACCTCTGCTGTTGGATGACCTAACCCCCGATCATCACGTAGCGGTAGTGCGACCAACCCACTAGCCCTACCATCGTGTCCTGCTGAAAAACTGATAAGCACAATGTTGTACACGGTGGACAAGATAAGACCAAGATAGAGAATTTCAATCCAGTGTCGCGTTGGTGCAAATGTGTCTCGAAACCAATTCAGTCGTAGGTACTGTCTATCGTAAAAAACTCAATCACATCGCTGGAACCACCAATCTCTTCTATTCTCTAGCTCATCCATGCATGCACGTCGAACCGCTTGCCATTGTCTTTCATCATTTTACACAAAATCAGCAATAGCTCGAAACCCACAGTTTCCATCGCCCACTATCTCCCTGTAACCTATAATATAATCAAGTAATTGAGGATCGAGGTCAGCCCAATACGGCGAGGCGTTCCAGGGGCTCCAGTATGTCCAATATGGTGGATGTTGTTGCGTTGGATTGTGTTGCATAGTCGGTCCTGGTCCAGTTTGACTCATTCGCTCAGATGACCAACGCTGTGATTGACTGTGTTGCATTGACGGCCCACGATCACTTGTACTTTCGGGTGCTGTCGAGCGTCGCTGAGACTACGAACGTCGTATGGGCGGGCCACAGTTTCCAAGACCTAAATGCTCGTGCTCAGACTTGTCCCTAGTGTTTGGCCTCTTCTTTTTTTTGGTAGTGGGCCTACCCTTAGGCACCTTCACCTCTGGGGGCTGTAAACCAGTGTGATCATCCTCGGGCTCCCATATTGGCTTCCACGCGTTGAACGCTCGTTCGATCGTCGTACGATCAAACCGCTCAGACAGATCCTCATACCACAAACCTACACACGAGAGTTGTTCCTCTGTGCTGTACGACTCATCGCATGTTTGGCGTTGTGCTTCAACTCTTGCTGTTGGTTATATCTGAGTGTTCGCCAGAAGATATGCACTTCTTCAACTGGTATATTCAGACCGGCTTGAATGTACTGATACATACGAAACGCGCATGGTAATCCCATTGTCGAAGTAAACGCACAAACATCTTCGGACGACGTTGTGTGATCAATATCGCAACGACCGCTCCTCAGCTGATTCTGGAGTATTTCCAAACATTTGAGGCTCACTTGATTGACCAGAAACAAAAATGGGACTTGCTGGTCTTCCGAAACCCTTCTGTCAATGGAAAACTCGAAGTCTTGTTTAATGTGGAAATGTTGCCCTTCGATGAATCTATGTATGCTGTCGAAGCATGTGTCTAGAGATCCAGTGGATGTATGAAGCCAACACTTTAGAGCCGAGTGGGCGCTCTCCGCCCTATAGATTGAAAGACAATTAGTTGAAGATAAATGGGAAACATACCAATACAAACGACATAACATGTTAACAATTGAAGTTAGGCTAACCTGTTGGTAGATGTGTTACCGAAATGCATAAATCTCTTAACCCATACCTCACAAATTTTCTCACGCTGACTTAGCCATGTGTTGTTCAAGTACACAACGAAAGGACTGTTGGCGCCGTAAGAGTGTACTAATTTTCCATACTGTTCATCGTACTTCGTGATAGTTGAGAGTAAACTATTCGCTTCCACCGATACACTATTAATTCGACTCTCTCACGGTCAACATGCATTATCTTCATCGCATTGGCAGCCACGTTCTTGCATATATGCCAACGACATAGAAGATGTGGTACAGAAGGATATACCACTGAAAGTGCTTTCACTAGTGCCTTTTCATTGTCAGTGACAAACACATTTGGAGGATAGATCAACACCTTTTGCAGCTGATTAAGCCTCCATGTGTATGCAGACTCATCCTCTCTGACCGCAAAACAGAACGCTATACAGAAGTTCTTGCCGCACGACGTGACTCCGATGAACTCCACTAGAGGCAGCTTGTACATGTTCGTCTTGTAAGTGCTATCAACAAGCACTACATAAGGAAACATCTTAACGAGCGTCAGCAAAAAAGGGTGCGCAAACAAGACAAGACCCAGCCTAGATGCATTTCCTGCAACATGGACATTCAATTAGAACAAACATTTAAAGTCATTAACATACAAATAAACCGACACTAAACAAATGTGCTGACACTTACTTGCATCTTTCTCGGACCACCAACTGTAATTACGTTCATCTAGCGAGTGCATCAAGGACGCTACATCTGTACGTCCGCCACGATCTTCTTTTCTGAATTTCGCAACTAGGTTATGAATCGATGTCTTGTCTGCAGTACTTTCAGGATTCTTGTCATGCAAATGGGCCCACATCTGCCTAGGCGCAACACCACTCCAGTACAAACTTTTCATGCTTGCCCTTTCGTCGACACTAAAGCGAGGCCGGACGAAGTGAGATTGCGGGTTACTAGCTAACTCGTGGTTGTGCGTCGGGACCATCACCAAGATAGCCCAGCCCGTACGTTCCCCACCCCTGATGCTTAGGCGGAACGGGCAGTTACATTTCTTCGTGGCATGTCGTGGCCTTTGACTAGATGATGACGATTCTCCTGTGCTAACCCGTGGCCTATGCTTGCCGTACCTCTCACACGTTTGTATTACTTCACCATCGTCTATCTTAGTCTGTCTGATTAGACAAATATTATTATCTTGTCCGGTGCGAAGCGCATAACTAACCGCCTCCTCTTTATCGCCAAAGATCATGCTAGTACTAAACACATGACCTGTGTCTACCTTCACATCCTCGAATTCATCATCGTTCTCACCCTAAGCAGAAAAACGTCGTTCATCATGAAGTGCTACTCGTAAACCCTAATACTACGTACTTTAGAGTAAATCACACATAAGACATGCAAATAATCAACAAAGTATCTCATTGTAAAGTACACGAAAAGACAAACGCAACGGCGCAAACGGATCAAAAAACGAAGCAATAACGAAGAAGATACAGCGTTTTGAAAAACGGGCACCGGCGCAGGCGCCGACAGAAAAGGGAGGGCGCCGGCGCCCAAAGAACAGGCGGCGCGCAGGCGCGCGTATAAAGGGGCGGGCGCGGGCGCGGGATACACTGAGGCGGCGCTGGCGCCGCCAATGGGTGGGGCGCACCAGCGTCTGCTATTCCCGATGTCGTTTTTTGCTTTTTTCGTTCAGTTTTGTATAGATTCTAGCTACGTTTGTACATAAATTGCTAAAATAACAACAGAAAGTACCTCAGAATGGGCCCCTCGTGAGTACTCCTTGCTGTTATCATCATCTGCATACTCGTCATGATTTTCTGGAACACCACCTTCAGCATTTCCTCCATCTTTTTTACTCTTCTTACCGAACAGTTTTTTCTTTAAACTTCCGAAAGAAACCATTTCCTCTCTTTATCTCTCTAACTTTATCTCTCTAACTTTAGGATTTCTGAATTTGAATATGATTTCATATCATATTCACTTCCTTTATATAATGAAATTTTGGGTCACCTTGTAATATATCACAAATTGTGGGTAAATATAGTAATTTTTGAAAATTATTATAGTAGGGGCAAAATAGTCTTTTTCCGACTGTGCGAAGTGGAACCCGACTGAGCGTATTGACCCTCCAAAATAAGAATAGAGAATGAAGAGGGCGCCGAGTTCGGTCCCTTCTTTTTCTTTTTTTCTTTTTTTTTAATTGGGTCATGTTTGAAGAGTTCGTGGGCCTGGCTGGCCCATCCGGCCAGTTGGGCCTATTTTAGCTTAATTGATCCTCTAAACTTACTAGTTTGAACTCTATTAATTGTTAGTTTGTTAAGCAAAATCCCGAGCTTCCTTATATTAATTTTTTTTGTGATTTTATTTCAGCAATATCATATGCCACATGTCATGCAGACTTTATAATTTAATTTGCTTCTTTAATAATGTTTATTAACTCGTTATTTCATGTGTCGTACCATAGGTTATACGACTTAATATTCACCAAATCTTCTTTTATTAAACTTATCAGTGAGTTACCATCGTTCACCTAAATAGAAGTATTGTACAATTTATTTTACTATTTAATTTCTTTCCAATTGTATTCTTTTATTTTGTTATTATATGTGAGGTTTAATAACCTTCTTGAACCTTATTTTGCTTATATAATTACCATTGAGGTTCCACAAATTCTTAAGTTACGTAAACATTTACATAAGCCATTATTGAGACGTATAGCCTTAATAATTATTTGATTATTCTTTTCACATAATATTGTTTAACTCCAACATTACATGGAAGGTTTAATAACCTTTTTAACTGTATAATCAATTATATGTAAATATAATCAAGGTTCCATAAACCCTTAATAAATTAAGACTCATTAGTCTTGATTAATTATGTAATTTGGCTTTAATAATTACGTAATTAAGTCTTAATTATTTTATAATCTTCAGGGGTATTTCACCCACCTCGAACAGAAATCAAGGTGACCGAGTCTATATGTCGACTCTAGGCGACGAGTCCGAAGACAAGTCATATTTGGAAGTCGGGATTTGATAAGGATACCAACCTCCTCCAATACACATGTGTCGGTAGCATTCCGGATTCCTCACTCCCCCAAGTTCCAGTTAGTGGAAGTCTCAAAGTCAATGTTTGTTAGTTAACCTCTTTCGGTTATTAACAAACTAATGTTAGGGAGTGTTCCTTGTTCTCACACAATTGTTTACTAAACATTAGTTAGTAAGTTCTCAAGGGTAGGTTGTGTTAGTGCGTCACAATCTCACAACAAACACAATATTCTGGTTGCATGCTTTATCTTGTTTAGCAGAAATATTTAAACAAATAGCACACAAGCCGAGGGACACCTCGTTAGCAAGCAGGCTACAAGAAACCATACCGTTCACCATTGGTCGTTCGGTTGTCTAACCTCCTCCAGGGTCCGAATACTCGAATCCTATAACATTCCTCGAATTGGGCGGTTAATTACTTTTAATTAACCTAGCTTACTTGATCACTGATGATTTCCGGTTAATTAACCTAGCTTACTTGATCACGCATTCTGGTTTCTGAAGTGCCCAGATTCAAAATCTCTAAAAAAAATCATGTTGTTGTCTACATATCCTTAAGCATTATTAAACTACATCAATAAGTTGTCTCGGCAGGTTTTTAACTTTCTAAAATTATTTATGTTCTTATTTAGTCTCTTCAAAACACATTCTGTCTGGCTTAATTTGAACTCATTTTGATCCTGTATTGTTGTTGTTATCTGCAGCACTTAATAACGGGGTGATTCTGCAATATATATTGTCTATACTGTTACAATGGGTATTAATTGCTACCCCATGAGAGGGTACTTATGGCTGTTTGGTTTCTGATTATGTTCTCCTAATTAAAAAGTATTTTCAGCACTAAAAAGTAATCTTCTGCATTTGTCACTGTTTAGGAAAATACAAGACTTTCATCACTGATTTCAGTTTATATTTTCACAAATCTACTGAAAACACCCTCAAATACCCATAGTCCAGCTATTATTTGACCATTTCACTCATATACTACTAAGCTGCTTATGATTAAGGAACACTTCTTAGATATCAATCTTGTTCTAATATCTCTATTGTTTCATATATTAGGTATATGAATACTTTCACAATGTTGGCTGTACTTACACTACGAAGGACCTTGACTTCGTGAGAGAAGAATTGGCACAGTATTTAATGACACCGTATTTTATTACACAGCTCTAGCGGGCAGGTATGTAAAGTGTAGTTCTATTTTTGTTTCTTTCTTCAACACTTATTAACTATATAAACTTGTTTTAATATTTCTATTGTTTTTTAATATTAGGCGTATGACTGGTTTGACAATCTTGTGGACAGCAACACTTAGAAGGAAGTGGACATTATAAAAAAGGAACTGACACTTTTGGATTGCTCTTAGTATAGAGTAGGTGGTAATTCTTTTTGTAGTACTTGTACAAGAGATCGATTGCCGAATTTGGTGAATGTTACAAAGTGTATATATATGGCAAATGAATTCAGTGGCTCTTTTGAAAGCTGGTGTGGCTGTACACATTGAATGTGTCATGTGTAATAGACAGGATTGGTTGTTAATTGTAGTTTGTGAAGCAGTATAATAAAACAGAAAAAATATTTAAAAAAAACAAGATTTATAACACGGTTGTATATATAACCGTGTTATAAAATAACTTCGTATTATTGCGGGAAACCACTTTATAACACGGTTACATGACAAACCGTGTTATAAAACTAGACTTTATAACACGGTTTTAAGAATGAACCGTGTTATAAAACGCCTTGAATCTTCGTATGAAAAGGTTTTATAACACGGTTTGCTTAAAAAACCGCGTTGTAAAATGGGCTTTATAACACGGTTATCATGTAACCATGTTGTAAAACTAGACTTTATAACACGGTTTTAAGAATGAACCGTGTTATAAACTATTTTGGCGCAAAAAAAAAAGTAGTGTGGTTAACATATTTATAACACGGTTTTGGTATAAAAAACCGTGTTGTAAAACCTGAATACAACACGGTTATCAACCGTGTTGTAAAATCAAGAACAATATACGACCGCAGCATATAACACCCTTGATAACCGTGTTATATACAGGAAAACAACCGTTTATAAAACGTTTTTTCTACTAGTGTGTTCACCCTTCTAATGGTCATAAAATGTCACCAAACTTGTCTTAACCATCTTATAATAACCTTACCAATCATCCCCATTCATTTGCTTTTCAAAAACAACATTTTAAGCACATTTTGTGCTGGTCCGGGACTTGGTCCGGTTCTATGGTCCCGGACCAGTGTGTTTTGTAAGTTTCTGCTCTTTTTTTACTATGATCCGGGACTTGGAACTTACCCTAGGTCCCGGACCAGTTCTGAAGTGTATACTCGACCTGTTTTTGGTGCTGGTCCGGGACTTTATCCAAGGACCAAGTCCTGGACCACACTTTAAACTGTTAAATTTTACAGTTTTGAACTTCATTCTCCACTTGTTCTTTTGCCCAATCTTTTTCTAATCTCTCCACATGTATCCCAACATGTTCTAACACCATTTAAACACCTTAAACCCTTTCTTCATTGCTTACAACTCCATTCCACATCCACCCAAATATTGTAATTTATTCACACTGAAAACCTTGAACATTCTTGCATTTTCTCCTTATAACACATTTCTAACCTCATCTCAAGTGGTACTAATTCTTTTCACAACTCTTCCTAGAGTGTGTTTACCTCAATTCTTCAATTCTAACTTCATAATTCCTTGTTTACCAACCAAGTTATACTAAACTTAGCCTCATTGCATCTCCTTACACCATTTCCTTTCCTTTATACCTTATACTCATCCTTTTCAAGCTTGCACATACCTAGGCATTACTAGCCATCCTCTTAACACCTTACACCTCTTCTCATTCATCTCGACCATGCTAAATCCTTCTTAGAAAACTTTCATCTCCATCACCCAAATCCACTCATTACCATCAAGGTTATACAAACTAGATCATACCTAAATCATCACAAGGCATTATACATCATTTACTACATGCACAAGTCTTAACATTCCTCATACCATCATTTTGGTGCCTTAAACTCACCATCCTAACCTCTATTTCCTCCAAGACATTCCTAGTTCATCTAATCCTCAAGATCACCTTTGTTAACTCATTTCCACTCAAATTTCCTTTAATGATTCCTAGTAAGTCCTTGGTCATTTTAATTCACAACAACCACTAAAACACTTCGTTTCTACTCAAATTTCGTCGTAGCCTCCCTAGTATATTGACATGCCCAAATGCATAGTTTTTCTCATTCAATCAAATCACTCACTTCGAACCCCTTTCTCAAGATATTTCTCACCCAATTCAAACTTTTCATAACAATACAATATGGTGCAATAATCTTAAATTGCATAGCACTAAGGCTCTTAAATGACATGGCTCTTAGGCCCTTAAATGACATAGCTAAACACTGAATTTGCCACATAAATAGCTTTCAACCTGCATTTACACAACATCAATCCCATATGCTCTTGTAATTCACCTTATGCTTATTTTAGTAACTCATTTACCATTGACTCTTTAGTCACAAATTCACAAGCTTGTTCAAATTCTTTCCTAAGTTAACTTAACCCATATTTATAATGTAAGCCCTAGGCTGCATTTGTATCAATTATAGCCACCATTCCTTAAGGTATTAAACTACATTAAGGCAAGTAATTTACCTTGTGATTTTAAGACTTTTCTCTCTTCTTTTCTTGGTTCTCTTCATTGAAAATTGTTGGGACATCGGAGTGTTGCAGAGATAGCCTTTCACCGCGACAGAGTCAATCATCACTTGACAGACACAAAGAGTGAGCCTCTTCAATAGAGTCCGCGCAACAAAGAAGACTCCATAGACTCTCTCGTGCTGTTGCGGAAAATCAGGAGTCAACTCAGAACACCTTAAGTGCCACAACGGTCATGAAGTTCTCCCTCAACATCCGAAGATCACGGCCCAAGTAAGAAGACCACTTAAGAGCCGTTGGAAGTTGCTCACTAAGTTAGTTCCAGTATTTTCGGAACTAACTCCTTCGACATGATGTTGTACTAAGAGTATAAATAAGATATGTAATAGTTAGTTTCAAGTGTGCTTTCATTGAGGATTATTTCAGAGCTTAGAGAGAGAAAGAGAATCGCATGTAAGCCAGAAAAGAGAGAGAATACGTACCAAGTTAGTTAGCGTCTTAGATAGACTCTACCTAGGAAGATCCTAGTTTCACTACGCTTACATTGTTCTGATTAGAAAGTGTGTTGGGTAGTGAGTGAAAAACCGCTAAGTAGATCCTTTCTACTTAGTGGGCATTTGTAAGTTTTTTATTTGACCAGGAAATGAAATAGCTTATTTGTGTATCTTGCTGAGTTCCACAGAGTCCTTTCTCTTTTCATCGTTTCGCTACAATTACCGCAAAAGTCTTCCGCACCCTCAGTTTAGTTAATTCGATTGAGTGCCTCTACATCACAGAGTGTTCTCATTTACGAAGGCTGATTGAGTCAAACCAATCCTTAGACTCACACCTTTGATTGGTTTGAGTTAGCCACCCGATCCTACACGTGGTATCAGAGCCTCGCTTAGGCTAACGGTCAATCAACTAAGCAATGGCAGATCTCTTTGCCAACCAAAACAACAAAATGCACTTCGAGCACCCCAGACTCACCTCCACCAACTACGACCATTGGAAAAACGAGATCGAGCAACACATTGAGTCCGTCAACTCTGAGCTTTGGGAGATAGTCACTGGAGGAGATCTTGCAGTTAATCCAGACCGATCAACATGGACTGCTGCAGATCGCAAAAGGTACGAGCTGAATCGACAAGCATCACGTGCGATATACACTTGCCTGTCCATCCCAGAACAAAGGAGAGTCAATCACTGTAAGTCCGCAAATGAGATATGGACACTCCTTCAAGCTACCCACGAAGGAGTCACTGAACTCAAGAAATGCAAAGCTCAAGAACTCCGAATGGACTATGAAAATTTTCTACAAAAACCCGGTGAGTCACTGGAAGAAGTACTTGATCGTTTCTACTTACTAACTACTACTATGCAGGAAGTTAGCATCTTACCAGATAGAGAGAGTGTCTTGCATAAATTGCTGGACAGTCTCAGAGAAGAATGGGCAGAGATAGTGATCTCCACCAAAGCATGCAAGGACTTATCCAAATTGAGCTGTCAAGACCTAGGTTCCTATCTACAATCCGTAGATAAATACAAGAAGAATGTTCCAAAGAAGTGTGGTAATACTTCCTCTCCCTCTTCTAGTAAGACTACTACTTTGAATGACCAAGCCTTGCAGGTTAATTCGACTCAGTTAACTCAAGGAGCCTATGTTGCTGACACTCAAATCAGACAAGCTAAGGCTGAGCTGGTGGACATTATTGTTGAGGAAAGTGAGGCTGAGACTATGGAGGACTTTGTCTTCATAGTCAAGAACTTCCGAAAATTCATGCGTAACCAACCTAATCGACAGAGTCGGTCGTTCTCGAACACCTCTAAACAAGTTTTCAATTCTGTCACTTGTTTCAACTGCAATAAACCCGGTCACTTCAAGAAGGACTGTCCTTTACTCAAAAGCCAGTATGGAAAATCTCAAGGGAGATCGCTGATGGCAGCTGTTGGATGGGGCGATTCAGACTCCGACGATCCAGACACAGAGTCCAGCGGATTGGTATGTCTAATGGCACATGACACGACGGAGTCCATGATCCCTGATAATGAGGTAACTCGTTCTCACCTTGAAACAGACCTTTACCGTATTTCTCCTATGGGATTTATGACTTTAATTGCTAAAATTGTCTCCGAGAACAACTCCCTCAAAGCAAGTCTTACCAGCAAGATAACCGAGCTATCTGAGGAACTCGAAATCTCAAAAGGTCTTATGTATGCCCTAAGAGATGAAGCTGAGGAACACAAAACCATCTCTTGTTCTCTCAGGTTAGATCTACAAGATTCAAGGCGTCATGTTGATTCCCTTCAAAAGGAACTTCATGATACCTTAGAACAAACTCAATTTAGACAGGGTGACCAGAAAGAGTCTCTCACCCTGATCGACTCTCTCAAACAAGACCTCACCATCTTTACTGATAAGTGTGTTCTCTTCAAAATGATCTTAATGCTTCTGAATCCAAAAACATATCCCTGAACACCACTATCAAAAACCTCACTCAAAAACTGAAAGAAAAGGAACACGCTCTTTCTCTTAAGCCAGTCAAGTTTATCAAACAAGTCACCTCCTCCGAACTACCTGAGTGGGCCAACTCCAAAATCAAAGAAATTAGCCAAGATCGAGATGCTCTTCGCTCTAAAGTAGAACAACTCTCTCAACAGATTGTGAATCTACAATCCGGAGTTCGATCCACTCAATCCACACCCAAGTGGCACAAAGGTAAGTTCGACATTCCAAAGAATATGTCCAAATCCGACAACAGAGCCAAACGATCAAGAAAAAGAAAAATTCGACTCCTGGTGGAAAGGACAACAGAAATACGTCAATCTTCCACCCCAAAATTTGTGGCTATTGCGGGAGTCTTGGACATCGAGACAGTGCATGTGATAAATTGAATAGAGATCTCTCATTTAATGTAAACGTGTTAAATTGATACTTGAAGCACGAGAAAAATTGAAAGAGTCTGGCTCGAAAAGGGAACCCAAGTACATCTGGGTTCCCAAATCTAACAAATGATCTGTTCTTTTGTAGGTGAAGGCGAATGGAGACAGCTGGTACTTGGATAGTGGATGCTCTCGTCACATGACTGGAGATCCAAATCAATTCAATTCGCTTTCATCCTACCAAGGAGGTAAGGTTACTTTTGGAAACAACAACCAGGGTGAAATCGTGGGAGTTGGATCCGTAGGTAACCCCTCAAAATTTAAAATTGATGGAGTCCATCTGGTCACTGGACTCCAACACAGTTTACTAAGTATTTCTCAAATTTGTGATAGATTCAATTTGGTACTTTTCTCCTCTTCGGATTGTAAGGTTTATGATGAGCGTACAGGTTCATTAAAAGCTGTAGGACGTAGAGAAGGAAATCTCTACAAAATGTGCTTAAACTCCATTAATCCAGACGATCAAGTCTGTCTCAACGTGCGTTCCAAAAACTCACTGCTGTGGCACTCCAGACTCGGTCACGCAAATCATAGGCTGTTGAACAAACTCAAAAGCAAGGACTTGGTGATTGGTTTACCCGACACAACCTTTGACACAGACTCCTTCTGTGAAGCATGTGTAAAAGGTAAACACACCCGGTCCTCCTTCAAAAGTAAGCCTACTCTCTCTACTAGCTCTCCGCTAGAACTGCTACACATGGATCTTGTTGGTCCCATGCGCACACAAAGAGAAGTGGTAAGAGGTACATCCTGGTCATAGTCGATGACTATTCCAGGTGGACCTGGGTCATTTTTTATCTACTAAGGATGAAACTTTTACGGAGTTCGTCAAACTCCATAAAATGCTTGTCAACAAATTTTCATTTACTCTAAAAACCCTGAGAACGGACCAGGGTACTGAATTTTGCAACAAGTTGTTTGATGAGTTTTGCAGGGACAACGGAGTTGATCACCAAATATCATCCGCACGTACTCCAGAACAAAACGGAGTAGTTGAACGCAAAATAGAACTTTGGTAGAAATGGCTCGCACCATGCTCATTGACAGTCAACTCACTCCATCTTACTGGGCAGAAGCTGTTAACACAGCATGCTATGTGTTAAACCGTGCGTTGATTCATCCATTCCTTCACAAGACACCCTATGAACTACTCGTCAACGAAAACCAAGTCTTATACATCTCAGGCGTTTCGGATGTAAGTGCTTTATCCACAATAATGGTAAGGACAACTTGGGTAAGTTCTCTCCTAAAAGTGATGAAGGTATCTTTCTTGGCTATTCTTCTAAAAGCAAAGCTTATCGTGTTATCAATCTGAGAACTCAATGTTTAGAAGAAAGCCCACATGTCAAGTTCGATGAGTCCCACAACGTTGGCTCATCTTCTGATCAACTTGACTTTGCCCCTGATGATTTTCTCACCGATCCACACTTCATCACTGTACCAATAGGAAGACTCCCTGAGTCCCATCCATCACTCCTCATGATTCTCCAGCAAACAAAAACAATTCATCAGAATCTACTGACTCTGACCATAACCCGGAGACACCCTTACCACAAAACTTGTTTTGACTCCTCTGAAAGACACACCCCCTCCTGCTTCACGTCGACAGTTCCAGCAAAAATCAGCTCACCCTCCTGAAAACATCATTACGACCCAAACTCCGGTGTTCAAACACGCCTACAAGCTATGCAAAACCTCTGTGCCTTTGGTGTTTTTCTGTCTAGCACTGAACCAAGAAACGTCAAAGAAGGACTCCTTGATAGTGATTGGGTTACTGCTATGCAGGAGGAACTCAATTCTCTTCAGCGACATGCTGTCTGGGAGTTAGTCCTCGCCCCACGCATCAACAAACAATTGGTACACGTTGGGTCTTTCGTAATAAACTTGATGATGCAAGACAAGTTTTCAGGAATAAAGCTCGATTGGTCGTTCAGGCTACAATCAAGAAGAAGGGATGATTATGATGAAACATTCGCTCCCGTAGCTCGTCTTGAAGCAATTCGCATGCTAATTGTGTTTGCTGCTTTCAAAGGTTTCCAATTATATCAAATGGACGTTAAGACAGCCTTCCTCCACGGCTACATTGATAGAGAAGTCTACGTCAAGCAACCATCAGGGTTCACAGACTCTGTCCATCCCAACTACGTCTACAAACTGTGTAAGGCCCTTTACGGATTGAAACATGCTCCACGTGCCTGGTATGAAAGACTGTCTACATATCTATTGCAAAATGGGTTCTCTCGAGGTAACGTAGATAAAACGCTCTTCATTCTACACTCATCACATGACTTACTTCTAGTACAGATCTATGTTGATGATATCATTTATGGTTCTATAAGTAACACCCTCTGTGACCATTTTGCTAACCTTATGAAGCAAGAGTTTTCCATGAATGAGTTAGGTGAGCTCAAGTTCTTCTTAGGATTACAAATTCAACAGGAAAGGGAAGGATCAAGATCCATCAACAAAAGTACATCAAGGAACTCTTGATAAGTACAACCTGAAATATGCCAAGAGTATGTCCACACCAAGCTGTACATCTGCCAAACTGCATCCTGATGATGACGGAGTCGGCGTCAATGCCACCGAATATAGAGGAATGATAGGGTCCCTCTTGTACCTGACTGCCAGTCGCCCAGACATTCTTCACGCAGTCTGTCTTTGTCCTCGCTTCCAAGCGGCACCAAAACAGTCTCACCTCAAAGCAGTCAAGCGTATCTTCCGCTATCTCAAAGGTACAAGTACACTCTATCTATGGTATCCACGATTTCCTACTTTTACTTTATCTGGATATAGTGACTCTGATTGGGCTGGTTTCTCTCCAAGATCGAAAGAGTACTTCAGGTAAATGCACAGTTCTTGGGTCTTTGCCTTGTTTCATGGTCCTCCAAAAAATAGAATTCTGTAGCACTCTCTATAGCAGCGGCAGAGTATGTTTCTGCTGCAGCCTGTTGCTCCCAACTCCTTTGGATGAAAAAACAACTTCAAGACTATCATGTCACCCAAGAACAGATCCCAATCTTTGTGACAACAAAAGCACAATCAAAATATCAGAAAACCCAGTCCAACACTCAAGAACCAAAACACATCGAAATTCGCTTTCACTTCTTGAAAGACTGTGTCGAGATGAAATGGTATAAACCCCAAGATCCTCACACAGTCCTTTCACGTAATTTAATGATTGGGATCCTAATCTATCGCTGAGTTCTACCGAGTTACCTTGTTACCGAAAGGGGGAGTGCAAGAACAGGGATGGAAGAGAGGTTCGTAACAACACAATGTAACAGTGAAAATTCTCAGGTATGTTCGCGTGCCTTTTATTGAAGGGTGAATCCCTATTTATAGTGTTCCTGTTGTGCCAGGTTGGCACAAAAATATCTTGGCAGACTTACAAAATATCTGATAAATATCTTAGGATAAATATCTTATCCTAATCTCCCTACCGACCGGTCACAGACGACCGGCCGCTTATTTATATTCTACTTGGCGACCGGCCTCAGGCGACCGGTCGCTTATTACACTGCATCTTACATTCCCGGGCGACTGGTCGTAAATGCGGTCGTGGCGACAGTTTTGATAGCCGGCCACTGGTGATGGTCGCTCTCTACGCCATGTTTAGGACTCTTGGTGGCCGGTCGAAGGCGACCGGTCGCTGCTTGTGTTCTGTTTGGGCTTTGTTGGGGGCGCCCGGTCATTGCCCTGGCCTTACTAGGCTATTGCTCTTTCTTTAAAGCCTCTGGACATATTTTCCCTTCTTCATCAGTCCCACAAGTTCTACTTTTGGCGCTTTTGCGAAGAAAAGTAGAACTTAGAACTTGACTTTCTGGCCCGGTTTGGGGAATGAAAATTTTTTTCCCTTCGCGCGGCCTAACCTTCTTGTTTCCCATCTCCCAGTCCCACAAGTCCCACCTTTTTTCTCGGACAAAAGGATGGGACTTCTTTGGTCCGTGCGATGCGCGTGCCATGGCCGTGCTACACACGCGTCTGTGCTTGTACGAAGTGACCGTTGTAGAATTCCTATCATTTCACGCACGCCAGCCGTCACTGCAGAATACGCAGAGTCCCTGCAATTTTCCTGTAAAAAGTGTTTTTTTGTTTGCTTTTACGCTTAAAATGTTTCCGAAATTATTTTACCGCCTTTAAAAGGTTTTCAGGAGGGCGACGCTTTCTCTTTCCTCCGATCTTTTACTCTTCTTAGGTTTTCGAACTCTTTTTCTTCTTTCGCCTCGCTTTTTCCGCTTTCTTTCCCTCTCTCTTGCTTTGCTCCTTCCCTGCTTCACTTCGCTGCTTCGATGGCGTCTTCTAGCTCCAAATCGTCTCGCGTTCCTGCCAAAAGCGCCATTGTGGGCTTCAAATCGGATGAGAAATTCCACCCGACACTCTTGAAACCTACGTCCGCTTATTCCAGTAATCGGGAACCGTTGCCCAGCATTCTGGATGTTAAGGCTCTCGATTCGCTTCTCACGAAGGTAGACATTCCCCTGGGGACTCAGATTTTCCTTCCCTCCGAAGATTCGTATCCCCTGGATGACTTCGGCCGTGGGTACGCCGTGTATTCCGATTTCTTCTTGCGTGGGATGACGGTTCCTCCCCACCCGTTCGTGATGGGGTTTCTAATTCGCCGCTGTTGTACGCTTGCTCAGCTTCACCCGAAGGCGGTGTGTCACCTCCATGCTTACATTGCTCTTTGCGCCGAGAAGGGGGTTGCGCTTTCTGCTACGGAGTTCATCCAGTTCTTCACTAACAGGGTCGACTCCAACAATTTGACCATATCCGGTCGGTCCGAATATTCGCTTTTTGAGTACAAGAAGCTCGCTCACCGCTGGAGCGCACGGTGGTTTGTCATCGTCCCACCTACCGGGAGGTATCTCGGGGTCGCCTATTGCCCCTCGATTATCAAGGGTTCCTTGCATAGTCCTACAGTACCGAAGTCGGAGCTTACCATGTCCCGGGCCTTGAAGGCGGTGGCCGACCTTCATCCGAGCGTGGAGGACTTTTTCACCGGTCCGCGCCTGGCCTCGCTTGCGCACTCTGAGGGTAAGATTTTTCCCCTCCCCTTTCTGCTTTTTTTATCGCTTTTTCCTTGTCCCGGATTTACCTGTCTCTTTTTCGTCGCAGATTTTCCTCAGCTTGGGGCGAAGGTTGGCCCCTTTCATAGCTGGCAACTGGTGTCCTTCAAGACCGGGGAAGGGAAGGTGGACTACTACGCCACCCTGGAAGCTGTGGAGGAGTCAGCTCTTCGTGGAGCGGAAGGGGCGGCTGTTGTTGG